>CM045998.1:8573652-9773652 GCA_025175895.1 Wurfbainia villosa | reverse complement strand
TTAGTCATCACCATCATCGATCGCTAATTGTCAATGTCATCGATCATCGATCGTTATCCTTAGACGTCAACTCTTGACCGTCGATCGTCAATCGTCGGTGTCGATCGTCGTCAACCGCTGTCATCGACGATCGTCAATCGTCGATATCTTCGAGAGTTTGATTTGACTGAAAGAACAAGAGTTAAGATTAGAGATATATTTTTCATTTAAATTTTAATGTGTTATTGAATTTGAAATGTAATCAGATATATAGCTTTTGCCTTGTAATATAGATTATAAAATTTTGTTATCTTTTATAATACAGATTATATTACATTACAATTTTAAAATTATACCAAACACATTAATCCATATTATAATGTCAAGGATGATTATATTAATACAAACTATTGTAATACAAATTATATTACATTACAAGATTATATTACATTACAATTTTAAAATGGTAACAAACACATTAATCCTCACAACACGTAGCCTATACCTTTATTGATATCAAAATCATCGTATATTTCAATATGGAACGAGATTTTAACTCTTAGGCAACTTATGAAATAACACAAAAGACTTAACAAAGGATGGGAATATAGTTATGCCCTGTGCTAATCTAAAGCATGTATAAGTGGTTTCTCTACGAAATGTCTTGAGTACAAATTGGAGAAACACAAAATGTCAACACATAACTAGTGTTAAATCTCTAAACAGATGCAACACCATCTCTTCTATCTCAATCGACTCGTCTTGCCCTCGAGAAACTTCTTCTTTGGTCGCGACCTGGAATGAGAACCATAATAAGTTTCATCTCGAAAACTCAATTTATGAACAAGCGATCCATTATCCATATGCAAGTAAACTAAGTTTTAAGACCATCCACCAGAGCTTACTTGTGTGCAAAGGCTTACTTGTTGTGTGTCGGATTCGAGTTCGAGGGTGGAATCCTCCTGAAACTCACCCCTGCTTGCCTTTCGAGCTTCGCTGTCCGGTCTGCTTTAACGGCGACGAGGCCTTCTCCGGCGGACAGCAGCTTCCTTGCTCGATTGAAGTTGCTAAAATCACTGATGCAAAGAAGGCCTATCACCAGTAGGAGCAGTGCAGATGACAAACACCTGAGCTTCTCCATCGAGTTGATTTTTCCTCCTCTCTGAGCCTTGTAAATGAACTGATTTGGGTGTTCAAATCCTTGGATTCTCCTGTGTTTTCTGCACTCTCTTTCAAATTCTTTATAGCCAACCGTTTTCAAACGCATGTGATTGATCTTTGACTGCATGATCATGTGAGGTTTATGCCACAATCTCTGACCTTTGCCACCTCCTGTTTCTTCATTTGCTGACTAATTCTACTGTTTTGCTATTACTAAACTTCATGATGCCCACAGAACATAGTTCTGCAAAGTTTATTGATCCAAGAAGGAGAATGCTTATTTTAACATATATTTGTGTTCAAATTGTTGCAATGAAAAAGTGCTTCTGGAAATAATATACAAACAAAATACATGATCAGATCGGCTAACATGTGAAACACTAAAATTCAACATGGCGAAATTACATAGAATAATGAATATACTCGGAACAAAAGTGTAAGCCAACACGTGATTCTCTGTGACTGCAAAGACATGTCCAGCAGATTCATGGCATTTCAATTGAAAACTCAACCAGAAATCAACGAAAATAAACAAACATTAAACTGTTCGGCAACAAATGGGAAAGGAATAGCCACTATTTTCGAAGAACATGCCCAACGGATTGCTAACTATCCAAACTCATGGTGTTAATGGCATAATGAAGCACTGGCGAAAATAAATAAAGGCAACCATTTGAAAATACTCTGCAAAAAGTTGATTGACTTCATATTTTTTGACATGTTAACAGATTTCAGTAATGCATTGCTGGTTTTGATCTTCCAATATTGATTTCAGACACAAGGGTGGGTGTGAGACTGAGGATATCCGGGTCGGGATGCTCCTTTGCATTCAACCAGCCCGGAGTTGAACACGATGAAAGTGGTGCGTGCAGAAATCATAGCCCGACCCAGTACGAACGACCATTGCTGTTGTGAATCGGCGAAGTGGAGGGTGAAGTCACACACCACTCGTACCAAACCTGCACGAAAGAGCAAAATGGTGCCTCAAGGACAACAGAAAATGGGACAGGATGTGCCAAATCCCGCACACTAACTAAACAATGGAGAACCTTGGTAGCACCGGAGCGCCGCCAAAAGTGAACTTCTATTGTAGATCCACTAGGAACGTAAAGAGGTTCTCGAAGAGGAAAAAATATGGGGAACCTGGAAGCGAAGAAGAAAAAGAAGAAAATTTAGGCATCAGTAACCCGTGCATATGTATGTTATTAGCAAATTCATAAGGGATGGATCAGAGATCACGTGTACCAGCTAAACATATTAGGTGTCGCAGTGGATGGTTCAATGCCGAGATGAACGTCTTTATAGAGAGTTGCATCAAAATAACCAGCAAAACCTATCCGAACGAATGTCAAAAGCAAAAGTTCCATTAATTATGAGAAATAAAAGTAAATGTAGCTGCTACAGAGAAGCCAACTTAGCAGTTTACCATGCACCACAGCAGATCCAGTGTCCAATGGTATCTCAAATAGAAGCTTCTTATACCTTTCATTGCCTTTGTTGGAATATTCCGGGTGAGTAAATGTAAATACCTGATTAACAATAACTAGTTTCTAAGATAAGAAGTTAAATAAAAGCAAGAGGAACATCGATTCAATACCAACTTAGAACTGTAAATAACAGTGGCGACCAAAAGTAAGACCAAGTAATGATCAGCCAACTGCTTTAAGAAATAAGGTTGTTAGTTCGAAAAGTTGTATGTGGGCAAGCTCTCACAGGCAGAGTAGGAGCAAGCCTAGCTACACGGTGCAGTTTTACAACATATGCCGTCTCAAAATGTGCAAGGTCTTTATGGGACTTCACCTGCATAAACAAATTTACATAAACACACGCACGACCAAAATTAGAGATGAATCCTTTTCCGCTTTGTTAAGACTTACATCATTATACAGTTTCGTTGCTGTCACTGGTTGTAGAAAACTTGTATACCTGGAGAGATCAACCAGAATTAAGATCTTCATATCAAATGCAAGTCCAGACTACTAGAACTAAGAAATTCTCATCAGCTGTGAGTAAATATGAACTCACGATGATGGAATAGAAATGCCGTCAGGCTTCAAGAACCTCTGTGCTCCATCAAGGCACTCAGGGGAGAGTTCATTATCACCAAATGATCCCAATAATTCACTCACCTAGTAGAATATAGTTGGATAGCACTATCACTATCAAATCTATTATAGCACTGAAGTGACCAAAATGTTAAAGCGCCTTACCAATATATCAGCTTTTTCTGGGGCATCCCAACAACGCATGTCACTAGAAATTATGGTGACTGCATCCTCCCAACCTTCCAGCTTTACTAAGCTCTGTTATATAACAAGAGTCCGGCGCAATTCAGAACTATCACCTTACCAAGGTTAGCACTACAAATTATAAAACACATCCAATGCTAGTAGAAATAAAATCCAATTTAACTTCTGCATCCCAGGTGCATGACCATGTGGCAGAAAATTACAATCTAGCTCATTTAGTGATGCAACAATCACCACACCAGTTCATGAGCGTATTACTGAGAGTGAAAAACCTCTCCTTTAGGTACTTAAAAAAATTTGGTTAAGATAAAGAAAAAATTCTTTGTTGTTCAAATATTAAAAACTCATATTTTTTATATAGTTATGCAGATTTTATGAGCTAAAGACAAAGGAGAAGAAATCAAGTAGCCGTCATGTTAAGAATAATTAGCACAAAGAGAATAATATTCAGGATAAGTCATTGCACCTAGAATTAGGAAAGAAAAGGACTCACATGGAGTGTGATGACAGCATTGGGATTTTTCTCTACTGCATAAACTTTCAATTTCCGACCTGTTTCTTCTGCAGCCTATGAAACAAATAATGCATAAAAACTTTTAAAAAGACACAAATATCCAAACAAAAAAAATTACCAACAGGTATATATATACAGTAAAATCAGTAAGAAAAGACTTGCTTTGAGATTTATGGCATTTGCGGATGCATTTCTCTTGGCCTATGATACTCCAGAATGAGAAAGAGTAAGAAGAGACATGCTTCAAGTTTTATGCCATCTTAAACATCTGAACCAATAAACTAGCCAATACTAATAACAACAGTCATAACTACCTAACACTAACAAAGGTCGTTGTTATTAAACCAAATGGCAAAATAAATTTTACAGAAAGATTTTAGCTAGTAAATGTTCCATGATATATTCCAAAAACATATGGCTAAGAGGAGTTCATGAACGTTGACATATAATTTGTTAGCATTAAAATTTTGATCAAATGGTTATGTAAAAACAAGTCTAATATTGCTTTGGGGCATAAATAAGTGTAACCCAATGTACCAAGCGTCCGCCAATGCGGAGTCTCAGAGAAAAGTCTATTGTATGCAGTCATGCTTTACTTTACAAGAGATTGTTTTCATATTTCAAACCCGTAACTTCTAGGTCACACGACAATAATTTTACTGTTGCACCAAGGTTCCCTTTCTTTGGAGGCATAAATAAGGAATACTAAATAATATTGATGCAAAAAAAAAAAAATGTTAATCGCATTAATTATACAATAAGGGGGAAATCAATTCAAAAGTTGAAGTTAATATATCATAGCAAGGATACACAAAAAAAATAAAGGGAAGCAAAAATAACTTACAGTAGCAATTAAAGTTAGCAGAAATAAAACTTAAGAAGTTAACAAAGAATTAGACCAATGATTCCTTCAATCTCAAATCAGCACATGGTCAAATGATATCTACCTCAGGTCAACACATAGATAAAGAAAGAATAAAAGAGATACATAAGTGAAATGAGGAAGACGAGAGATCTCAAAAAACAAATTTCTAAAATGGATTTCTGAAACGGTGCATGCTACAATGTATTGTAGCAAGCGATAGACTGAAGAAGAAAAATAAAGCATTTAAGAATCCTAGAGGAAAGATGAATACCACAGCCCAAACTATTGCTGAAAGTAGTAAATTGATAAAACAAGATGTATTCTTTGTTCCAATTTTCATTGGAAATGAATAGAACAGCTCGATCCTCAGTTGGAACTTGGAAGCAACAAACAAAAAAATGATGTTTTTCTCTCTTTTTGTACTCCTTGGAGATGGATAGTGTGTTTAAAAAAAGGAGAAAAAAACAGTTCCAAGAAGGTGCAAAAGAGACTAGAGTACAAAAGCACAAGAAGCATCTTAAAGAAGCCAAATACCATAGCTTCCTCTCACCGACACGGCTTAAGGAACACAAGTGGAGACACAATAGATAGAGCAACATCTAGATTCATAGAAGAAAGTTCTGCCCTTGCATATCATAGAAGCTAAGATGTAATTGCAGGAAAGAAGCAGCAAGGGAAAAAAACACTTTGTATATTCTAGACGTAAAGTAAATGTAGTTGCTGGAAAAAAGCAAGCAAAAAGAAGAGATTCTGGCAAAAAGTCTGTAATCTGCAAAAATTCTTTTAAAGGCTGCAAAACGAAGAGAAATATGCAGCAAACCAGATTTGGAAGAACAATCAAGCAAAGAAATAATCACCATAAGATAAAAGTTGAGAAGGCACGAGGAGTAGCAAAGATAAAAAGGGCACAGAACGAGAAGTGAAAGAGATGAGAAACTAGATGAAGTTTGGGAGAACAAAGGTGTTCACTGCACAACTTACGACAATCATGTAATTGGGAAAGCCATAGGCAGAAAGAAACAAAGGATAAGCATATAAATGCCAGAATATGGATACATTAAAATCAAAGAAAAAGGAATTGAACTTTCAGGTTGAATCAGAAACCTTTTGACCTCCAAAACTATGTGAGATGTTAGATCTAACTGATGAGAGAGAAGTGGTTTGGCAGGCAGTTGTCAAGAGATCAAGGAAGTGGAAGAGCAGTAATGCCAGTGGAGGTATGGCCAGATCTACCACTGGGTAAGGTGCACAGGTTATGGTGATGAATCACTGCATTTGTGTTTGCTGCACGAGATCCACAAGCAGAGAGATCGGCAAGGGGAGTTGCTGGGGGCCAGTTGCATGTGGTTTGCATGGTTGCCACTTTCATGCGCTAGATCTCGTTGAGTAAGAAGCAGATAACTTCTCAGGGTTCATGGAGATGTGACTAGATCAGCCTGCTTGGAGGAGTAACAGGCGAAGAAAACCAAAGATGACCTAAAATGGTAGCAGCAGCTGGACTTCACATGATGAAGGAACAGCTGGACATGTAGTTGGCTATTGCTTGCTTGAGGCAAAAAGAAGTGCACAAAGATGTCATGCCGGGAGCCCGATGCATTGCTAGATGTGCAAAGGATCGTTGACACAATGTTGTCCATGCATAAAAGAGAACTCGAACAAGATAAGCATTGAATGAAGAAGCATAGTTTTGTGCAGTGAGGGCTTGAGTAAGGAAAGGGGGAGAAAGCAATGAGGGGAGGCCACATGCTGCGATGATGGAGACCACCTCTCCTTGAGCGTAATACCTCTTTTGGAGAACCCTAACCTTAAATGGGTAACTTTGAATCTTTGATATTATGTTAAGTTTGAAGAAAAGAAAATATATTGCCTTATTCATATAAAGTAACCAGTATATGTGGGTATATATAGGACACATTATCAGACCCTAAACCCGCAACTGATAATAGGGACTAAACCCATTTTGCCTAATAACTCAATTAGCCCAATACCTACAACAGCAAGGAAAAGAAATTACCTGCAAAGACGCTCTTACAAGTGGTCCTCGTCCAGCTCCTACAACCATTAGAACCTTTTATAGAAGGAGAAAAACATGTTAGCTGCTTACAGAAAGGGGGATGGAAGATTTTTGACAGACATGACCATTAACTATTAAAAACCTCCAAGGACATAGATGTAACAAAAGGAAATTAAAGATGCTAACCGTTATTGTTGTTGATGCTTTCTCATCTGAGACTCTGTTAATCAATGCTTTACAAACTGCTCTCTGATACTGCAATGCTATAACACAATATTAGCATCATGCACATGCTAAAAGTAACAAAAAGAGATGAAAAAAAAATGATTGAGAATTTACCAAAAAAGAGAAGAAAAAGTGCTTTCTCAGTTTATCCTATAGCTTGTTGATAGACATACATGTTTTTCACCAATACTTTACAAATGAGCAACTAGCACGTCTCTTTACAGCCTTATCCTTGCCCATACTAGTTTCCAACAAGAATACAGTGTTGTAAAAATAAATTACTAAATATTCTGCTGCATTACAAGAGTTTTAGGGGCGTTTGGTTCAAGTTATCATATATAATCTTGATTATGTGATTATCAAATAATCACATAACTAAAGTTATGGGGAATGAAATATAACTTATATTATTTGGTTCAATCGTAAGTAATGCAATAAAAATGTATTTGTTTGGAGGTTTTAATATATAACCTAGTTTTGCATTTTACTATATTACCGTCGGTTAACTCTAAGATCCTATTTACTCTGAAACATATTTGATTATGGTCGTGTCGATCAGGACGGTCGTCGCCGTCACCTGGTGAGATGACGGCGAGCGGCCACCGACGACTATGACAATTGCGCCGACAATCGATGGTGACGGCGACGGCGATCGACGGCGATGGCTGACGATCGGCGATGACGACGGTGGCTGACGACCAACAACCGACATCGGCAACTAGCAGGCGGCGACACCAGCCACCTGGCTGGCGATCGGTGACGGCGGTCGGTGATCGACGGCCCGCAAAAGCGTTGATCGGCGGCCAACAACAATCGACAGCGGCATTGGCGGCGATCGACGGTCGACGACCAGTGGCGGCGACCGACAACGGTGTCCAATGGCCACAAGCGATCGACTAGAGTTTTGATTATATTCAGACAAAATTGAGATTTGATAAAAAATTTAAGGGTATTTTAGTCCAAATGAATAAAATTCAGAGGATAGTTTTGGGGAAAAAAAATTGTTAACTCCGAAATAAAAAAAAAAAACCCTACCCTCTCCAAGGTGATGTGATTCTAGATTGCATGTCCCGTTTGTTGACGTGGTGGACATGCTTCATTATCTGAGAATCACTGATTCTTTGAACCAAACAAGGTTAGTGTGGATAACCAAGGGTATCCACGATGACCTTGAACCAAACGCACCCTTAAATTCATACTAAAGAAAATGCATGCCAGAAATTCAGTTGCAGTTGCAACTAGTCACAGCATAGCTAATGGTTTCAGAAAACAAACCTGACTATACTTGACTACATCTTTCTCGAATGTCTCATAAGTTTGAGCCTCCAGATTATCCATAAGAGGCTGCAACAAAGTATAGCCATGAATATATAAGACTTCCCTTAACAAAGAGAATAACTAACAGATTGATAAACAAGTCTAACAAAACTAACTTGCAATGGCGATTGCAAAAAGTCCCTATAACCAAGCTGTAAGAGCAACTTAATTAGTCAAACAATGATAAAGCAGACAATAAAAACACTATGCCATCATTATTACCTCAAACCTCTCTTGCTCAGGGAGCGGATCCAATCTTTGGTAGAGGTACGCAACATAGTCCAGATAAGGCTTCAATTCATGCTGGGCAGGTAAAGCTGAACAAATACAGGTAATCAAGTACACAGATGAATCGTAACATAACTAATCAACAAATTAGAGGTATACAACTTTAATTAGTCATGACTAAAACCAGACCTTCTATGGGACTATCATCATCAATAGCGGGCAAAACTTCATTGCTATCGCCAGCAATATTGTGAAGTAAGCTTCCAGAAATTACTATCTGAAAAAACAATGAATCAAGGATCATAAGAACAATATGAAATAAGAAGATTGCATGAATAATGTATTGACAATTGTACAAAAGCAACAGTATACAAAGAAATTAAAAGCAAGATGGGAAGTGCAGACTAAAATTTTGATAAATACAGTTAACATAAAACAGAAGAAAATCATGAATTAAGAAATAGTGAAAGTCTTTTAGTAAGAAAGTAAAAAATTACAAAGAAAAACTCACCTGAACAGAATGATTAAAAAATCCTGTAATCAATTTCTGATGCCGCTTAGATAAACAGGGGTATCCTCTAGCATTTGTCAAGAAGGACTAATTTTATATAAATAAAAAAAACAGTGAGAACTTGAATCAAAACAGAACAGATCAGGTAGCATCCAAAATAAATCTTCAAAGTTGAGAGAATGCACATTGGTATGAACAATAGCTGCTCTAACAGGCTCGCCAAACCAACGCCAGACAGAGTTGTTACATGGCAGAGAACTCCTGATCCATGGTTTCCAACAGCACATCCAAGTTTGAGAACCATCGAGCACTAATTTAAAGAGTACGAAAAAACATAAAGGAACTAGCCAAACTTACAAAATATCAAGAGCTACACCTAGCTGACTATGATGCTCACAGAGCAGTCTAAATGTATTCCAGCATTCCCATGAATCAAGCATTCTTCCACCCTGTGAAATAAAGGAGTTTATGACCATAGCAGATGGCAGAGATATCACATTTCCTACAAGACCAGATGTGAAACCACCACATCCAGATAGGCATATATAGCTTTGACAAAGTTGTGGTTGTAGTGGCTAAACAAAAGACCGCATTAGCTGCAAACGCTAAACTTATGAGTAGCAATTCGCTGAAGGAAAATGAATATTTAGAATTGAAATATAGGTCTTAATAGTTTAACCTATAAAAGAAGCAGTAGAAGACAGGCAGTGTCTGAAACTCTACTTACAGGAAGGTCACAATTTGCATCTGTAGATTCATCCATGAGCTCAGATTTTTCCAATGGTACTCTAAGCCACAACTTATAAAAGAAATAAAAAAAAAACAGTAAGAAAATAATAGATGAGATTAAAAGGCACCACATTGCCCTGAACGAAATAAGACATTAAACTGAAGCAACAAACCTGCATGTTGTTTATTCCTTGTAAGATCTGATTCACACATCTTGCGTAATTACCACAGGAACCTCTCCTAGGAGTGGGTAAAATGCAAGCCTGTTATGAAGATTTGGAAGTACATCATCAAACTATTGTTTGAAGAACACAGATCAAATTGGTAAAGTCACAGCCATCTGATTTTTGATAAAGGTAGTTTTCTGTCATTTGAGCTTTGTGGATGGCAATAATTGATACCAGTAGTTCAATGAAGAGCAGCAACATCTCCTTGCCCCAGTAAAATTGTTCATTTTTCATTCCTAACACCACTTAGTCCTTATTTCCATATCTTATAACAACAACAACAACAACCACCTTATCCCACTAGATGGGGTCGGGTATAAGGATTCTCCTATGTCATTGAGCTCTATCCCTTACTATATCATCATCTATATTTAAATAAATTTTATCTTGCTTTATTGTTGCTAACCAAGTCTTCTTTGATCTTTCACTTTCTCGGTTAATTTGCATATTTATAATAATTTCACATTGCCTAACTGAAACATCTATCGGTCAACTAAGTATATGTTTGTACCATGTTAAATGTGTCTCCCGAAGTTTTCTCTCAATAGGTGCAACCCCAAATTTCGCTATAATATTCTCATTTCTTATTTTATCTATCCTTATATGTCCACATATCCATCTTAACATCCTCATCTCTGCAACTCTCATATTCTATTCATGCGTTCGAATAATAGTCCAACATTCAACTCCATATAACATAGCAGGTCTAACTGTCATTTTGTAAAAAATTCTCTTTAAATTTTAAAAGTGCCTTACGATCACAAAGAATATCCAATGTTCTTCTCCATTTCAACCATCCTGTTCGTATTCTATGTAAGACATCTCTCTCAACTCCTCCATCCTTTTGCAAAATCGATCCTAAATATTTAAAATTTTCGATTATAGACAACACATTATCTCTTAACGTAACAATTGTCTCATTATATCTAACATTGCAAAAATTTAAATTTCATATATTCCGTCTTTACTCTACTAAGTGTAAGACCTTTCACTTCTAATATTTCACTCTAAGATTCAAGTTTAGGATTTATCTGCAAATAACAGGCACCATGGTACCATGTTTTGGATATGTCCAGTGAGTTCATCCATGATTAGTGTAAAAATAAAGACTTAAAATTGATCATTGATATAATCCTATCTTTATGGGAAATACTTCAGTTAATTCTCTTGGTGTTTTCACTCTTGTCATTGTCTCCTTGTGCATATCCTTAATTATTTCAATATATATTATACTAACCCTTTCTTTTCTAGAATTCTTCACATAATTTCTCTTGAACTCTATCATACGCTTTTAAGATCAATAAATACCATGTGTAAATCTTATTCGTTTCTCATACTTTTCAATTAGTTGTCTGAGAAGATGTATAGCTTCTATTGTCGATCTTCTTGACATAAATCCAAATTGATTTTCGGTCACCATGGTCTCCTTTCTTAATCTTTTTTATTATTTTTTCCCATAGTTTCATGGTATGACTCAGTTTAATGTCTCTATAATTTATACAATTTTGTATGTCCCTTTTGTTTTTATATAAAAGTACTGGAGAACTTATTCTCCATTGATTAGATATTTTTTCGTTTTCAATATCAAGTAGAATAACTTTGTAAGTCATTCAATACCTTGCTTGCCTAGGCACTTCCATACCATTATCGGAATAACATCTGGTCCAACTATTTTTCCATTCTGCATCCCATTTAAAACCTGCTCTACTTCTGAAGATTAAATTCTACGATAAAAATTTAAATTTCTATACTCATTTTCCCTATTTAAATTACCTAAATTAATTTGATCGCCTAAACCATCATTGAGAAGTTTGATGAAAATATCTCTTTCATCGCTCCTTTATTTCCTTATTGTCCACTAGTACCCTATTCCATTCATTTTTAATGCATCTTATTTGGGCAAGATTTCTAGTCTTTCTTTCTCTAGCTTTAGCTTTTCTATAAATATTTTTTCCCTTTCTTTTGTATTCAGTTGTCGATATAAGCATTCAAAAGTTTCATTCTTAGCCTCACTTACTACATTTTTTGTTTCCTTCTTAGCCATTGTATACTTTTTTAAGTTCTCGTTCTTACAAGTGTATAATATCTTATAGACTTTTTGTTTTTCTTTCATTTTTCTGTACTTTTTCATTCCACCATAAATATTTTTTACTTGGCAGTGCACATCCTTTTGACTCATTTAATACACCTTTGGTTACCATTTTTAACTTTAATATCATCTTATCCAATGTTGTATTTGAGTCATTATGTATTTCTTCTAATACTTGTACTCCTATTCTTTCTTTAAATGTGTTTTATTTTTCATCTCTTAACTTCCACTTTTTAATCCTAGGAGTCATACATGTTTTTCTTTTATGAATACTATGCTAAAGGCTCATATCCAACGCTACCAAGTTACATTGGATAATTAAATTTTCTCCAGAAATAACTTTACAATCTTTACAAATCTTTCTATCTTTCTTTCTTAACATAAGAAAGTCAATTTTTGACTTATTATTCTCACTTTCAAATGTGATCAAATGTTTTTCTCTTTTCTTACAAAATATATTAGCTAATATAAGTTCATATGCTATTGCAAAATTTAATATAGTTTTTCCTTCTTCATTACTTGTTTCAAACCGATAACTCTTATGCACTCTATTATATTCCATATTTTTTACTCCTACGTGCCCATTTAAATCTTCTCCTATTAAAATCATTTTGTTTGGCGAAATTCTTTGTAATACCTCATCTAAATCTTCCCAAAACTTAATTTTAGTATTTTCATCTAATCCTATTTTAGGTGCATATATGCTAATTATATTAATAGTTTCTCTCGCTATCACTATCTTGAGAGCTATAATTTTATCCTCTTTTCTAATTACTTCTACTACTTCATCCTTTAATAAACTATCTACATAAATAGCTACTCCATTTCGTGTTCTACATTTTTCTGTGTGCCATAATTTAAAATGGGAGTTCTCAATCATCTTTGTCTTCTCTCCTACCCACTGTCTCTTATAAACACAAATATTAACATTTCTTCTAATCATAGTATCTACTACTTCTATTATTTTACTAATAAATGTTTCTATATTTCATGTTCCAAATCGTAAACAATTAATTTTCCTATAATATTTATTTTTATCCAACCTATAGTGTGAGAACTCTTGCATATTTAATATTACACTCAGATTCTCATAGAGATGTAGTTGTCTTTGCCGAGACGTTATAGTCAGATCCTACAACGCGTTCCTTTTGAAGGACGTAGTACTAGCATAATATCTCGATGGATCCATTCATTGAGATTTGTCGACGTTCAACATTAGCTGGCAACCTAATGCAACCCTCCCCCTTTCTCATCCAGGCTTGGGCCCAGCCACGGTCCCAAAAAAAAATTTATGAGTTGCCAACAAAAAAATTCAAGTAATCTACTGTCCCTCAACTTTATTCTCCACCAAGGGTTAAAATTGCATTTTTGTAAAAAAAAAAAGCTGTAAGATCTGAAGGACATCATTCCTTTTAAAAGCATAAATGAAAGAAGTAGAGCTAATTATACTGGGCATCATGCAGCATACTTGAAAAGGTTTGGTAAAGAAAAAAATTGGAATTTGAGAACCTTCTGAATTATGAATATTGGGAAATTTCATTTTATTTCCTCCCACCCCCACCCCAACCCCTCCCAACAAAAAATATCTTCAAACCATCGTAAGCATTCGCAAGAAACACATATTTGCCACATCATTGTTCCATATGAAGGAAAACAATGTTAATGGCTACAAAGGGTAAAATGGCATGAGCATTGAAATGTTAATTAAGTCAAGCTATCTCTATTATTTTCAAGTGCTAAAATTTGCAGCTCGATGATACAATTAAATAAACTTCTCAAAGTATTAAAAATGTATTCCTATATAAACATATTTTAGGAGGCTCCAAAACAAGGATCCAAAAAAAAAAACACCAAGATAAAGAATAACAAAAACAAAAAATTGCAGGGAGGCACTTCGACAAATACGATAAGTTCATACATCTCATTAACAAAACATCCTCAAAAGGTTTGCTAATATTGAAGCAATTAAACAGAGCACTCAATGCACATTCTGTGTGAAAAGATGGGAATACTAAAAAAGAACTCAAATGACATAGCTCACTAATGTTTACCATTATTGAGAAAGCCATAGGATAAAGCGGCAGAGTCAAACTAAGCCAATTAACCCCACAACAACATATTTGAATTCCATGTGGTACTAAACAAATAATAAAAAGAATAAGAACACATGAGGAACATTAGGCACAATGTCGCACATCAGAGCATGTAAAAAGCCTACACCAAGAAATAGAATTTGGGAGTGAGTAGAAAACCTGCAACGATAGATGTGAAGCCCATGCAATTTCTTGTTTCAATGTAATTTCAGAATCTAATCGAACTTCTTCATTGTCTGAGTCTAAATCAATCCATGAACTAATTTTACCTAGAGAAAAAAGTTCAGGTATATTAGAAACATATAAATATAGTCAGCATATCAATTTTCAAGTGCTAACATGCAATAGTCAATAACATAATACTTAGCAAGTCAAAAGAGTTGCAAAGTGGAACAAAATATGCAATCCATGATTAGTTAACTTTGCTTGCAAAATTAAAAAACAAGCAACGTGCAAAATACCAATTCCAGAACCATTTTAGCCCACTACTTGGAATGGTTTTGAAGCAATGACAACCTCTGCTTACCAGTGTTGGCCTGTTGCATTACTGGGAATGAAGGGGGAGGAAGAAGAAAAAGCAAAGGAAAAGTACAAAAAATTTAAATTTACAGACTAAAGAGTGCTCGCTTTAGGTGAGCAAAATGAAGGCTTCTTAAACTAGTCTAAACACCAATTGTATCATAACTGGAAGTGTATCAAAATAAACAGAAAGAAATTTCGTAAATACATATCAACAGCACAAGCAGAGCAGTAATTGCAAGCAAAAGATACCAACGACATGACTGCTCCACTGCGAAGGGTTAAGAACTAAATCAGATGCTGAAACAGGTAAAACAGTAGCACCACCATTGTTATTTCTGATGGAAGGCCTATAGCTAGGGTCAACCTGAACAAGTAGTTAAAAGTAAGAACAAGAACCAAACGAGGCAGAGCAAAGGAAAAAAACACATTCTGTATATAAAAGCCAACTATATAAACTTGATAAACTATAAAACGGGTGGACCTACGCAATTCAGAAACTAACATTAGCGACTGCATTTCTCAATGTCCTAAACACTAAATGATTTTTGTCAATTTTTTAACTCCTTGGAAGTCTAACCAAGAAAGAAGCACATTGATATATGCTGAAACAAAAGAGCTTTAACATCTAGCCAATACATAAACTAGGGGTTCACTTATTCAGTGAACTATCTTGAAGCATCTATACAACAACAACAACAACAACAAAGCCTTATCCCACTAAATGAAGTCGGCTTATCTTGAAGCATCTATGCCAATCTAAATAGTATCTCATGGCAAATGCCAAAAAATGTAATATTTGAATGATTGCAACACTGAGTTCTGACTTATCAGGAATGTGTTGTAAAATTAGAAGACTTCATATAACTTATGAAGCATTCAAAGAGATAGTGGAGTACATATAATAGAAGACAAACATGGAAAAATAAGTTGAATCGTATACCACTGGTTCTGGATTTGAACAAAAGCGCATATGTTAAATGATAACTATTTAATTAATTCATTGATTTTAATTATTCATCCATGCGATCCTACTATCCTTAGCATCCAATATTCTCCAACTACACAATTCACCCATAACTAAAGACAGTCATTACTGTCAAAGCTATAGAGAGGCTGAATTCTCATTCACCAAGTTGGATGCCAAAATTGTTAACCACGTATGTGCTTGATAACTACTAATATAAACCTAACATCCAACTACTGTGCAACTCATTAATCTGACTATTTTTCTACTGGAGATTTAGCTAGAATTACAAATTAATAAGACTCAGAGAAATATCAAATCTTTTAAATGAGGTGAAAAAGGATACCATGCACAAAACTCAAGCATAAGGTTTATTTATGGGCCATAAAATGAGAAGAAAAGACTAGAGCAGTAACAGTTACTAACCAGAGGAGCCGCTACAAAGTCGAAGCCACCAGAAAGATTATAAGTGAGCAAATGAGGCACATCATCATGGAATTCCGTCTCAATTCCACAATATCGTGACTCACTTTTGTCTCCTGGTCTCTGCCCAAGCGGCATGTTGGAATCAAAGCAGTCTAAATTCTCCGACTGAATAAAAATGCGCTATAAAGAAAGAGGAATAAGGACCTCTGAATAAACAAAGCACGAGAAAACTACTACGACTTAGCACAGCAACAGGATATTCTTACAGAACTTGATTGTTTTCTCCTCTTTATTTTTAGTACAAGCTGCCAGTACTGACAGTACAATCCTCGACTCTTAGCAGCCAAATTCAGAGGGCTTCAGCTCAGTTCCGACCACAAATCTAAGCGGAAGAAAGAGGATCCAGGAACCGCCGTACAAGCACCTCCAAGACTCGGGACGACTCAAACTCAAAGGGCGGCTACGAAGAACCCAGAGTAAAAGATCCCGACGAGAAGAAGATAAGACGCTTCCTTTCGCCACCAAACTCCGGCGAGCGAGCGAGCGAGGAGGAGCACAGCGAGGCGGCGACGAACAAGGCTTAAGCAGGGTTTCGCCTCGCGCTCAACGCCGAAGAACACGTTGTTTATATAATGGCAAAGGGTTCGATTTCATATTTAGTTTTACAATTTTCTTAATTCTTTTAAATTTATTATCTTAGCTGTTTCTTCGTTAAACAGCCCTTCAATGGTAACTTTCTAAAATACTCTCCCCATTTTCAGAAAACTCCAGGAAGGCCCTCTCATCCCAAATTCCGAAAATACACACTAAAAAAAAAAAGAAGAGAAAATACGCCATTTCAAAAACTCCTCCCTTGGCGCCTTCACACCTTTATAAAGATCTACATTTTCCTCTCAATGCGAAAGTGTGCTTAGATCATATTTTAGAGAAACAAGTATCGGTAAATCTTAAATGAAACGACCTCAACTCGCAAGTTATCGTTATGTATTGTGATTTTTAATCTTTTGAAAGCCACCGAACATTTGTTTGATTGCATTGAGGATGTTGAATCTTTCGATTCGACGATGCTAGCAACCGAGGGGCACTCCCAATTGTGCCTCCATCGCCTATGACTCCGTCGCGACCAAAAGACAACATTGAACTAGTTGACTTATCCCCAAGTATTTAGTACAATAACATTCAAGACAGAAACACAGCCAACATTTTTTAAGTCAATTTAGCACCTATGTATCTTCATTCATCCTGAGAAGGCTTCAGAGACAAATCAAAGAAGCTCGAAATGAGTTCATCCACATTCTCTTCGCTTACATTTAAGCTGGTGTCACTGGGTTGCTGAAGCCTACTTCCACTTAGAAGCTTGTTTAGTTGTGTGATAAGTTCGTCTTCCTCTCCTTCGACTGATGTTTCAAGGTCCCAAACCTTGAAGACACTCTCTCGCGACTCAGTAACTTCCTCGGCAGTCGAAACTGGATCGGCAGAGTTTTCTGTGTCTGTAGATGGATTATGTCGAATGATATGACCGTCTTGCTCCTTGATAATAGCAAGATGCGAACACTCATCGATAGAGGTAGCATGTTCTGTGTGCATCTCCTCTGGCAAGTCATGATCCTCGTTGCTCTCTATGACAGAAGATGGAGTTTCATGATAAATAGGATAGGAGTTTAGAGCATCAACGAAGGCACCTCGAAGTGCCATCCATTTATCGTCCGATGATTCGGGAACGAATGCAAAGCAGGAATCTACCCAAGTCACCTCTTCTGGTGTGAGTTCAATAGTCTTCTCGTTTGATTTGAACATCTCAGGCGGCAAAGAGATAATATCGTCTGAGAACTCAAATGAGCTCTCGTGAGACCCATTAATTTCTGTAAGTAGCACCGAAATTTCATCCGCATTTGCTTCCATAAGCTTCAATCTGTTAACTGTTGCATTAAAATAAGGATTAGAAGTGCATTTGATGGAGAACAAACACACACAAAAAAACAAAATCAATTATCGCTTTACAACCAAAAAAACAACGAGATGATTTCATAGGATCGTCCACTACTATTTCACTATACACTGCACACTCAGTAGTTACTAGATATTTCACTACAACTAATGAAAAGATTTAGGAAAAAAATCTAGGGAACACCAAAAACACACTGGAAGATTAGCATGTTAAATTGAGATTGAATACCCATATAAGAAAAAGGGAAAACTATATGAACTACAATATTTCATGAAATGCTGCAAACTTCTTAATTGACAAGCTGAAAACAAGAAACACCACTGTGGAAGTAGAAATATATGGAGGCCTCCATACAAATCTTAATTTGCACCTAGTGGGATTTGGTAATTATCAGCAATTAGCAGAAAAGCATTAATTTATATTGAGCAAACCAGCAAAAGTTTTCCATCAAACCTAAAATTAATATTCTGTCATGGGATTCCTGGGACCTTTTTCCTTAGCATATGATAAAATTAATATTAGCAGCTAAAGTTTAAAAAAGATTGATGAGGGATGATATGAGGAAGGTGGAGTTCATTGACAGAGTAGCAAAACCAGCAAACCTAAAATCTAAAATATTTTACCTCAACAAATAGAAAAGCATCGACAACTGCAGTATTGATGGCATGCCTTAAATGCTATTCAGTCATGGTAAAACTTGCATCCAGTTTCATCTCCTATTATAATCTTCAGAGATGGTATGCCAAAACATTGTTATGTTAGAGTTAAGGTTAATTGCTAAATCTACCATGTACTTCGTAACTTCGAACAAAATTTAACATAAATATTCAAAAAATAACAAATTTATTACATATTTTACAATTTTTAACAAAGCAACTATGTATTTAAAAATAATTAATCTATCATGTATTATATAAAATGTAAACACAGGCAAAATTCCATTAACTCATTAAGTGTCCGCATGCTTGATCATCTTTTTTTTTTTTATCTACATGATCTTTCATATTATATATCAATTAGTTTATATCATCGATTCTCTTATTCTAATGACATTTTAATAGGTTTGTTACGTTTTTATATTCACATGATAAATTAGCCATTTTTTAAAAATGTGATAGATTTGTTAAAAATTATAAGGTATGTAAAAGATTGATTATTTTTAAAATACATGACTAATTTGTTAAAGGTTATAGAAAGTATGTAGTAGATTTAGCAATTAATTCTCAAAGTTATTCAGCCAAGAAAATGAATTTGATGGCATGCCAAAAATAAGGATATAGATTCATTCACAAAAGGCAACAAGAGATGACAAATCCATAAGCACCAATTAGTTAAATACCCTACGACATAACCAGTGGACAAATTGACGACAAAAGCATTGGTGATACTAGAGTTATTTACATAAAAATCACAACATGCAGACGTTGCAAATAGTGATGGCTTGATGC
The DNA here is from genome assembly GCA_025175895.1 of Wurfbainia villosa. Classification (NCBI taxonomy): domain Eukaryota; kingdom Viridiplantae; phylum Streptophyta; class Magnoliopsida; order Zingiberales; family Zingiberaceae; genus Wurfbainia; species Wurfbainia villosa. Next base: position 9,754,143 of record CM045998.1, on the reverse strand, counting down.
AGTAACCTGATAACTAGAAGCAAAAATTTATAGCGAGTACAGCAGTAGAACTTGCAACTAAGAAGTCCCCTTGTAAAATTTTCCTCAAAGAACAAAAAAGTATTAGTAACATAAGTACCAAAAAGTGAACTAGCAGATTCAACTCCAACAATGCGAACACATTCATGGTAAATATTGATTCAAAGTATTAGCACTGTAAACGTTGAAAATCATTCAGACGACATCATCAGCAAGTGCAATTCAATCAAAGAGCTCCAACCGCGAGAGTATTTACGACGGCGAGCCCGTTGAGGCAAAATAACAAACAAGTGATATGCCCAGCGATGACCAAACAAAACAATACCAAAGCGCAGATCCTCATACCGAGCATCCAAAGATGAAAAGACCATACACACAATGGAATCGAATGAGGCTAAACTGAATAGCATTAAAACTTCTTCCTCTCTAACCAAAAAAAAAAAAAAACATTAATGTTGTAAAATGGCAGCGAAAAAATACAAGATGGTGGCTTACGAACTTTAGCCGACGATTCAGAAACCCTAGCAGAAGAGCGAAAGAGAATGAACGATGAGAAAATGCAACCGATATCGAAGATTTAGCGATGAAAACGGAGCCGAGCAAGCGTCTCTTTTTTTTTCCTTTTTTTTTTTTTCATATCCGCTTCGGGGTTTTTAATATTAATTTAAAAAAAAAAGAATAAGAAATTTTCATTTTACCCCAAACTTCAACTTAATTTTCGGAAACGTCTTTATAATTTACGATATTTGTTTACTTCCTGAACTTTCATAAATATCATTGAAAATACACAGAAGAAAACGATGACAGTAATAAATTATATATATATATTTATAATGGAATATCAATACATAGAATATGCACACTTACCACCATCAGTATCCAATTTGAAACACAAAACTTACAAATTTAAATCTCATCAAATTTTATTTTTTGAAAATAGCTAAATAATATATTGGGAAAAAAAAAATGTGTGTGTCGATCCTAGAACATCACGAGAAAGGTGAAGGAAAATTTCTTCAGCCATGCCATTTGCATTACTGCGTACGTTACATCGCAAGCAAGCTCCAAATCCATGCATCATTGAAACTCAGCGAGCTTGATTACGATCTCAGTCGATCGATGTCAATGAATTGCAGGATGATCTCCTCCGGCTCCTCCCTCTTCCCTCAGCACTTCGATCCTGTCGAGGACTTCTTCCAGCTCGCACCTCTTCTCCACGTCTTCCTCGCAGCAATCCAATCCGACCTGCAGCAGCTTGACCATTTCTTCCTGCGCCGTCGCCGTCGCCTCGGCCTTCATCTCGGCGTCGAGCACCTTGCTCGCCCACTCTTCCCGAGGGGTGGAGCTCGCCAGGGCCAGCAGGTCCGACCCTCCCTTCTCCGTCGCCGGCGCTTTGCCCGTCAGGATTTCGAGTATCAGCATGCCCAGGTTCCAGATGTCGCTCTTCTTGCTCGTTCTCTCCTGGTTCCTGTACTCCGGGCACTTGAACGCCGCCATGAACTGGGCGGCGTGGGCCGGGTTCATCACCGGGATCAAGGCGAAGTCGGTCAGCAATGGCTCGAAGGAGTCGTCGAGAAGGACGTTGGTGGACTTCAGGTGGCCGTGGGGCACGCTTAGCATCTGGAGCTCTTCGTAGAGGTAATTCAGCCCTTTGGCGACTCCTTTCACGATCTTCAATCGAGTGCACCAGTCGAGCTTTGATGATGGAGAGCCATGGAGAAGATCAGACAAGCTTCTCTTGGCGGCGTAGCCGGTGACCAGTAGCTTCTCGTCTTTCCTGTAATAGTAAGACACCAACGGCAACAGATTGGGGTGGGACAACCTCCCCAGCCGTCTCATGTGCTCGTCGAAGTCTTCCTTCCCCACTCTGTTCATGTTCCTGAACCTCTTGACCACCATGGCTGTGCCGTCGGGCAAAGAGGCCTTATACGAGGAGACGAAGTTTCCGGTCGCCAGCACCTCCGCAGAGGACTTGAGCAAGTCTTTTAGCTCGAACCGCCCCATGCCCTCCTTCACGAAGATCAGTCTTCCCTGGTCGGACTCCTTCGCGGATTTCTTGCTGGCGGTGCTTCCGCCGTCGGACTTGGTGGTTCCCTCTTCCATCGCTTCTTCCTTGGTCGGTGCAGCTTTGGAGTTCATCACTTCAGGGGGAGCATTGGCATTGTTCTCGGCTGATCGGCGACGAAGTGAGAGTAGAACGGCGACGATGGCTAGGAATAGAGTCAGAGCTACTATGACGTGGAGAAGGGTTTGGTTGGGTGAGGAAGATGACGGCGACGGCAGTGACGATGAACATGAAACTTGAAGAGGTTCGCCGCAGAGTCCTTTGTTGCCTGTAATGAATTTGCTATAGAAGTTGAATAGAATTGAAAGTTTTCATCGCGTTTGTTAAAATTTCAGAACTTATTCCAGATTTTGAAATTGAACAAAATAACATTCTTAAATTATGTTTTTTTAGAAAAAATTTGGGTAAAAATCCACTTCGTAAGTATTTTTCCTTCGTAATAAGATTATGTAAAAGCCGATGACCTGAAAAAAGACTGGCATCCATCTTGCTGAGGCTCGCCGGAATGCTTCCCTCCAATTGATTATCGGAGAGGTTCACCATCTTCAAGTCGTTCGATCGGAGCTCCGGGATCGGGCCGGTGAACCCGTTGCCGTCGAGCCCCAGCTCAAGCAGCCTCGGAAGGGCGGCGACGGAGTCCGGAATCTCGCCCGTGAATTGGTTGTTCGACAGGTACAGCTTCTTCAGCCAGCCCATGCCGGCGAACGCCGCGTCGGGAAGCTCGCCGGAGAATTTGTTCCTCGAGAGGTACACGGCCTTCAAGCTCTTCAGCTTCCCGAACTCCGGCATCGTCCCGGCGAAGCCGTTGTTCACGATGCTGAAGGAGCGGAGGCGCGGCAGGGCCGCGAGCGGGCCGACGTCGATGACGCCGGCGAGGCCCATGTTAGCGAGCCTCAGCCCGGAGACGCTGCCATCGTCGTCGCAGAGGACGCCGGCCCACTTTGTGACGTTGCCGGAGCAGGGCTCCGACTCCGGGACCCAACTTTTGAGGGCGTCCGAGTTGTCGGTGATGGTGGCCTTGAAGGCGAAGAGGACGTCGGAGTCAGGCGAAGTGAGGGAGCGGCGGGCCAGTAATAGCAGGAGGGCGACGAGGAGCGGGAGCGGCCGCCGACCATCCATGCTGCTCGGCGACCGTCCGACGGGGCGTCGGGCAGGCGAACGAGACGCGATTGATCGAGAGATACGTAAGCTTAGAGATTTGACGAGGGGCGGGTGGAGTTTTCCAAGGGGGAGGCGTTTTTTGAGGTGGCGGTAACGCCGAAGCAGGCGGTGGAAGGCCGAGAATAGGAGGGCGAGTGATGGTGGCGACCGCCGAGTTGACCGAGTCGTCGTCGCAGGTTGAGTCGTGTGGTAAAAATGCGTCGCAGGTTCCTCTTTGCGGTCAGCGGTTGGTTGGTTGGCACTTAGCAGAGATGAAAGGGCTTCCCTTCGTTTTTTTTTTTTTTTTTTTTTTTTTGCCTCGATTTTAAACGCGATTTGCGATTTTTAGCCAACTCTTAAAATTAATTTCGATGCTTCTTCACGTCTTCACATTTATATTAATTAACCATTTTTTGATAAAATAAAAATAAATAAATAAGACTAATCATTAAGACGACCTCTTTAATCTTATTCTTACTATTTTTTCCGATGATTTTTAATATTTTCATTTATATCTTGTTTTTAATTTGTATTATCCTTTGTGCATTTAAAAATTAGTCACAATTATATAATTATAGAGTTTTGATTGTATTAGAAACGGTAGAATAATTATTTGCTTCTCCTTTTAACTTCCTCGTATCTTCGGTTAGATTTGATAGAATCTATATTGGTTATGTTAGATTTTTACTATTTATAAATTTAGAAAAAAAAATTATAAACAAAACTAATAAATATTGGCAATTGAAAAAAAAAGGTCAAATTCGATGTTTTTATTTATTTTTATTTAAAAAAATATGATTTCCTTGATTAAAAAAAAATGAATTCCTGTGAGTCCTCAAAACAAATGTTCTTATAAAAATTATGCTCTCAAACTCCCATTTCAAAAATTGCACTCCCGTCATACTGTTCAATTGGACAAATTCATGGTAATTTATTGTTCTTACAATCAGTGTAAAGTCGACTGACTGACAAAGACATTTGAATGAACATATTATCTTTTTACTATAATAAATACTTTGTAAAAAATAATAAGACATTCCTACCATCTCAAATAGTTGGACAGTTCACTGCGAGCATTTTTGATTTATCTAAATAATCCATGACAAATTTTTATAAAACTAAATCAATCATTTCTAGAATTAATCGGGAAAATGAATAATTGGTGCTAACTAAAAAATTAAATACTTTGGAAAAAAAAAGATGAGATGAATCTCAAAAACTTTCATTGAGCTGCAGCTCAAGACGAATTTCAAGCCAAAATATACAGGTAGCATAAAGCAAGTTTTTTTTTTCCCTCAAAAAGAAATATCTTCACCCTCTATGGTGTTTGTAAAACTAAGGGCCTTAGTACAACAATTCCCGCAAAGGAATTTATTCGTTTTTCTTACAAAAAGATTAATTGCTACGGCCATTATCTTCGTGTTCCAGTTCTTGTAGCAGATTAGCATGTGAGATTTAAAGCTATCTGTTCAAGGGAAGTCATCCTTCTTGTGTTTGCATTTGATCTTTTCCACTTCACTGAGCATGAAGAACAAGTAAATCAAATAGCGACGGCAAGCTAAAGCATCACAACTCGGAAGAAGATGCATTTGCAAGATGCTCATCGTTAAGTTTCGTCGACTCCGATTGAGGAATGGAAACTGGTAGAGTTGATTCATTTGGAGAAGAAACTGGTTCTTCAGGTTGCGATGAAGGTGCACCGATCATTAGCTCTTTATATGTAGGAGGATCGACCCAAGACAAGGGGCTAACTGCAGGAAGAAGAACCAAATCATGTGTGAAAATGTGCATCTGATATTTGTCAATAGCAATTAAAATTAGCTCATCCTCTTGAAGAGTAAATTAGCTCATGTTTATCACTTTTAGATATAAAATCTTTCTTTGCAAGAACTGTGTGAAAATATAACATCCGGTATTTGCATATAACAATTAGAATAAATACTGAAATGAAGAGAAAAAAACATCAATTACTTGGCAACCATCCTCTTGAAGGGTAGCTTTGTTAATTTGTCACTTTTTTTGAGATATAAAATATTTATTTTGCATGAACTTTATGTATCCAGAACATTAATATGTAAATGTATGTGTAATTGACTTTTTCTTTGCATATTACATACAAGAATAAAATCCTAGCAGACGCAATAGACCGAAAGTATTATAACTTACATGATGGGTTTGTAGGTTGCTCATCTTTAAGCTTCATCTCTTCTGGAAGAAAAGTTGGTAGCGTCGATTCGTTTGCAGGAAAAGAAACTGGTTTTTTGGAGAAAGCTTTTAGTGGTGCTCGCGCACCGCCTAAAATTAGCTCTTTATTTGCAGGAAGAGTAGCCCATGTAAAGGGATTAACTGCATAAGGAAGGCCTAATCAACATCATAACATAGCAATATAGCATTTGATACTTCTCAAAACAATTTCAAAGTTGGGAAACCACAAAAAGGCATCTATTATAATGCTAATCATCCACTTGGATCTAAAATAATGCAGATGGATAAAGAGAAGCCTGTGCTTTTGTAACAAGAACTCTGTGCATGAACTTGACCTTTCACATGATAAATGAGAAAAAAAAAACAAAAATAGTAACAACAATAGACTGAAACATCAATACTCACAAGGAGATGTGTTTGCAGGATGCTCATTTGTGAGCTTCACCAGTTGTGACGGAGGCACATCAATCAGTGGTGTTGACTCATTTGGATAAAAAACAGGTTTTTCGGAAGCAGAACTTGGCAAAGTTGGTGCACCTACTAATAGCTCTTTATTTGTATGAGGAGCAGTCCAAAATAAGGGATTAACTGCAGAAAGAAGACCAATCCATATAAGTGTTATAATGTAACTTCTGAGATTTCGTACAGTAATTCCTAGACTGCTGGAAATGAGAAAGAACAAGCATCATTATGGCTACCATAATTCTCTTGAATCTGCAAGTGTAGGAGGAAAAAGCAAGGATAAACAATAGTCTTTTGTTTTCCATTGTATCATTTTCTTGCTTCAAATCTTATATGCTGATGTCAGTGTGTTTCAAAACATGAACGTTGTGTGTTCCTGTAAAAGATGAAGAACACTATCCCTACCCCACACCGTGTGCATGGAATGCAAGTAAAGGAAAAAATTAAAAATTAAAAACACAGGACTGAAGCATTACAAGATGCATTTGTAGCATGCTCATCTTTCAGCTTCATTTGTTCAGACTGAGGAATGGCAATCGATGGTTCTGATTCACTTGGAGGAGAAGGAAATGGTTTTTCAGGAAATGTATTTGGTGAAGCTGGTGTAGCAGCACAAGCCAAGGGATTAACTGCAGAAAAAAAACCATACCAGTTAATTGTAATAATTTAGCAGTTAAGATTACTTGCCACAATCTCAAGAAATTCTGGAAATGAGAAGGTAAAAATGAACCATAGAATTAAGGTACTGTACAGCACATGAATGCATACATGTCATCAATAGAATGGTAAAATATTTCTCCATTCCATCTGGAATTTGATACTGCTAACCACATACACCACCATGACTGTTTTTCTTTCATTCTTTTTTTTTTTTGGCAAAATTAAAATGCCTACATTACACATTCTGTAAGCCTCTATAGTACAGCTGTAAATGTCAAATTTCTCTAGACAAAATGCTTAACGTAATATGGAATGGGCAAATATACCAAAAAATTCCATAAAAGGCAAGTTAATCGATTAAATTAAAGGTGAAAGAGATGGAAATTTAATGAAAGGCGTGAGATATGCAAACTTAAAAATATATTGGACATGGATAAAAGGAGCAAGGGATTTAAGAAGAGATGAAGATATTCTGCTACCAACTGTCACAGAACATGAAGATGAAATAAAAGAACAAAGAGGAAAAAGCGAGGGAGATAATGAGAAAATAAATAAAATTATAAAACAGTTACGACTATCGCATTTGACCTGTTTTGTTTATTGTATATGTAGGTCCAAGTCACATATACAGTAGGTTTGTTTTTTATATTATTCATGGTGTGATATAGTCGAAACTAACCATTCTAGTAATTACCGAAATACAATAATAATTGGGATGGCTAATCTCAATAGCATTGCTTGTGCCGAAGAGTATCAAACCTTTGGACATGCTTATGCAGAATTCAAGTGTAATGTTTATGTTTTTTTAGCTTATTTTTAATTGATTGATTGCATATCTTAGAAGTAAACCGTGTGACTTTGTGGTCACAGGTTCAATTTCAACCCAATCACATTTGAATTTGTGAGGTTAATTTGACACTATAACTAAGGGAGCCAAAACTGAGGGGAGGGAGGAGGAAAGCAATTATTTCCTTATTTTCAATAGAAAGAGTAAGGAAATGAAAAATAGTAACTTGGAAATTCTTTTCCCACTTTTGGTTCCTTAAAAAAGTGGGTGGAAGAGAAGTGGGGAAATCAATTTAATTATGCATGTTTTAGGAATGACAAATTAAGGTCACTTTTGCCATTGTGTCTCATTTCTCTACTTTCCTCTTCCCTTCCCAAAACTATTCCTGTCTTAGAACAACATATAAGAGAATGATAATAAAAAAAACATTAGGTTGAACCATTTCATATGATGGACTTGACGCCATTAGTTCATTACATTACAATTTACACTGTCATTTTTTTGTTCTGACATCTCATTCTATCCTCAATCTCCAAAATATTTTCTCCTGTCTCATATATTATTGAATTCCATTTTAACATAGAAAGGAGATTAACAATTTTTTTAGAAATTATGACCAAGCAGCAACTTAAGAATGCAACTATTCTGCTAACCATTAATAATTTACAAGGAACCTCTTTGAATAAAGGAGGTTTTCATTCCATGTATTTCTCAATAGAAACAGTTCACATGCCCTTATGAATTAGAATTTTAATAACAAATTTTCATTTTCTCACTGTCCTTTGTATGCTATTAGATTTGTTTATGTTATTCAATACAAGGTAAAAAAATCATTCTTGGTCTGTCAACACGATCAAAACATATAGCTCCCTTGGTCTACCGGCACATGAAAAAGGATGAGTTGTAATCTTCTTCTGCGATGATTCTGCAGAACCACAAGCAGAACGAAGGAGGAATTCTTGTATAATGCTCCAGCTTAGACAAGGGAAGACGAGGTGGCATGAAGCTCTAGGTAGCCGCTAGCTGAGGTTTCTTCCATGATGCTCCAATTCTAGTAAGGTGAGGCGAGGCACACAGACCTCCAAATAAGTTACATCATCCTACTCCTTAATTCATACCTCCCTCCATAACAATAGCCACCAACACTATGTGTCAACACACCATCGTGACACCAATATAGTATTATTCCAGTAAAGATACTCGAAAATTTGGTTCAATAAACTAAAATTAGGAACAGTCTAATTTTAGTTGGGCTTTTAATTTGTACTGTATAATGAACTCAATCTCGGCTTGCTCCTATTTCCAAATACAGTAGAACTATTACTTATTTAGTTTATCTTCTATATTAATTTAAAGGACTTTTATTTCAGAAATCAATAATATACTATATTAAATTGTTTTAGTTTTCTTGAGGGAATTTTTCTAGTTTTTTTTTTCAAAATATTACACAAACACTAGTGAATCAAATAAAATTTCTTATTTTTATAAATAGTGTTGCAACCCACTTAAAAGAAATACATGATCCACCATTAACTATGACAAATTGTATGCTCTCACCTTCTTCAACTTCAAGGGGATGTTGAAGTACAAGATCACCACCATCAAAAGAATTCATCAAACGTACGGGACGTTTCCTCACATAGTTCTCCTGAAGAGGCCTTGGGGCTTGAAATGAAAACTGAGAGAGAGTTACCCCTTGTCTAGCATACTCTGGATGTTCAACCAAAAACCTGCAAGATTCTTGAATTATGGACTCCAAGAATCAAATAAATTAGTCAAACATGAAAGAGCAACATATGACATAAACAACGAGTCCATTCCCACCTTCACTATATATCACAACAATAAGCAATGACATCAAATCCCACTGTCACTATGTATAACAATGAACAATCTTGAATCATCAAGATAAATGTTAGTTGCGAATCATACTATTGATCTTCTATTAGCTCTTTGTTTGATCCATGGACAAGTAGTGCATGGAAGGACAGCTACTCATGTGCACAAATATATACAAAGAAAAATAGAGTAATTGCAAAATTAAAGAGCTAGAAACTGGATCACACCTTTGAACTTCAACCATGGACCGCAACTTTTTTCCAGATGGAGCAGTATAATACCTGCAAAAAGAAAGCACATAAACACTTGGCACCTTGAAGTTGGTTGAAATGCATTGACTTGGAATGATTATATCTTAGACGAATCGATATTACAGTAGCAAGTGTACGTCTTAAAACAAATTTTTGAGTCAAGTCTTTTGCAATAAATACTGAGTTCAGCCAGAAAAAGCAAATTCATTATAAGAATGATCCATCTGCAACTATAATATTTTCAGAACAACAAAAAAAATTATTGTTTAAGAAATAGCACTTTTTTTATCCTGCATGAATTAGTTGGAGGAAATAAAAGGAGAATGAAAGACATGGAAATCCAAAGGCATACACATCTGCAAATTTTGTGCCTCCTTCACCTCTGATTCTAAGCAATCTTTCCCAACCAGAAGGAGGTTGAGCAATGTTTGGTTTATCAATTGCCCAGATTCTACTGCCATCCTGAGATATGTCTTCAGGATCTTCACATTGGATAGCGGGGCGCCATTCTCGAGCATGTTCACATACAAAATATTCATCCAATATCTTTTCACGTATCTGTTCATATTTTTCTTTTGTTGGAATTATCCTCCATTTGAAACATGAAGCGCATTGGATAGTGAAAGTTCCAATTGCTGAATAGGCACGACTGGAAGGATTTGGAGCCAAGAAGTTTCTGAAGGGAGTATGATTCTCAATGTGATTAGTAACAACAGGTGTATTGTGATTTGTACCACTTGTACCAGGATCATAAAGCATCAGTTCTTTTGAATGGTTATTGATAGATTGATTGCCACAATGCATTGGATCAGCATCAAACATATGTGGTGACCTTTTTTTACCCCTTTTAGAAGACTCGGGAGATCTATGATCAAGGGGAGAATCTTCCAAATGTGACTGCATTTGAGTTGCCACCTTCAAAAACCTGCTTGACAAGAATATTGTCAGTAGGATTGCATATTTTTTTATTTTGCACTCAAAAATTTTCAGCTAAATGTGATTTATAAACATACAACAACATCCAAAGGGATAAGTACTAATATTTTAGACACTCTAGCTCCTTTTGGTCTCAGTCTTGTACTTGAGATGTTTAAACGTGGGACACAAGCAGATAAAATTTGCCACATACACAGCCTATTGGAAGAGTATTTTTGATCTTAGAAGTTACATGGAAACAACCAAGTGCATGATGTCCAATCTTTATATAAATCACACATTTCCCTTTTTATCTATTAAATCTCACACATTCTGCAATACCTAAGCCATTACATATTATAAAAACCAGGGATGTTCCAACCATCAAGTGTACATAAAGAAGCCCTCCATCCTATTCTTCCTGAAGGAATAGCTTCTCAACATAGTAACACAGGTGCATTGGTCATTTTAGCATCCTTCTCCCAGTAGTGTGTGTCTATGTCAATGCGTAACACTTTTGTTTTGGACTCTCTCTTGATTTAGCATGTCATCCTCGAGCAAGGCCCATGCTAACCTGTGTTGCATCATTCTGATTTTATTGGATGTCTTCGAAGGGACTCAATGCTTGGCTCTATATGCATGATTAAGAATGGTCAACAAACAACAGCTTCTTTTCTGACTATAAATTTTCTTTTCTCAGATCATTTCTTGACAAGTAACTCATACTAACTGAAGAATTCAATTAAACCCATTGATAGTGCTGCTACATTAAATATTTCCTATAGCAATGTAGATTCTGAGATACTTATTCTTGCTTTTTAAAACTCAAATGTGGGTATCCTCGTATATAAAATATACAAAGGAAGCAACTAAAAGTCATCACCAAATCAAGAAGACACCAACCATCTTAATCCCTGTTTTATAGCTACGAAATTGTTAACTAATCAGCAGAGATGTCTTAAAAAACATACACAAGAGATGGCAAGAAAAACATCAAACAACTACCATGGCACCAGAAGAACGGCTCAAGTTCACAAGTACTAGAAGCGTCTAAAAGAAGAAGGAAAGGAAGACAAATCAAGAGGACTAAGAAAAAGATTAAAGGCTAGAGTTTTCAAGTGTTTTAGAATGCAAAATCTTGTCTAATTTTTGTAAGGTAGAAACTCTTGGAAAGACGTATCATCTGCAACTGTGTTTGTCCAATTAAAGCATTTTATTGATTTTTTTGTTTAACTCCAAGATACATTTATCCAAAAACTAGTTCAATTTTGTTGAACAAATTAGGATACATTCAAATCTTTAACCACGTACACTATTGCCAGATCATAGACTTGCACTCTAAGGATGGTCGACTGGAGAAAACATATTGGCATTATTGTCTTGTGCCTTAATCCTGAAATCGCATTTTTATCCATGGAGACTGAGAGAAGAAACACCATTTATCGGCATACAGAATCCATCTGTCTAACGCACTCGATTTATTGCCATAGCGATTCTAAAACTCACATCAAGTTATGCCAAAGTCTTAGTATTGAGGATACGCATCAGTATTAATGAGGTGCAAAATTTCAGCTAACAGAACCGAGGAATCCAATCAGATGCAGCAAAAACATTCCAAAAGTCGCTCCTCTTTCCTTTTTTCTTTTTCCAAATCAAACGATCGCATTCAAATCTTCCATAAAAGATTCAGATTTAGAAACCTGAGGATCACCTGGTATTCCCAAATCACATGGGGCTCATCTACTCCTCGCCCACGGATGCAATCCCGATATTTCGGGGAGAGAGAGAGCGACTGAGAGAGAGAGAAAACACGACCCCTCCCCTCCGATCGGGCGATCGCAAATTTTTCGTCTCTTCCTTTCTCTTTTTTTTTTTGCCCTTTTACTGTTTTGTGTCTGCCCCTCGTCGATGACAAGGAGGCTGGACGAGCGGCATCGTCACCAACGAAGCATACTTACGGTCCTACCTACATTGTGATTGGTTGTCATTGGTCAGCAATGGATGGGCCCTTATCTAACCGAAGCACATGGCGGGTAAAAGATCGAGGGGTAAGGTGAGTAGGCACAGGTGAGAGTACCGCGGTCGACGAAACGATGCGATGGCTCTTTCCGAATCCAAGTTTTTGATCCGGCAACTCGAGCTGGACCGTGAACTGGCCACTGCTGGGTCCGGCCAGGGCCCAGCCATAAATTATTAAAATAAATTATAAATAAAATAATAACACATTATAGTAAAAAAATTATTTATTTATTGAGTCATCAAGTTCAATTAGTCCACTCTATTAAGTAATTTAAATGAGTTATTAAAATTTTATCAATTTGTCATTTTGATAGACCTAAATGAATCAATTTATACGGATTACGAATTTAGACGGTTGACTCGTATTAAGAAATATTAAAACTAAAATAAAATTTGTGAAAAAAAAGTTTTAAATTTTTTTATCAATATTTTAATATTAACAAGATAAATTTCTCATAATCAAAATCTTCTTCTATCACACATACACCTGAATAAAATATAATTTTTTTTAAAAAAAATAATTAAAAAAAATATTTGATTCAAATATTATATTTTCATATACTCTAATTAATTTATAATTATTTTATCACTGTTATTTCAATTAATATAAGAAATAATGACATATCCGAATTAACTAATTGGTTCTGAAAATTCTCAATTAAATCTCGAGAAAAAACAAAAATTTAAATATTTATATTATTAAGATTTAGATATTTGAGAGTATTAAAAAATAAAAAAAAAATATCGATATTTAATATTATTGATTCATAATTAAAAATCAATTATAAAATTTTAATTATTTCAAATACATATTTTTTATCGTGATATTTTATTCGCCTTGTCAATTATCGTCTTAAGTCTTTAACATTTCAAAAATTTTAAAATTCGCTTTGCTTCGCTTCAAACTCTCAACGTTTCAAAAAAAATTAATTTTTTATTTATTCTTCTAATCTCCGAATTGATCCGCTTAATTCGCACTCCGAACCACGAGTCAGTCCACCTTCCCCGCTCAACGTTAGATTCAGTGTAGATTAATCCGTCCCGTAGGGCGACCTCTAGCTGCAACTACCAACAGCAAGAGGCCGACTAAGCTCTGATTGACAGATCGAACGATCGCGGAAAATTAGATTTCTATTACCAATAAAGAACTGTACAAAGTGCAATTCACGCAAAATTCTTGGAAACATTGCAAATCGAGACCATCTCTCCGCGTCTCTTCTCCTTCCTCACCACGACCACATTATGGGATTAGAGGTGTTCGGAAAGAACTGAGAGATCATGCAGTGTTGAGGCAACTGCTGGAATCCTTCGCCTCCTTGCCTCACCTCCTCAACTTCCATGGATGTAGCAGCTTCATCACCTTCTTCGGCCTCCATCGTCTCCTGCACGGACTGACCTTGCGGCTCAGGGCATGCGAACCCACCGGTGGCCATGGCAGCTTGGGATGGCGCCCATGGAACGAGAGCCAAAGCGCTGGAGTTAGCTTCCGTCTCATCCTGCACATGAAACCTCTGATTCCCTGGCTTGAAAACATGATCTGCAAGCGAGAATGCCATCGCGGTCAAATGAGGAAACGCATTGCAAGAAATCCGCCATTTTTTTTCCTTCCGACTTCCGAGAACTTACTCTTGAGACCATGAATTAAGTCCGATGTAACGCGAAGAGAAAGATTAGAAGAATCAGGGGACAAGAATATCGGTGCCTCCACGGGCTTGTAGAGAACGATAGCTCTCTCGTCGTTGGAAGGACGATAAGGCGAGTCCTCCTTGCGCAAGGTTTCCAAACTCGGCAGGATATTGCCGCTTACAAGAGAAACAGAGTCATCAAATGCCATAGCGGATGCTGTTTCAACCTCCTCCATGATCGGCGGCAACTCACCGGGATCCTTCAGAAAACAACAAAAAAAGAATAAGAACACGAACTTGAGATGCACAGTCGCGGCGAACGTATTAATTAGAAACGGAGAAATACATCTGCAATTGCTTCCATTTTTTTTTTGTCCCCCAAACGTAAAACGTACAAAGCTCTGGACGGATCGAAATTGATTTTTTAATGTTTTGTTTCCTATTCCACACTTTCGTTGTTTCGAATAAACAAAATCCGAAAAATAGAGACTTCGACACACAACGGTTCTTCGAAATCCGCATCAAAATTCTTCCAAATATCCCAAACTCGAAAGATCGCGGCGATTTGGGGTATTAAATCAAGGAACAAGCGCCGACGCTCGGCAACGGAAGGTGAAGACACGAAATTGGAATTCAGGACGAGTTGCCTACCAATCTCCGTATCTTTCTCGCTGGGGACGAGAGCGAGAACTCCATAAACTCGTCGCACGCCTCCTCCAAGTCCTTCCGCTTGATCTTCAAGCGGCAGAGCTGCGCCATGCCACCGGTCTCCGTCGATCTCCTGATCTTCAAAATCCCACTGAAAAGTTGCTACTCAGCCCAAGACCTCCGCCGCTGCTCCAAGCCGCGAGAGCTGTGGCGATCCGACGCCATTGATGGATTATAAGCGCGACGGTGGGAAATGGTCGCGTGTCCTTCGAGCCCTCTCTGGAATTCTCCAGAACAGCGTCGATGCCTATCGAAATGGGCCTAGAGTCTACGATTTGGGCTTCACAAAATCCATTTATGTGTTATTAAAATACCTTTTTTTAAAAAAAGATTTTTTTTATTTTTAAAGTGCATATTAAATTATATATTAAAAAAAGCATTTTAATAATGAGATAAGAAATTAAAAATATCACAGTGGTCGGTTGTCCCGCAAAGTTCCCAAATCTTGGCTTCGATCTATCCAAAACCCTAGAAAGGTGCGTCGTTGGCCTCCCAAATCCTCGATTCCTCTCGATCTCGATCTTGATTTGGAGTTCCTTGTCTGCGACAGTCTTCGACAGATCGACGCCGATGGATAATTTGGACGCGGAGATCGCCAAGGCCCAGGAGGAACGACGAAAGATGGAAGATGTTGCTATGCTAACCTCCGTCACCTTCGACTCCGACCTTTACGGCGGGGGCCCCGACCGTTTCGAGGGCTACGAGCGCTCCATCGCCGTCAACGACGACGAGGAGGAGCAGGACGGCGATAGCCGCGAGCTAGCCCGCCGGATGGCCTCCTACACCGGCCCCAAGTCGCTCAAGGAGATCCCCAGGGTGTCGGATGGCGACGAAGATTCGGGATTCAAGAAGCCGCAGCGGATCATCGACCGGGAGGATGACTACCGGCGCCGGAGGCTTCAGAGGATCATTTCACCGGATAGGAACGATCCATTTGCCTCCGGAGAAGCTACGCCAGACCCCGCCGTTAGGACGTATGCAGATGTGATGAGGGAGCAGGCCTTGCAGCGACAGAAAGAGGATATTTTGAAGGAGATCGCTAAGAAGAAGGAGGAAGAGAAGAACAAGACTGCTGATGAGCCGGCCCCTACGGCGCAGAAGAGGAGGAACAGGTGGGACCAGTCCCAGGAGGCTGATGGCGGTGCTGCTAAGAAGGCAAAACCAAGCTCGGTGCCATCGGACTGGGATGCTCCCGATTCCACCCCTGGGATTGGGCGGTGGGATGCTACACCGACTCCGGGGAGGGTTGCGGATGCCACACCCTCTGTCTCACGCAGAAACAGATGGGATGAAACTCCTACTCCTGGGAGACTTGCTGATGCTGATGCTACTCCTGCCGCAGGTGGTGTCACCCCTGGTGCTACGCCAGCTGGTATGACATGGGACGCCACTCCCAAGCTTGCTGGGCTTGCAACACCAACGCCTAAGCGCCAAAGGTCAAGGTGGGATGAGACTCCTGCGACCATGGGCAGTGCCACGCCGTTACCTGGTGCTGCAACTCCTGCTGCAGCATTCACTCCTGGTGTCACTCCTGTTGGTGGTGTTGATCTTGCGACTCCGACTCCTGGTGCAATAAATCTTCGAGGTTCTATGACTCCGGAACAGTATAATCTGTTGCGGTGGGAGAGAGACATTGAAGAGCGAAATAGGCCATTGACAGATGAGGAGCTCGATGCTATGTTCCCGCAAGAAGGGTACAAGATATTGAATCCTCCCGCATCCTACGTTCCCATCAGGACTCCTGCAAGGAAACTCTTGGCTACACCTACTCCAATGGGTACGCCACTGTATTCAATACCAGAGGAAAACCGTGGGCAACAGTTTGATGTCCCAAAGGAGGCACCTGGGGGCTTGCCGTTCATGAAACAAGAGGACTACCAATACTTTGGGGCTCTACTGAATGAAGAAGAGGAGGAACAGCTGTCTCCTGAAGAGCAGAAGGAAAGAAAGATCATGAAGCTATTGCTGAAGGTGAAGAATGGTACGCCTTCACAGAGGAAAACAGCCTTGAGACAACTTACAGATAAGGCCAGAGAGTTTGGAGCTGGTCCACTGTTCAACAAGATTCTGCCTTTGCTCATGCAGCCAACACTGGAAGATCAAGAGCGGCATCTTCTGGTAAAAGTTATTGACAGAGTTCTGTATAAGTTGGATGAGTTGGTAAGGCCTTTTGTTCATAAGATCCTTGTGGTTATAGAGCCTCTTCTAATCGATGAGGATTACTATGCCCGTGTTGAAGGAAGAGAGATAATCTCCAACCTCAGTAAAGCAGCCGGTCTTGCAACTATGATTGCTGCCATGAGGCCAGATATTGATAACATAGATGAGTACGTCAGGAATACAACAGCACGAGCTTTCAGTGTTGTGGCCTCTGCTTTAGGTATTCCCGCTTTATTACCATTTCTGAAGGCTGTTTGTCAGAGTAAGAAATCTTGGCAAGCACGGCACACTGGGATTAAGATTGTCCAGCAGATTGCTATTCTCATGGGATGTGCTGTGCTGCCACATCTTAGGTCTCTGGTGGAAATTATAGAGCATGGTCTTAGTGATGAGAACCAAAAGGTGAGAACAATTACTGCCTTGTCTCTTGCAGCACTTGCAGAAGCAGCTGCTCCTTATGGAATTGAAAGCTTTGATTCAGTGTTGAAGCCTCTTTGGAAGGGTATCAGGTCTCATCGTGGAAAGGTTCTTGCTGCCTTCCTGAAGGCAATTGGTTTTATTATCCCTCTGATGGATGCTGTTTATGCAAGTTACTATACTAAAGAAGTCATGATTATTCTTATCCGTGAATTCCAGTCACCTGATGAAGAAATGAAGAAGATTGTGCTAAAAGTTGTCAAGCAATGTGTAAGCACAGAAGGGGTTGAGTCTGACTACATCCGGAATGACATTCTTCCTGAGTTTTTTAGGAATTTTTGGGTTAGGAGGATGGCACTGGATCGTAGGAACTACAAGCAGCTTGTGGAGACGACTGTAGAAATTGCAAATAAGGTTGGTGTGGCAGATATTGTAGGGAGAATAGTGGAGGATCTCAAAGATGAGAGTGAACCATATAGGCGTATGGTGATGGAAACAATTGAAAAGGTGGTGGCTAACTTGGGAGCATCAGACATTGATGCTAGATTAGAAGAACTTCTTATTGATGGCATTTTGTATGCCTTCCAGGAGCAGACAAGTGATGATGCAAATGTTATGCTTAATGGATTTGGTGCAGTGGTTAATGCTTTAGGCCAGAGGGTCAAGCCTTATCTTCCCCAGATTTGTGGTACCATAAAGTGGCGTTTGAACAACAAGAGTGCCAAAGTTAGGCAGCAAGCTGCAGATCTGATATCACGTATTGCCATCATTATGAAGCAATGCCAGGAAGAACAGCTGATGGGACATCTGGGTGTTGTCCTGTATGAGTATCTGGGAGAAGAATACCCTGAAGTCTTAGGTTCCATCTTGGGAGCACTTAAAGCTATAGTCAATGTCATCGGTATGACTAAGATGACACCACCTATTAAGGATCTACTTCCTCGTTTGACGCCAATCTTGAAGAACAGACATGAGAAGGTGCAGGAGAATTGCATTGATCTGGTTGGTAGAATTGCAGATCGTGGAGCTGAATTTGTGCCAGCTAGGGAGTGGATGAGGATTTGTTTCGAGCTTCTTGAGATGTTGAAGGCTCACAAGAAGGGGATCAGAAGAGCTACTGTCAACACTTTTGGTTATATTGCAAAGGCGATCGGGCCACAAGATGTTCTTGCAACACTTTTGAACAATTTGAAAGTTCAAGAGCGTCAAAACCGCGTGTGTACTACTGTGGCTATTGCTATAGTTGCTGAAACATGCTCACCTTTCACTGTTCTTCCTGCTCTCATGAATGAGTACCGTGTCCCTGAGCTGAATGTGCAGAATGGAGTTCTTAAATCTCTCTCTTTCCTCTTTGAGTACATTGGCGAGATGGGTAAAGACTATATATATGCTGTTACCCCACTGCTGGAGGATGCTTTGATGGACAGGGACCTGGTTCATCGTCAGACTGCTGCTTCTGCTGTTACACATGGCTCTCGGAGTTGCTGGTTTAGGTTGTGAGGATGCACTTGTCCACTTGCTTAATTATGTCTGGCCCAACATTTTCGAGACTTCTCCTCACGTTATTAATGCTGTAATGGAAGCTATCGAAGGAATGAGGGTTGCACTTGGTGCAGCTGTCGTTCTAAATTACTGCCTCCAGGGTCTTTTTCACCCAGCAAGGAAAGTTAGGGAGGTCTACTGGAAAATTTACAATTCTCTTTACATTGGATCCCAAGATGCTTTAGTGGCTAGTTATCCCACACTAGAAGATGATGGAAACAATTTATATAGCCGACCAGAGCTTGCAATGATCATCTGAATGATACCTATGCCAGTTCACCTATTACTGCTGATTTGTGGTCTCATAGGTTTGTAACTTGTTTTATCTGTTGGTCTTTCCTAATAATTTTAGAAAATTATATTTTTGAAACCTTAAACTTTATGCATTAGGTGCTCATATGGTATGTACATTCTAAAATTGGTCGTAATGATTAGGAATATTAGTAGTTTTATCCTCTATGGAAAGCATATTTGTTTACTTTTTTATCGATATAATTATTGATCGGGCTAATTACCTTTTCTTTTATGTTAATTCCATTTTCAGACTGTTACTTTATTCTGGAGGTATTGCTAGGATGTTCATTTGGTCATTTTTATTGGTTCATTTCCAAAGTAAAGACATGTTTTGTGCACAACAGGAATACTTGCTTTGGATGTAGTTGCAACTTTGATGCCTCTTAATGGCGAAGGTGCCTGCAATGCTCTTATTTGGAAAAATTATTGGTTCTTCTTGTCTAATCACAGATTTCTTATTATTTCTTACTTGATCAACTGAATGGTTCTTGATGTCATTCATGGATTGTGATTTATCTATAGGTCTTTCTAAGAAACTCTTTGCCTTATAATCATAGGTCAAACTTATGAGTTTTGTGAATAATTTTTTTTTACTATGATACTTCCCTTAACTTCAGTTATCATTTTACCTAATCATTGTCTGCAGTCCTCAATCCAGTTTTCATTAAATGCAAATACAATCATGGGATCTCTGTTTTATAACTATTTGTTTCAAAACGGATTAATTTAAGATCATATATTGGAAATCTTTACGTGTCCTTTCCTAAATGACTGTTCAATCGAAGTTAAATGCTCAAATTATATGGGTATAGCTGAGAACTATAGCTTTACATTAAGCTCAAAATGAAGATGTCATTATCCATATGCATTTTCTACTGTTCATCTCTCTATATGCTTGGAGTTGTCATAATAACTGCAGCATTGCACAATATAATTGGAACATGAAGATAGTAGTTCACTGTAATGCACTAGTTTTTTCTTGCAAAGCCACTCCTATGATCCTCTCAGTGATAACTTTTGAATGTTCTCAGTCTAACCTTAAGAGTCGTGCTCCTCCTAAAAAAGGCTCAAACTAATCTTTAAAAAAATCATGTGGTTAAATAATTTATACATGATTATGTGCTAAATGATGTTAATGCTATCTTATGTGGCATCTCTTTTTCTGCTGCTTTTCTGCGTTCTATCTCATTTCCGTTTACTTCTTTACATTGCACTTCCCTTGCTTTTGGTTTGCTCTGAGATTCAGGTGTTCAGGTAGTGTATTTTGTTGTTACATGGGTGTTCTATCTGTTTGATTACAATTTGTTTCATAGAACACAGTTCCCATAAATCTCCAGTGTCTCATGGTCAATCTACTTTTGGCCAGAGAAATTGTCATCGCTCTGTCTTGTTCCAGTGCAATGGGGTTTACACATTGTTTTCATTTTAATTATGTTCTTTTTCCTGCGCTTCCACAGTGTTTTGGAGTTTTTATTTACTTCCTAATTTACAGTTTTGTAGGATTCTGCATCCTGACACCATTTGCTTGTGATTCGAGGAGGAAACTCAGCGAAGAATACTGAGGAGAGCAATATCTGGTTGGACTATTTTGCCTTTACAATATGTTTGTTAAACCAGTAATATTACCAGGCCGTTTATTCTTGTTTTTCACGGGAATAAACTTATATGTGAAAATATATGCGCCATATTTCTATTGTTGAACGATCCAACTTTGCTTCAGGTATCGCCTGCGTGAAGTGAAATCTATGTTAGTATTACAGCAAACGTGTTAGTTTTATTTATTTGGGTTCGCTTTTTTATTTTTATTATTTATTTATTTGTCTGTTTGTTTATTTTTGATAATCCGGATATTCAGATTTTATGTTTAAATTAAATTAAATTGAATTCAAAAATTACACATGAATTTAAGTGGATGATTTAGTATCACTCGTAGTTTGAATATCACATATGTTTCATATATGCAGCTTGACTATCTTTTGATTGTTTGATAGATCATTTCATCTTTTGTTTGCTTTTCTAAAACTTACTGGGATTGTATCACTAGCAACATCTGTACTAAGGTGTAGCCTTGGCGGGAAAACCAGATATCTGGTTTCTCACAAAGAGCAAGGATTATTTCTTTGAAATTTAAAGAATGGATATATTTAGAGAGAGAATAAATCTGAAAAGCAGATGCAAAAGAAGAGGAAGGTAGTGAAGATTGATATTAATTTTTTTTTTTTTTTTTCAAATGCAAGTGAAGTGGATTAATTTTTTTTTTTTTGTAATTAATAAATGTTAATTAGCTATCTTATTTAATTTATGTCTTTCAATTTTTATTTTGATATTATTTTTTAAAATTAGAAAGAATCTATGTCAGAGAAAAGAAAGAGGAAGTAAATCAATTGCTCGAGAGGACCTCTCTCGTATTTTCTTCTGAGCAAATATAGGTAGCGTTTCGTTAGTAAAGTTTTTTCTTTTTCATTTTTTTTGGAAAATATAGAAAATAATATTTAGTTGGCGATTTTCATCTTTATTTTTTAAAAAATAAAAAAGTATTTTTTAAAAAAAATAGAAAAAAAAAATATATATATATATATATATATATATAATATTTTCTAAAAAAAAATCGCGTTGCAAATCAAACACTCTCTTAGCGATCTGGATTTATCCTTTGTAGTTCAGCTTGAAAAAAATAATCTACCACCCAGCAAATTCCGTGCATCTAAATTATAAAAAAAAAAAAAAAAAAAAAAAAATCGTTTTTGGTTTGAGTATGAGAATAGAAATAAGAATACATTTAATAGTAGAATGAAATGAGAATAGATTTAACCATTCTAATTCTATTGTTTGATTTATAAATTAAGATTAAATATGATTGTCGCTGGCGACGATGGTTGGCGACGACAAGAGCCGACGACCAACTATTGGTGGCATCAACAGTCAATGGGCTACGATGATAGGTGACATCGATAGTTGATGGCCAATAAGAGGTATTGACAATCGACAACGATGGCGACGATAGCAAAAACGACGGTGACTGATAGATATGAATCTTAAACTCATCGTCCATTTAAATTTTGTCCATTCCTGAATAATTAAAAATCTTTCCATTCTCTTAATTTTTAAACCTATTAACCAAACAAGAATTATTTCATTTTCTCATTCTCATTCCCAAACCGTGACACAATCCGTCACCATTTATCTAGCCCACAGGATTGGCAATGCTTTTAATTCGAGGAAAAGATAAATGAAAAATTTATACGGGAGAATAGAAATTAAGGGATTTATAATTACGTGAAAAGAATGAAAAAAAAATCGTGAAATAGAGAAAAGACCATCTTATTCAGTAATTCGTAAAAGGGGAAATGCAAAAATCGAAACGAAGTCTAATTCCAGTCAACAGCTAATCTTATACATGGTCAGAAAGTACAATGGAATGAACAAGAAGATCTCGTGCGTATAACATCGACGATTGAAAGGGGGGTTACTGCAGCAGTAGAATCATCTACCTGTACAAAACAAAGATCAGGTAGCAATCGTTGCCACTCCTCTTAAGAGATCCAGAGAAAGAAAGGAAAAAAAAAAAAAAGTCATAATGTTGGCCATCAACATGGAAATAGGAGTGGGGAACCATCCCTACATAATTTGTTGTTCGAAAGATTGAGCTTGCTCAT
This sequence comes from Wurfbainia villosa, assembly GCA_025175895.1. Classification (NCBI taxonomy): domain Eukaryota; kingdom Viridiplantae; phylum Streptophyta; class Magnoliopsida; order Zingiberales; family Zingiberaceae; genus Wurfbainia; species Wurfbainia villosa. Next base: position 9,731,380 of record CM045998.1, on the reverse strand, counting down.
CTTTTCTTCGCACCATAACAGCTGCTCCTTGCTGAGATGGGCCATCCTCAGAACCCTTGATATGACTTTGATGTCGATCAGTGCAAATAGAAAATCCACTTCTTCCATGGCCGAGGGCCAAGCTTTCTTCTTCCATGCTTTCTTCCTCTTAAACAGTTCCTTCACTTTCATATCCTGCATTGCCAAAAAGAGTCGATTACCAAAGTCTTGCATTTTGTTCAATTGAGAAGGATGCAGGAATAGATGTATGTGGTGGTACACTGCCAGGTTCCTAGTCGATCATCGTCGACAGTTTATTTACATCGAGTTAGTATAATCATTAACCATGGGGGCATGGCATATGAAATCTTTCTTCTATGCCTGGCATACCTTTACAAGTGAGGCTTGAACTTGTTGAAGGGAGCCTCGAGGGCTGTGTGCCCCGAAGAAACTACTGGGTTTTTTCTTGTCTATCTTCAGAAAATGGAAGAATGTTAAGATACAATCCCCCATTATCTTAATGAGTTCAGTAGCAGGAAGTGCCTCATCCAAATAATCATCCAAATTTTCTTTCTTTTCCAAATCTAAAAAGAAAGAACAGACCAGTGAATACAAAGAAATTACAGTTTGATAAGTGATTTCAAACCCCATAATACAATTGTAGTTAAATATTGAAATAGTAATTTAACCACTAGTAGCTGAGAATTATTCTTACATCTCATAAATCAGTGGCATGATTATAAATTTAGGACAATCTACATTTCCTGACTTAACTATGCTGGGCATAAAAAACCATTACAATTTCTCACTGAACAGGCAAAGCATATAATATAAATGATGACTACAATATAAAAAATAAAAAAAAAAAAAAAAAAAAAAAACTTACCTAGAAAATTTGGGACTTGAAGAAACTTAGACTGCAAACCTCGACTGTGGGCATAAATCTCCACCCTGGATCCTTGGTCAAAAGGCTCATTCTCAATAAATCTCTGCAATAATACCTGGAATTGCTGGAATGCTTCTGCAGCATAGCCATAGGAGCCGCAATGATCAGGCTGCAATAGAATCCTCTGGTTCAGTTGCATATACTGGCAATGAAGTGCTTCCCAAGTTAGTGAAACTTGTGCCGCATAAGCAACTTCTAGATTTTGGCATGGATCATCTTGGTCCAGTTGATGCAGGTTCTCATATTCATTGGTATCTTCATCTTGCCTCATTAAAGAGATATTGCAGAGGCCCAGAGTTATTTTCTTTGGCGTAGGTCTCAACGACTGGCTTGGTGTACCCAACCATGCTGAAAGAACATGCGTTTATAGGCAAATAAAAATGTGAAGCAATTCACAAAAACATCAAAGTTCCATCATGATATGGGATTGCATATGAAGAAGGCAAAGCGACATGCAAATAATAATAAATATTTTTAAAAAATCAATCAGATGGAGTTCGAGTATGATATGTAACAAAATAGAAAGATTGATAGAAAAATTGAGTTTAAAGTTTAAAGTTTAAAGTTCAAAGATTTATCAAGTGCCACATTGAATGATATGGCTGCTGGAACAAGAGCAATGAAATTAACAGCTAGTCATTACGTGATCAACAACAAAGTCAGAAGGAAATAGTTCAAAGAAACATCAAAGTTTACTACAGAAAAATGTAAGAATCCAGAGTGAATTCAGCATTAGGGAATGCCATACCAGCTTCTTTGAGATGTTTCGTGATGTGCTGGTCAAAGAACAGCATCTTCTCAGTGTACTCCTCGTACATCTTTTCGAGGCCATAGCTTGGATAAGAATCATCAATGTCCGACTCCTTCGACCCGCTCGAGCTACTCTCCTCTTCTTCCTCGCCCTCCGGGAACTCTTCTTCCGGTATAAGGACCAAGAAGCTGCTCTTCCTCAGCTGCTCCAGCCGCCTCTTCACCTCATTCGTGATGAAATCATCGTCATCCTCATCCTCGCCCCCTTCGGAAACGCGATCAGAAGCAGCGGACTTCGGGTTTGCATCCAAGGTCTCTTCCTTGGGCTCCGACGGCTGATCACGCTCCTGATCCCGATCCTTTCTCCCCTTAAGCTTACTGAGAATGGAAAATCTTACTGATTTAAGGAATTCCATTGAATCCGCTCAAGAAAGCGGAGGAATCGTCAACACAAACTGGTTTCCGAAAATGAAAGCCAACAAGATCCCCTCTTTTCTCCCCTTGCAGCTCCAAAGCAGAAGACTCACTCAAGAAGTGGAGAAACTACAAGAAGGACGATCCACGACGACGGCAGAGATCGCAGGCGTTAGTCGCCCACGACGGAAGGATATGCGGGGAGATCAGAGAGCGGCTCATCAAGCAGAGAGGTCGAGAGCGAGGAGCGCTACGAAGTCGAGATCCACGGCATTGAAGGAGGAGCAGGAAGAGGGAGATGCAACGGCGAGCCGCTCCGGCACGCGAAGGAGAGGACCAACGGCCGTACGCTTCGGATACGCCGCCGACTAATCGGCGGAGGGTTTCCCTTTTTTTTTATATTTTTTTACGGACAAAGCCGATGAGCGCGGATTTCGAAAGCCGATGTTTAAGCTTTAATAGACCAATAAACACATTAAAGAAATATTAAACTTTTAAATAATTTTAATTAGATCGCGTCCCGGTTTATCGGAAGAAGAAGAAGAAGAAAAAAAAGCTGGTGATTTGAAAAATTGCTTATTTTTAATTTTATTAAATTCTTCTATAAAATCAATTTTTTAGATTGCTTTGGATTTCTTTGAATTTATTCCGTACAAAATTGATAGACTAAAATAAATCATCTTTGGAAATAAAAGCAATTCGGTATTTAAATATTAAAATGTAACAAATTTCATGGTACGGCGGGTGTCATGACTTTTGGAACGACTTGGAATTAATAATCAATTGATTTCGAATTTTTCTCTTTAATTGATCCGCACTTTTGTCCGCTCGAGCTTGTCGCAAAAGACTATAACCCTCGCCCCGTAAGGTAAATCATGATTGAGACGTAATGAAGAAATGAATATAGATCGATTTTAAAGAAAGAATTAAAAAAATAAATAAATTCAGATGATTCTTCCTTTATATTAATCAATCTTATCTAGATTAAAAGTTATCTATGATTTATCATCCTCATAAAAAACATAAAATATCATTAGATTGACGATTCTAACCTTTTGATGAATAAAGTCCTTAATTCGATGATTAAAAATGATGAAAATTTAATTGAATCGAAAAAGAATTTTAATCTTTTTCAAAATCAAATCGTGCTTCACTTAACTTATAATAAATCTACACCACTCCACTCGCTTATTACGATAATACCACCGAAATTCTACCAAGACTATTATATTCGATCTCAATGATGATAAAAATAGATAAATTATTAATCATTTTTAACATCAATTGCGGAGCTCTACCAATAGACCATCCCGAGAACTACACATTCAAATGAAAATTTTAAATCCAACTTCAAAAATTCAATTCCTCACTTCACAAATCGCGTACATTAGACTTGCTTCCGATTTAATTGAACAGCCTATAAATAACTAACTTACTTAATACTGACTGATGGACCTCAAAATTAATCGAACCAAAAATTTAAATAATTAATGTCAACTAAAAATAATAATAAATCACGAACAAATTTTATTCTAACAAACCTCTTTCATGGAAAAGATCAATAAGATATATAAAAATTAACATCAAAACTTCAAACGACAAATACTCATAGTTACCAACAATTGATCAGCTCTTCGTACATACCACTTGCAATTTTGCTAAATCAAAATGAATTAAATCAGATAAATTACAATGTTATCCAGGGAGCAGAAATCCTCGTCCATAACCTTCGCCTCCACTTCTGTTGCTCTGGTTTCATTACTGCGCTGCTTTGATCACCAGTTGCATCCGATTGCTCACATCAAGCTCTTGAGCTCCATATTGGTTGATGCATCTCGCTATCTCCCAGAGTTTATGCTCGGTTAGAGATCAGCGCAAATGATCAGCTCAATTTCCCTAGAACAAAAGAAAGAGTAATTAGTTAAGGTCCAGAATCTGTACAGGAGACAATGCTCGCCTGAAATCTTTAACTGAGATCTAAAGACATGTTCATGCTGTCTACATCTCATTTTAAAAGATAATCACAAGCATCATGCTTACTTCATAGATCAAAACATCAATCTCCCAGTGATCCCACAAAAGCTAATAGAAACTTTTCTTTGTTAGATCAGTAACAGTTATCATTACTGATCTAACACAGTTGAGAGACAAAAGCATGCTCCCATCTGTGATAGACCACTATATTTCTAAAATGAAGTATATGAACTGGATTGTAAAGTATAAATTACATCAATAGAGTAGTTCAGCCAAGGTCATTGATTCTATAAAAGACACTAAAATGAAATGAAGCAAACAGCTAATGTCCTTGCTAGGGATGATCATAGACTACTTGAAGAGAATGGAGTGCAAGTAGAAGGAAATGATGAAGAAAGCTGAATGTTTCAGTTGTCCACTTAGTTTGGGGTTGAAGAAAAAAATAACAATCTATATGAACTCTTGACTCAGATTTTAAATTTGTATACGGATTCACAAAAGAAAAAAATGTATAAAAGATGGAAATATATATTTAATTCACAAAGGCTTAGCATCTGTTAGAAGATACAGAAATAATATTATGTTTACACAATGGCTCATTCAAAGATAAGAAAAATCAGAGTCCCAAACCCACTAGAAAAGAAATGACGGGATCATAGTAGAAAAACTAAATCCTACAATTAATAAGACACTCAGTCGTCCAGGAAGAACTAAACAGCATAAGGCGACCAGTGAGAATATTGAGAAACATTGGAACTAAAACAAATGAACAAAGTTATATAGCACTCAACATGGATGATTATATAAATCAAATTACAAATAATAAAAAAAATCATAGTGTCTTCTTCAGGAAATCCAACATATTTGATGCACCTACAAATTACACCTTCTAATAACTCCGATACCTGCAAACTTAAACAAAAAAGAAAAACCACAGTTCAAAAACACTCAGATTTGTACGGGGCAAAGGATTTGAACAAAACTGTTAGCACAAGTAGTGCAATGCCAACAAGTGAAGCAAACAAGCCTTGAGGTTTGTAAATATTAGGGACTACTTCATCTCTAAGGTAATGAAAGATACCAGAGAGGCAGACGTGTACTCCCCCATAAAACTCTAAAATTTTTGCATGGATCAGAAAGATGCAATACCCAAAAATGTCTAAAAACTGAAGCAGCAAATCAAATATCCAAAAACAAGGCATTAGTACATTCAAAAGATAGCAAACGGCATAATGTATCAAGCAAAGCAAATCAAAAGTTCACAAGCTTACCATTTTAAGAAACAAGCCTTGAGGTTTGTCAACATTGGAATCGAGAACAAATATCAACAAAGTCAGATTCCAAAACAATTCAAATGTTCAAAATCACAATTAAGATGAAATGCATCCTCCTCAGACATCCAAGGAAGAATTGAGCAACACATGCTCTCAAGCCTGGCAAGGCGAAAGCTCTCAGGCGGCCACTGCAAATGTTTTGAGAAACAAGCCATAGGATTTGTCATCATTGGAGACAATCACAAATAGCAAAACACCAATAAATTCCAAAATCAAACAATTCAATTGATCACAATGCCAATTAACATCATCAAAAGTGAAATACAACTGCCTCAGACACCCAAGGAAGAATTGAGCAGCACAAGTTCTCAAGCCTGGCAAGGCAAAAGCTCTTAGGAGGCTACTGCGAATGTTTTGAGAAACAAGCCATAGAAATTGGCATCCTTGGACACAAGCACAAATAGCAAAAAAGATATAAAATTCCGAACCATACAATTCAATTGTTCGAGCTCTTTGATTGTGTTGATAAAAGCAGATAAATGTCCATGCAGGCAAGAGTCAATGGTGAAATCTTCAATCGTGTAGATATATATGCAGAACCTGCTCAGCTTAAAGACCATAAACTTCAACTTGGTACGTTAAGATGGTTAAGAAGTGTCAGATGAGAACTTACAAGTAACATAAATAATACAGTATTGTTGTAGCCAAGGAGTCTTCCAAATGGGATGAGGCTTTTTGTACAAAACAGCAACGGAAGTTATATAGAATTCAACATGAATGATTAAATGGATCAAATACACATTAAACATAAAAACAAAGTATTACTTTTCAGAATAATTTCTTTTAAAAGAATTCAACATACTTAATGCATCAACAAAATACAACTAGTAACAACTCTGCCACCTGTAAAATAAAGCAAGAAGTAAACTACACAGTGCAATAGATTAACTTAAAAGATAATTATAGAAGGAAAAGCAATAATGAAGGATAATATACCCCTAAGAAAAATGTTAGCACATTAACTGCAATGCCAATTAGTGAAGAGAGTAAATATTAGGATGCAGGCGCTTAGTCCTACATAAAACTCCATAATTTTGCCATGGATTCAGTAAGATCATAACCAATAACTAAAAATATCTATAAAAAATCAAACAAAATAGCTAAGGCACTTGGAAATTCCAAGAAAGAGTTAGCAACATAAAACATCAAGGCAAATCAAAAGTTCTTTATGCATTGGAAATAATATGTAAAACAACTTTCAGCCCAAGCTCTAAAGCCTGGAAAGCTAAAAGATCTTAGACAGCCACTACAAATGTTGAGAATACCTTAGGTACTTGACATAACTGAAAACAAGCGAATATCTTAATTGACTTCCTTTCTCAGACATCCAAAGAAAATTTGAGTAGCACAAGCTGTCGAGCCTAGCAAAGCAAGAGCTCTCAAGCGGCCACTGCGAATGTTTTGAGAAACAGGCCTTAAGATTTGTCATCATTGGAAATAAGAACAAAAAGTAATAAAGCCATAGATTTCTAAATCTTACATTTCAATTAAGCAAACTAAAAATTAGAATCGTAAACAAAGAAATACATCTTCCACAGACATGCAAGGAAGAAAGGAGCAGCACAAGCTCACAAACCTGCAAGGTGAAAAGGCAGCTGCAGCAAATGTTTTGAGAAACAAGCCTAGAATTTAATCATAAGAAATAAGCAAAAATAAAAACAAAGCTACAAATTCCAAACCCAATCAATTCGATTGTTCAAAATCACAATTAGGATGAAATGCAATTTCCTTCCTCAGACATCCAAGGAAGAATTGAGCAGCACGAGCTCTCAAGCCTGGCAAGGCGAAAGCACTCAGGCGGCCACTGCGAATGTTTTGAGAAACAGGCCTTAGGATTTGTCATCATCGGAAACAAGAATAAATAGCAAACAAAGCAATAAATTCCAAAATTAAACAATTCAATTGATCAAAATGCCAATTGACATGCCATCTTAGGAAATAAGCAAAAAAAAAAAACTATAAATTCCAAATCCAATCAATTGAATTGTTCAAAATCACAACTAGGATAAAATACAATGTCCTTCCTCAGACATCCAAGGAAGAATTGAGCAGCACAAGCTCTCAAGCCTGGCAAGGCGAAAGCTCTCAGGCGGCCACTGCGAATGTTTTGAGAAACAGGCCTTAGAATTTGTCATCATTGGGAAAAAGCTTAAATAGCAATAACGCTATAAAATTCCAAATCCTCAATTAATCAAACCTATATTTCGGATTATAAAAAATGAACCGACTTTCTCAGACATCCAAGGAAGAATTGAGCAGCACAAGCTCTCGAGCCTGGCAAGGCGAAAGCTCTTAGGTGGCCACTGCGAATGTTTTGAGAAACAAGCCTTAGGATTTTACATCATTGAAAACCAGCAGTAGCAGCAGCAAATCCATGAAATTCGAAACAAGAAAATTTAACAAATCAACATCTCAGGAAGATCAGCAAAGGCAATATAGTAAAACGAACGATGGAAGGTGCCGCATAAATCTAAAGATGATACAGAAAAAAGCACAAATCAGCATCGCAGAAAGATCAGCAAAGACAGTATAGAAAAACGAACGATGGAAGGTGCCCTAAAAATATAAAGATGATAGAGAAAAAAGCTATCGGGCAATTTAATCCAACATGCTAAATTGTAATAATAATATAAAAAAAAAAAAGAGTTTCCACGAATGATCTATTAGAGCGATGAGATGCAAGACGGAAACCCAAAAGCTAAACCAAAATCAACCAAAAAAATCCAGAGAGAAACTAAAATAAAAGGAAAAAAGAAGAAGAAGAAGAAGAAAATCATATAGCAGACAGATCCAAAATTTATCAGCACTGACATATTTGGATCGGAACAAAAATATATGGGCAAGCGAGACGAAAGAAGAAACCAGAAAACCTGAGAGGAAAATCATGATCCGCCGTCCGACGACGACATCCTAAGAGCAATAAAGAAGAAGCCGCAGACCCAAACCTAAACCCTAACCCTCTTCTGCCACTACCTTCGATTAAATAGCGAATCAAAAGACCGAACTGGACATTGTCAATGTGAACCTGTTCAACTCTCCGCCGCCGCCACCGCCCAAACCGGAACTCCCTTCAAAAACCCTAAACTCCCTCAAAACCGCTATTCCCCAGCCCATTAATACGTAAGCCCAAATAACTTGCCCCATACAGATCAGCCCATCAAACCCATTCTCAATGCCTGAAGCGAACGTCTCAACTTCTACTTGACTCAAGTGCCGAGGACGTCCAATCCTTCACAGTCTCAACTTCTACTTGACCCTGTTCTTCGCTTGTTGTTCTTCATCACTGCAGTTACGTTTACTAAATCAATGGAAGGCACTGAAGAAGACGATGTAGACTTAAAGAAACAACCTGAAGATCTCAATAAGCCCCCTGTAAAAACAATCCAGGTTAGTAATTTTCCTTCAGTAACTGCTTCCTCACTTATATCATATAACAACAGATAAATCTAACCCATTCCATGCAGTCAAAAATCAATGGTGAACTCTTAAAGACCTGCATTTAGCAATCCTCTGCTTAAAGACCATAAACTTCAAGTGCGTTGAGATGGTTTTCTAGTGTCCTACTGGAACTGTTCTTATTCGAAGAACTCTAAAAGAACTAAACAGTATCAAAGAATTTGCGTAAATACTTCAGAATGCACGATGCCAAGCCTCAACTCTCTCATCTTCCACCTCCTGCAGAGGCTCATGTAGTTCCCATTTGCTCTCAGCTTAAACTAAATCCTTTACTTGGGTGCTGACTGACTCTGACAGTTGAGCAATCTGCGATACTAATGATCAACTTCAGTCGATATCATGGAATCAACACCAGGATCAGTACGTGGAGAATCACAAACGTTGAAAAATCCGTAGTCATTCGAGCTGGATGGCATGTAAGTTGAGTTTCAGTTATCGTCCTTGTACATGTGAATCGAGTTTGTCGTAGCAGTTAATCGCCTTCATTGTGTTGGTTGAAGGTTTCCCCTGACCTATACGGCGACACTGCTAAAAGATTGTTTACAGCTTGGAGAGTCAGCACGTATCATCATTCATTCATGCATTGCATGTATATCTTAATTAAAACGAGTTAAACGATCGTCACCTATATTGTGCAGAGCCGTCATGATTCAGGCTGCTTGAACCTGCTTTGCAGAGGATTTGTGCAGCATTCGCCTAGCTTTGCTCCCGGCAGTATCGTTGCTGATCTTTCTCAGTACGGTGGAAAGCAACCTGCACAAGGTGTTTAATTTGATGCATCTTCCGATTCTGTTCGATTCACTATCAATATTCTTTTGAGAAATGATGATTATATGTGTTTAGGATGTCAACGCTGGAAACTGGTGGTTGATTGTAGGCGATGATAGGCAAGGCATTGTGTACTGGCCGAAGGAACTGAACGCGACGAGTCCGGCGATGGGGAGCGGGCATTTCCCAGAGGTAAGTGAAGGGAAGAGTGCCTGCTACAAGAGAGTTCAGCTGATAAATGACCAGAACAAGTTATACATCCCTGAGAACAAGAAGGTGGGTATTTACAATGACATAGTTGACTATCACAGAATAGAGAAGGGTTCAGATCATGGCGGGGATTATGATGTTCCTTTTGGTGGACCTGATGACTTTAAACGCCGATCTTGCGGCATGTTTAGCCGGTGAAATTCTGAAGAAAGGAAAGCTCTAATTACGAGCTCTTTTTGCTTTAATTATCCTGAGAGGAATCGAAATCCTCTTCGCAGGCGATTTTTTTTTTTCCTTCCCTTTTGCAAAATCCGATCTACCAAAATAAAAGCAGCCAAAATGAGACAAATTCTAGTTTTGTCATTGCTACCTCGTCCTGTCAGGCGATGGCGAGATCTGTCACGAGGGCCGCATCTCGGCTGGAGAGAGTTCTAGCGACAGGCAACGATGAGTCGTAGGGGCGGAGGAGGTGGAGCAGAGGTTCTACGGCGAGAACCGAGGCGTTGCGCTCAGCGGGTGCGAGGCGACGGAAGAGCTCCGAGGCGACGTCGGGCGCGACCAGACTGGAGGAGACGGGCGGACGCCGGGGGATCGAGGCGATCGCGAGCTCGAAGAAGATGAAGTAAGAGGCTTGACGGGCTGTGGAGTAGCGGGCTTAGAAAGGCCGAGCCGGAATAGAACAGTGGGCGCATTAGGGGTCCAGGTGTACCGCGGGCTCAAGGCGGCCTAGCTGGAGGAGTAAGCGGCGCAACCAACAACCGAGCTTGGGCCAAGCCAATAAGTCAGTTCGTAAGTCCTCGAGTCAATTTTCATTATTTCTCAGTTCGATAGTTAGAGCCCATTTATAAGTCTTCAGTGCCAATCGTATCTGACTTTTCCTGTGCAGTGACAAATCGAAAGTCAAATTTAAAGTAAAAAACACTTTAAAAAACGATAGAGTATTCTATTACAATCGATCGATCCGAATACCACGAGATCTGAGGTTAACAGATTCAAGAATGACGGGCTCAAGGCGAGTCAAACTCAAGGCTAAAGATGGGTGTGGCACGGGTTCCGCCCATGGTTATAAGCTCGTTGGTTGTCCATGGGTTTGGTGTTTGCAATCAGACTTTAGCTATTAAGTTGGGTCCACGAGTGAGATTTTTTTTTTTTTTTGAGAGAGAGAGAGAGAGTGCTAAATTAACTTTGAATAAAATAAATAAATTTTTTTTCTATTATTTCATATTTTTATTCCGTGATATGATTTATTTATCTTATCCCTCGTCTGAAATAAACCGAATATTAATCTTGCTAGGAGAGCACTCATAGGATCTTAATAGTGTTAATTAATCGATCTAATTTATGATATATTTAGTCCGATAAATTATAAATAATCAAGTGAAATTCAATTTAATTTATGAATAATATCATTAATATTATTGTAGTAAAAGTATATGAGTTGTTATATATATAAGGCTTCTTCCAGTCCCGAACAACAAGTAAAATATTAGATAGTCTCGATACACATCTTTGATAAGCTCTGGGAAGACTTAGTAGACTCCCGCCACTATACACTGCCGATAGAAACATTCACAAAAAAAATCTATTGGGGGTCAAGCTATGATATTGTTTTCTTCCCTTTCAAAATCATTATTCAACATACGACCTTACTGAGTCATTACCAAAAAATAAACGAAAAATAAATACAATAAAAAATACGTCAGATAGCATGACAGTACATGATGGAATTAAGATAGACTGAGATTGTAACAACTCACCAAAATAACTCACCAGAAGACCCATCCAGAGTTGCATCCATGAACCCGATAAGAGGCTTAGTGGAAGATGTCAACCTCAATAACATAATGAAAATCTAACAATACTTTCACTCAGCCAACAATATCTCTACTCAGCCAAAAAAAAAACACCTACAGCACTAATCCGTGACAAAAAGCATAGCACTATCAATATAAAAAGGACATTTACAACATCAGCCTGTGACACTACCCATAAGCCTTTTTACACCTATGATATCTCCATTAAAACTTAACATATCCTAGCCCCCACAAGATACTAGTTTCCTTCTTTGCTATATAAACACCCCCCCCCCCCCCCCCCCCCCCCCCCCTCCCTCTCTTCGGGTCGCATCTCTTTACTCAGAGGCAATTATCCTTTGTGAAGTTCCTCTTCCAGTTTTAGTTTAAGAGTTTGAATATTTTTGTTTGAGTCAAGAATCCATGTCTAGTTTTCTAAGTTTCTCTGTATGTTTTTAAGTTCATTGTAAAAATTCTTATTGTCAAGTCTTTTGCACAAAATTGTTTAATATATCATCATATTAAGTCATGAACGACTAAAAAGTTCTGTGTTTTTGAAAAATTATTGAGTAACTTTGCACCTCTTTACTTGATTTTTATGGATCCTTCAGTCCTTTTCCTTTCTCTGTGAAGATAATTGTTGTCATAAGGCTGATAAGACCTGTGCAGATATAGACATCGAATAAGACCTCTAAAAGTCGGGGCACAATTATACGGTAGCATGTGAGGCTCACTAAGGAAGAAGAGATCAATAAAAGAAGTTGAGTTTCGTTCTTTTTGTTCTCAGAAATATTTATTAATCAATTTTTCCTTTCTAAATTTTTCTTCGTTCCTTTATGCATATTTTTCCTTATTTATTTTAATTATGCTTTTAAAAAATATCACTGTGGCATCGATCACTCCGATTACTATAGCAATTAAAAAAACTATATATATATATAGTGCACACCCAACATTTTATTGTTTACATGAATAATAAAAAACTATTCATTTCTTCTCACTCGTGTACGCTGAAACACATACAATACGCATATATATGTGTATGAGATTGTACATTTATAAATAAAAATGTGATGTATAATATAAAATATTATGTGTAAGTATTTGCTCAGATGAGTATATATATAATGGAATTGTAACCACTACAATATTAATCCTTTTTTTGGCATATAATAAGAGAGATTTTGCTAGAAGAGTTATAATTAGAGATACTGTCATTTCTCTTGTTTTTTAAAATCCATTATTTTCCTTTAAAAAAATAAAAAATATACTCCCTCGGTGACAAAAATTGATGACAAGATCATCATTTTATTAGATTAAAAAATCAAATTAAAAGCTGAAAAATAATCATAAACGACACACCGACCACCCAATCACCCATGCTTTTTTCCGACAACAAATATTAAGTGGACTTCACAAGACCAAAGCTTTTTTTATTTAGAAAAAAAAACATATTTTTTTTTTTGTCATATTCACGGGACGATAGACCAACGACCACTAATTAAATTAGTGATGGATTAATTTACGTATTAAATAACGCAGCGATAGAGAAACGGCTAGTGATGGAATAATTAAACGTGTTAATTTAGAGCAGGAGCATCTAATTATAGGGGAATTGCGCGGATAGACGCTGATGCGGACCACGATGTATGGTGCACATTCAACGGAAATTTACCTTTTAAAAAATTCGTATGAAATTTTAATATCGTCGATTTATTATTATTTTTGAAAATATTTTTCGTGTTAAATTGAACATTTATGTGCGATCACTATTCACTAGTATTCGACATTTTGACAAATGTTCGCTCTTAATTGATGCTCCACAAGGCGTGTCGTCCACGCCGACGTGTATCCTCGCAATTTTTAAAGAAGCATGAAACATGCGTAATCACAAATCGACCAAAACCGCCGGTGATTGGTGGGGCCGTCTACCTCCACCGTATTATTGTAGATTTATCTGGAAAAAAACACATGACAGAATAATTTTCGTGATGTGACGTCTCAGCAATTAATGAAATACGGTTGACGACCGCAGAAAGCAAGTTGCAACCATACGATAAATTAAAAAAAAGTTGACGGAAACAATTTTACATACAAAAGTTTATTTTCGACATTAAATAATCTTTTAAAAATATTATGACCGTAAAATCTGAACCGTAAATTTACGAACGCTTTTGATGCATTAGATGGTTGATGAAAACTCATCTAGAACATTTTGATATCAATAATAAATAAATAAATGTTCACTCTATATATATACATATATATATATATATATATATATATATATATATATATATATATATATATATATATATATATATAAATGATAAATTAAAGATGATATAGTTGTTGAAATTGTTTATATGAATACTTTCTAATTTATAAATTCATAGAGCATTACATATTTCATACTAATTAAAAAAAAAAGAAATACGGCTGAGGAGGCGGACGTTTTGAAAATTGTCAAAAAGGTTTGTCATATTTTTGGTATTTACTAAACACGAATTCCTTTTCTAAAATATTTTCTTCATGTCATTGGCAATGACGACTAGCCTAGCCACGTGTGGCTAGATTTGTTATCGTGAAAGTGGTGTTTTTTTTTTCTAATAAAGTGTTAAATACGGTGCGTTCTTCAATAATTATAGGGATTTATGTGCGTGTAAAAAGTTGTATTTTTTTTTATGAAATTAATTATTATTATTATTTAAAAAAATTGCTATTAATTAATTATTCGAGTGGAAATCAATTATTTGCCATTTTTTTATTTTTTATTTTTCCAATTCCTCCGCTTCCACGAACTCGCTTGATGGAGTCCGTCTCATCGTTCCTATCCCTCTCTCGATTTAAAATCAGCGGCGGCGACGCTTGACTTGTCGCCGTCTCATTGGAGGGGGCCGTCCAACCTCTCGAAATTCATTTAAAATTAGTGGGGCGGCGGTAGATGCCCTTGGATCTTATTGGGCCACGTGGCGTCGCAGTTTGAATTATTGGGGTGACGGCGGCGTGAGTTTTGTCGCCGCTCGGTGTGGGTTGGCAGTGGCGGAGGCTTTTTGTCGCGTGGGGGATTGTAAATTGTTTTTTTTTTTTATTTTTATTTTTCCAAATGAATTTGGCCAAAAAGAGACGATGAAAAGCTGACGTGGCAAGTGATTCGGCTGGGTGAGAAGGAACCAGCCTCGTGGAATCGGCTCAATTCTCCCTAATCGTCGATCTTGATTTTCAAATTAGAATTTAAAATCTGAAATGAAATTAAAAAGTTAAATTTTATATTTTGGTTGTAAATTTTAAAAATTAAATCCTATAAAATATTTTAAAAAAATTGACTCTGAATAAGGACCCCAACCACCCTCATTATTTTGATCGAAGTAAATTTAAAAAACTTCTTCAACTTCTCAAATGTTCTCAAATTTAAAAAACTTCTTCCACTCCTCATTATGTTAAGTAATGATTTTTTTTAATATTTGCTATTTTCTCCCTCCAAACTAATTGGTTTTTTTTTTTTAGTTTTCAAATCTTACATTAAAGTTTGCATTCATTGTTTGTTTTTCTTTTCATCTATTAATTCATTTCTTAGCAAAGTTAGCTATCTATTTTTATTTGATCTATTTGCTTAATTCATTTGCAAGACAAAATATAGGGAAAAGGGAGATATAATCCTTATCTGATTCCGCTTAACATTATATATATATATAAATTTTTTTTCGACTACAAACAAAATAAAAGTTTGAATGGAGCAAAGGAGAGTAGAGCAATCCCATAAGTTTAAACAACCACGTTGACAAGTAACCATAGTCAATGATGTCAAATCTCTATCTTGGAACAAAAAAAAAAAATTGTAGGAACCGTTCTAGAATTATAAATATTAAGAATTGAGTTACTTTATTGCTTGCATTCTTCAATATTTTTCAAAAATCTTATACCTTTGTTTTTATCCATTTAAGGGGGTTTAATTTTATTATTTTATTTAGCCTTCTTAGGTAATTGCCCTTAAAAACACGTTTTAAAAATATTTATTTATGCCAAAGCATTGTTTTTCTCACTAAAATATTATACTCCTATTAAATAAATAGATTTTTTTAAAAAAATCAAGTGTTAACAATTCTAAAAAAGTTAATAGTCATTTAAAACAATCGAAAATGATATTTAAAATTATACGATGGGTTTTGATACTTAACAATAATATAACCTAAAACTATATTATTTATTTATTGGTCATTTAATTTAATATAAAAAATAAAATAATAAATAAATTAGTACCTCCCACCTCCCTTTTCTTTTTGTCTCGGTTAACGATGTCAAACAAAAAAATACAGCTAATTTCGATGGCGACAGACTTTAGATTGAAGCAATTAAACTTGCAATGTTAGCTCCCTGGGGCATGGTCCAGTAAAACGGAGTGACTTGTCCCCTTGAGGATGGCGGGTTAGTTAAGACAGAGAATACTTATCGATGAAAGCTGAGGTTTGATTCCTGAGATAGTGGGATTAAAATTCTCCCTCAGTCGTAGCTGGACCCCCCTCTGTTGGTATTAGTCCGTCAAAGGCCATAGGCTCGGTCCATGGGGGTATCGTCCCCTGTGGGCTTGCCCCGTGATTTATCCCTTCGCGAATTCCTCTTGGGGCGGGGGCGGGAGGCTGTTAGGTTGGCAGTTCCAACCTTTGCCGAGTAAAACGGAGTGACTTGATGGTAAGCACAAGGTGACGTTTGAGAGGAAGCCCGGGTTCGATTCCATACGAGGGGTCTAAAATCTCCCCTAGGATGAAATATCCTTCCTTGTGCTTACCACCAAGTCAAGTGCCAAAGGCTCACCCGCGATTTACCTCTCTCACAATGGCCGAGGGGCCGATCGGTGGGGGCCGATCGATGGGGGCCGCTAGCTTGGCGGTTCCAAACTTGAGAGTAAAACGGAGTGACGTGTTTTTAACGAGGATGACGTAGTAATTAAAATACGACTGATCTTACGAATAAAATAAGAGTCGATTTTGAAATAGATCTAAATTTTTTTTCTAGATTCAAATGATACTTACATGTCTTGCCTATCATGTTAAAGTCTATAAGATCCTTCGTAATTTACCTCATTCATAATTGATATGGGGTAAATCGGTGGAGGCCGCTAGGTTGATAGATTCTAATCTTTTGCACAATAAAATAGAACGACATGCTCTCATAGGAGGACCTCGTAATTAGCACGATAATAAAGTTATATCAATGAGCAAGGATTATTTTTTAGAGACCGTAAAATTTTCGGAATGTACTCTCCTATCATACTAGTCATTGATTGGGCAATATACTCTATGTGATTATCTCATTCACATGACTCGAGATCAATTGATGAGATGCTAAGGGCAAGCAAATCGATTTTTTTTTTTGCATCAAAATAAAGTAGAATGACATCTCATAGGTTAATATAGATCAATTTTTTATTAGGATAAATTTGATTCTAAATTAAAAAAAAATTAGACAGATGAATCTAAATCGGATGCAAATTGAAAGCTTTACCTCTTGAATGGAGTACATTTTCGACGTCAAATTTATCTTATAGGAATAATGTGATCATACCATCGAACTTAACTATTGAACCGTATATATTTTTTTATTTACTCTAATAAATATTATTTAATATTCGAATTATATATATATATATATATATAATTCTTATTTATTTTTATCAGAATTTTTATTTCCAACCTGCTCTTCCCTTCCTCTCTCTTTTCTCTTCCTTTCGTCTCTTTTCCATGGCAATCGCCCCAGAATAATAGACAAAGCTTCTCGATGGGCGCACTCCTTTTCCTCCCCTGGATAATGAAGACAAACCATCAATTGCCTGCCTTCTCCTGACATCTGACTCTATAATTCCCAACTTTAATGTCCTCAGCGTTCTGATCTCGTCCAAGGTCTCGCCTTTCATCGCCGTCGGAACCAGGTATCGGTCTCTGTATCCCGTCTCACTTCAAAAGTTTAAGCTTTTTATTTGTTGTTGTTGTTGTTGTTTGTCGACACAGTTCTGCAATTTTTGTTTGTCGGTAAGGTGAATCTTGTTTCGACCGAAAGGCGACACCTTTCTACCATGAGGTCTGATCCGTTCGAAGCGTCGGCTTCGGTGGCCGAGTCGAAGCCCCAGAAACGATTCTCTAATCTGCGGAGCGTCCGGTGGCGAATCGATCTCCGGGTGCTGCCAAGTTCGCCGTCGGCCACTATTGATGATCTCCGGCACGCCGCCGCGGATGCCCGAAGGAGGTGAGATTAGATCCGATAGTAAACGATAGGTTAAGATTGTTGCCTGCAACAATGGGTATTTTAGTCATGTTGCTTCTCTTCTGTACCTGCTAATTTAATATACTGTTTGTAGTATTATTTGCACTCTCAGAGGAAAAAGTGTTTTTCTTTTGTCTGTTGATCTAGAAGAATCGATTCTTTATTGTTTGGTTCTTTGATTGATAATCTCTTCAAAGAATTTCGGAGCATGCCATGGAGTGTTGGATTGATAATTTGTCTTTTCTAGAACATAACGATAGTTTGTTATTTGGACTATTTTGAATTGTCTATATTCCTTCCTGTTTGTTCATCTTATCAGTTAATAATTTGGCTGAATGTGTGACGTTGTAATTGATGATTCACGGCAATAATTCTGTATTTGTTCAGCAATCCCTCTTTGATTTTTCCAAAATATAATCATTTCTTCTTTTTTTTCTTCTTCTCGTGTGTTCAATTTATGGATGCTGTTGGATCTAATTCTATGCTTTAGTTATATTCAGGTAGCTATAGGAAGATTTGATCGTCGTGTTTTAAATTGTAAGTTTGCATGTCTATACCTTTAATCTAGCTGTTTTCTTTGCTCACAGATATGTAAATCTGAGGCGTCATCTTATGATCGGTCATCATGCCCGAAAAGATAGCGGTGCATCTGCTAATCGTATCATCGATGATCCTCTTTCACAAAATCCAGGCATGCCTATGGTTCAAGTTTTCCTAAAAATAACTTTAAATTTTTTGGGTGTCTCACCTAGAAACCTCGGGTAACATGGCTGCAGTAAATGTTGCTATATAGTTAAATATACCAATTGATTTATATAGTTAATTTTTGAACTTCAAATGGAACGGTTGCTATTTGTTAATCTGAAGTTATATGCAACTTGTTGCTCCAAATGCTTTCCAGAGTCATGATATTATTAGACAATGATGCAACAAGAATGAAGTTTTAGTAAGATCTTGTAGATGTATTATCTTCTAAATTTGTGACTATTAATGCACCAACATAATGGTTTCTTGGTCAAAATTTTGTTGGTGCAAATAAGATCCATATATCTCTACAATAGTATAATATTGTTCACTTTGGGACTTAAATCCTCATGATTTTATTTTTGAACTACACCCAAAAGATCTCGTACCAATATATATATCTTTTTATCTTATAAGCTCATGATCTTTTCCATGTCTTTCTAATGTGGAACTTTGATTGTTCTCCCAATAATCCCAATAATCTATCCCTCAAACGGAGGACCACATTAGGCCTCCCCCTCAAACTCATCTGTTATTAAAGGACTTTCTCTGCTTGATCTCCGATCCTCAACCCACCAAGTTTTTTTGTCAATTGCCCGATCCTTCTGATCCAGCTGGACTTCTTGTCAGTTGACTGATCCTCCTGACCCACCTAGACTTCCTGTCAACTCTTCGGTTCTCCTAATCCAACTGGACTTCTTGCTAGTTGTTCGGTCCTCCTGATACAATTGGATTTACTGTCAACTGTTTGGTCCTCCTGACTCAATTGGATTTATTGTCAATTGTCCGATCCTTCCCCTTTGGTGTTTGGTTCTCTTAATCTGGACATGGGAGTCCACACTTTCTTCGTTCGAGGCTCATTGCTCGACATAGATCATTGTCTCTGATACCAATTGTTGGTGTAAATAAGATTTATATATCTCCATAATAGTATGATATTATCCACTTTGAACCTTAAACCCTCATCGTTTTGTTTTTGGACTATACCCAAAAGACTTCGTACCAATGGATATATCTTTTTCATCTTATAAGCCCATGATCTTTTCCATGTCTTTTCAATGTGGGACTTTGATTGTTCTTCCAACAATCCCAACAAAAATTGTTGGATCGTATGCGACTTTATTTTTTAGTCAATATGCTTGCTACTTTCTGAATGAAATCAAGAAAGTATATGATCAGTGAAGCCCATGGTTGATAATATTTAGTTTGATTCCAATGAACTATTGACTTGTATAACATCTTAATAATTTACTGCATACAGATAGCACATGGGGACGCTTCTTCAGTTATGCAGAGTTAGGGAAGATGGTCGAGCAAGATTTATGCAGGTTGTACCCTGAGCATGGTGACTACTTTCACTCGCCCAATTGCCAGGCTACGCTAAGGAAAGTATTGGTATTATGGTGTCTGCAACACCCAGAGTATGGTTATAGACAAGGCAAGTTTTTGTTTTTGTTTTACCTTTCTTTTGGAAAACATAGGGGAAGATTAACAAAGCAAGTTTATGCTGTTCTTGTGTCAGTTGCATCTTAATATTGTAGATGCGAAGGCAAATTATTCATTAGCAATTTGTCGTCCTAAAAAGTTTATAGAAAACAACTATCACCTATTTTAGGTGGCAATTTATCATGCTTTTGTTATTTTGCCATGCCATGAATACTGCAGATGTACCTTTTGAATTGAAGTTCTTTCTTAAACCATTTTATCTTGAATACAGAATGTAGAACCTTTTGAAAGATTTCTAGAATTGCTGAACTACTATGTGAGATTGCAAAAAAGAATCAGAAGCTAACTTCTTAGTTGATCTTTTACTTTCTCAATATTTGTCATTGCTTCTGCTTTTTTGTTGCAGGAATGCATGAGTTATTGGCTCCCCTCTTATACGTGCTCCATGTTGACTTGGAAAATTTGTCTCGAATAAAAAAACTCAGTGAAGATTGCTTTACAGATGAATTCAATGGGATTTCTCTGCCAGAAAGTGATTTGCTCTCTAATGACAGAATTAGAAGAGTTAGAAATTGGGACTCTGGTATTGAGGTAGAAAGTAATCTTCCCAAAAAGGTTACTGACAATACATTGGATGCACTTGATCCTGATACAAAAGAAATGCTTTTATTGAGTGATTCTTATGGAGCCGAAGGGGAGTTGGGCGCTATCTTATCTGAAAGGTTTATGGAACATGATGCATATTGCATGTTTGATAATTTGATGAATGGAGCCCGAGGTGTGGTCTCCATCACAAGTTTTTACTCTAGTGTAGTAGTATCAAACACAAACGTGTCTCCTGCCATTGAAGCTTCATTGGCACTGTATCATTTGCTATCCATTGTGGATTCGTCTCTCCATAGTCACCTTCTTGAGCTTGGGGTCGAACCGCAGTACTTTGCTCTCCGATGGTTGCGTGTTCTATTTGGGAGAGAGTTTAGCCTCAATAATCTTCTGATCATCTGGGATGAAATATTCTCTTCTTCAAATGATAGTTGCATAGAAAATGATGATGAATGCAGATTTCATCTTCTATGTTCTGCTCGAGGGGCATTTATTGCCGCTTTCGCAGTGTCGATGCTTCTTTATCTGAGATCTTCGCTTCTGTCTGCAGAAATCTCAACATCTTGCTTGCAAAGGTTACTGAACTTTCCTGCACATCCTGACATGAAGAAGATCATAAAGAAGGCCAAATCATTGCAGGTGCTTGCCCTTGAATCTAGCCCAACTTTGTCTAGGACGTCGCCGTATCCGAGGCCAGATAATTATTGGGAAGAGCAATGGAGAGTTTTGAATAAGGATGAAGAACTCAATCGAAAAAATAGTATCTCCAATGCAAGTGGAAGTATAAAGAAGATATTGACTGGCAGGTTGAGTTTATCTAGAACAAAGTCTGAAGCATTTGCAAATGCTGATGTCAAATCTTCTGTTAGACGAAGACTTTTTGATGACATGCCTAAATCCATTGAAGACGAGAAACATCAGGATATCTCCAATAGTTCTGAGGCTTCTACGATTTCATCTGACACGAACAGCGGTATGAATTCTCCAGCAATACTGACAGACAATTGCATGGCTGAAGAAACACTTTCAAACGGGGATAACTCTTTGGTTCTTTCTACATCTACTAATCCTAATGAAATTGATAATGACCATGAAAATGAATCAGTGAAAAGCAGTGTGACTTCGAATTCATTTTGCGGCGACAACAGCAGCGAAGAAACAATTTCCATGGAGGAACCTTGTTATCCGAATAGCGAAGATGGACAGGCAAATAATATGGAAGAGCCTAGCAACCAAAATCTCAATGAGCAGTTGGCTCAAGGTTCCGAACCCACTCCATCTGGTGCCATTGATGCTTCCTCGGAACAAATGGCTGCCGCAAAGGACCCGAAACCATCTCCCGGTAAGTTTAAGTGGCTTTGGAGCTTTGGCAGAGGCCATCCCGAAGGAAATCGACAGTCACAACACTCTTCCAATCCTGAGCATATCGAAAAGGATAGCCCTGACATGTCGACTTGTGATGAAACCAGCAATTCCTGTGGGGCAAATAAGAGGCCCGAAGGCAGAGATAAAAAAGTAATAGACAGTTTGCGAAATCTCGGTCAGTCGATGCTCGATAATATTCAGGTAAGCTAAACTTACTTTTTTTTTGTCAATTATTTACATTTTATCGTCTCATTTGTGAATGAAATTTCTTCAGCAACAGCAGTGTTGCTCCCAACTTTCTGAATGAAGAAGTCTGTAATTTGAACTGAGATATGACTGAACGCTTCCAAATACAGACATTGGACATGTCTCAGTTGTTCTAGGAATATTATCATTGCAAAAGCTTGAATTTAGTCGCCAAACACTGTTATTGAAATCATGATTTCTAACTCTTGTAGGTGATCGAGACCGTCTTCCAGCAAGACAAAGGCAAATTCGATTCGTTGGATAACTTGTCGAACAACATTGTTAAAGGTCAGGGAAGAGCTATGGTAGCTTTAAAAGAACTGCGGAAGATAAGTAACTTGCTCCAAGAGATGTAAGGAAATTTTGTACTTGATATAAATTGTAATTACATTCTTCATTCTTCTATGCAAGTTATAGAAGTGTATATTTAGTGTTTCGATTACTTGTAGCGCAACTGTTGATGCTCGAGCAGCGTATAATAGATTCGAAGCTATTGAAGATTCAAAGTGGTTTACTATGCTTTTGCCATGTGTTTTGGGTTCTCGGAGATTCAAATGAGATATCGTAGTATCCTAACAAAAAGTGGTTACGTTCACTTCTAGTGTTCCTGCTCGTTGGTCCCTCGATGATCTCGATAGTGGTCAAGAAAAATAAATTATAAGTACTATATCTCTTGATCCGAGATGTCAGTATCACAATGAGATAGTTTCTTAGGCATCAAAACTAAGTTGAAGATTATGTCTCTGGATAACGCTGGTAAGGAGTGCGTCGCTGAACTGGATGGATTCGATTCCGGATGAGGTCTAAAATTTCCGCGTCGGATGACTTCTTCCGCCTTGCATCAGATTCCAGGACAAAGTCTCTCCATGATTTATCCTTCCTCCGCAACCCAGATTTACGGATGGCGTGACTTAATGGACAGATTTCCAACTTTAATAAGTTGAAGATTACACAAGTTGCAAGAAATATTTTTATATCAACAATTATATTTACTAAATACAATGGCACAATAAATATTTACATAACACAATCACTATAGTTCAAAGTTTTAAGATAAAGAAGAAGATTTCCATAAGAGAGGAAATATGAAAAGCAATCTTTCTTCAATGAATATGATCATTTACACAATACAATAATTCATCATTTACAAATATCTCGTTTTAGCAAACGATATATAGCAATATTAATTAACAATGATTGGTATTAATTAGATGATATTTCAAGAAGTCATAATCGACATCTTTGTTACCTCATCCAAGTAATTTTTTATTTATTTTTAAAAGTTTTTTTAAAAATATTTTGTAATTTTCTTTTCAAAGAAGATATAAATATTTTGAGATTTTCTGTTATATGTGCAATTGAAATATTGATTTTCTTGTCCTTCGGAATAATGTATTGATAACGATATAGAATTTATATAAAAAATGAGATTTAATCTATGTATCAACAAAATATTTAATATTTTTTATTATATTCAAAATCGATCCATCGTAATTTTTTTTTTCATATTTATAG
The DNA here is from genome assembly GCA_025175895.1 of Wurfbainia villosa. Lineage (NCBI taxonomy): Eukaryota > Viridiplantae > Streptophyta > Magnoliopsida > Zingiberales > Zingiberaceae > Wurfbainia > Wurfbainia villosa. Next base: position 9,707,579 of record CM045998.1, on the reverse strand, counting down.
TACGGGATGAGTAGGCCGGTTCAATGTTTGTACAAAGAAGTATCAATTTTCTTAAACATTTTGCCGTCTTTACCTCTGCGTATACTATTGTTTATTTTGCCTCTCTCTCTCTCTCTCTCTTTCTTCCACTCTCTCCCCTGTTCCTACTTCGTTCCTAAATCCGACCTGCAGGCACGGCACCCATCAGATTCCCTTCTGGACGCGATTTTGTCAGCGGCTACGGCAGATCGCCATCGCACGGGGAAAGAATTTGCGGTGTGTTTCGAGCGTTTGAGCTAAAAGGGAGAAGTCCAAGAGATTTCATTTGCTGCGATCGTTTCCGTGGAAGTTTAAAAGGAAGGATTTGGGGGGATGATGCGGTGGCGGATAGAGTGGGGGTGCCCGGTCGGCTCTTCCAGAGGTACGAAGGCGCCTCCTTTGCAATCTGAACACGATTGATCGGCGTCCAATGTGCGTTCTTTGATTGGGACTGATTCGATCGGTTTTCTTCTGGTGTTGGACAATGACGAAGTTTTGTCGGGCTCCTAGGTCCCGTGTTTTACTATTGATCAGCAAACGGATCCTTGTGAAGAATTAGCATGGTTTGATTTATCGGAAACTTGGTTCGGATATCGGTGCTCTGAAGTACTATTTTGGGGCCATTTTGTTCTTACACCAAAATTTTCGTGCTTTTCTTCATTAAATCGTCTTTTGATAAATTCCATTTACAGAGCGTTTGCTTCAGTTTTATGGTCTTTTTGACATACTTGAGAATGTTCTATAATTTTTCTTATTGTCTGAACTGCTACAATGATGCATCGGGATTACGACTTGCAATTATGAAGCATAGGAAAGACAGATTCGTGAAATTATTGCTTTATATTCACAATTGCTTTTACCGATTGATCACTACTTTGAGAAACAAGATCCTATTCTTGTTCAGTCCGCTCCTCAGGTTCTGATCATTCTTGTATTTTTAAATGTATAGGATTTAATAAAGAGGATTTAGGGGAAGAAATGAAGAGTCCTGGAAAGAAACTGATTTGTTATCAATCTAGGAAGTCTGCTGTTCTTGAGAAGGAGGCCTATTCTAAGATGGACTCAGAATCCGTAAAGAAGAATTTTCACAGAGTTACCTGCAAGAAAAGATGCAGAACTAAGCCTAATACGATTTCTAAGCAAAGAAGAATAAGGAGGAAACAGTTGAATAGCAAATACGCAAAACTATGCAGAGAATCACCCATCATATCTCTGGTTCAGACCAAGGTACCTCAAAACTGTCGACAGATGAATCTTTTTGTGCTCATAATAAAGGGAATCTGGAGGTTGCAGCTAATAAGGGAACAATTAAATTATGTAAAAGGAAGAGGCGTAAACGGAAGAGAAAAAATGTAGACCATGATGAAGCCTCTCGCCTCCAAAGAAGGACAAAATATCTGCTAATTAAAATTAAACTGGAGCAGAATCTTATTGATGCATATTCTGGAGATGGTTGGAATGGCCAGAGGTATGCAGAATGTTGATGATGATATCCTATATAAACTTATCATTAGACTTTTCAGAGTTTCCAGTTCTGTTATTAAATTTTTTGCCTCAAACCATAGGGTTTTCTTCATGGCAGCCTAAGTAGACGTTTTCTATAAAATAGTCATTGTCTTTCAAATTCTTGTCCTCATGAATAGCTTGTGCCATGCAAACTTATGGATGACTCAAGCCATATTCTACTTTCGAAGTTGGATGCTTATATGAGATGAATAGAACTCATCTGTTGAGTTCAATTTGTTTTTTGAACTTCCTGATATTTAGTTATACAGACAAGTAGCAAATTGCAGCTTCAATAATATTCTACTTAACCATCTGAACACTTGTTAACGCCCCCTATCTTTGGAGTAGTAATTATTTTTTGAGCCTTTTGAGTCAATAATGAACCTTCATCTGCTTTTTGCTTATGTTCCCTACTCATGCTAAATGCATTAATGTCAAGGATCACATTCATACTTTGGGCACCTAAAGGCGTAGAGGCATAGAGGGGTCATGGTATGCCATATTCTGTAGTCCCTTGAATTTATCAGTAAGACTGTAGATTTAGGAATTATTGTACAACATTTTAACTGTAGATTTAGGAACTATTGTACAACATTTTTTCTCTTAAAATATTTTCTATGAATATCCAAGTCACAGTAACTTAATTCTTCCTTGATTCCCTGGTCACATTTTGTAGTCGAGAAAAAATTAAACCCAAAAAGGAATTGCAAAGAGCTCAGAAGCAGATAGTGAAGTGTAAACTTGGTATTCGTGATGCTATTCGCCAGCTGGATTCACTTAGCTGTGTAGGGAGCATTGCAAATTCTTTGATGCTTCCAGATGGATCTGTTTTTCATGAGCATGTACGTAGTTTGCAAAAGTGGCAGCAATTTGTTTTTGTATTTCTTAACAACATAATATTTTGGTCACTGAATACATTCCAAGGTCTTCTATATTGAGAGATTTGTGTTTTTCCACTAGATCTTCTGTGCAAAATGCAGATCAAGTGAAGCTTTTCGAGATAATGACATCATTCTTTGTGATGGAACATGCAATTGCGGTTTTCACCAAAAATGTTTGGAGCCTCCTTTAGTAAAAAGTTTGTCTCTATTGCTTATCTTTGTAGCTCTTGTAATTTGTAAATATATTCTCGCCCCTTTCAAATAACTGAGACATAGAATTTATAGTAGTTGATCCTTTCTTAGCATCACTTTTGTCTATATGTTTTATTGCTTCTTCAGCCTGCTGTTAATACTATATTTTCTTCTTGTGAACTTTCTGAATTTGTTTACTATCTAAGCAATAAAAAATGATTACATAACTGCATAAACATCCTTCTTATTCAAGCTGACAACCCAATTACATCAATTCTCTTCTGCAGCCTAGCTCTGGACTGTGGACTGTGCCCTATTTTGATCATGAAGTTATATCCTTAAATTTCTTCTCTCCAAGTTAATTTTGTTGATTATTTAAGATATCTGTAATAACAAGAGATTTAATTTAACTCTATTACTAGTGATACAACCTTGCATTGAGTTCAATAGAGGTATAAATTCCATGCCAACTGCAAAATGTTGAAACTTACATGGCTTAATGATAATGGCAATTTGCTTGTGAAATCTCAATCAGAATTTGAGATGAGAGTTGGAGTTGTGTAAAAAATGATTTTAGTTATTGATAATGACAGAAATCTAGGATATAAGCTGAAGATGCTAGTTGTATGGAACCACTAATGTTGATTAATAAACTGACTAAGATTCATTGTGTGCTTTAAGAAAATAGAGTTAGGAGATGGTAATGGTCTCTCTAAGGTTTGCGTGCTTGACAATCTTGGATTATACTTGTTCACTTATAATGGCACTACTTATACAGTTGATACTTGATAGTGTTTGAAATCATAGAGGTCTTATATCTCATTTATATTCTGTCTGATAGAGAGTTACGATTGACTGGTATATCGTTCCAATTCAACACTTTTTTTAACTATTTTCTTTGCACAGTTGCTATGGCCAATTATACTAGTGACATACTGATTTTTGTTGATGTAGTCTTTCATGGTATAATTGAGAGTATTAAAATGTGTAGTCCTCAAATTCCACATGATGTGTTTAGTTAAAAAACAGTTGTAAAAATGGTTGTGCTTTTGCCAAAGGAATTGTTTCTTTCCGAATGGTATTTTAACTAGAACTGTGCCACTTGTTGGTTACATGTTGTGACTAGCTCACATGTTTTGCAGCAACTTGTTTTTCATCGTACACCAAGTTTCAAATTGATAGCTTAACTCACTTTACTTGCTTTCAGTTCCTCCTGGAGATCAAGCATGGCTTTGCAAATTCTGTACATGTAAACTGGAAATTCTAGAAGCTATTAATGCACATCTTGATACCTGCTTCAGTGTGAACAATAGCTGGGAGGTTGGTGCCTGGCAATGATGATATTTTCAAGTTGTGTTCAAAAAGCTACTTTAAGAAACTAAGAGAGGGGTAATGTTTTGATTCTGTAACAGGACATTTTCAAGGAAGCAGCATCATATTCTGATGCTGAAAATATATGTCCGACTCCTGGTCATGAGTGGCCTTCAGATGATTCAGGAGATGAAGACTACAATCCTGACATAAATGAAAATAGTAACAGTATATTAGGCATTGAAGAAAATGCTTCTGATGATTCTGATTCTCTCAGTAGCCTATTCTGTTCAGCTGATAGAGATATTTCACATTCCGATTTAGAATACTACAGTTGTCATGAAGAATCTTTTTATGCAATGAGAAGCAAGAGTAAGGCTGACCAACTTGATTCCTTGGACAACTTTGATTCTGGTCAAAGCAATGAATGTGATATTATTACTAACTACCGGCAGCGGAGAGATGTTGACTACATAAAGCTTCATGATGTGAGCACCATGATTTCCAGTTGCCCATACTAGTAATCTAGTAGGCAATTATTTTGCAATTTCTAATTTGGCTAACATGTCAAACTTATTTTTTGTTTGTAGAATGACCTAGTAGAATTCTGTGCGAAACTCATTTCATGTGATTGCTTTCATTACAGAAACAAGGAAATAGACACTATCATGGGAAAATACTTATATTCATGATGAATCACTAATAAACAGATACACCCGTCAACTTTTAGATTGGGAACTTCAAGCATCAGCAATTTTATCTTGAATTAAATAATTGTTGTTTCTATTCAACTATCATCTGGTTCATTACTGCATTCTACTAATGCAATGAACTTAGGAGTTAATTGCTTTATAAGATGTTATGTTCTATAACCTAACGTTTAGAACTACTATGTGTCTTTCACTTGGTTACCAAAATATGCATTTTTATAATGTTATTTTCCTACAAATTGGAACCATCTTGTGGATGAGGTTTAAAAATTTCTTGTTTTGATCTTTAGATTGCTTCAGAAATTACATTTGTAGGCAAGAAGTCATGGAATCCATATTGAAAATATATTTTACTGCTTTGTAAGTTAAAAGTTTCTTTTGCAAATTTGCAATATCATCTTTCAGTCCCTTTGTTTTTTTTTTTTTTTTCAAATTTACTGCTTTTTATTAAACCAAATACATACAAGCATTTCCTCTGTCACCATCTACTAAACATTTTTCCTTTGTTGAATATCTTAGTCACAGCTTCTAGTGATGATATTTGAAGCTACTCTACATCATCATCACTCTGCCACCATTTGCAGGAAATGTTTGGGAGGGAACCACCTGATGATGGGACACAAAGTGAAGACGAAGACTGGGGCCCTAAGATGAGAAAGAGGAGAAGGGTCGGCACATCAATTGACATCTGCATAACCAACTCTGTGACCGAAGATGCGTGTTCACATCTAGGACCAATAAATAGATTATCAAGCAATAAGAAGAGACAAATTTTTCGGATACCTCCTGAGGCAGTCGAGGTAATCAGCATTTCCTTTTGAAAAATCTTTTATTATGTGTTTTGTTCCTTTGCAAATCTGGATCTTTTTGTTGCAGTTGGAAAGAAATACTATTATACCGACATAATAGTTATTTCTATAGAAAACCTAAGAATTATTTCTTGTAGGTGTCATTGCCTCAAGTAATGAGATGAACCATGCACTCCAACATTATTGACAATGAGACCTAAAACCAATAAAACAAAATAAGATACAAATAAATATAGATTAATATCGTGAAGGAAGACTTTTCTTAGAGATACGTAGCTATTCCAACTCTTGACGCTCCACTGATGAAGATGTTTGATATTGATGTTAAATGTCCCGAGACAAAGGTTCTATAGGGAAATATAGGCAAGGTGCTTCTGGTGTTCAACAGCAAAGATGTTTCTTTGGTATAAGACTATCTTATTTTGTATACAACAATTATAGACCTACTTCATCAATCTATGTGAATCTCATACCCAAGAATTTTGGTTGGTTCATGATGTTAGGGCAATTAACCCAAATATGGTTTGGTTTTGATGTGTGTGGCAAAGGGTTTAAGTTAGGTTGTTTATGTGATTTGATGTGTGTGTTTAAGTTGTGCAGGACTTAAGTGAATCACACATGTGTTAGCTTGATAAAGCATTGGCGAGTTCACCATCTCATGGCTCGGTTTTTTGAGTCGGTGAAGGATGACATTGCGGAAACCGTGCGCTTGGTGCATCCGAGGAGCATTGGAGTGAAGCCAAAGGAAGCAGACTTCAGGGCGAGACGCGAAGGATGACACTAGAGGAGCTGTGGGCTTAGTGCATCCGAGGGACGTGACCGGATGAAGAGAGCTTCAGTGAGGGACTCCATGGGGAGATAAGAGTTGAGCGATTGTAACCCGGGATAGGGTAGCTCATAGGTGAACTTAGCCGAATGGCTAAGTCAAATGTCGGATGCTCAAACTTAGGTTTGAGGTTTTACTCGACAAGTCGGATGCTCAAACAAGTGTTTGTTTGAGGTTTTACCCGACATCAGTCGATTGCTATAAATAGCAGTCAACTGCTCTGAGTCGGATTGTCGGGTGTTTAAGCGAAGTGTTTACGGCAGCGATGATCGCTAGGGTTTGTGATCATTGCTACACCATCGATCTATTGCTAAGGGGCGACGGTCATTCGAAGGTGGTCGCGGAGAAAGAGTTTTGAGTCGATCGATGGCACCGGATCACTCGACCGATGGTACGATCCGATCGGTGATGGACATGATCAGTCGACTGATGCCTAGTGTGCCGTTGGACTACAACGGTCGCGATCTGGCATGGTCAGAAGCCGTTGGAACGGCGACAGTCGACTAATGTCATGCAGCAGTCGACTGTTGCATGCCCAACGAGAAGAAACCCCTCTTCCCTATAAAAAGAGAGGTTGGGGACCTTGGGGCACCTAATGCTTCCACTCCTATTCATGTTCTAAGGCCTCCCACGACTTCCTAGTATTTTCTACTCCTTTCTCTTTATTTTCACTCATATTATCTTGTGAGAAGAGGAGTTGATGTAAAGAGGTTTCTCCACTTTGCTTGAGCAAAAGGAGAAGTTTAGTGCCTTGATTGGGGGAGTGATTCGCCGTACGAATAGTCCGTGGATTAGCTGCAAGGACCGTGAACCACGTTACATAATTGTGTTAGCGTTTGTCTCTTTACTTCTTGTATTTGCTTAATTGTTTTTTGTTTTGGCATTATTTCCGCTGCGCTAATCATTCTCGTAGATAATTAAGACGAGTGATTTCCATCTACAACATCTGACTATTCATCCCCCCTTCTAGCCGGGCTACGATCCTCCAACACATGCACTATTTGATTTATGCGATTCTGTGGTTTCAACATCATCCTTGTCTGGCTTCCTTAATCTTCATCACTGAGGAGGATAGTAGATTTTGAGACAAACAAAAAATCTATGTTATGCATTATAATGATGCATTTCCTGTTCTTCTAACTATAATCACTTTTTTCCTATTATATTGCTATCTTAAGTTTGGTATGCACTTAAATGAAGATAACCTGAACAATTAGGTGCAAATAATTGTAGGGTGCTTGCCCTTGTCAGGAGCTGGTGATTCCCATAATCATTAACCGTTTCGTAGGATGAATCATCATGATCAAACTCTTCAAATGTCTTACACTAATCTTGAAGTCTATGCCTCAGATCTGCCAACATGTCGTGCATGCATTTTTGATCCCACACAAGCACAACTGGGGAGCATCTCAGTGTACTAGTTGGAATGATCACTCATATAGTTGCAATTTGCACACTTTAAGCTCCTATTAATCTTCTCTATCGATTGAAATGTCTTGCAATTGAAGGAAGATAGATGCTAAGGAAGAAAGGAACTAGTGGGGAAACATCTCTATATACTGGTTTTTGAATGCTTTCTCATGCAGGTGCAACTTGCACAATTCAGGCCCCTATTAATATTCTTTATGGATTAAAGTGTCTTGAAATGGAAGGAAGATAGATGACTAAGGAAGAACGGAGCTATATATGGCTGTAGAAACATAAATTTGGTTGTCAAGTGGCAATTGGCTTTAAGAGTACAAGATGCATCAGACATTTACTGAATTTTCTTGATTCAGGAAAGTTAGTCTCACATGACAATACAAACGCTGTTAAAGTCTGCTTGACTGTTGTTTTTCCTTCACACTTCTCTATTGGTACTTACTATTCGTTTTACCTTGGCATCTAAGGTAACTTCCTGCGTTTTATTAATTTTTTTGTCCTGTGGTTAAGTACAAAAATTACTATTTGGTAGACATAGACAGTCAATAGTAGGTATAATCTTGACCATTTTCTATTCATGTCAATATTAGTTTCTAATTGTCTACTTGGATTAGCCTCGACCCATGTACCAAAATTGACAGCTTCAAAGTAGTTTGTTGGAGAATGCCATAGGTAGGATTGAAGGGGGATTACAATTTGAGACTTCAAACAAACCATAAAAAAAGACAAGAAGAAAGAGCATCAAGAATGTGAAGACTGCTGCTGTGCCATAGTGTCCATGTATTTCCAATTTATTTTCATTAGTAAATTTATTTCAATTTATGTTCATTGATAAATTTTTAAGATTTGCTCTAGAGTAGACTCTGCTTGCTTCGTGCATAATTATTTTTCTATTTGCTACAACAGAAACTTCGCATAGCTTTTTCTGAAAATGAACTTCCTTCAAGATCTGTGAAAGAAAGCCTGTCTAAACAATTGGGCATTTCGTCTGAAAAGGTACAGTATTTCATTGCCCTTATTATATCTATCTTTTGAATGGGACAATCAAGTCATGCTATAATAATATATATCCCCAAGAATTAAGCACTGCTCCCAAAGGATCCCTTTGAGAATATTTTTATTTCTTCATATCCATAGGCTGCAAATTCTGTAAATTTATATTTGCTCAAACTTTATATGATATTTGGCCTTTCCTTTTCCAGGCTTGTGATGCATGTTATTCAACTTATCTCTAGTTCAAAAAAGAGAAGAAAAAGGGCATGTTTAAGTTCCAGCCCAGTAATTTGGGATGCCGCAGCCTGATAATGTGTTAGATTTTTGATTCACTGGCTGAGTTTTTATTGAAAGTGGCATCTTTTTAAAAAACTAATTGGAAAACCACAGCCTCTTACCATGCTTTTTAGATGGTTGTTCCCGTGAGAATATATTTTTTTTTGTATAGATATATATTTGTATTTCTGTGTAGTTAAATGTGCATGCCTATATATATATATATATATGTCTCAGATGGATTTTTCTACTGCAAGTAGTATTTTTCTCTTTACCCATCCTTTGACCTCATGTTATGGTTTCATGTCTTAAGAGGTCCTGTGCAAAATTATTCCTTTTGATCTAAAATTATCCACACTGCCCACTGTTTCTTCTCACATCAAAACGAAATTTGCAAAGGCTTAAGTTTCAGAGTGCCTCATCTTATTATGGCACAAGAGCTTGTCACTGTCTTATACTAGATAAAGGTAAGTTTAGAGTCCTATATTGTACTACTTACATGTCCGATGTTTTAGGAGACTTAGGATCTTGATTAATCTAACCTAACATTTTGACTTCCATTTGCAGGTCAGCAAGTGGTTTAAGAATGCAAGATATGCTGCTCTTAAAATGAGAAAGGTCACTTATGCTATCTTTTTTACTGCATAGCTTTGCATTATGAACCCTCATGCTGTATTGAATGAATAAACTGAAGAGAGCCATTGTACGTTGCCTAATTTTAACGGGAGAGCAATAGATACAAGCACTAATGCCATTAACTACTTTGTGTTCTGGTGTTGCTGCAGAATCTGATAAACAATCCTGTTGGGAATCAGTGTTTATCTGAGTCCATGAATGAGAACCTGTCAAAGGTATTTGGCCTACAGGATTGTCGGGTAAGACAAACTTTGCAGGATACTTACGAAGCCTGACTACCATTGTCTCACAGTTGTGACTGTTTTCATGTCTCTCTTTTGAAGATGAGGAAACCATTAGCACACTCGAGTGGTCAAAAAAGGACGAGACGAGAGAAGGCGGGCGGCGAGGGTGGAGCTGATCACGAGATTGGCAAGAAGAAGAACATCGAGCATCTGTACTTAACTGACGTTGAGAGGCTATGCAGACTGCAGGATAAGCTTCAAGACTTGAAGAAGGCATTGATGTCATTCTTGGATGAGAAAGAAATGACCACCAAAACCTGTGTCCCAGAACAGAATGTGATCTATGTTCCAGTTGCTGAAGTAAGGGAGAAATCGTGACATGACCTTGATCGTCTTATTGAGAAATACATATTTGTATGATCATCGAGTTTGTTACACGCCGAAATATATGCGACAAGGAAAGGTACAAGTGACTGAGAACAAATGTGGCATTTCTGCTGAAAAGAATCGATAAGGATTAAGATCTTACTGAAAGTAACATAGATATACAAACAATGAGTTTGACCGACTTGTATCGTATTTTGCTCAATTAAGATAACAATCCATGTACTTTCAATTTATTATGGCCATTTTTTCTTGTTCTTGTTCTTATTTTCTATATTTTTTATCATTCGAGATGATAATGAAATTCTTGTGTGTTGGACCATTTGACATGAGCAACTCCTTTTAAGATTTTTTATTTTGTCGTCCAATGTCCCTCTTCAACAATAAATAAGTCATATAAGTGGTAATTTAGAAATTTAGTGCCAATTTGAAAGGGCAAATAGGTATTTAGATCTTAAATAGGGGAATTTTAACAACAAAATCTAAATCATATTTAAATAGGGTTAATAACAGTTTGAAAATTACTCTTGTTTTGGATTAGTTAATTAAATGTATCACAATTTTAATTTTTGACAAATACAATGCTTAGCTCTATTTAACAGTTGTCTATTTACGTAGATTCATCTATAAACCTTTTTTTTTTTTTGTTTGTTTGTTCATAAAAGACAATTGAGAACAAAATCTACACGATTACAGACACTCAACTTCGAAAGCAACAGCAAAGGAAAAGAACAATCACTCGTTAGTCTTATGAAGGGCACAGAGTTCTGGAGTCTCACTCACACCAGGTCGAAGCAAAGGCTTTAAGCTATGCTCCACTTCATTGCGTTGCATCTTGAGTTCTTCAATTAGGAGAGACTCAGCCGTTCTGCAAGCTCGCTCATCCTGGAAAGCTAATGTCCATCGCCCATCGCTGAAGTCCTTCGCTTCGTTGGAGATATCGAACTTGGAGGGATCGATGAATGGCAAAGTCGGTGGCCGAATGTGTATATGTAACCACGATGGATGCTTTTCGTCTACGAGTGGCTGTTCCAAGTAACACATAGCCTAGTTATTTACATTTTTCTTCCCTTGAGAAGAAAAAAACACCAAAATGCAACTTGCAAAATCAAAAAGTTTTTTTTTTTTTTCAAGAAGTAGAAACTAGATTGCTGAATTTGTAAATTAAACAGGTATTGGCATGCTGTTTGAATTAAAGAATCGAGCTGAAAGAGTTTGTATATACATACATTAGAAGCAGCCAATGGTGCAATGACCTGAACAACTCCGCGTTGCTGCTCTTGAGGCGATTCTTCAGCTAGAATAACCCACCCAGATGTGCCTCTAGATATTGCCAAAAAACTGTAATTGTTTTCCTTGCCGACTTCAAACGATATTCTACAAGGTATTGCATTGGCTGCGACAATCAAAAGGATAATGCTATAAGATTTGATATATTGAGTATTAGAAATTAAATCCATGTATATTCAAAACTTTGAAGAAAAAGAGAAGTGGCCATGTCATACCTAAGTTAATTTTAGAACCAGGTTTTGGCATAGTAACATCCAAGACAGAGGTTTTAGTTCTGGAGACAGCAGGAGAATTGACCGGGGTATAGAGATAGAGTAGATCAGGTAAGTTTACCCCTAATGCCGAAAGTAGTTGGCGCTGAAGAACAAAAACCTAGAATAGCAATATGAATCGGTTAGGATGAGAAATAGATATGGAAAACCATTAATATAGCATGAACTGTATATATGATACTTTAGAATGCTTTAAAGTTTCAAGAGCATCAAGTTCCAGGTTTCAGGAAATTCTATTGCTAAGATTCGAAGGTGGTGCCTATTCCTTCTAAATCCCTTTACAACCAAACATTTAACGATGAAACGATATCCGTATATAAATAACCATTACTAGTAACCTAAGAAGATTACAAGCAAACAACATCGTCTATTCACAAGGAAGACTAGATAGAACATTTGAGCCAAAGGTCATGGAATCAGCAAAATATAAATAATTGATATTTCCATAGAACAGTTAAATCAGAGAAGAGAGCCCATTTCCTTAAAAATTATTGAAGATAACAGTTCCAAACAGAATATCTTAAAACTTTTTTAGAATAAATATTTTACCAATTACACTTATTAGATCTGAAAAAAAACTCACCAGCCTTTGACACTGAATAACTGAAACAAGTACCAAATAATTATTTAGAGTGCATGCATCTCATTAACCTAGATAATGTTTTCATTATTGGATTCTCACATCACAAGGCTCACAACCAACAATCACATACTGTCTGATATTATTGAGAGAAAAAAAACAACCTTGATAGTCTCACACATTTTTCCTGCAGCAGCAAAAGAAGATTCACCTGACATGTTAAGTTGATATTAATAACTACAATGAAAATCTTTTTGAAGTAAACTTCAAGATGAACGAGAGGTTTGCTATTCATAATAGCATAGTATCTCTCTAAATAGAATATTGAAAGGCATTCTTTGTAAATCTAACCTCCAGAAGAGAAAGCAGGAGAGGGAAATAAAATGGACGTGGAATCTTTTGCAGGTGATGAAGCCTCAATCACTGATTATAATGATGAGCAAGTGAAGCATCAAACTTGCAATTTGTGACCAGAAAACAGTGCCTACCACTCAATGAAAATCCACAATTACCTTTCTTGCAGATATTCCATTTGTCTTTAAGAAGAGGTATCAGGACATCACACCAAGGTCCATTGATTTCCTCCAAAAGATTGCCAGCAGATAACTCGTGTGAGTCCTATAGATAGGTCATTAATTTTATGATGAAAATATAAACAAGCTGCACAAATACATGAGCATAGATCTGAAAGTCAGCTGCAGTAGAAAATGAGAAGATACTCTATTAATCTATCTTACTTAACAAATTGATGAGGAATGGTGGATCTAGTCCTTGGAGAAAAGGCAGCAACTTTATGTATGAAGAGATAAAATAACAGACAGACCAAATAAGAAAAGAAATCTAGATTTTTTCCAAGGAAAGGGAAAACAGCTTTAGTTAGCATTTTAAGACAATTGTCCTAAAACACATTTCATGCAGAATTACAAATCTTAGCCAGCAAATTGCCAAAGGACTTAAAACATTTTCTTGCATCTTAAGTCCAAAGCAGCAAATATTTCAAATACCAACCTTATACAAAATAAACTAGTAGGTGAAAATGAAACATGAAACAAATATGAACCATCCCATACCTTCGCCAACTCTTATGCATCATGGTTAGATACTCGTTTATACTACTTGTGGTATATTGAACCATTATTATGAAGGTTTAAAGTATTGTTCCATGAAAGAGTTTATCTCCGGCCAAAAAGGGTATAATTTTAGTACCATATCCTGTCGACACTCAATACGTTTCGCCAATGCTTCAAAGCATTCTGTGATTAACTCAAATTAATTTTACCCTATAATGTCCTATTTATCTTAGTTTAGCCCAAATATATGTCTATAACAATTATAAAGTCTACTGAATTAAAATTCAAGAGTAACAAAGGGTAGTCCGGTGCACGAAGCTCCTATTAATGTGGAGTTTTGAAGAAGGATTGAACTATATTGGATCTATTGTATATAGTATTACCATGCATTTGCAAGAGATTGTTTCAACTACTTAAACCCATGATCTCAACGTCACACGACAATAACTTTACTATTATACTAAGACTCTCCTTTTCAAGAGTAATAAATAACAAAAATCTAATAAAACATCTCAACTAATAATACTAGTTTGCTAACACCAAAATGAATAACATGCATTAAATGAGAGCATTGATTCTTGTAGCATCCTACCAACATTGAATAATAGTCTTCCAAAGCAAATATTAAACAGTACGCCTAAGATATCTAGCATTGAAATTAATTTCTCCACATCCATTCCCTTCTCTTTTTAACATTTCATCTTCCCGTCTCAGGGCAGTTTCAAGCAATAGCAATCAAGACAGGCCTTATCTCAGTCAATACTAAGGTTTGAATTCTAAATTAGAGTGAGGTCCCAACCAGAACAACATGTGTTAATATTGTGTTGGCTCATGTTGACAAATGGTACCAAAGACACCAACGAGGCATAGGGAGGAATTAGAGAGGAGAAGATGGGAGGAAGCAGAGAAGGAAGAGAAGAAACTATTCGTGAAAGCCTTGCACAAAAGATTTAATGTCGTTATAGTTGTCCCAGTATCGCAAAAGCCTCACGCAAACTCTCTAGCACCAATGTAATTGCCACCAATGCATGGAAACCTTGCACGAACTATTTGAAATTGTTGTTATAGTTGCCAAAGTCGTGAACATTACAAAAGTTGACCTCATCATGGTGTTTGGGCAGGTTCTCCTAACATTGAGTGTGTTTCGTCATCTCAGAAAGATTTTGCATGTTGGTAGGAGAATGATTTTTTCATCCATTTTCAGTGTCACTAAAATTGTGCTGATATAAGTGGCACAGTGGCTTTTATGCATGCTGACATAGTATCTATTTTGATCAACAATCAAAACCATATGTTTTAGTCGTGTTGAATTATACCAATCAACACTTGAAACCATAACTAATATAATCTTCATGCTACCAGAACCTAGCAACAGCAACCAAGAAATATGCAATAAACAAGTCAATTATGCTTTCTAGTCACTGAGAAAATTTGAGAAGAGTTCCTGTAAAACTTCATGCATTATTTCAATAGATAGAATTAAGATTTCATCTTGCAACATGAAAAATTAAAGCAAAATGATTCAAATAAAAAACAAAAGATCAGTTGTACCTCTAGTTGTGGAAGATCAAGTGGAGAACAATCTTCCTCACAATAAGGAAGGAGCTGTTTCATAATCCAACCACCAAGCCATAATATATCTGCAGATATGTTGGTCCTGCAGAGAAGACGTAGCAATGCATTGAACACCTACAACAATGAGATCAACAAAATTAACAGTAATCATTCTTAATTAAACTAACTAAAATCATGTTTAAGGAACCAATTATAAACAATACTCAAAACAATCTTGTCTGATTTCATTTTTTCAAAAGATAAAGAATGTAACTAAGAAAGTTCTTCGATTGGGTGATCCATACATCATCAATTCTGATATAATACTGCTAACTATCATCCTACATCTTTGTACACATCTGTCACTATAAATATGTAGTATACATACTAAGGTGCAATTATTTGTAGCAATACATTAGCAAGTAGGTTTCCAAATTCCACCCTCCCTTCCCTTAATTAAATGAAAGGTGTTTGCATCCGTGGGCCTTGTTAAATCATTAAACTTTCATTCTCAATCCAAACTACAATAATTATTGCTAGATCGCTGGTCCTGGAAGTTTACTAGCTGTCATTGCACAGTTACTTCAATAAATAACTTTAGACACCAAATTAGCAAATAATCATAGTTATTCAAGAAAAAACAGCAGGAAAGGTAAGTAATAACGAATAAGTATGACCCAATGAAACATAAGAGGAAAGCATAAGGGAAGCAAGAGATATATAATACCTGATATTTATGTAATTTTGAATTTATTTCACTTTTGGGATGACAACCATATTTATCCTGAGAAGCTAAACAAATAGAATATCACAAATTCTGCAAGTAGGTTAATGGCTTAATAAATGGCAGCAGAGTGCATAGTAACATACAACAAATGTTTGGATAGGACAATACAGAGTATTGAGAACTTAAAAGGTATCTCAGTGGGATTACAAAGCAGCCATTTAACATAAGCACAAAGTCTATCAAATAGAAAAGATAAAAAGGACAAAAGGCAACATAAATATATCAACTGCATTGCAAGCCATAGATGCACAGATCCTTCAAAGAGTTCATTCAGTACAAGTCCACCTGTGCTTCTTTAGGTAAGTGTTTTCTAAAGTAGGATACAAGTTTAATATAGCTATCATGAATAAACACTATTAAATTGTTTCAACATATTGAAGTAGGAATAGAACTACTAAGCATTGAATGACTGCTCCATCAGAAAAAAAAAAGAAACAACTCCCAGAGGAATAGAACTAAAAAATACCATCCGCAAAGAATGAAATATATCATGGTACCAACTAGAGACACTGAGAAGCATATAAGTAAACAAAACAAGAAGAAATTAATAACTAAATAAATCTTAAAAATTTCTTAGGTCCACTAAATCAGAAGGTCCAAGTTGAGATGACATCACCTCGAGCTTTTGCAGGTATCCACAAAGTTCAGTGCTTATATTATCTTTTGGCATGCTAACCTTAGAAATTATTCTTTCCTCCCTGGTTTCTTCACCCACCAAAGCTTGCTGCAGGAACACCAGAAGCAGTATTACCATTTTTTTAACTTACGCCAATGGAAAATCCAAATATAAAGAAAAATCCAAAGCATGCTCCTTCCGTGTATGTGAATTTTGTCACACCACCTACACAAGTCAAAATATTCAACCCCTCTACAAGACTAGTAATGTGAAGTTGAAAGTAGGATATTTATTTTCCATCAAATATAAGAGTCACCACCAAATTGAGGAAACTAATCTCCTTCAAATCACTCTCGAACATTTGTTCACTCTCTGCATACTTACTCTTTTTTAAGATAAATAGGAAAAAAAGTGACAAGTGTTTTTTTTAAATAAAATTGTTTATAATTATTATGGAGGTGTTAGAATTCTAAGACAAATAAGTCGTAGAATAATTCTTATTTTGAGTGAATAAAAGATATTAGGATCTCATGTATTGAAACATCTTCAACTTGATAACTTTTTCCTCTTGGTAAGTTGTGATTGAGTTTAAATCCAAAAGCACAGATGATTTAGTTGCCTTATGCCACTTGCACCACCAATGCCGTCAGAATTCATTTGTTGTAATATGCAATCTAACGATGGGAGATGTCTGCAGGGATGACAAAGGCATTGTTACTGCAGGAAGGAGGAGGTTACATGTTGTAAATTCCTAATTGAATTTGAATGAGCTTGTCAATCCTACTCCTGTCCCTTAAATAGACTAGTTTGGACTCTCTGGTTACATCACACTAGTTCACCCAAAACCGTTGGGTTGCACCATTTTGACCAAACCTCAATCATTGGTAGGTAATTCAATGGACCAATCATCCCCCATGGTAGTTCAGTGAAGCATGTTTACATAATAAATTAAATACACATCTGAACACAATTGGCAAAGATGCATGTGTGCCAAGTTCGCTAACAAAGTTCCTCACTTATGTCACGTAAACTTTGTTTGTCACATGGGCAGCCACATCAACACCTATTGGGCAAAGACGCTGGTCATGTGCATGTTGTGATGTGGTGACTCATCATGTGATTTGAACATGCTTCCACCATAATGTCTCCAACAAAATCACTTTTTATATGACCTTACTTTATGGGCATAGTTACATTTAAATGCCTCCAACTTTTTAAAAAAAAAAATAGATGTGCAACTAAAGTTCCCATATGAGCTTCCGATGAGCGTTGTTTCCTTCTCCATGTTTTTAGAAGTAATTTGGGAAACTTTTATTTTGAAAACATGTCCAAATTTTCCAAATAAGAAGCTCAAGATGATCAAAATATAAATCCTTTATACTTTTTGAAAAGAAGTCCAATAGCAAAATACCATCTAGTGTACTAGTCTATTTGATATAACACAACGGACGAACAATTCCCACTAGAGAAAAGTTAGCTTCTTACTCCAAAAAAAAAAGAAAAGAAAATTGAAGATTGTATTAACTCAAAATCATATAATACATGGGATCATAATGCTTTTTATAAATTGATAACACGTATAATAAGTTCTCAGTTTATCCCAATAAAAACTTTCAAATAAAAACTCGAATAGACTTTTCTAAAATCCCTAGCCTTATTTATAAAATATAAATATCTAAACAAACTTTTAAAATTTCAAACAAATTAATGAATTGGACAACACCGAACAATTTTAATAGAATTAAAATTCTTGACCTTGTTACTATTTCAAATATTTAGACCTTCTACCTTTGTTATGGTTGTTCTCACCTTCTACGTGTACTCATCCACATGATGTTATAAATAAGATTACAATAAGGGTTTTTGCAGTTGACACAATCATTGAAAAATTTTAATCCTTCAAGAGATGAAGGAGAAAACAATGGTTGATAAGAAGAATAAACATAACAGATCTGATAGAATTAAGGAGATGATCCAGACTTACAAACAACAGGTCCTTATGTTGCTTTCTTTGTGAAAGAATCCCAAGACCATCCAACACTGATTCATCCAAATCTGTTATACACAATATACACTTAAGTGTGGATGCATGATAACAATAAGCAATCGAAAAGCCAGCCACGTTCTGACCATTTGTTTGTAGCAATGTAGCAAGCAAACTCAAGGAACCCAAAACTTGTAATTCATCCCCACCAACAACATATGCTAGCAATAACTCTCTGGAATGTAAAAATATAAAATAAAAATCTCACAGTAAATTAATTAACTAGAGAAATAATGACACCAATAACCTAAAATAGAATAGCAACAAGCACAAAGAGACTAGTTGTCTAAAATAATCAGGGATACATATATACTGAAAGTGATAGACTTACTCCTGCATTTGACACTAGATTCTAGTGGAAGTTCATTCTCAAGAAGTGGCCAAGGACAAAACAGAGAAGCCAGGATGTATGCTACTCTGGCCCCAAAACCAAAGCCCAACATTGGCATAACAGTTATAAAGAGCAGTTATTGCTATCAAACCATACTATAACACACCTTAGACCAGCATTTAATTAACCAAAGAAAAAAAAATAGGGCCACAGGAACCTACCCCAAACTAACAACCACTATAATGCTGATGGAAGAAACTCCCATGGTGCTAATGTCATATTCGATTTCTATCATAACTAGCAAGTGAAGCAGAGGCTAATAGTATATAGGTTCTCGAGTGTCATTTCCTATGAATCGAAAGTTTTTCTTAACTCATCCACATTTGTCTATTTTGACTAACAATGGTACTAGGTGGAATATAACAATCGTCCATCCTTTTATTAATAAAGAAGGGTGCATCACAGTTGCACTAAAAGGTGAGATCCATGTCCAACAAATGAACTGCATAATTACTTCAAAAGAAAAGGTTGAAAACTAAGAAGTTACCTCAAAGTAATATGTGGCCACAATTTTCATTTTGTAAAGAAAGAGATTCGAAGTTACCTCAAAGTAATATGCAAGCCACAATTTTCATTTTTCAAAGAAACAGGATTTGAATGAGACGCAGGAGATTTTTTGTCTTCAATATTTTCTTGAGTGGAAAAAGCAGATAAAGAAAAATCCTGGGACTCCTGAGCAACATTCACATAGCCATATGCCGTGGCTTTAGATCTTGGAGAAAAAAACTCTGATGAACAGAGAAGAGCTGCAGCAATAATATTAGCCAAATCCTTGCTATTGTAAATGTTTAGCACACTGCAGAGTAGATGCAAGGAGGTCGTGATGCCTACTTGTGTTCCCTAGATCAACAAATAATGAATTGCTAGTAAGGCATTAGCCAACATATGATGCAATTCAATGTCTATAAGTAACCATCAAAGAAATCAATGCTTCCAGATAAAAACAAAAACTTACACAACTTTGCTTCTTCAGTGACGGCAGAAGCAATACAAAAACCAAAAGTTCTAATATGTAGTCAGTAAGCAATCTTCCAAGGTCAGGAACACCAGCAGATAGAATATCACTCAAGTAATACAAAATATCTTCAATTTCATTTATAGCACCGCGAATTGAAGAACCTGAGCCAGATGCATCTAGTTTCCTGTCCAAATTTTAATGTGTCTAGTTAAAGGAAGAAAGGGTGCTAATTGAAGATAAAAATGACTGTGCTCAAAGGTCATTTCTTCAAATATCATTTTGCAGGAATGAACTCACAGATGAACACTCATTTTTTTTTCTATGAATAGATCTCAAACTGGTAAGTGCCTAGATAGTCTTTCATTGTTAGCATATGCAGCTATTAATAAATTAGGTTACCCCTCTTGGGCATATCCAAGAGGTGCACAACAGAAGTCCTCTAGAGAACACGAGTTCAAGGTCCGATAATATTTAAAATACATATTATATTCTAGGAAGACGCTGGTAAGTATGTACAAGGGCAGGCTTTTATCTACGTGTAGAAATCAGAAGAAATCAGTAGAGGTCTAGAGGATAGTTATTTTTAAGAAAGGCAGTTGCTCTTTTAGAGAATTGGGAAGAAAAATGCAAGGGAGGCCTTGGAGAACCCATTCAAAAGTTTTTTAACTTTTGCTTATTAAGATTTTCTAATATGTAAAAAACATGTGCTAAAATGGGAAACTGCAAGAGAGATAAGTTGGTAAATCTCACCTAGCACTTTGAGCTATCAATTTGTCTAGGTAGATGCATCGCTTATAAAAATCTCTAATGATATTTGAAAAATAATCAGATTGTGGGGTGCATTTTACATATTTGTTCACTTGTTCATCCCCAACTGCAATCAAAAGAACAAACAAATTAGCAACAATTTCATAGAAATAACAAACAATCAAGGTAAGAACCAGAACATGATAAACAAACTTACCAACTTACCATTGTAGACACTGAGCGTTAGAGCGCGGACTGCAACTCGGATCATATTGTCTTCATGGAAAGCAAACTGTATTGCCTGAAAGTATAGTGGAAAGGAAACTACTTCCTCCTAAACAGAAGGAAGGAAGACCACTTAAAGTGAGAAGAAACAAAATTCTGATGATATAAAAAATCTGTACAAGTAAAAGACTAATAAATTGTTTTCTTAATCAAAGGCTATATGCCTACCAATTTATCATTACTTATCTTTCCATCGAGCAAAAGTTTATATGTTGACATCATCTAAGCAGTCTATTACACCAAATTGAAGCAGCTTGCTATGACATCCTAATTTAGTCTATGTGATAAACTTTGATTAATAAATGGGGTGGTTTATTGGCTTATATTATTTACTTTTTTGACTAGGGTTTATGCGTTTTATTTTAGTAGTTGCACCTACGGTTAGTTGACTTGTCACATTATCAGTCTCTAATAAGCATTTCCTGGACGATCTTTAGCACTAGAATTTCACAAACAAGAATTGGACAAACAAGGAGTTTCTGATCTTTTTCCTCTAAGAAAAGGTAATACCAATTCAACTAGAAAGTCATACACTTAAGCTGCCTGACCTGACTGTTTCGATATGTAAACCCGTGGAAATAGATTACCATGCTTTAGTCTTTAGCTTTGTTAAGAATCCAAAACTAATATAGATACTAAAAATTAAAAAGATGCATGATGCTGCTTTCTTATAAACAACATATAAGCAACTAGACTGAAAAAATAAGAAGAATTTCAAGTGTGTATATAGAGGACACCAGGTCATACCATCTTAGTCTTCACAAGCAGTGAGATTGTATTCTTGTTCAGCTTTCTACTGATCGCCCTTCAAACACAAAACTGATTAATTTATGCAATTGAAATTGTATAAACCATAAAGAATACACTTACCTTAAGAAGGATATATAATATGGCAAAATCTCTTCATTTTGGAAATCAAAGGAATATTCAATGAGGTAATTAATGTGTCCATTACTGAATAAGTAGTCTGCAATTGCAATGACAATCATGTCATACAGTGAAAAGGAGTATACTAGATAGATTACAGCTTGCTACCAGTCTATTTAATTGGCTTACAAATTGAATTTTTGTCTGTTAAATTCTGGATCATGATACTCATTGTCTGCAGCAACTGTAATGAAACATTTGTTGGCTTACTAATACTTAAGATTCGTACAAATTCAGAAATAATCTGCTTCTCCATGAAGAACCTAAAACAAATAGCAGGATACTTACTAATGTCTGTTGTTTCCTCAAAAAGAACTCCCTAAAAAATGCCAACATAAGAGAAATAACTGAATAACTTAAGCAGTGTAACATACTCAAAATAGGAAGGATCATGTTGGTCACCATATGTCATCAGTTCAGCAATTGATCTCAGCATTTCAATTACTAAGTCCTTCATTGTGTAAAATTGCAATGTTAATATTAAGAAGCTAATCATGAATGCATGGAATATATCGTGTAAACACATACTTTTTTGAGAAGAACAAACTGACACCAAGAAAATTGCATTTCTAAAGAATTGACATAGTATAAACAGAATAAGATGAGTAGGAACATCAGAAATTTACCTCATTGATATCATTCACAATTTCAACATTTTGCAGCTCTTCGGTTAGATATCTATACCAAGAGACATGAAGTTAAAAACTTAAAGAGTGGGATGACAGGGGAAAAAAACTATTTAACTTTAAAATGCTAAAATGATACATATAAGTAAAGAAAAACATAATTAGGAAGCAAAGAAAACATGCATGTAGAAAGAGATTAACTTTGACTTCTGCACTGAAAACTACCAGCAAAGCAACAAGCAAAGATAAGAGAAAAGACATGTTCCATTGGGATGCCGCAACAGCCAATACCATATATTCAAATCACAGTGCCTACCATCATCTTGAGGGTCCGTGCAAGAGATTTTCATAATAGAAACTTACATAACCAGCAAGTGCTTTCCCCAATCATATCTTCTTTCCCCAAAGCTAACCAAACATTATTTATGGTAAATATGTGATCAACTAAGTTTAGCAAAGAGTCAATATAAAAACTAAAAAAAAAATGCAACGAGTGGCTAATGGTAAAACAAAACTTTGAACTAGGGAAATCAGCGACAATAGGATAACATAAGGACAACGATTAAGGCACCATTCCATAAAATAATATTTCTATCGTATGAGAGAAATCTAAGGAGGTGATAAAAATAAATAAGTTTCCATTAACCGCCAAGAAAATTACTATCTCTACTCCTAACATCCACCTGGATCGCTTCAAAGATGTTAATTTACACTTGACCCTTGTTCTACTTATCCCAACGATTCGAGAAATGCATTGATACAGAACATTGAGAATTATTGTGTATATTTGAATTGCCAAAAATTCATGCAATTAAGAGACAGCCGAACTCTAAAAAGTAGAGAAAATAAGAAGGATATAGCGCACCTGAGTTCTTCGAGGGAGAAGCGATTCCTTGGTCGCCAGAACAGGAACCAACTCGTCGCGGCGAGGGCCATTCGGGATCCGAAGAAACTGCGTGAGGCAGCAATCCGAGCTGCGAATCACAGCTCGGATGGAGAAGGCACTTTTGGCTTGGCGTGTCGGCCTCGCAGCTCCTCCTCCTCCTCTTCCTTGTACTCCCTTTCCCGTTCCTCTCGATTTTGGCGTCGCGGTCGCGTGAAAGACGAGGGTCAGATTTCGAAAATATCAAAATAAATTAATTAATCCAACAGCTTATACACTAATATTACATATTCCACCCTGAAATTCAAAATATTATACCTATAACATACTCTTTGAACAACTTTAATATTATAATAATTTTTGCTAAAATTAGCTCAATATTAAAGGCTTCTCCAAACTATTAAAAATACTAATTAAAATTATTTTAATTTGATCAAAAGTATTCTAAATTAGTTTAGCACTCTTTAAAAATTATTTCGATACTTGTCAAAAATTATTTCAATTTTGGTTAAAATTACGCTAGGTTAACTAAAACTAATATAATATAGTTTGGATCAAAATTATTATCTTTGTATTTGACTAATTGAGTGAAAAAGAATAATTTAAAAAAATGGACTAAGGGAAAATATATATTTTTTTCAAATATTTTTCAACGTTGGTCTTTCAACAACATAAATAAATTCTTTTAGCTTTTACCTTTTTAATTTGAATAAATTTGACACGAACTCATTGACTTATTAATTTGGCTAAATTACACATACCCTCTTTTTAATTTGCTGATATATAAATTAGACATTTAAATATTAATAATTTTCTATTTCACCATCGGGAGGCCTTGAAATGCAATTTTTTTCATTTAATTAATTTAATTATTTATTTATTTTGCAAACAATAATAATATAACACTCTATGACATTTTTCCAAAAATTTTATGTTCATAATTTAGATATTGATAACGATTCAATAGACCAGTCGTGGAATAGTTAGACAAGGCAGGTAGGAGGGTCGCCGAATTGCATGATTAATCAACAATTCAACTACCAGTCTAATTGTATTAAAATATACGGGACGGTGCACCAGCGAACGTGAAAAGATATTTCACGGAACGTAATTCAATCTCCCACTGAAATAATAGTGGACGATGAATTTTATTTCCACGGAGATGATCGATCTTACGTATAAAATAAAGATTAATTCTTAACAAAATTTTTAAAAAAAATTTATTCATAAGATCCTTCCTGATTTATCTCTCTCATAATGACCATAAGATATATCGATGGGGGTCATTAGATTGACGAATTCCAATCTTTTACGGAAGATGAATTTTAAAAAAAAAATCACAAGGATAATTCTCTAGGTAAGAATTTTTTTGGTGGATGAAGTAAAACTTCAGCATTGGATAGTCTTTCAGGGATGATACGACTGTAAAGTCCGAACTGAACTATCAAATTATAAGTGCTTTTCTGATATACTCATGTAGGTGGAGGAGATTCATATAGACTTCGATCTCTTCAGATTCAACTATCGAAGGGGCGTCCCTGTAGAATCGTAGGGACGAACTGACCATCCAAGAGATTAGTTGAGTCAAAGATTCAGACACTATATTTCCTCCTGCGCTGTTCAATCCGTGTATGTGCGTGTCCATCCTTTGCACAATGATTTCACTGTGTTGTGCATAGTGATCACGTGCACAACCTCTCACGTGCACACATCGATATAGATTTGATGGCGTACAGTAGAATGAAGATATATAGAGAGAGAGTGAGTGTTTTGATGTCACGCCCCGAGGGTGTCAGTCTGGTACCCTACTCGGTGACAGTATATGAATAAGAAAACCTAAGGGCCATATAATACAAGTAACTCCAAAAATTCCATAAAATGTCTATATTAATGAAGATAGATTTTTCTACATAAGCTGAAAATACATCTTAATAGAAAATCAATGAAACTAAACAAAATACATTGAAATAAAACCAAACCGGGAAGATGGTAGATCGATATCTCTGAGCAACTCTATGTACAGTAAAATCAGTGAACTATCAAAAGGGTGCTCGAGCCTGCAAAACTGGAGGCCAAAGAAAGCAGACATTAGCACAGATTGCTAAGCGGGTAATAAGGAAAGATGTGCATGAATTTAATCTTGTTTAAGAGGTCAAAGGAGCTTGTAAAATTTCAATTTATTCTTTCATTTCTGTTTTAAGTCTTTTAACTTATTCCAAGTTCTTATACATAAATATATATGTATATATCATCTTTATAAACATTATCAATAATGTGAATATGATAAATCAACTATAATCTGATAGATCAACAATAATCTGATAAATCAACTAAATAGTGAATAACTAGAGCCAATATCATCAGAGTTCATATAACGTCATCGACGATAGGCTAAAGCCTCATCACCGGTGGAATACAACAAGGAATAACAACAAAGCACCGAAGCGCAAATAAAATGCTGACCGCGGGCGACAACACGCTACCATAACAGCATATGGGCGGTCAGGTACTCTGGTATCAAGTCAGGCTCAAGGTTTTCACTTTTAGTTTTTCTCCTTCATTTCTTTAATATTCAAATTTAATTCTTTATCATACTTGTTCAACTATATGACACTTATGATAAATCTGCGATCAACTTAATTCAAGTTATTTAATCACCAACATAAAATTTATATCTACATATTGTATCTTTAAAAGGTACAAGTATCAACAGATGAAATAATCATGAGTAAGGAAGGTCAAGCAATATAAACAGACAAGTATCAACGGAAGAGTAGGTCAGAGTATCCATTTAAAATTTTAAAACAACTCATCTCATGTTCACCCCATATAAAAACCCGCATATGAACAAGAAGTAATATTAATCCTTTACCCTCCATCCGTTTAATTATTTATTACCCATTTCGCTATTTTTTAAATATCATTTTTATCTCTAATTTTGAAAACAATTATATAAATATAAATAAATCAATTATCTCATTTATTCATGCACTGAGGAATATTTAGAGTCCAAGGATCGAATGTACCCGCCTCTATATACAGCAAAAGTCGAATCTCGGCCAATCACCGAGCTCCGCTCGAACTCGTATCTACAAATATAACAAAATGATTCAAAATTCAATATAATGTCCAAATCATGATAATAACATAATATTTACAAATTTACTCCAAATCCATCATTAATGGATCATTTATGATCTCGCTAACTTATAGTAATTCCTCATTCCTATCTAACACCTCCACTAATATTAATTAATAACCTCCATCTAACAATCTACCTTGTAAACTTAATAACCCAAACTATGAACTGCTTGAGTATTTGCTAAAGGAAGAAAATTAGAAAATGAAGGTTTACTGTGATTGCTGGAAAATAAACAAAATGAAAAAGGGAAGGCATGCACTTATATTGCTAGCTTCGGTAAGCACTGGCGATACCTTAGTTGGGTTCCAATGTGGAGGTTGGCGACCTCCGATGAAGGCTGCAATAACCCAGAAGTTGTTGCGAAGAAAGTAGAACAAGAGATAAAGAGGAAGAAAGCTTTCTCTTCTTCCCGTGGCTAACTTTGGCGAGCTCAATGCTTGTTGTAGCCACACACAAAGAGCCACGAGCTGGAGAAGAAAGGTTGCTGTTGGTGGAGAAGTTCGTCGCTCTGTGCTGCTCCTTGCTGCGCTTGAGAAGCGAAGGAGAAGACTAGGGCAGCAGCTGGAAAACAAGCGGAAGAAGGGAGAGGGGAGGAAAAGAAAAGAGGAGGGCGCGTGGGTGAGAATGGGTTGAGGGATGGTGGTGTACGGGAGAGGAAAAGAGAGGAGGGAAGAGAATAAGTGGTTTTTTTTTTTTTTTTTTAATACTTAACATCCTTCTCCCCTAAAAGAAATTTGGTCCCCAAATTTAAAAATTAAGGAATATTCGTACCTGAGAAAAACAGATGAGGATATTTGCTACGTATTTCATCCTCATGCTCCCAGGTTGCTTCTTGGTCGGAATGGTGTTGCCATCCAACTTTCACAAGATTGATGCTTTTGTTCCGTAATCGATGTTCCTTGCGATCCAGAATACGAACAGGAAATTCTTCGTATGACACATCGGGTTGCACAGGAACAGAAAGATCCTTCAGAACATGAGTCGGATCTGGAACATACTTCCGCAACATAGATAAAATAGAAGACGTTATGCACTCCGGCTAAAGATGGGGGTAAAGCAAGTCGATATGCGACTGCACCAATCCGCTCTAGGATCTCAAAAGGTCCGATATATCTAGGAGCTAACTTTCTGTAACACCCCAAATTTTAATTCCTATATTTTTTTTAGAGGAAAATAGAAATAAGAAATAAGAATAGAAATAATAAAAATAGGAATAGAATAATAATAATAATAATAAAAGAAATAATTGGTTCGTTAGCCAAGGCTCGAACCATGAACCGTTGATTTAAAGGAAATAAAAGAAAAGATAAAAGAAAAGAAAACCGGACAAGAAGGGGTGAGTCACCAAAAATCCAATAAAAAAATTTATATGATTAGGGAGAAGTCATGAATTTAATTGAAGAAGGAATTAATTCTGTTAAAGAGAGAAATTTAAGGAAAATTTATAAGGGAATAAAAATTTTATATGATTAGGGAGAAGTCACGAATTTAATTGAAGAAGGAATTAATTCTGTTAAAGAGAGAGATTTAAGGAAATTTATAAGGGAATAAAAATTTTATATGATTAGGGAGAAGTCACGAATTTAATTGAAGAAGGAATTAATTCTGTTAAAGAGAGAAATTTTAGGAAATTTATAAGGGAATAGGTTAAGCCTTGATGGTTATAAATTTAACCTCCCTAATACCCTAGAGGACACCTCTCTACTCTCTCTTGGTCCCTCCACCGCCGAACCACAGATCAAGGAGAATTTTCTCCTAGGGTTGTCTTCTCCGCCGAATCCAAGGAAAGGTGGGATTCAAGAGACCTTAGAGGGCAGCTGCTAGGGCGGGATAGAATGTTGCATCTCATTAGGTTTTACAAATATAAGTTAAAGCAATTGAAGGTAAGTATTGCTCACCTGCAGTATAAGTAGTTATCGTATGTCATTGATATGTTTTTTCTGTGCTTGTTATTTCGATTACATGGTTGAGCAGCTTTTATATGCATATTATTTCGATTATGCATGATGTTTTCGATTCACGTAATTTTACCGTTATATTATGGGTAATTCAGCATCATGTTGAGATCCAAGATAAGAATGTGATTTATGATCATGCATGTTGTAGATGAGTTGTAGCTTACAATTATATGCATGATGTAGAGTAAGATGTAAAAATATTTCCTTTATAAAGAAAATTTAAAGATGCTCCCCGTTCGAATTGGGGATTAAGAGCACAACGATCTTCAGTATGCTCCCCATTTCAGTTTTGGGGGTCAAGAGCATAATGATCTTTATGGTGCTCCCCATTTGTGAATTAGGGGATTAAGAGCATTTCCTTCAGTATGTATAAAAATATAAGTATAAAGGAAGTATTTTACTTAAGACATCGATTTAGTGAGGCCCTCAGTTTGATTACCTAGTAGGTTCGGTGGTTGGCCACCGGCCTTATTAGGAATGCGCGCATTAGTACTATATGGGCCCATATCCAGGATGATTATTATTTTGAAGTATCAGTATAAGTATAAGTAAAAATTTTCAAAGTTAATCATTCCAGTTCAGATACACTGTTTACAAGTTTTAAAATACTTAAGAGCATGATTTCATACAAGAGACAAGTAATCAGAGTTATGATTTTCAGTTATGTTTGCATGTGTATCAATGTATCCAGGGCAAGAGAACTAGTTGCATGATTTCATACAGTGCATGTTTTTGTGAGCATAGAAAGTACTTACTAAGCGTTGTTGCTTATAGTTTGCATTTCCTTATACTGCAGATAAAGGTAAAGAAAAGCTTCAGTAAAGTGGCATGACGGATGAAGTGCTGGGTGTGTGTGGCGACGGAACAGTGGAAGTAAAAGATCCTAAGTGCAGATGTCTAAATCAGATTTTTAGTTTCTTATGTCATGTTTGATATTGTTTAAGTGATGTAAAGGTCCTTATGATTATTTTAGTTGTTAGCATATTACATTAGTATATTGCATGAATTAAAGATAAAGACAGTAAAGTAGTGACATCTCCCCTAGTAGAGAGTGGAAGGACTAGGGGGGGTGTTACAAGATGGTATCAGAGCGGGTTCCGCCCTTCCGTCACACACACATCGAGCATCAGTCCTGCCGCCTCCAAGTAAGCAAGTATTTATCTGCTTTATTTATTTTATGAGTAGTAAGGAATGCTACTTTTAAGTTAAACATGCTCACCTAGAATGTTTTCTTTGAGTTAAACATGCTTGCATATATATATATATATATAAAGATGATGGACAGTAAGTAATAGAACACATCTAGATATGTATGTGAAGATGATAAAAAGTAGTGATAATAGCCTTATAGTGGTTTCACTTGATCATCTTATGATGAGTTCACGGAGTTCCTACAAGGGAATTTATTAGTAGACAAAGCGGTAAAGAGATTCAATAGGTTGACTTGCCTATGCAAGATCGATCTTGAAAGAGTTAGGTTGATGCTAAAGATGTTGAGACCGGAGATAGCTCTGAATGTGGCTGGTAGAATTAATAGACCACAGACCACTAAAGAGCTAATCAGCAGTGCACTAATCACGGAGCATTACATGAATAGTATCAAGAACCAAAAGCTAGCCTCGGTAGAAAGCAAAACCCAGGGAAGTTCAGGAGGTCAGAAATCTCAGAGCGGTAATTTGAATTGGAAGCGAAACAACAATGGCAAGAGGAAGCAATGGACTAATGCAAAGGGAGGTTCGGAAGGATTGATCGATGGCGACCTCGTATCCTACATGTTCTAAGTGTGGGAGGAAGCATCCAGGAGTTTGCCGCCAGGGTGTGAACGGGTGTTATATATGTGGTGTCGAGGGACACTTCGCCAAACAGTGCCCCACAAAGACCAGGGAGCACTAGAGGGTCCTTACATCAGCCAAGGAAGATTAGAGGCTCCATCAGTTACACCTAATGGTCGGATCTTCTCCCTCACCAAGGAAGAGGTAGTAAATGCTTCTACAGTGGTTACAGGTCAGATACCTATCCTTAGTCAGCATACTACCATATTGTTTGATACTGGGGCAACCCATTCTTTCATGTCTATGACATTTGTTAAGAAGATAGATATAACTCCGGATATCTTAGATATTCAATTTTTAACGACCCTACCTTCGGGTGAAACAATGACATCTACACACTGGTTGCATGTCGTGCCGGTCAGAATTTCAGACAGAGAGCTTTATAGTGATTTGATCTTGTTGGACATGCATGACTATGATGTCATCTTTGGAATGGACTTTCTTAGCAAGTACGGTGCTTCCATTGAGTGTCGTAAGCGAAGGGTAGTATTCCAACCCGAGACCGAGGCCAAATTTGAGTTTATTGGAGAACTAAGGAAAAAGACTAAGAAGTTCTTGTCTGCTATGGAAGCTCGGAAGATGCTAGCTAGTGGATGCACGGGGTATTTAGCACATATAGTTGATACTAAGCAAGCAAGAAGCCAAAAGCTAGAAGAAGTCCCAATCGTATGTGACTACCCGGAAGTATTTCCTGACGAACTACCAGGACTAGCACCTAGAAGGGAAGTTGAGTTTGAGATTGAACTTATTCCTGGTACCAACCCAATCTCAAAAGCACCCTATCGTATGGCTCCAGCTGAATTGAAAGAGCTTCAGGAACAATTACGGGAGTTATTAGACAAGGGATTCATCCGCCTAATCATTCCCATGGGAGCTCGGTGTTGTTCATGAAAAAGAAAGATGGATCTATGAGGATGTGCATAGACTATCGAGCCTTAAATCAAGTGACAATCAAGAACAGATATCCTCTGCCAAGGATAGAGGATTTATTTGATCAATTGAAGGGAGCTACAGTTTTCTCCAAGATTGACTTGCGGTCAGGTTATCATCAAGTAAGAGTTAAAGAGGATGATATACCGAAAACAGCCTTCCGAACGAGGTATGGACACTATGAGTTCGTGGTCATGTCCTTCAGAGTGACAAATGCACCCGCTATGTTTATGGACTTGATGAATCGGATATTTAAGGAGTACCTTGACAAGTTTGTGATCGTTTTCATTGACGACATCCTTATCTACTCGAGAATCCAGGAAGAACATGTCGAACACTTGAAGACAGTCTTGCAGACCCTTCAGCAAAGACAATTATATGCAAAGTTCTCAAAGTGTGAGTTTTGGCTTGATCGAATATCGTTTATGGGTCATGTTATTTCAAAAGATGGAGTTATGATAGACCCGACAAAGATAGAAGCAGTCAGTAATTGGGGTCAACCAAAGAATGCCAGTGAAGTCAGAAGTTTCCTCGGATTAGCAAGGTACTATCGAAAGTTTGTGGAAAACTTCTTAAGGATAGCTTCACCGTTGACGGTTCTTACCAGAAAGAACAAGAAGTTCGAATGGACCGAAGATTGTGAAAATAACTTCCTTGAATTAAAGAGGAGACTCACAAGTGCTCTAGTGCTTACCCTTCCAGAAAGTAATGAGGGATTTGACCTGTATAGTGATGCATCTAAGATGGGACTCGGAGCAGTACTTATGCAGAAGGGTAAAGTCATTGCTTATGCATCTAGACAACTCAAGGACTATGAAAAGAATTACCCCACTCATGACCTTGAGTTGGCAGCAGTGGTCTTTGCTCTGAAAGTTTGGAGACATTACTCATATAGAGTCTAATGCAAGATTTACATAGATCACCAGAGTTTGAAGTATTTCTTCACTCAGAAGGATCTGAATATGCGACAGCGCAGATGGTTTGAGCTAGTAAAAGACTATGACTGTGAAATCCACTACCATCCTGGAAAGGCAAACAAAGTAGCAGATGCGCTGAGTAGAAAATCATGCGCCATCTTGATGTCCCTAGCAATACTATCCCAACCACTGGAGAAAGAGATAATAAATTTTGGAGTTGAGATCATTTCTGGACAGCTCTCCGCCTTGACCATAGTACCTACACTGTTTGAGGATATATTAGCGAGACAGGACAAAGATCCTAGCATCCAAAGGATCAAGAAAGAGATCCAAGAAGGGAAGGATGAAGGATTCTGTGTCTCTGATAGTGGGGTATTATATTTAGGTGAACGCCTATGTATCCCCAACGACCCAGACTTAAGAAAGAAGATCCTAAAAGAAGCTCATGAGATCCCATAGTCGATGCATCCTGGATCCACCAAGATGTATCAAGATATGAAAGGGAAATTCTGGTGGCTTGGTATGAAGAGGGACGTGGCTAAGTATGTTAGCACTTGCCTGACATGTCAGAGAGTGAAAGACGAACACCAGAGACCAGGAGGAGTTCTACAACCTATCCAGATTCCAGAATGGAAGTGGGAGGAACTAGCCATGGATTTCATAGTAAGATTGCCCAAAACAACCAATGGCTACGATTCTATTTGGGTAGTTGTCGATAGATTGACAAAGTCTGCTCACTTCATGCCTATTAGAATATCATACTCCATGGAGCAGTTAGTCCAGTTATATGTCAAGGAAGTGATTAGACTGCATGGAGTACCTAAGACCATTATCTCAGATAGAGACAGTCGCTTCACTTCACACTTCTGGGAGTGTGTTCAGAAAGCCCTCGGCACTAAGTTACGATTCAGCACTGCATTTCATCCTCGCATGTCGGGCAAAGAAAGAGTGAATCAGATATTGGAGGACATGCTCAGAGCTTGTGCCTTGGATTTTAAAGGAAGCTGGTGCAAATATTTGTGTTTGACAGAGTTTGCCTATAATAATAGTTATCAAACCATAATCGGAATGGTACCTTATGAAGCCTTGTATGGAAGGAGATGCAGATCGCCTATCTGTTGGTATGAGGGTGGCGAGAAGAAAGAAATGGGACTCAAGACTGATTTTATAGATGATGCCACCAAAGCTATAAAGAATATACGTCAAAGGATGAGGCCCCAAAGTCGTGGAAGAGTTCTGTAGATGTCCGACGCAGACCCCTAGAGTTCCAAGTCGGAGATTCAGTGTTCATTAAGGTAGCTCCTATGAAAGGAGTATTGAGATTTGGGAAGAAAGGCAAGTTAAGTCCCAGATATGTAGGCCCCTACCTGATCACCAAGAGAGTTGGTAAGGTAGCTTATGAGCTAGAGCTACCACAGGAAATGTCAGCTATCCACAATGTATTTCATGTTTCAATGCTTAAGAAGCACGTCCCAGACACCAACCAAGTGATTGAGCCACAGACAGTACAGATTCAGACAGATCTAAGTTATGAAAGTCGACCTATTCAGATAATAGATCGAACAGTCAGGAAACTAAGAAATAAAGAAATACCATTAGTAAAAGTCTTATGGCAAAGTCAAAGGGTTGAAGAAGCAACCTGGGAACGTGAGGATGACATGAAGCAAAAGTACCCCGAGCTGTTCTAAGTTTCGAGGACGAAACTTTTATAAGGTATAAGGGATTGTAACACCCCAAATTTTAATTCCTATATTTTTATTAGAGGAAAATAGAAATAAGAAATAAGAATAGAAATAATAAAAATAGGAATAGAATAATAATAATAATAATAAAAGAAATAATTGGTTCGTTAGCCAAGGCTCGAACCATGAACCGTTGATTTAAAGGAAATAAAAGAAAAGATAAAAGAAAAGAAAACCGGACAAGAAGGGGTGAGTCACCAAAAATCCAATAAAAAAATTTATATGATTAGGGAGAAGTCATGAATTTAATTGAAGAAGGAATTAATTCTGTTAAAGAGAGAAATTTAAGGAAAATTTATAAGGGAATAAAAATTTTATATGATTAGGGAGAAGTCACGAATTTAATTGAAGAAGGAATTAATTCTGTTAAAGAGAGAGATTTAAGGAAATTTATAAGGGAATAAAAATTTTATATGATTAGGGAGAAGTCACGAATTTAATTGAAGAAGGAATTAATTCTGTTAAAGAGAGAAATTTTAGGAAATTTATAAGGGAATAGGTTAAGCCTTGATGGTTATAAATTTAACCTCCCTAATACCCTAGAGGACACCTCTCTACTCTCTCTTGGTCCCTCCACAGAACCACGGATCAAGGAGAATTTTCTCCTAGGGTTGTCTTCTCCGAATCCAAGGAAAGGTGGGATTCAAGAGACCTTAGAGGCATTGCTAGGGGCGGGATAGAAGGTTGCATCTCATTAGGTTTTACAAATATAAGTTAAAGCAATTGAAGGTAAGTATTGCTCACCTGCAGTATAAGTAGTTATCGTATGTCATTGATATGTTTTTTCTGTGCTTGTTATTTCCAGTTACATGGTTGAGCAGTTTATATGCATATTATTTCCAGTTATGCATGATGTTTTCAGTTACGTAATTTTACCGTTATATTATGGGTAATTCAGCATCATGTTGAGATCCAAGATAAGAATGTGATTTATGATCATGCATGTTGTAGATGAGTTGTAGCTTACAATTATATGCATGATGTAGAGTAAGATGTAAAAATATTTCCTTTATAAAGAAAATTTAAAGATGCTCCCGTTGAATTGGGGATTAAGAGCACAACGATCTTGAGATGCTCCCATTTGATTTTGGGGTCAAGAGCATAATGATCTTTATGGTGCTCCCATTTGTGAATTAGGGATTAAGAGCATTTCCTTGATATGTATAAAAATATAAGTATAAAGGAAGTATTTTACTTTTGTGACAGGCATGTCGGGCATCGTTCGCCGCCGAGGCCCTCGATTTGATTACCCTAGTAGGTTCGGTGGTTGCCACCCGGCCTATTAGGAATGCGCGCATTGATGGTACTATGCGGCCCATATCGAGATGATTATTATTTTGAAAGATCGTATAAGTATAAGTAAAAGTTTTCAAAGTTAATCATTCGATTCGGATACACTGTTTACAAGTTTTAAAATACTTAAGAGCATGATTTCATACAAGAGACAAGTAATCAGAGTTATGATTTTCAGTTATGTTTGCATGTGTATCAATGTATCCAGGGCAAGAGAACTAGTTGCATGATTTCATACAGTGCATGTTTTTGTGAGCATAGAAAGTACTTACTAAGCGTTGTTGCTTATAGTTTGCATTTCCTTATACTGCAGATAAAGGTAAAGAAAAGCTTCAGTAAGGTGGCATGACGGATGAAGTGCTGGGTGTGTGTGGCGACGGAACAGTGGAAGTAAAAGATCCTAAGTGCAGATGTCTAAATCAGATTTTTAGTTTCTTATGTCATGTTTGATATTGTTTAAGTGATGTAAAGGTCCTTATGATTATTTTAGTTGTTAGCATATTACATTAGTATATTGCATGAATTAAAGATAAAGACAGTAAAGTAGTGACATCTCCCCTAGTAGAGAGTGGAAGGACTAGGGGGGGTGTTACACTTTCCTTTCAAACCAAATCTTTTAACTCCTTTGATAGGTGAAACACGGAGAAATACATGATCACCTACTATGAATTCCAACTGTCTCCATCTACGATCTGCATAGCTTTTCTGTCTACTCTGAGCAGTCAGCAGTCTCTGTCTAATAATGCGTACTAGCTCAGCATCCTGCTGAATACTCTGTGGGCCTAGGAGTTGACGTTCACCAACTTCATCCCATAAGATAGGAGATCTACATGCTCTGCCATAAAGTGCCTCAAAAGGTGCCATCTGGATAGCAGAGTGGTAACTATTATTGTAAGCAAATTCTACCAAATGTAGATGATCCTCCCAGTTACCGCCAAAATCTAATACACAAGCACGCAAAAGATCCTCCAGAGTCTGGATAGTACGCTCTGACGTCCCATCACCGAGGATGAAAGCGATGCTAAACGTAATTCGGCACTAACGCTCAAAACTCGCTGAATCTCGAAGTAAAGCGTGGGTCTCGATCAGAGATAATACTGAGAGGAATACCATGGAGTTTAGTGATCTCTTTGCAATATAACTCAGCTAAGCGATCCAAGGAATCCCTTTTTCGGATCGAAAGAAAATGAGCTGATTTGGTCAATCGATCAACGATAACCCAAATCGAATCATGTCCCTTCTGAGTCCTTGGTAATCCCATGATGAAATCCATAGTAATATGCTCCCATTTCCATTCTGGCACCGCGATCTTCTGTAGTAACCCGGCTGGTCTTTGATGTTCTGCCTTAATTTGCTGGCAAACCAAACATCGAGCTACAAAATCTGCAATATCTCTTTTCATTCCTTTCCACCAATAAGATCGTTTCAGATCTTGATACATTCGAGTGCCACCAGGATGTACTGTAAATTTTGATCGATGTGCTTCTTGAAGGAGATCTTCCTTAACATGATGTACCTCAGGGACGCACAACCTGCCTCGGAATCGAAGGGATCCATCCACATCTCGAGAAAATTCTGGCTTGGGACCAACTTCCAATTCACTGGCTAGGCTTTTGAGATACTGATCTGTCATCTGACTTTCCTTGATTCGCTCTACTAAGGGGGACCGTGCAATCAAGGAGACCAATATACCATGTTGTGTTTGTCCTACTTCAGTCAAATCTAACTCTGAAAATTGTCTGACTATCTCAGTAACTGCCACCCGATGACATGCTAATACACCTCTGGACTTTCTACTTAAGGCATCTGCTACAACATTAGCTTTCCCAGGGTGGTAGTTGATAGTACAATCATAGTCCTTCAGAAATTCCATCCACCTTCTCTGTCTAATGTTTAACTCCTTTTGTGTGAAGAGATACTTCAAACTCTTATGATCAGTGAATATCTCAAAAGTAACACCGCATAAAATAATGTCTCGGATCTTGAGAGAAAATAATAGCTGCTAACTCCAGATCATGAACGGGATAATTCTTCTCGTGATCTTTCAGTTGTCGAGAAGCATAAGCTACCACTCGATCATGCTGCATCAAAACTGCTCCTAATCCTTGAAGAGATGCATCCGTATACAATACAAATCCATCATCTCCGAGGGAATAATTAAAATCGAGCACTCACCAATCTTTGCTTGAGTTCCGAAAGCTTGCTTCACAAGCATCGACCAAATAAACTTGACTCCTTTTCTAGTCAATCGAGTCAAGGGCGCAAAGAATGGAAAATCCTTCTACAAATCTCCGATAATACCGGCCAATCCAAGGAAACTACGATTTCTTATGGATTTCGATGGTTCCCATCTGACCACCGCTTCAATCTTCTGAGGATCTACTGAAATTCCGTTGCTAGAAACTGTATGCCCAAGAAATCCCACAGAAGTAAGCCAGAAAGAACATTTACTGAACTTTGCATATAGGCGTTCCTTCCGCAACACTTCCAAAACCATTCGGAGATGAAGTTCATGTTCTTCTTCTGATCGAGAATACACCAAAATATCATCAATAAAAATAATTACAAATCGGTCCAAATATTCCAAGAATACCCGATTCATCAGATCCATAAAAGCTGCAGGAGCATTAGTGAGTCCAAATGGCATTACCAAAAACTCATAATGTCCATATCTAGTACGAAAGGCAGTCTTCTGAATATCGGTATCTCGTACCCGTAGTTGGTGATAGCCTGATCTCAGATCAATCTTCGAGTATACACAGGTACCTCTAAGCTGATCAAATAAATCATCTATTCTGGGAAGAGGATACTTGTTCTTGATAGTCACTGAATTTAACTGCCTATAATCCACGCAAAGCCTTAAGGATCCATCCTTCTTCTTTACGAATAGAACTGGAGCGCCCCAAGGGGAAACGCTAGGACGGATGAAACCTTTGTCTAGTAATTCTTGGAGTTGAACTTTTAATTCCTCCAGCTCCTTAGGTGCCATACGATACGGTGCTTTTGATATTGGGCCCGTGCGTGCGGAGTAACTCGATGAACTCAACTTGTCGTTGAGGCGGCAAACCAGGGAGTTCTTCAGGAAATACATCCAGATACTCTCGAATTATGTGGACATCAGAAGGTCGTGCTAGACTATCCACATTGGAACTTATCAAAGATAGGAGATATCCCTCACATCCTCGTGCTAACAATTGTTGAGCTTGGAGAGCTGAAATGATAGATATCCCTCGATCGCTTATCCCAACAAATTTCCATGATGGCCGATCTGAGGGTTTGAAAGTTACCCCTTAGCTCGACAATCGACGGTGGCATGATGCTCTGACAGCCAATCCATTCCGAGAATAATATCAAATTCATCATTCAGTAACACATGCGGATCATCGCAAGGACATGACTATCAAAATTTAAGGGACAACTTTTGACCTCTTGACTTGACATCAACACCCCTCCTGATGGTGTCATTACTGCTAACCCATATGAGCGAAGAGTTGGACATCTCCCAATTTTCACTACAAACTCAGGAGAAATAAAAGAATGCGAGCTACCAGTGTCTATTAATATTTCAGCAGGAATATTACAAACTGAAATAGTACCTCGGATAACTGATCCTCCAGCTCGCTGTGCCTCCTCACGAGTCAAAGCATACACGTGTCCTGTCTCAGGACCTGAGTGCTGACCCCCCTGGGTAGAAGATGGATGACTCGATCCTGTGGTGATCTTTGAGGTCGATAAGTCGAGGCGTACACATATTCTTGAGGTGCGGCAGCAGATCTGCGTGTGGAGGCATCGAATCTTCGAGGTAAGGATGATGCATACCGAGGTGAGGGTAGCAAATCGCGAGGTGGAGTCACAAATCCGAGGTGTACTCTGGGATTGCAAATGATAAACCTGCGGCTTTTGGGTGGACTGGATAGATGAAGAATTCCGTTGTTGTCCTGATTGAGATTTCTGTGATCCTCTCTGCTGTCGAGAATGTGGGGGTCGTGGTGTAGGTCGACCCTGCTGAGTCTGAGATCCTACTACCTGATGTTGTGCTCTCAGGGTACAATCTCTACTCATGTGTCCTGGAAGTTTACAATAGTAACAGATACTCTGATCTAGTGGGCATTCCGACACTTGGTGATTTCGTGCACCACATCTATAACACCTCAGAGTGCTCGTCAGGCTGCGATGCTCAAATCTGTCTCTCGTGAGGCCGCAGGTGGACAGCAGATCCTGTGATATCCTCGGCCACCTTCGTGGGTGTGAAGAATCTCTACTCGTCACCGCTCGGGTCGACGACCTCGATTCGTGCCTAGGGTGTGAGGTCGGGTGACTAGCCTCCTTTCTGTGAGACCACCGAGTCATCTCAATGAATATAGCTCTCAAGTGCATCTCGATAACTAGCAGCAGGAACGGACATCCTAATCCGAATATATGGCGCAAGTCCACGGGTAAATCGAATCATACGGGCCATGATCTGTGCTATCAAGTGGGGACAAAACTTCGAAGTCGACTAAATTCTGCGTTATATTGCATCACACTTCGGTCGCCTTGCTTGAGACTCAAAAACTCTTGGCGTCTAGCAATACAAAAGGCGGCAGGAAAATACTGTCTTTCAAACGCCTCTCTGAACGACTGCCAAGAGATAACTTGATCGCCAAAAATGGTCTTTTGTATTTTCCACCAGGTGGATGCTTGTCCTCGAAAATGATAGGCGGCTAACTCCACCTTCTCTGTATCTGAACAGGACATGTACTCGAAGGTACCCTCAATATCATCTAACCAAGTTCGAGCCTCCCAAGGGTCGGTGGCTCCTTGGAATAATGTAAAACGATCCCTAGCTGAACTAGCAAGCAGAGGAATACGAGCTTTGTCCATGATACTGGATGTCGTGGAAATGACTGGATCAACTACAGGTGTCTCGTGCATCGATCGGGTAGGTGAATGGGTGTCTGTCTACACCATGATCACCTCTCACGAGTACCGAAGTACGTCGGCTGCTGCGACCACGACTACGTGCACGGCTACTACCCCAACCTCGACCACGTGTACGTGGCATTGCCTACAAAATCAAATAATTTTTTTTTTTACAACCCTTTATAATCAAAAGAAATTAAAACAACAATAAAGGACTCATAACTCCTATAGCTCAGAGATATCATTCGACTTGCATTTAAATCTCTTTTTGTTCAAAACAAATCTCCGGATTAAAACAAAACAAAGATCCAAGACACAAAAATCCACCGAGAAATCGAAAATTAAGCTCTGATACCACTAAATCTGTCACGCCCCGAGGGTGTCAGTCTGGTACCCTACTCGGTGACAGTATATGAATAAGAAAACCTAAGGGCCATATAATACAAGTAACTCCAAAAATTCCATAAAATGTCTATATTAATGAAGATAGATTTTTCTACATGTAAAATACATCTTA
Source organism: Wurfbainia villosa (assembly GCA_025175895.1). Taxonomy (NCBI): domain Eukaryota; kingdom Viridiplantae; phylum Streptophyta; class Magnoliopsida; order Zingiberales; family Zingiberaceae; genus Wurfbainia; species Wurfbainia villosa. The sequence goes on along the minus strand of CM045998.1, from coordinate 9,667,128 downwards.
ATAGAAAATCAATGAAACTAAACAAAATACATTGAAATAAAACCAAACCGGGAAGATGGTAGACCGATATCTCTGAGCAACTCTATGTACAACAAAATCAGTGAACTATCAAAAGGGTGCTCGAGCCTGCAAAACTGGAGGCCAAAGAAAGCGCATTAGCATGATTGCTAAGCGGGTAATAAGGAAAGATGTGCATGAATTTAATCTTGTTTAAGAGGTCAAAGGAGCTTGTAAAATTTCAATTTATTCTTTCATTTCTGTTTTAAGTCTTTTAACTTATTCCAAGTTCTTATACATAAATATATATGTATATATCATCTTTATAAACATTATCAATAATGTGAATATGATAAATCAACTATAATCTGATAGATCAACAATAATCTGATAAATCAACTAAATAGTGAATAACTAGAGCCAATATCATCAGAGTTCATATAACGTCATCTGACGTATAGGCTAAAAGCCTCATCACCGGTGGAATACAACAAGGAATAACAACAAAGCACCGAAGCGCAAATAAAATGCTGACCGCGGGCGACAACACGCTACCATAACAGCATATGGGCGGTCAGGTACTCTGGTATCAAGTCAGGCTCAAGGTTTTCACTTTTAGTTTTTCTCCTTCATTTCTTTAATATTCAAATTTAATTCTTTATCATACTTGTTCAACTATATGTGTACACTTATGATAAATCTGCATGATCAACTTAATTCAAGTTATTTAATCACCAACATAAAATTTATATCTACATATTGTATCTTTAAAAGGTACAAGTATCAACAGATGAAATAATCATGAGTAAGGAAGGTCAAGCAATATAAACAGACAAGTATCAACGGAAGAGTAGGTCAGAGTATCCATTTAAAATTTTAAAACAACTCATCCCATGTTCACCCCATATAAAAACCCGCATATGAACAAGAAGTAATATTAATCCTTTACCCTCCATCCGTTTAATTATTTATTACCCATTTCGCTATTTTTTAAATATCATTTTTATCTCTAATTTTGAAAACAATTATATAAATATAAATAAATCAATTATCTCATTTATTCATGCACAAGGAATATTTAGAGTCCAAGGATCGAATGTACCCGCCTCTATATACAGCAAAAGTCATCGAATCTCGGCCAATCACCGAGCTCCGCTCGAACTCGTATCTACAAATATAACAAAATGATTCAAAATTCAATATAATGTCCAAATCATGATAATAACATAATATTTACAAATTTACTCCAAATCCACCATTAATGGATCATTTATGATCTCGCTAACTTATAGTAATTCCTCATTCCTATCTAACACCTCCACTAATATTAATTAATAACCTCCATCTAACAATCTACCTTGTAAACTTAATAACCCAAACTATGAACTGCTTGAGTATTTGCTAAAGGAAGAAAATTAGAAAATGAAGGTTTACTGTGATTGCTGGAAAATAAACAAAATGAAAAAGGGAAGGCATGCACTTATATAAGCTACCGGCGCGATACCTTAGTTTGGTTCCAATGTGGAGGTTGGCGACATCCGATGAAGGCTGCAATAACCCAGAAGTTGTTGCGAAGAAAGTAGAACAAGAGATGAAGAGGAAGAAAGCTTTCTCTTCTTCCCGTGGCTAACTTTGGCGAGCTCAATGCTTGTTGTAGCCACACACAAAGAGCCACGAGCTGGAGAAGAAAGGTTGCTGTTGGTGGAGAAGTTCGTCGCTCTGTGCTGCTCCTTGCTGCGCTTGAGAAGCGAAGGAGAAGGCTAGGGCAGCAGCTGGAAAACAAGCGGAAGAAGGGAGAGGGGAGGAAAAGAAAAGAGGAGGGCGCGTGGGTGAGAATGGGTTGAGGGATGGTGGTGTACGGGAGAGGAAAAGAGAGGAGGGAAGAGAATAAGTGGTTTTTTTTTTTTTTTTTAATACTTAACATCCTTCTCCCCTAAAAGAAATTTGGTCCCCAAATTTAAAAATTAAGGAATATTCGTACCTGAGAAAAACAGATGAGGATATTTGCTACGTATTTCATCCTCATGCTCCCAGGTTGCTTCTTGGTCGGAATGGTGTTGCCATCCAACTTTCACAAGATTGATGCTTTTGTTCCGTAATCGATGTTCCTTGCGATCCAGAATACGAACAGGAAATTCTTCGTATGACACATCGGGTTGCACAGGAACAGAAAGATCCTTCAGAACATGAGTCGGATCTGGAACATACTTCCGCAACATAGATAAAATGGAAGACGTTATGCACTCCGGCTAAAGATGGGGGTAAAGCAAGTCGATATGCGACTGCACCAATCCGCTCTAGGATCTCAAAAGGTCCGATATATCTAGGAGCTAACTTTCCTTTCAAACCAAATCTTTTAACTCCTTTGATAGGTGAAACACGGAGAAATACATGATCACCTACTATGAATTCCAACTGTCTCCATCTACGATCTGCATAGCTTTTCTGTCTACTCTGAGCAGTCAGCAGTCTCTGTCTAATAATGCGTACTAGCTCAGCATCCTGCTGAATACTCTGTGGGCCTAGGAGTTGACGTTCACCAACTTCATCCCATAAGATAGGAGATCTACATGCTCTGCCATAAAGTGCCTCAAAAGGTGCCATCTGGATAGCAGAGTGGTAACTATTATTGTAAGCAAATTCTACCAAATGTAGATGATCCTCCCAGTTACCGCCAAAATCTAATACACAAGCACGCAAAAGATCCTCCAGAGTCTGGATAGTACGCTCGATCCCATCACCCGAGGATGAAAAGCAAGTAAACGTAATTGCACCCAACGCTCAAAACTCGCGAATCTCGAAGTAAAGCGTGGGTCTCGATCAGAGATAATACTGAGAGGAATACCATGGAGTTTAGTGATCTCTTTGCAATATAACTCAGCTAAGCGATCCAAGGAATCCCTTTTTCGGATCGAAAGAAAATGAGCTGATTTGGTCAATCGATCAACGATAACCCAAATCGAATCATGTCCCTTCTGAGTCCTTGGTAATCCCATGATGAAATCCATAGTAATATGCTCCCATTTCCATTCTGGCACCGCGATCTTCTGTAGTAACCCGGCTGGTCTTTGATGTTCTGCCTTAATTTGCTGGCAAACCAAACATCGAGCTACAAAATCTGCAATATCTCTTTTCATTCCTTTCCACCAATAAGATCGTTTCAGATCTTGATACATTCGAGTGCCACCAGGATGTACTGTAAATTTTGATCGATGTGCTTCTTGAAGGAGATCTTCCTTAACAGGATGTACCTCGAGGCGCACCGCGCCTAATCGAAGGGATCCATCCACATCTCGAGAAAATTCTGGCTTGGGACCAACTTCCAATTCACTGGCTAGGCTTTTGAGATACTGATCTGTCATCTGACTTTCCTTGATTCGCTCTACTAAGGGGGACCGTGCAATCAAGGAGACCAATATACCATGTTGTGTTTGTCCTACTTCAGTCAAATCTAACTCTGAAAATTGTCTGACTATCTCAGTAACTGCCACCCGATGACATGCTAATACACCTCTGGACTTTCTACTTAAGGCATCTGCTACAACATTAGCTTTCCCAGGGTGGTAGTTGATAGTACAATCATAGTCCTTCAGAAATTCCATCCACCTTCTCTGTCTAATGTTTAACTCCTTTTGTGTGAAGAGATACTTCAAACTCTTATGATCAGTGAATATCTCAAAAGTAACACCGTACAAATAATGTCTCCAGATCTTCAGAGCGAAAATAATAGCTGCTAATTCCATATCATGAACGGGATAATTCTTCTCGTGATCTTTCAATTGTCGAGAAGCATAAGCTACCACTCGATCATGCTGCATCAAAACTGCTCCTAATCCTTGAAGAGATGCATCCGTATACAATACAAATCCATCATCTCCGGAGGGAATAATTAAAATCGGAGCACTCACCAATCTTTGCTTGAGTTCCTGAAAGCTTGCTTCACAAGCATCAGACCAAATAAACTTGACTCCTTTTCTAGTCAAGTCGAAGCCAAAGAATGCTGGAAAATCCTTCTACAAATCTCCGATAATAGCTGGCCAATCCAAGGAAACTACGGATTTCTTGTACGGATTTTGGTGGTTCCCATCTGACCACCGCTTCAATCTTCTGAGGATCTACTGAAATTCCGTTGCTAGAAACTGTATGCCCAAGAAATCCCACAGAAGTAAGCCAGAAAGAACATTTACTGAACTTTGCATATAGGCGTTCCTTCCGCAACACTTCCAAAACCATTCGGAGATGAAGTTCATGTTCTTCTTCTGATCGAGAATACACCAAAATATCATCAATAAAAATAATTACAAATCGGTCCAAATATTCCAAGAATACCCGATTCATCAGATCCATAAAAGCTGCAGGAGCATTAGTGAGTCCAAATGGCATTACCAAAAACTCATAATGTCCATATCTAGTACGAAAGGCAGTCTTCTGAATATCGGTATCTCGTACCCGTAGTTGGTGATAGCCTGATCTCAGATCAATCTTCGAGTATACACAGGTACCTCTAAGCTGATCAAATAAATCATCTATTCTGGGAAGAGGATACTTGTTCTTGATAGTCACTGAATTTAACTGCCTATAATCCACGCAAAGCCTTAAGGATCCATCCTTCTTCTTTACGAATAGAACTGGAGCGCCCCAAGGGGAAACGCTAGGACGGATGAAACCTTTGTCTAGTAATTCTTGGAGTTGAACTTTTAATTCCTCCAGCTCCTTAGGTGCCATACGATACGGTGCTTTTGATATTGGGCCCGTGCCAGGGAGTAACTCGATAGCAAACTCAACTTGTCGTTGAGGCGGCAAACCAGGGAGTTCTTCAGGAAATACATCCAGATACTCTCGAATTATGTGGACATCAGAAGGTCGTGCTAGACTATCCACATTGGAACTTATCAAAGATAGGAGATATCCCTCACATCCTCGTGCTAACAATTGTTGAGCTTGGAGAGCTGAAATGATAGATATCCCTCGATCGCTTATCCCAACAAATTTCCATGATGGCCGATCTGAGGGTTTGAAAGTTACCCCTTAGCTCGACAATCGACGGTGGCATGATGCTCTGACAGCCAATCCATTCCGAGAATAATATCAAATTCAGTCATCTGTAACACATGCATCACAAGGACATGACTATCAAAATTTAAGGGACAACTTTTGACCTCTTGACTTGACATCAACACCCCTCCTGATGGTGTCATTACTGCTAACCCATATGAGCGAAGAGTTGGACATCTCCCAATTTTCACTACAAACTCAGGAGAAATAAAAGAATGCGAGCTACCAGTGTCTATTAATATTTCAGCAGGAATATTACAAACTGAAATAGTACCTCGGATAACTGATCCTCCAGCTCGCTGTGCCTCCTCACGAGTCAAAGCATACACGTGTCCTGTCTCAGGACCTGAGTGCTGAGCCCCCTGGGTAGAAGACGGATGACTCTGATCCTGTGGATCTTTGAGGAGGATCGATAAGTCGAGGCGGCGATATTGTCGAGGTGCGCAGCATCTGCTGTGGTGGAGGCATCGGATCGCTGAGGTAAGGATGATGCATACGCTGAGGTGAGGGTAGCAAATCCGAGGTGGAGCTCAAATCCGAGGTGTACTGGGATTGCAAATGATAAACTCGCGCTCTTTGGGTGGATGGATAGATGAAGAATTCGTTGTTGTTGTCTGATTGAGATTTCGTGATCCTCTCTGCCCGAGAATGTGGGGTCGTGGTGTAGGTCGACCTGAGTCCGAGATCCTACTACCGATGTTGTGCTCTCGTGGTACAATCTCTACTCATGTGTCCTGAAGTTTACAATAATGCAGATACTACGATCTAGTGGGCATTCCGACACTTGGTGATTTCGTGCACCACATCTATAACACCTCAGAGTGCTCGTCAGGCTGCGATGTCGTAATCTCTGCTGAGAGGCAGTGGACGGCAGATCCTGATATCCTCGCCACCTTCGGTGTGAAGAATCTCTACTGTACACAGCTCGGGTCGACGACCTCGGTCTATTGTCTAGGGTGTGAGGTCGGGTGACTAGCCTCCCTTTCTGTGAGACTGGCCGAGTCATCTCAATGAATATAGCTCGGCCAAGTGCATCTCGATAACTAGCAGAGGAACGGACATCCTAATCCGAATATATGGCGCAAGTCCTCAGGTAAAGCTGAATCATACGGTCATGATCCTGTGCTATCAAGTGGGGACAAAACTCGGCAAGTCGACTAAATTCTGCGTTATATTCCATCACACTTCGGTCGCCTTGCTTGAGACTCAAAAACTCTTGACGTCTAGCAATACAAAAGGCGGCAGGAAAATACTGTCTTTCAAACGCCTCTCTGAACGACTGCCAAGAGATAACTTGATCGCCAAAAATGGTCTTTTGTATTTTCCACCAGGTGGATGCTTGTCCTCGAAAATGATAGGCGCTAACTCCACCTTCTCCTCAGTATCAGCAGGACATGTACTCGAAGGTACCCTCAATATCATCTAACCAAGTTCGAGCCTCCCAAGGGTCGGTGGCTCCTTGGAATAATGTAAAACGATCCCTAGCTGAACTAGCAAGCAGAGGAATACGAGCTTTGTCCATGATACTGGATGTCGTGGAAATGGATCAACTACGGTGTCTCGTAAGATCGTAGGTAGGTGAATGGGTGTCTCCTACACCATGATCACTCTCTGAGTACTGTGCGTCGGCTACGCGACGACCACGACTACGTGCACGGCTACTACCCCAACCTCGACCACGTGTACGTGGCATTGCCTACAAAATCAAATAATTTTTTTTTTTACAACCCTTTATAATCAAAAGAAATTAAAACAACAATAAAGGACTCATAACTCCTATAGCTCAGAGATATCATTCGACTTGCATTTAAATCTCTTTTTGTTCAAAACAAATCTCCGGATTAAAACAAAACAAAGATCCAAGACACAAAAATCCACCGAGAAATCGAAAATTAAGCTCTGATACCACTAAATCTGTCACGCCCCGAGGGTGTCAGTCTGGTACCCTACTCGGTGACAGTATATGAATAAGAAAACCTAAGGGCCATATAATACAAGTAACTCCAAAAATTCCATAAAATGTCTATATTAATGAAGATAGATTTTTCTACATAAGCTGAAAATACATCTTAATAGAAAATCAATGAAACTAAACAAAATACATTGAAATAAAACCAAACCGGGAAGATGGTAGACCGATATCTCTGAGCAACTCTATGTACAACAAAATCAGTGAACTATCAAAAGGGTGCTCGAGCCTGCAAAACTGGAGGCCAAAGAAAGCAGACATTAGCACAGATTGCTAAGCGGGTAATAAGGAAAGATGTGCATGAATTTAATCTTGTTTAAGAGGTCAAAGGAGCTTGTAAAATTTCAATTTATTCTTTCATTTCTGTTTTAAGTCTTTTAACTTATTCCAAGTTCTTATACATAAATATATATGTATATATCATCTTTATAAACATTATCAATAATGTGAATATGATAAATCAACTATAATCTGATAGATCAACAATAATCTGATAAATCAACTAAATAGTGAATAACTAGAGCCAATATCATCAGAGTTCATATAACGTCATCTGACGTATAGGCTAAAAGCCTCATCACCGGTGGAATACAACAAGGAATAACAACAAAGCACCGAAGCGCAAATAAAATCTTGTCGCATGGCGACAACACGCTACCATAGATATGGCGGTCGGTACTCAGTATCAAGTCAGGCTCAAGGTTTTCACTTTTAGTTTTTCTCCTTCATTTCTTTAATATTCAAATTTAATTCTTTATCATACTTGTTCAACTATATGTGTACACTTATGATAAATCTGCATGATCAACTTAATTCAAGTTATTTAATCACCAACATAAAATTTATATCTACATATTGTATCTTTAAAAGGTACAAGTATCAATGTCAGATGAAATAATCATGAGTAAGGAAGGTCAAGCAATATAAGCATAAGTATCAACGGAAGAGTAGGTCAGAGTATCCATTTAAAATTTTAAAACAACTCATCTCATGTTCACCCCATATAAAAACCCGCATATGAACAAGAAGTAATATTAATCCTTTACCCTCCATCCGTTTAATTATTTATTACCCATTTCGCTATTTTTTAAATATCATTTTTATCTCTAATTTTGAAAACAATTATATAAATATAAATAAATCAATTATCTCATTTATTCATGCACAAGGAATATTTAGAGTCCAAGGATCGAATGTACCCGCCTCTATATATAGCAAAAGTCGTCGAATCTCGGCCAATCACCGAGCTCCGCTCGAACTCGTATCTACAAATATAACAAAATGATTCAAAATTCAATATAATGTCCAAATCATGATAATAACATAATATTTACAAATTTACTCCAAATCCACCATTAATGGATCATTTATGATCTCGCTAACTTATAGTAATTCCTCATTCCTATCTAACACCTCCACTAATATTAATTAATAACCTCCATCTAACAATCTACCTTGTAAACTTAATAACCCAAACTATGAACTGCTTGAGTATTTGCTAAAGGAAGAAAATTAGAAAATGAAGGTTTACTGTGATTGCTGGAAAATAAACAAAATGAAAAAGGGAAGGCATGCACTTATATTGCTAGCTTCGGTAAGCACTGGCGATACCTTAGTTGGGTTCCAATGTGGAGGTTGGCGACCTCCGATGAAGGCTGCAATAACCCAGAAGTTGTTGCGAAGAAAGTAGAACAAGAGATGAAGAGGAAGAAAGCTTTCTCTTCTTCCCGTGGCTAACTTTGGCGAGCTCAATGCTTGTTGTAGCCACACACAAAGAGCCACGAGCTGGAGAAGAAAGGTTGCTGTTGGTGGAGAAGTTCGTCGCTCTGTGCTGCTCCTTGCTGCGCTTGAGAAGCGAAGGAGAAGGCTAGGGCAGCAGCTGGAAAACAAGCGGAAGAAGGGAGAGGGGAGGAAAAGAAAAGAGGAGGGCGCGTGGGTGAGAATGGGTTGAGGGATGGTGGTGTACGGGAGAGGAAAAGAGAGGAGGGAAGAGAATAAGTGGTTTTTTTTTTTTTTTTTAATACTTAACATTTGATGTGTTGCATGTGTTATGTTGCATGACTCATGCTAAGAATTTGGTCAAATTGCGATCGGAAACGTCCGCGATTCGATCGGACTTCGATGTTGACCGGATCACGATCAAATTGCGAGCGAAAATGGCTGCATTTGCGGTCGCTAGTGGCGCGTCCACTGGCGGTTGAGCCCCATTGGCGGTCGTTTCCAATCGTGATTCGGTCGGAATCTGAGTGGACTTCGGTATCGATTGGACCGCGACCAAATTTCGATCGGACAACCATCATATTTTGGTCGGATCGTGGCATATAGAATTGATCTGCTGAACGTCGTATCGCTGTCCGACTTTGCACGATGAGGAAATGCACAGTAACCTCGCTCGCGCCGGACGTTGTCGATCTTGCCGGCGGAAGATTGAATTCCGACCACGATCCGTAAAAATCTAGCGACGGTCCAGTCGGAATTCGACGGCGATCCAATCGACACCGGAGTCCGACCGGATTGCGGTCGAAATTCGATCAGATTGCAGTCGGAAACGATTGCGATTTGCGACCGCCAGTGGCATGGTCGGACTCCGATGTCTATCGAATCGCTGTCGTTTTCAGCCGCAATTTGGTTGGAATCCGGGTGCAATCCGGTGCCAGTCGGATCGCGGGCGAATTTCGACCGGACCACCGCGGGAGGATCGTGGCCGGAATCCGACTTTTCGTCGGCGAGATCGACGACGTCGAGCACACGCTTATTATGCATTTCTTTGTCACGCAGAATATATATATATATATATATATATATATATATATATATATATATATATACATTTTGTTTACCGTTTATATTTACAATGAAAATATTATTCATGCAAGAGGAGTTGGGAGCTTATACTGGCTGCTCATTTTGAACGGCAAACATATCAAGGATATATATATAAAAGATGTTGATCAAGTGAGCATCGAATTCATACGAAGTAATTCGCACACAGATGCGCATAAATTGGACGCCTAACGGAAAATCCCTCTCTCTTTATATATATAATGATTTAACGATTTCATCACATTATACATTGCATTTATATTATTATTATTTTTTTAATAATTTAGATGGACTTGATGGATTAATTTTGAAAATTGATTATTTTTTTAAATTTATCTTTCAGATAAATTTGAAATATAATTTATACACTTTTAAATTTATTTATTTATTTATTTTAAAATAACTTTTGATCTTTTTATTTATCTTTTAAATGTTTTATTATTGCAACCGTTAGGACAGATATTACATTATTAATAGTTATACATATATATTGGTGAAATAAAACTAACTAGGAAATTTAAAGGGTTAACAAATGAAGTCAAATAATTCAAATTGAGTTTGACTTATTTAAATTTTATTTTAAACATTTTAACCTATTTAAATTCTTTAAAAAATACATTTTATATTTTAATAAAAAAAATCTAAATAATTTTTTTATTAAAAATTCACATGCTTGAATTTGTTTATAATCAAATAGCATTTGATCGCCTTGTCTGTGGTATAAATATAATGACAAGGTTAATATAATTTTTCATGTAATGTTAGATTTGATATCATTTGTTATTATAATTCGTCAAACATGAGGGTTTTTTTATAACATGAGTCAGAGTTTACTGTCAGTTAGGAAAAGTTTTTTAGGACCTGATGGGCCGGAAAAATGGGCTTAGAACATTCTGGACTGGTCTGGTGTCCTTGGTTTCCGCGGTTCGGGCCCCCGATTCTTTTCCACTCCTACCCATGCGGACTTCCTCTCAATCCCTGCCGGTTCCGCCGTCGACGATCGACGCGGTTCCCTCCGTCGCCAGCCGTCTCTCCTCCTCGATTGCAGACATCTGCTCTCCTCTCCGGCTCTGCCTGCGTGCCCGTGTCCGTCACCGACGTCGAGGCTGCTTTCCTGTTAATCTTTCCAGTTCCTTGCGTCCAGCGGGAGAAGAGGAGCTCCTAAGGCTGTAGCTCGCCAGCAGAGGAGATCGAATATCAACTGTAGAGTTGCAAAGGCTCTCTCTTTGTTTGCCTTCTCGTTGTCCTAATCGTCCGCTTGATCTACTATGGCGCACCGGCTGCTGAGGGACGCGCAGGCTGACCGGTGGGAGCGCTCCGATTTCCCCATCATCTGCGAATCCTGCCTCGGTGACAACCCTTACATTCGAATGGTACTTTTTCATCTCTATCTCTGCGTAGGAATTCAGATTATTGGTCGGAACCATCGAAACTGAAATTATGGATTGTTTTAGTTATTTGTGATTTTTTTTGTTGCTCCGTTGGATTTTTAAATGTCATGAGGAAGACATGAGTTGGCAAAAATCTGCGTTTGGAGGACGTGATGTAGTCATGCTAGGTACGCGATCGGTTTTATACGGCCGCGTGATCTTAAAGTCGATGCTCTGATATGTGATCGGAACCTGCTGGCCGTTAGGAGCTTCTTCTTGGTCTTATCTAAGTTTTCATTTAGGAACACTTGTTATTTTGTTTCTTCAGTTTAGTGTTTTCGATCCGTCAATTGCTTCTTGAGTTAAGGTATATAATTTTTGTTTAAGATTTTAGTTCGGATCAGGTTACACGGCAATACTTTTAGTCACTGATGAGGTTTCGTCACTGAGTTTGTTTTCCTCAAATCAAAACTTCGTAATGTTTGCTACGTCTATTAGCCAAACCCATCTTTCTTGGGTTTTAATTTAATTAGATATAGGTGTTTATCAGGAAAAATCAATAACCCTTGTAGTTTGTATAATAACCTGTTTATTTATAGAGGATATAACCAATGCAGGTTGGACTAGCATGTAGTAGGATTCACATTTTGGATCCGGATAAATATATTGTTGCTTGGTCACATCAGTTTATTAGGCGTTCTAGCACTGTGCAAGTGATATTGAATTTCATGTTCTAGTTCTAGTATCCATTAGATGACTTTGAAGTAACTCAATTATTATTTGTTTCATCATAATTTGAGACAAAGGCTGATTATGACAAGGAATGTAAGATCTGTAAATGGCCATTTACTGTCTTCAGATGGAGGCCAGGACGTGATGCAAGGTACAAGAAAACTGAAATTTGTCAGACATGCTGTAAGCCGAAGAATGTCTGTCAGGTGTGCATCGTTGATCTTGAATATGGGTTGCCAGTTCAGGTTTGGGACACTTCCCTTGCTATTAACTCTAATGATGCCATCCCAAAGAGTGATGTGAATAGGGAGTACTTTGCTGAGGAACATGACCGCAAGGTCTGTTCCATTACAAACTTGTCTTTGTAGTTTTTCTATTTGTTTCTACCATTACATCAGCCTCTTGCTGGGGTTTTTCATTCATGTGCTCTTTTCCTATTTTTTAGATTAACTTCTAGATTTGTTGTTCAGACACTATATAGTTTGAGTCATGAATGCACCCCTTGTCAAAATTGCTCACTTGCCTTTACTGGTTTTCTCACTGTTTGTTTTCCTTTAGCATACTCTATATTTGGCTTGTTCAACAGTAAGGTTAACCAAGGTTATTGACACAATTGACTCGTTACTTTTTTGGGCACAAAAGGAAATTTGAGTTTGATCTTTTATATTTAATTTATAGACAAACCTAGCTGTATAAGAAATCTGGCGCTTGCTCAAGAAAGTATATCTTCATAACTGAAATAGATATTAAATAATTGATCAGACTGATTGTATCACAAGATTCTTACAATGTCCCATTATATCATTCAAATATCAACAGTATTTTTTTCATGCGGAAAGCATTTTCTGATATTTGTCCTGTTCATAGTCTTGCAATGCCCATCTCAATTCAGAACATTGTCAATCAATAATATTCAAAACATATTAATCTATTGGTCATTCCATTTTTCTATCTCATGAATGACATATATGTTTATTTGTTATTCAGTTCAAAGCAAATTGATCTGAATTAAATCAAAATTGGCCACTTTTGCTTCTGCCCAGGATTGGGTATTAGGTATTTAGGGGAAAAAATAAGCACAACCCAAGATATGAAGCTCTTGCTAATGTAGGAAGGAATTATCGTATGCAACCTCATGCTACATTGCTAGAGTCTCTTTCCGCGACTAACCCATGACCACTAGGTCATGTGGCAACAATTTTATTATTGTGTCAAGACTCTCCTTCATTAGGGAAACAAATAATTCAAAGAATCTTCACTCATGCTCACTGACCATGTTACCCTATAGCAAGAACGCCCGCTTCCTCGTGCTCCTTTGGTAGCTCTCTCATGAGCTCAAGGTGTGAGATGGTTGGGCAGAGGCAACAGTGAAGGTTGAGTGGGCAGGATAACGAAGGTCAGCTTGAGGTGCAACACAACATTGACACAAGATCTGTCTGATGCATCTGAGGTCGGGTGAAGTTCAGGAGAAGTCAAGGGAGTTCTCAGACCTTTTTGCAAAGGGGCTGGACATTGACATGAGCTCTATCTGACACATTTTAGGCGAGGGCAAAGGTTCCTTGGTGATGGCAGTGGAGGTTGGGGCAACAAGAGAAAACAAAATGCAATATTGGGTGGGGAAGGGTGATTTTGTTAAACTTTTAGTTCCCATCCTTTCCCCCTTTTTTTTTCAGGTAAACAATGCCTAAGACTGCAAAACCTCTTCTCAATTTCGACCACCTTTTTTTATATCATGTTTTATATGTTCAGTTTCAGATCTACTTAAAACTTTTAGCTCATATTTCAGACGAGGGAGGGAAAGTGTTGCGGGAAAAAACTCACCTTTCCTACCTTTGTCTGTCCTTCCGTCATAGGCGGACAACCTAACTTTCCAATAAGGTTCATGGAGTCAAAACATTGGATTCAGTTGAGCTAAAACTCTTAATATAGTGTTAGCTTGGTAGAATCAGAATAACAAAATTAATAATTAAAAAAAAGTAAGTTAAGGAAAAATGGTTAAGTAAAAAATTTGTTTAATGCTGAATCAATCAGGGTTTGAATGGTATAAACAAATTGATATGTAGTGATTACTTGTTCACATCATAATATTCAACTTTCTTTTTATAGTATTAGGTAAACTTTGCTATTCCCGATCGTTAATTTCCTGTAGCAGATGTTCTAAACTTCAGAAGCCTACTCGCTCACCTTCCTACATATCCATCTTGTATATTTTCTCTGTCAGTCAGTTCATGCTGTGACCATTAAAGATTGCTGTTTGTGTAATTGAGTTTAGCTCTTTTTTTTTATTTGTTCTCACAATATTGATCCAGCATTAGTTTTTCGCCCTTTATATTTTTAGTTTTCATGTCTTGACACTTACAAATCTCCCTTTTTCAGGCCACAGAGCTGGCATAGATTATGAATCTTCGCATGGAAAAGTGCATCCAAATGATACTATTCTAAAACTTCAAAGGACAACTCCTTATTACAAAAGAAATCAGGCCCATGTTTGTAGCTTCTACATGCGTGGAGAATGTACATGGGGTGCTAAATGTCCTTACCGACATGAAATGCCTGAAACTGGTGAATTATCTCAGTAAAATATAAAAGATAGATATTATGGGTATGTATGCTAAATTTCCATTTGTAGTCTACGCTATACTTTGTGAACCAAAAGGGAGAATCTTTTTAAAGTTGAATTAAAACTAGCTGACTGATTCAAGTGTAGATAGCATGACATACTGGACAATCTGTTACTTAGTAACCGACATGGATATAGATCCAGGTGTTTGACATCTCAATTTCAGAAACTTCTTATGTGCATATTGGTATTGACACACAAATCATCATGCATATTACATACCAAAATTGTACCTTTTCTCATGCACACAGGCCTATATTTATAGCACATAAGCAGATGTCCCAGTGAAGCCCATCCTTTGGCTTCTTTGCTTCTGCATTATTAAGAGTTCATTTCACTAGTTTGCTCTAATTAGGAGCACATTATAGTAACTGTTGTCTATGTCCTTTTAACAGATGCTTTCAAAACTTAACCAAATCTTTTGGTTCAACTGGTCAGCTTGAGAACTAGAGACCAAACCAATTGGGTTTTTAGTAGATGCATCATGGTTGAACCTGGTTTGCACATGTCATCCGGAGACAAGTTCTCTGGTGGCTTTTGTTTTTCGTCACCTTTATTAGGATCTTATTTGTATACTTGCATCGTTTTTCAAAATGTCTGATCTAGAAGAATAAGATATAAATGTTTTTACTTATGGTTTCTTAAGAAAAAGATGGTTTTGAATTTCATTTTTTTAATTTAACAACAAACAAGGAACATATGGAGTCTTGTGTGATGGGTGATTATTTTATATATAAATATTTTTTTTTCTCAAATTGTTTGCAATAATGTCTAGAATTCTAGTTATTTGGCTTTTTTTCTTCATCTACTATATAGACTGAATGAACCTGTTGAATTGCGAGTGTTGACTAAAGGTGATCTTTTCTTTCACATGCAGAGTGAATGATCCTGTTGCTATGAAACTTCTAAGCAAGGCTAAGGAAATGCCCTCTCTAAATCCTCCAGATGATGAAAGTATAAAGACCCTTTATGTTGGCGGACTTGATGCAAGAATCTCTGGGCAGGATTTGAGAGAGAACTTCTATGCCCATGGTGAGATAGAATCCATCCGAATGGTGCTTCAGGGAGCATGTGCATTTGTAACTTGCACCACAAGAGAAGCAGCTGAAAGAGCTGCAGAGGAGCTCGTTAACAAACTGGTCATAAAGGGTGTTCGATTGAAGCTGATGTGGGGGCGGCCTCAGGCCCCAAAACCAGAAGGAGATATGCCGGACGATGATGCTGCTAGGCAAGGAGTTGTGTTTCACGCAGGTATGCTTCCGAGGTCAGTCATATCTCAGTAGCAGAGCAACCAGCAGCCTCTTCTGCCTGGAACTGAGAACCATACGCAGCCGCCACTTAACTGTTTCAACATTCCTGCACCGCCACAAGCCGCACGAACATTCTATCCCTCCATGGATCCTCAACGGATGGGTGCTGTAAATAGTAATCCCCTCACAGGAGGGAGGTGATAACAAGAGTGGATCAGAGAAGCAACCGGAGCAGCGTCTGCCAAATCCTCAGGGGCACAATTATCCTACCATGGTTCCTTCGCATTCGCAGGGGCAGTTTCCACCACATTATCCACCATATGGGTACATGGCGCCGCCGCCACCTTACCAGCAACAGCATTATGCGCCTTTCCCGCCAATGATCACCTCACATCCTCCGGCGCCACTACCTCCATCTTCAGGCCATCAGTATCCTCAAGGCCTACGTGGACCATCTTAGTTTGAAATCCTCTACAAAATTGCAATCATATCTTTCTAAACCATTATATTATGAAAGTCTGGATGCCTTAGCAAACTGATTTTGGCTGGATTGAGCTAATGCCTCCTGTCCATCAAGTATAGTTTGGTCTGTAGCTACGAGCTGTGAAGCACACAAATAGTTGTTTAATTTGTGTTGTAATCTTTCAGTACCAATCTACATTCATGCCTGCAGTTGTAGTTCCTTCCGTCATCATTTCCTTTCATATTTTAATAAAAAGTGCTAATGCAATAAATATGTTTATCAGATCAAAATGTAGTATTCAATTGGTCCAGTTAGTAACAGTGCTCACACTTTGACCCCAATTCATTGTAGATCATGTCCACTGATGATCTTATTATTCTTGTTACTTCACTACTATTAATGTCGTTGTTCCTGTTCCAAACGACCAGTACATTATCATTAATTAAAGAGCAGAAAAGCAAAGTACATGCAGAAGGAAGCCAACTCGACTCCACTCCCACAGGTGTTGAAGGATTGAATCGAAGGAATGGAATGGAATTTGAACCCTACTCTGTCTTTCTCCGACTATTCTACCCTATCGCTTAGATTCCAAACCAGGCTTTGTCTCCTCGCCTTGTTTTCTTCTCTCTCTCCCTCCCTCTGCTGCAGAATTGAAAGTCCATTAATGCAGTTTGGTGGAGTCACTGATTGAGCGTAATGGAGAAGTATGCATCCATAGCACAAATATTGCCTCTCCGAGGAGCTTCACTCATTGGTAGCTCCTCCTTCCTTGACTCCCTCTTCCTTTCCCTCTCTTCGTCCTCTGTTCCTCAACGAGCTTGCTCTGTTTTAACCCGCAATAGGCAATGAGGACGAAAGTTGCTGCCTTGGTTTCATTCTTATTAATTTTGGTTGTTCCTGGTTTGTTTTCTCGTGTGCTAACTCGAGAGATCGAAGGACAGAGGCCTAGGCATCAAGTGGCGGAAGAGAGAATGGTAACAAAGAAAAGAGTGGCGATGGAAGCTTGTGGGGTTCTTCATGGAGGAAAGAGTGTCAATGGAAGCTTGGTTATTGATGAGGAGGAGAAGAGAGCGGTGCCTACTGGTCCCAATCCACTTCACAATTGAAACCACTTTTGATGGAACGGAGGACAAGAAGGATGATGAATTCAATGTTTTTTTTTTTTTTTTTGTTCCTTCTTTTTCTCTTGTTTTTTTGAAGTTTGATTAGCCCAGTCAAATCGCCTGTTTCTTTGTCCTTTTCTTGCAGTTGTGCATAATATTAGTGACAAATTACGCCGCACGGACGATAGTTCTTTGATTCTTTCTTTTGTCTTTTTCTCTTTCAGACTTTTTTTTTCAAGAAAAATAATTGCTCGAGCTCAAATCTATAACTAAGTGAAATGGCTCGATCAGTGTTCTTCTAATAATGGGCTAGCTCGAATGGATAACTCAATTGAAACATTCATTAATTATCAAATTGTTTAGCTAATTGGAATAGTTCATTTAGGATGTTACTTTATATGTTAAAATCGTGTAGCTGAAAATCTTTTTAAATTTTAAATTTACTTCCTGACTAAATTGAAAAAAAAACTTATATGATAAAAAAAAGCAAACTAAATTATTAATTTCAGAAAAAAGAAACTGGTTTTGTTTTTTGTTTTTGTTTTTGTTTTTAAAATTTCTGGACAAGGTAGTTAGCAGATGCCCACAGTATTTTTCTTATTTAGACTCGCACAGATTTTGGAAGCTCATTGCTTCTCATTCTATCGACTTTTTTTACCTATAATATTTTTACAGAATGAGAAGAAAATTGCTACAAGAGCTGGCCACTGCTTGCAGTTCTAACTCGCACTGTAGGGGTCAGTTCCTCCAAATAGGAAACGAAAAGAGTGAATGTATATTAATTGACATTTCTGTGTGTTCTTTTCAGTATTTTTGCTGAACTCCCTCCTCTCCTCTGGTTGTGTTTGTCTCAGACTGACTCTGCTTCAGAAAGTAAGCTAAAGCCATTCACTTTTTCACGAAGAAAAAGAAGTGCATTAATCGCCACGCATAATAAGTGTTCACTTTGCAGCAAAAAGGCACCGTCAAGATCGCTCCCTTTTTCCTGTACAAATGAAATGAATCCACCAATGCCATTGCTCATTAATTCCGATGTGCAGCCCTCCACCGCCACCGGCCATCATTCTTCCCTTCCACCACCTTTTGAAGAGATTATTGCAAAATAAACGCTGAGAAAATGAAGGAGAAGCAGTCGATGGGAGAGATTATGGAGGGGAAAGAGGAAGAGGTGCCGCCTTTTTTTTTGGCAATTCCGCTGGGAAGTGAAATGGAGATGAAATGATTTCGCCATGACTCTCGGACGCTGTGGTGTTGCTCGGAGGCAATCGCTGGATTTGAGGTTTTTTTTATAAATCTCGATTGTTGAAATTCTCAATACCATTATCACAGAGTACAATTCCAAAGATTCTATTGTGAAATTTATAATTCCAACGCTACAGTGGTGCTGGGAGTTATAATTTCATCGCCACTGTGGTGCTGGAATTTAAATTTTCAACATCACAGTGGTGGTACAATCCCAGCACCACCACCGTAGTATTGGAATTTACAATCCCAGCACCACCACTGTGGTGTTGGAAGTTGCATTCCTAGCATCACAGTGGTGCTGAGATTTGAATTCCCAGCACCACAGTGATGTTGAGATTGTAAATTACAGCACCATGGTGGTAGTGTTGGAATTGCAATACAACTATTATGCTGAGATTTGAATTTCCAGCACCATATTCGAAAATTTTACTATGCTACAGGTCTGTTTGACGGGAGAGGTAAAAAGGGAATTAAGTACACTATTTGGTAAATATGAAAGTATGAGACGTTGTTTGAATAATACTAAACTTCACGTGTGATGTTTGATAAATTGTCGTTTTCTTTAATTGACACTGAGTATCCCAATTAATTTTGGCCCTTATGCAAAAATGAAATCGTCAATCTAGCGGTCTTCTGATTTCGACTCTATAAATATGAGAAGAAATAAATTACAAATGACCATTGATTTTGATGCGATAATAAATAGAATGTGTCCCGACGAGAAGATTAAAACATACAAATTAAACTTTGTTCCTTATGTAAATTTTATACCGTATTATCAATGTATCATTTTCGTGGAAACGACTCGTCTCGATCCCACGAAAATGATAGAAGAGGTAAAACATTAAAAATTAATAAATTTAAAAAGTTTAATTTTGGAACATGCATAAGTAGTGTTATGAATTTACCTTGAAAAAAATTCTATAAAAAATCTTAGAATCGATTTGTTCGTTCCGTAAAAGATTGAAATCGTCAATTTAATTATTTCTTTATCTCTGTTCCATAAATATGAAAGGGAGAAAATCATAAACAATTATTAATTTTGATGTGATGATAAATACGATTAAAAATATGATTTAACATGTAATAAAGAATCGAATCTTATAAATCTTTATACAAATTCTACATCATATTTATCAACACATTAGTTATCTCCGTGGAAACGACTTTCTAAATTCCACGGAAATGATAAAGAGGTAAAACATTCAAAAACAATAAATTTAAAAAGTTTAATTTTTGAACGTGTATATTAATTTACCTCGAAAAAAAAATCTATAAAAAGTCTTAATATCTGAACCTTTATTATTCAGAATTATAAAAAAAATTCTTAAATAATAAAAACAATGTCTTATTATTATATTTTTTTACCGATTTTTTTATTTATTTTAACACTAATTTACTTTGCTGATGCAATGTATAAAATAAATAAAAAAGAAACCTTTTTATTATATGAATTCAACTTTTAATTTCGTGAAAATACAACTTAATATGCGAAGAAGAAGTAGACGAAGGAAAAGTATAAGATTCTTTATTTGACTTGACCATGGGAATTAAAATACTTCCAACTTCTTTTTTTTTTAATTCTTTTTGTATTTGTTTTTTTCTGAGAAGTGATTATTTGATGGCAGGCGAGAATATTATTTACAAAAAATCGATATTTTTATATGAATTAGGATTTAGGATTAGGTGAGTTTCTTGGCTGGCAAGGCAAAGCATGGCCACACTTTGAATTTGATAATATTATTTATCTCCTACAAATACAGCTCGATCAGACGCTTCTCTGCCATCCCTTCAAACCCTCGAAATAAAGGGAAGAGCTGTTCCTCGAGTCCTCGTTCAAGGTGGAAATTCTTTTTTATTTTTATCGAAATATTGTTTTTAGTCTCGGAAGTTCATTTTATTTAATTAACTCTAATTTAAATGTATTTTGGGGGTTTAATTTTCTGGCAATTATTTTTAATTAAGTTTTTTTTTTTTTTTTTTTTTTTTGGGGACGATGAGGATAAAGAATGATGGATCACTCGCCGATCGTAACTGGCAGTTGCCTTGACGACCATCGAATGATTGTCTGAGCCTCCCATTTTAATTATCTTCTTTTGCTCTCGAATCTTTTTAAGTTCGGATTGAGTTTCGGTTATCTTTTAAGCTCGATGTGTGTTTTTTTTTTTTTTTTTTTTTTTTTGACTCACGGAGTCCGTAAAGATTGAAATCGTCAACTTAGTTAGTATCCCTATTGATCTGTTTCACGACTATTATAAAATAAATAAATTACGAAGAATCCTATGATCTTTAATATGATAGACCAGACAAGTAGAAAGAATTTGAATTTAGAAAAAAAATTTAGATTTTCTTCGGAATCAATCAATATTACTTTTCTAAATATTATCGTATTTTTTACGTTGGCTCATGGAGTCTAAATGACTCGATCAGTCAAATTGGGCGATTTAATAGGGTCACTTGGCCTAGTTAATTGATTTCGATTAGTGACTCATGTCACACTGATAAGAGGCGATAAGAGCAAGGAAGGGTCTTTGCGGGGATGATGTGGTGGTTAAGATACGGAGATACTTATAGAAATGACATGGGTCGATTTCGGAGGAGATTTAAATTTTTTTTCTAGATTCATATAATCTCTATGTATTTTGACAATCGTATCAAGGTTCATAAGATCCTCCGTAATTTATCTCTCTCGTAATATTGTGGGTCAGATCGACTGTTAAGTTGATGATTCTATTATTTTTTTTTAGACAAGAGCAGCGAAGAGTTTAAAAATATATGATTTTATTTTCAAAAGAACACCCCAACTAATCAGATATCTTTTGTTTTCGATAATTCTAATAATGCACAAAGTAAATTTAAAAAAAAATTAACAGGAATTATCGAATCAAATAAATTAAAATTGAACCAATCAAACTTTTTATTTTGACTAATTAAATTGAAATTAACACTTTTCTTTATCAGTGAGACTGCGATATTATTTTTTTTTTTTACCCCGAAAGTTCTAGTGATTAATACATGCGAATGTTACATCAAAAGACAGCGGATTAATCCTTCGTAAATATAAGGGTGTTGTCTCTCTATGCGTTAGTTACTAATTTCAAGGGCTAAAGATCTACCGTGATTTATCTCTATTAGTCCAGAAATGAACTGATAGAGATCATTAGATTGACGAATTCTAACCTTTTAAATTAAAGATTGAATATTTTTCTTCTCTATAAAACTTCGACTATTCAACTGGCTGATTTCAATTGTACCTCTTGAAAAAATTATAATCTTTGGCACATGTGAAATCTCTCTGGCTTGTCTCCCTTTTGCATCTTCTTTCCTGTCGTCGGCGACAAACACAGAGCCGGCTCTGGAAGACAATTGGGGCTCTAGTTCACGATCCAAACAAATTTTAATATTAATTTGAGATCTAATTTTTAAATTTTATAACAAAAAAAATAAAATTCAATTTTCAAATTTTATCAACATCTTAGGATCTATTTTTAAAATCACTTTGAACAAATGGAGTCTTGTAGACCCTTTGAAAGCGACCTTGGTTTCTTTTCTTGCATGTTAAATCGAGAGATCGAAGGATTATGGATGAAGGAAATAAATAAAAAATTTAGATGACAAATATAAAAGAAAGAATCAATCGATAGTTTAGAATTGTGATCGTTTCGGAAATTGATTTTTGTCCATTTAAAAATTATTTTTTTGTATTTATTAATAAGATTAGCCTCTGAGACAGAGAGATCGAAGTATTAAAAAAATATAGAACCGTCACATTAGTAGTTCTCCATCGCTGTCTCACGTATACGGGGATAAATCGTGTCGATAAATTTAAGTCTGAATACTGAATCATCTAGATGATCGTCACGATCGCTTAATCATCCTGGATTTACTCTGGATCAGATCGGTTTTGAAAAAATAGAACTGCTCACATTAATTCTCATCTGCGAAGAAAAATAAATCAGATGTCAAATAATTAATACAGAAATACAGAATGCGGAGTGGAGGAAAAGAGAATGTTAATGAAAGTTTGATTGCGGATGAAGTTTGGTTCGCAGTAGAAACGACTTTTGATGGGGCGGAGGACAAGATGGATGATGAATTTTATGTTTTTTTTTCTTTTCTTTTTCTCTTGTTATTTGAAGTTTGATTAGCCAGTCAAGTCGCCTTTTTTTCATGCAGCTGTGCACAATATTAGTGATAATTTACCAAATTTTTGTCGTGATAATTCTTTCTTCGGTCTTTTTCTCTTTTTTCTGGATATATTGAAGCTTTATTTATCATATTTTTGTAGACTTTTTTTTTTAAAGAAAAATAGCTGCTCAAGCTCGAATGAGTTAGACGGCACACAATCGGAATGGCTCAATCAGTGTTCGCCTAACGAACTGACTCGATCGACTCAATCAACTCTTCCAATTGATGGCTCAATTGCGATATCCATTGTCAAATTGTTTAGCACACCTACTAAATATATACCTTTAACTCATCTAACTCGCTCAATCTATTCGTCCCATTCACGTTTGGTTGGGAGTTTTTATTTATAATTTTATTAAGTTATCAATAAAAATTTTATTTGGTTTAGATTATGAATAATTATCTGGTAATTATTCATTATCTAATTATAAACAAAAACTTTTTTAGGGAGAATCGAAAAATCTTGGAGAACCAAAATTTTTATTGATTCTCGGAATTAAGAAATTTTTTTTCAATATTTCCCCTAGTAATATATTAAATGTCAATTTATTAAAACTCAATCAATTTCGTCATTCGCTGTCGCCTCGCCATCGCTCGCCGCTATTGTTGCGTCGCGGCCACCACCGCCGCCGATCGCCGCCACCTGCCGCCGACCGCTGCCGCTGCCGCCGCCGCCGCTGCCGCTGCCGCCGCCGCCGCCGCCACTGCCGCCGCCGCCGCCGCCGCCGCCGCCGCTCACCTCCGCCTCGCCACTCTATCGCCGCTCCCTCGCTGCCGCCGCCGCCACCGCCCCGCTGCCGCCGCCGCCACCGCTATCGCTGCTGCCACCGCTGCCGCCACGCGTGCCGCCATCGCTGCCGCCGCTTATTGCTCTATCGCTGGGCCGCTGCTGCCGCCGCTTGCCGCTGCCGCGCCGCCGCCGCTCTATCGCTGGGCCGTTGCCGCTTGCCGCCGCCGCACCGCCTATCGCCACCATCGCTTCGCCGCCGCCGCTGCCGCTGTTCTGCCGCCGCCGCCGTTGCCTTCTGCCGCTGCCGCCGCATCGCTTCGCCGCCGGCCGCTGCCGCCGCCACCGCTTACCGCCTCGCCTCGCCGCGCCGCGCCGCCGCTTGCCGCTTGCCGCCTGCCGCCTGCCGCTTGCCGCTGCCGCGCTTCGCTTGCCGCCGCGGAACTGCCGCCGCCGATCACCGCCATCGTTGTCGCCACTGGTCGACCGATCACCGTTGCCGTCGCTGGTCGACCGATCACCATTGCTATCGTCGATCAGTCGACTACTGTCGTCGTCGTCGGCTGGTCGCCCGTCGTCGTCGGTAGGTCACTGCCGTCGTTGGTCCGTCACCGCCATCGTCGATTGATCAAGCACTACCGTCGGTCGGTCGGGCACTACCATTGGCCGATCGCTACCATCGTCATTAATATTTCCGTCGTTGTTGTCGAATTGATTGAACAAAAGATAAAGGATAATTTAGTAAAATATTAAACTAAGTTATATATTAAAATTTTCAACCAAATAAGATTTTTATTAAAGATTATACTTTATTTCAAGATTATATTTTATTCCCTGGTAATTACATAATCAAGATTATTTATAATTACTTGAACCAAACGCACTCTGAAAATTTGTACGGATGAATAGCTAATTTAGGTAATTGTTTTAATTTCTAATATATATATATATATGCGCAAAAATTGTTTTGCTCATTATTAAAGGGTTGAAAATTTTAAACAAATATTAAATATTTTTAAGAGTAATAGGTAATCAAATACGATGGATTATTAGGTAATCAAAATTCTATAAGAATTAATATTTTAAATTTACTTCCTAATGATTTTTTTTTTTTTAATACCGTGATCTATTGGTTACAAGACAATTTTATCATTGTGTCAAAATTCCCTTCTATACGAAGGAGAACAAGATAGTTTATAATTTAATGGCGTTTTATTTTTTTTATAAATGCATTATATATAATTAAAAAGTGAATAAATCTCCAATTCATTGCGTAAAATAGATGCATCTCCTACAGAAAGCCCGAGCGACCCATAATTGTATATAATATAGGAACACAAATAAACAAATTACAATCCGTCAAATAATTAAATTGTTCAAACTTATACAATTCGTATATATATATATCTCTATAACTATGTATCTAATTTACAGATTAATTTATATCTATATCAATTTCACTCTTATTTTTACACATTCATTCACAAATAATATTTATAATTTTAATGAAGCACAAAATAAATTTAAAAACCAGGTTCATCCAATAGATCCATAAATCGAAGTACTTGTTTTCTTCTTTGTACCTGTCGACAAGTTTGAAAACTCTATTATTTTTCAAATAAATAAATAGATAAAATAGATTGTAGACTAAGAAAGAAGCAAAGTATATCAATTCAACCAATACACAGTCCTACAATTGTCCGTATTAGAGATTCATCATCTACGTTATTCAACTGAATGATTTTTGTATTTTACCTTTAGATCCATGTGCGACCTTGTGCGACTAATATTTGTAACTGCAAAAATAACAGAAAAACAATATAATAGAGATAATTAAATTAGTAGCAAATTAGCATGAGTAATTGATCGCACAACAACAATAAAAAGAAACACTCAATAATTATATTAATACAATAAAAGGTATATCGAATTAAATGATATAGTAAAACAGTTGGGGAAAAACGTCTTAAAATCCAAAATCCAAGTAACGAACAATTTTATCTCAATTAATAATTCAAGATAATCCTCTGTTTAGCCTAAGAAATGCGATATTGAGGAAAACATCAATCTTTTGGAGCATGAAATACATAAAATAATTTTATCTATGGACAATGTTACTGTAGTAAAGATTATAATACTAAAAGTGTTATTACTGTATGGTATAAAAAAAGGAGGCGGTAAACGTCTACACCGTAAAATTAAATTTTTACGAAAAATCGTATTCTTAGAATATGACTCTAATTAAACTCTATACAATTATACTATACGTTATGAGAATTAGACATGTTTAACGGATCGATTCGATTCAGAATTGAGTCGGAGTCAATCCGTTAAATTCAAAATCAGAATTGATTTAGATGAATTGATTCTAATCGAACCGGAACCATTTCGATTCTGGTTCGATTTGGTTTCAATCGATTTCAGAATCGATTCTGAACTGATTCGAAACCGGTTCTGATTTCAATTTAGATTTGATTTCAGTTGCTAATTTAAAGGTGGAAATTCTTAGCATGTTAACATATCTACATGATTATTTTGCGATAGAAAAAAGAATAGAATCATCAGTACGTTAGATGAATTTGAAAGTTCAAATTCGAGAAGGTGATTCGAAACTGTTTCAGAATTAGTCTGGAATCGGTTCGGAATCGATCTGGATTGAATTAGTTCAAAATTTAAAATTTTGGAACCGAAATCGATTTGGAATCAATTTTGAATCGGTTCGAACTGATTCCAATATCGATAGATCTAAAATCGATTAGAATCGAATCGAAATCGGAACCGAGGAACAACATATCTAATGGGAATAATAAAAAGAAATGATCTAAAGACTCCAATCTATATATACTCCAATCTATATATACAGTAAAAGAGAAAAAGTTAGGCTTTAGTCAACTCGAATTGTATTAAATAGATGAATAAGGCGAGTAGTGAGCCATTCGCAAGCATTTTAGCATATTATAACAATAATATAGGGATAGTAAAAACAAGAAGGCAATATGATCTCTACGGTTCAAACGCTCATTCATGTGCGAAATAATTATTCTTGGAAAATGAAATAAATATTTTTTCCATTAATTTTATAAAAAAAAAATAGGAATAATATTTGAACATAAGAATCTGCATTTCAATAGTACCTTTAGGAGTGATTAACATATTCGACACGTGCGAGATGATGGGCCAATCTTCGCCTGTCTCCCTTTTCAATCTGCTTTCCAGTTGCGGGGAACACCCTTCGATGTCCAAAACGTTTAGCAAACGGAGGTTCTGCAGAGACCTTGGGAGCGATCTTAACTGGGGGCAGTTGCCGATCCACATCCAACGAAGTGATCCAAAATACTGTAGCCATTCCGGTAAGGTCGTGAGATTAGGGAATTCTTCTATGAATAGTCTTTGTAGCACACTGATTGCTGGTGCTCCTGCCATCAAGGATTCCAATTCATCACAACAGCAAATACGTAACGATGCGCCGCCGGATACCTCCCAGATGTTAGAGAAAGTGTTATGCGAACCAGTCAGCGACAATTGTCTGAGTGTGTAAAAGTCTTGCAGTCGCCCACATAAATTGATGTTCTTGTGACAGATATGTACGTCACACCTTCGACGCGAATTCAAGATTTCTACGAGTATTTCTAGTCGCAACTTTTCACACCCTCTGAGAGAGATATATCGGAGTGCGCCGAGACGTCGTCCCACTGTCAAATTTTCACATTCCTCGATGGACACTGAGATTGGCGACTGCATTTCATCCCAAGGAAGAAATTGGAGTTCCTCGCATAATTTAATTTCCAGCGTCGTCAAGGATGTGAGGTTTTTCAAGCAATTACTGGGAATAGATGTCATGTCCATCATGTACCACAATAAGAGATGAGAAAGAGAAGCCAGTCTTCCAACACATGAGAGTAGGCTCTCGCTGCAGTCGTATAGACGAAGATGTTCGATTCTTGGAAGCCTTGGCATGGTTTTCAATTTTGGACAATGGCTAATCTTCAGTCTTTTTAGTAAAGGAAAGTACAACTCGTCGACTCCGTCAGACTCTGACCATTCCTCTAAATTAGGCATAATTCTCAACTCGAACTCTTGGAGGGAAGGAAAGCCTCTGATTGTTCCGTGCCCATGGAACTCAGCACCCATGCGTTTCACGCCAAACATGCCGATTATGACCAGCTTTCTAAGAAATTGTAGATTTCCAAACTGAGGAATATGCTCACAATCGTAGCAGGCTCGGAGAGTAACTTCAATCAAATTCGGTAACTGTGACTCTGTCAACCATGTTGAAAATTGTCGGCTCCCGTAACGGGATATCTTCAACTTCTTTAAACCCGTGTTGGGGCAAAGATCATCCAGCATGCTCATGTCATTATTCTCTGAACCATTAAAAAATAAGGTTAATTCATTAAAATCTTTATTCTTCAAAATTTTTCTTCCACCACAAGAATAATTCCTAACTTCATGGTGAAATTTGATGGTCATTTTCCCACGTAGCTTCAAATCCTCAAGTTCTGTAATTGAACATGAGTCGATTATGTTCCCACCAACAAAGCATGTCAGACTTCTCAGACTAGTCAGTCGTGACAACCCAAGGGGCATGTGAGTCAAACTACAATGACTGCAATCGAGATACTGAAGGCTTTGCAAATTCCTCAATTTTTTGGGCAACTCTCGAAGGTCATCATTCCCATGGAGAATGAGACATTGCAAATTCTGAAGAGCAGTTATGGTGTCAGGTAGAACTTCGATTTTATTCCCAGATAAGTTGAGATATCTCAAATATATCAAATTTTCTATTGATGTTGGCACCTTTCTAATGTAATTTCTACTTAAATCTAACACCCATAGGAATTTCAATTCTGAGAAGATGAGCTGAAGTAGATTGGTATTCTGATGTAACTTGCAATTTATCAATATCAGGGAGCGTAAGTACAAAGGCCTCTGGAAAACCCCCCGAGAATCGTTTAATAAATTTGCATTACACATACGCAAATGATATGTTCTCTTCGGAATATCATTATTTAGCTGAGAAAATTCAAGACTGTATTCACCTTCAGATACTGATCGTGCCAGATCATGCATCAAATCATGCATTGTGCACTCAATTACATCATCGTCGTACTTCTCAGAAGGTGCCGAGAGAAAGAATGACCTCGATACTAGATCATTAAAAACACGGTTGCCAACTGTTTCGGCATCAAAATTATCCTTTGAACGTATGAAACCATTTGCTGTCCACAGCTGAATCAGATCATTCTTTTTCATTACATAGTTCTTTGCGAATAGAGAGCCAAATGCAAAGCACTTCTTTGACCGTGGAGGTAGAGCGTCATAGCTCAACTTGAGCACAGATAAGATTTTTTGGTTCTCATCTTCGAGTTGCCATATTTCACTATTTAACAATGAGGACCAATAAATTTCATCTGGAGTGCTATGGAGCATGCTACCAAGAGATATTACAGCCAAAGGCACACCACCACATTTCTTAACAATCTCTCTACCAATTTCCATCAAGACCTCATTTGGTTCTTCGCCTCGAAAGGCGAATTGCTGAAACAAGGACAAACAATCATCTTCAGATAGCTGCTGTATTGGGTGGGTTTCGAATGAATCCATTATCGAAGAGACCTCTCGGCTACGGGTAGTCATTAAAATTTTGCTTCCTCTTGCCACACATGTTAAGGCTGTTTTCAATTCCCCCCACTTGACTGCATTTTCATTCCACATATCATCCAGGACGAGTAGAAATTTCTTCCCAGATAATGCATTTTCCAGTTTCTCTCTTATTAACTCTGGTTCTGAAATGTTGACCGATGCACCAGTAACCTGTTCTAAAACAGATTTCATTATATCTTTAGGATGAAATTCTTGTCCGACAGTTTTCCACTTACAAAAATTTTCAAAATGAGCTTTCACCCTCTCATCGTTGAAAACATGCCGAGCGAGTGTGGTTTTCCCCATGCCACCCATTCCGACAATGGCGATGACCTTCATTGTACCGTCGCTGCTTTCATCATCATTTATTAACATCTTGACAATCTTCTCTTTCTCTGTTTCTCTCCCTATGAAAACCAAGCTATTGCCCGAGTGGATCTCTCTGTAGGCACTCGATGACATCTGGATAGCGCCTTGCGGCAAATTAAGAAGAACAGACTTCTGTAGCAAAATAGAATCTAGACTCTTTGTTGCCGCTTTTATCATGCCACTTATCTTCCTCTTAAAATCAAATTGATTATGAGATGAGAAGAAATCACGCACCGGCATGAAATATGCCCTTGATCTTTGCTTCCGCAAAGCTTCAGTGTCGTAGTAATCCACAGCATCCTCCAGATCGTAGGCCAAGTATTTGAGCTTCTTCAGCAAGTTCTTCTCGGCCTCATTCCTCACAGAGATGGCCTCGAAATGTTGGATCACCGTGTCAATAATTGTTGACAACTCCTTGAGCTTCTCCATCTTCCCTTCTATATCAATAAATTCTTTGAGTCTCTTGTTGAGTTGGAGGAGATCTGCCACCCAGTTGCCCACCAAACG
Organism: Wurfbainia villosa; assembly: GCA_025175895.1. Classification (NCBI taxonomy): domain Eukaryota; kingdom Viridiplantae; phylum Streptophyta; class Magnoliopsida; order Zingiberales; family Zingiberaceae; genus Wurfbainia; species Wurfbainia villosa. The sequence continues at coordinate 9,637,067 of CM045998.1, read as the reverse complement.
AACCGCAGTAGTTGCCAAAGCTGCTTCGATAGCCATGCCTGCGACTTGGAACGATGCACAAGTTGTTCGATTGCTGTGGATCTGGCTGCTACCTTTGGAGGAGAGGAGAAAGGATTAGCAATAATTAATGAGCAGGGCAACGACTTCTTTGATCAATACTTCTCGGACAGCTGGTGCTAATAAATTTTGAATAGATATTATTAATTAAATCGATTATTTTTTTATTGATATTAATTTAAAAAAAAATATCAATCCTATACTATGGATCTTCAAAATATCTTACTAATATACTCGTAATTTTTTCACGATTTAATTCGGACTTCGTAATTGTGTCATCGACGATCCAACATCGAAATCATATTCTGTATATCGGATAAACTCCTAAATTCAAAATCATCCAAATAGTTTTTTTTTAAATTAATATGATCCATCGTACGCATGGGATATTAAATCAATTATTCAAAGGATATCTTGGTTGGCCTAATTTCCAGCTCACCGTGACAACATCTCGGTTATTGATTGAAAAACTAATTTATTTTTTTTTTTAAATATTTCTATTTCTCAAAAACTAATTTTTTTATTATTTAAATACAACATTGACTGATAAATTTATTTAAATATTTTCGAATTGCTTCAAACAGATAGGATTATTTTACATGGAAAAGAAAGATCCATATATTTTAATTGACGTCGCTATGTTTTTTTATAATAATTTAAAAACACTTTAATGGCATAATATTTTATTAATGTCAAAATATTTTTAAAATATTTATTTTATTATAAAAACATTCCTGATTAAAATATCTATTTTATACTTTTTTTTTAATTACCATTTATTTAAATCGCTCGCAGATCTTAACTGGCAGGAACTTAACTTCTTTAACTGAATCTCGTTCTTTAACTTCTTTAACCGATCTTAACGACCATCAAATAATTGTCTGAGCTTCCCAATTGAGTTTCTGTTGCTCTTCAATTGTTTTAATTACCAACAAATAAATTTTCTTTTTTTTTTCTCTTTCTTTTTAATGTTTGTGTTTCTAATTAAGTTTGGCTCGCGAATTAAGTTTTCGTTGTCGTTTCAGTTTCCTTTTTTTTTTTTTTTGCAAAGTTTTATTTAAAAAAAAACTAAAGAGAAAGAAGTGTTGAATGCTAATTTCTTTTATCACTTTGGATTTTACTTTTAAAAAACACATAGAAAAAGCTCGATATATTAAGGCTTTAACTCTCCCATTTGATTTTTTTTTTTAATTTCTAATTCTGCTGGCACCCATTCAACTGGAAGAATAAAATATATATTAGACCAAATAATAATAATAATAATATGCACAAAGGCTCCATTTATCTCTGAATAATAGATTTTAAAATTTTTGTTTCATTAATAAAAAAATCTATTAATAAATTTATTTTTTTATTATTATGTTTTGATATTCGAGTGGATCGACTACTCATGCCATCAAGATGAGTCAATCCATATAGTTGGGTCAATTAAGTTGAGAAATTTAGTCAAGTCAATTGATATATAGACCCTTTGGAAGCAATCTGAGTTGGAGACAGTTTTGTCCCCACGGAAATGACGCGATGGTAAAGTCAGAGCGATGCTTGTATAATGGATTGGATTTGATATCGGATGTGGAGTATAAAATCTCCTCTGATTTCAAATAGACTTCTCTCTGTCTTTGTCATCGTGCCGAGGGACTATGTCCCATTTGCCATTTATTTCATTCTCGTCAGTGCTCTAGGACGGATGACAAAAGACTACTAGTTGAATAAATTCCTAACTTTATAGAATTGGAGGCAGTTTTCGATCGATAGCTTACGAAGTGATCCGAGATGACGGAGCCATTCAGATAAGGTCGTGAGATGATCGGAGATTTCTTTTATGAACAGACTTTCCTAGCACACTCGTTGATGGTGCTCCTGTCGCGTTATGTAGTTTCAGGTAATTACAAGGAGACCAATGACCACTCGAATTCCACTTATCGACAATCTTTAGAGCGTGTGCAGAGCTGCAGTTGCCAGTGAAAATTCACATTCTCGGCACAAATAATATGCATGTCGAATTCATGCAGTGAGTTCAAGATTCGTACTAGTATTTCTGGCTCCAATGTTACACTCGCACATTCTCTGAGACACAGATATCAGAGAGCACGGAAACCGGGGAGAGAGATTAATGTCATAGCTCAACTCGAATGCAGCCAACAATTTCTTTCTGGTCCTCGTAACGAAGGTGCCATATTTCACTGTTCAATATGGGGATCAATAAGTTTCATCTCGACTGCTATATATGGAGCATACTGCCAAGAGATATGGCAGCCAACGGCGCACCGCGACATTTCTCGACAATTCTTTCTATCATTTGCTCCGTCGTCTCCAAAAACAACAAAATTTCAAAACTGTTGTATTTGATGGATTGAGTGACCCCATGACTGAAGAGACCTCTCAGCTACGGGTAATCATTAAAATTTTACTTCCTCGAGCCCCACTGTGAAGCCTGCAAGCTTTCAATGACTGTTCAGTATGGGGTTTCCTTCGAATCCATTGCGGCGTAAAATAGATCCATCTCATTCATAATTTCTGAACGACACATAATTCATTCACAATTAATATTTATAATTTAAAAGACACACAAAACAAACTTAAATATAATATTCATCAAAAAGATCGACTTGCTCTTCTTGCAAGGTTTGCGTCCGTCGACAAAAATAAATAAATCAATTAATCAAATTGCAGGAAAAAAAAAAACAGAGTATATCAATTCAACCAGTACACAGTCGGAATTGTCCGCGTTAGAGAATCACCATCTACTTTATTCGACTAAATGATTTTTATATTTTACCTGTTGATCCATCTGCGACTGATTTTGTAGAGCATGTCAAATGGTCTATAGATTTGAGCCCCCTCAATATTTGTAACTGCAAAAATAATAGAAAAACAATGCAATGGAGATAATTAAATTAGTAACAAATTTGCATGAGCAATTGATCACACATCAACAATTAACAAAAACAAAAAGCGCAATATTTATATCAATGCAATAGAAAGTATAACAAATTCAATGATAGTAAAACAGTTGGGGAAAAAACGTCTTAAAATCCAAAATCCAAATAACGTAAAATTATTTCTCAGCCAATCATTTAATATTCCTTTGTTTCGCCTAAGAAATACTATAGTAAGGAAAGCATCAATCCTTTAGAGCATGAAGTGCATAAAATAATTGTAGCTATGGACAATATTACTGTAGTAAATATTATAATACTAAAAAAAATTTCACACTATATGGTATAAAAAAAGGAGATAATAAATAAAATTAATTTTTTATCACCAAATGAAAAAAAAAACATATATAGTAAAATCGTATTCATAGAATATGATCCTATATTAAAATGCACATATTTATTTTATACGTTATGGGAATAATAAAAAGACATAGCTTACGGTTTATTTGTCTAAAGACTCCAATCTAGCTATGTATAGTAATAAATAAATAAATTAGATTTTAATCTCAAATTGTATTCACAAGACTCCATTATCTTCTTTGAAAGCACCATCCATTTGCTATAAAAGGATGAATTAATAAGGCGATTTGAATCGACTAGCTAGAGTTGCATGACAAATAAAAGTGAGCCATTTGCGAAAATTTTAGCATGTTATAACAAAGAATACAGGATAGTAAAAACAAGAAGACAATATATGATAATATCACTTCCTTTCAAACACGCATTCATCTGATAAATAATTATACTTGGGAAATGAAATAGGATGCGAATGAAATAGGATTATGCAGTCTGTATGTGATTTATTCATGAAAATAAAATAAATATTTGTTCCTTATTATGCATTAATTTTGTAAAAAATAAGCATAGTATTTGAAAATAAGAATCTACGTACCAGACTACAATGATCTTTCAACCGACGAATTTCAATACTACTTCTGGATAGATAAAAATATTTGACACGTGTGAGATGATCGGCCAATCTTCGCCTGTCTCCCATTTGCATCTGCTTTCTAGTTCTGGGGAACACCCTTGAATGTACAAATCGTTTAACAAAGGGAGGTTCTGCAGACACTTTGGGAGCGATCTTAACTGAGGGCAGTTGTGGATCGATAGCTTACTAAGTGATCCGAGATACTGTAACCATTCCGGTAAGGTCGTGAGATTGGGAATTTCTGCTATGAATAGACTTTCTAGCACACTGGTTGATGGTGCTCCTGCCATCAAGGAGTCCAAGTCATCACAACAGCAAATACATAATGATGCGCTATTGAATCCCTCCCAGATGTAACATAAAGCATTATGCGAACCAGTTATCCGCAATCGTTTGAGTGTGCGAAAGTGTTGCAGTTGCCCACTTAAATTGACAATCTTGTGACAGATATGTATCTCAAACCCATGTAGCGAATTCAAGATTTGTACAAGTATTTCTGGTCGCAAAATTAGACTTTCACACTTTCTGAGACAGAGACATCTAAGTGCGCCGAGACGTCCCACTTCTAACGGGAAGGATGTCAAATTTTTACAATCCGCAATCGACAATGAATGAACCGACTGCATTTCATCCCTAGGAAGAAATTGTAGTTCCTCGCACCTTTCAATTATCAGAGTCATCAAAGATGTGAGGCTTCTTAAGCAATCACTGGGAAGAGAAGTCATGCCCTTCATGGACCGCAATGCGAGATAACTAAGAGAAGTCATTCTTCCAACACATGAGAGTAGGCTCTCACTGCAGTCATATAGACGAAGATGTTCGATTCTTGGAAGCCTTGGCATGGTTTTCAGTTTTGAACAAAAGGTAATATCCAATCTCTTTAGTAAAGGGAACAACTCATCGACACCATCAGACTCTGACCATTCCTCTAAATTAAACATCCCTGCCAAGCAGAGCTCTTGGAGGGAAGGAAAGCCTCCGTGCCCATGGAACTCAGCACCCATGTGTTCCACCCCATGGATGCCATTTATGGTAAGTTTTCTAAGAAATCGGAGATTTCCAAAATGAGGAATATGCTCACAAGCATAGCAGCCTTCGAGAGTAACTTCAATCAAATTTGGTAACTGTGATTCCATCAACCATGTCGGAAATTGTCGGCTCCCGTAATAGGATATCTTCAACTTCTTTAAACCCGTGTCGGGGCAAAGATCATCCAGCATGCTCAAGTCATTAGTTTCGGAATGGTCAAGAATCACCGAGCCATTAAAAGATAAGGATAATATATTAAAATCTTTATTCTTCAAAACTTTTCTTCCGCCACAAGAATAATTCCTCGGTTTTTGGAAAAATTTGATGGTCATTTCCCCACGAAGCTTCAAATCCTCAAGTTCTGTAATTGAGCATGAGTCAATTCTATTCCCGCCGACAAAGCATGACAAACTTCTAAGACTAGTCAGTCGTGACAACCCAAGGGGCATGTGAGTCAAACTACAATGATTGCAATAGAGATACCGAAGGCTTTGTAAATTCCTCAATTTTTTGGGTAACTCCCGAAGGTTAGTATTCCAACTGAGATTGAGATATTGCAAGTTCTGAAGAGCAGTTATAGTGTCGGGTAGAACTTCAATATTATTCCAATATAAGTTGAGATATCTCAAATGTATCAAATTTTCTATCGATGTTGGCACCTTTCTAAGTTGATTTCCTCTTAAATCTAACACCCGCAAGAATTTCAATTCTGAGAAGCTGAGCTGAAGTAGATTGGTTTTCAGATGTAACTGACAACCCATCAATATCAGGGTTCGTAAGTACAAAGGCCTCTGGAAATAAGCTTGAGAATCGTTTAATGAAAATGCCCAATGCAGATGCAAATGATATGTTCTCTTTTGAATATCATTATTTAGCTGAGAAAATTTAAGATTGCAATATTCGCCTTCAGATACTAATTGTGCCATGTCATGCATCAAATCATGCATTGTGCACTCGATTGCATCACAACCATCATCGTACTTCTCAGAAGGTGCCGAGAGAAAGAACAATGACCTCGATACTAGATCATTAAAAACACTGTTGCCAACTGTTTCGGCATCAAAATTATCCTTTGAACGTATGAAACCATTTGCTGTCCACAGCTGAATCAACTTATCCTTTTCCATCACATAGTTCTTTGGGAATAGGGAGCCAAATGCAAAGCACTTCTTTGACCGTGGAGGTAGAGCGTCATAGCTCAACTTGAGCACAGATAAGATTTTTTGGTTCTCATCTTCGAGTTGCCATATTTCACTGTCTAACACTGAGGACCAATAAGTTTCATCTCGATTGCTATGGAGCATGCTACCAAGAGATACTGCAGCCAAAGGCAGACCACTACATTTTTTAACAATCTCTTTACTAATTTCCATCAAGTCCTCATTTGCTTCTTCGTGTCCAAAAGCAAATTGCAGAAACAAGGATAAACAATTATCTCCGGACAACTGTTGTATTTGGTGGGGATCGAGTGAGCCCATGATCGAAGAGACCTCTCGGCTACGGGTAGTCACTAAAATTTTACTTCCTTTTGCCCCACATGTGAAGCCTGCTTTCAGTACTTGCCATTGTGATGCATCTTCATTCCATACATCATCCAACACGAGCAAAAATCTCTTTCCAGATAATGAATTTTTCAGTTCCTCCCTCACTAACTCTGGCGCTGAGACGTTGACTGTTGCACCCGTAGCCAATTCTAAAACAGACTTCATTATCTTTGTGGGATCAAATTCTACTCCAACTACATTCCACATGCTAAACTTTCCAAAATGAGCTTTCACCCTCTCATCATTGAAAACATGTCGAGCGAGTGTGGTTTTTCCAATGCCACCCATTCCGACAATGGCGATGACCTTCATTGTACCGTCGCTGCTTTCATCATCATTTATTAACATGTTGACAATCTTCTCTTTATCTGTTTCTCTCCCTATAACAACCAAGCTATTGCACGAGTGGATCTCTCTGTAACCACTTGATGACATCCGAATAGTGTCTGGTGGCAAATTGAGAAGAATAGACTTTTGTAGCAAAATAGAATCTAGACTCTTTGTTGCCGCTTTTATCATGCCACTTAACCTAATCCGAAAACCAAGTTGATTATCAGATGAGAAGAAATCACGCACCGGCATGAAATATGCCCTTGATCTTTGCTTCCGCAAAGCTTCAGTGTCGTAGTAATCCACAGCATCCTCCAGATCGTAGGCCAAGTATTTGAACTTCTTCAGCAAGATCTTCGCAGCGGAATCCCTCACAGAGCAGGCCTCGAAATTTTGGATCACCGTGTCAATAATTGTTGACAACTCCTTGAGCTTTTCCATCCTCTCTTCTATATCAATTAATTCTTTGAGTCTCTTGTTGAGTTGGAGGAGGTTTGCCGACCAGTTGCCCGCCAAACGAACCGCAGTAGTTGCCAAAGCTGCTTCCATAGCTACGCCTGCGACTTGGAACGATCCACAAGTTTTTCGTTCGCTGTGGATCTGGCTGCTACCTTTGGAGGAGAGGAGAAAGGAGAAGGAATAATTGGCAGAGTCACGCACTCACGCTACCTCTTTCACTCTTTCTTTTTAATAGATATTAATTAAATCAATTATTAAAAAGATCTCTAACACAATTTGAATTTTTTAAAATATATTCTATTCCTTAAAAAATAATTCTCTTTTTATTATTTAAATATAACATTGCTCGAGAAACTTATTTAAATATTTCAAATTGCTTCAAAAAGAGACGCGCCAATACATAAAGATTTAAATATCCTTACAAAAAATATAAATTTCTTTTGTTAAAGTGTTAGTGAAAATAGACGAGTAATATGAAAGAAGAATTGCACCTGATGTAATATCAAAGAGATTTTACATTTATTTTTAAATAGTTTAAATTATCTTTAAAAGGTTCAAAAATTGATACGAATGATTCAAAAATTAATTTATTAATATATTTTTTAAAGTTCGATTTAAACCATCAAAATTTTAGACAGAGTGTGCAAGTTCTAATATCAAAGAAGAATATCTTTGGAGTGGAGGGTAGAGCATGAATATGAGTTAAAATGCTATCCTCATTATAAGATGTTAAGACGAGATATTACCTACAAAATGATAAAAGATCAAAGATCAAACGTTGACAGAACACCTAGGCCTAAAATTGTATACACACCAAATAAAATAAAACATGGGACAAAATTCAATAACAACCCATGCTGAAGTTTCTAATAAAAATGGTCAAAGTAATAATCAACATTTACTACATTGGACAATTCTAAGATTAATGGAGCTTGTGGAAGGACCTCCATTGAAGTAACTTTTTTGCTTTGATGGAATTAATTAACATGATTGTGATACTGAATATAAGAGGACGCGATAACAAACCAAGTTAAACAAATGTCAACTCTTAAACGAGAAGATTATAACAAAGAAAAGACAAAGTCTTAAGAAATAGACATCAGCGAAACCAGCCACTGATGAATACCCAGATAACAGAGAAGAAAGGATATTGAGGCACCTTGTGAAGAAAGGATGGTGTCCTCGTGTGCGTGCATTAGATCTCTTGGTTACAACACTTTGTTGCAGAGGGAAGAGGTTGACTATATTGCAAGTTAATATCATGAATTCTTGTCATCATCCATGGAAAAAAAAGAAAAGAAGAAACTTGAAATACTTCTTCATTTCAGGATATTTTGCCTTCCTATGATCGAGATTTGGTGTTTGACATGGAGTTGGAAACGAAAAGTAGATGCTAAATTGATATTGCTATCAGATTATTTTGGAATAGAACTGGCTCTCTTTTCTACAGTTGTTTGTATGATTCTGTCAAATACAGTCCTTATAAAATGCGGTCAATTGGTCTTACAAGACTTTAATTCCCACAGTACATGGTAACGAGGAATTAGGAAACTTCAGAAGATTTTTGGCTCCGAAGATATTGTTGGTGCAGTGGGCACCTAAGTCGAACCTAAGTTTTGATTATAGCAAACGATATAAAGTTAAGCTTATATTGTTATCTCACGAGCTAAATCAAGTGTGCAGAAAAGTCTCAATGCTGGAGCTGAAAGCTAGCGACACCTGGAGGAAGCCGCGGTGGTCGGGCGACACTCGAGTTACTTCGGAGGGAGCCGAAGGAATCGAGTGGAAGGCCGGAAGCAAAAGCGACACGTAAGTATCGAGGTAAGCTCGTGTGTGCGAGCGTAAGTGAGGTCGTATCCTCTTTACGGGGATGATCTTAGGCGACGATCCGACCCAAGACTTCCCATGGAAGGTCTATGTTGAGATCGGACGGCAAGTGACCGTCGAATCCACTTATATTTTGAGCTAACTCTTTATTGTAGTCAAAAATCCTGGCCATCAGTTCAACCGGCCAGTTCAACCGGTGGTCAAAAATCAGCCTCGAGGAGTCAAGCTTTATCACCATTTTTCAAGGAGTTTTGTGCCCATTTGTGATTGGTTGAAGACCCATTCATTGAGGGGCTTAAAGGCTATAAAAGGAGGGCCAAACCTAGGGTTTCATCCTCAATTCTAAGTGCTCAAAAGCCTCCGTTACGCTGCAACTCTCCGACGACTCTACAACAACGAAGTGCTGCCAACAACCCTAGCTTAAAGTTTCTTTTGTTTAGTTGTTGGTATAATCTTAATTTGTTATTGCTTTCAATATTGCAATTCTTTTTAATCGAGGCTTTTTGTTGCATTTTACTTTAATAGAAGAGAGGGTTTGTCTCTCTATCTTTTTGCTTCGAAGGCTTTTGTAATCGTAAAACTCCTACCTCCAACGAGGAGGAGTGTTTTAGTGAATTGCCCTCCGTACACGGTCTAGGACCGTTAGGGCCTTGGAGTAGTAGCCGAAGGCTACGAACCAAGTAAAAAAACTATTTGTCTCATTTATTTTTTATTTACATTTCCGCTGCGTTTAATTGTCTATCGAACGATTTAAAAGAAAAGTTTTTATCGCTATTCACCCCCCCCCCTCTAGCGATCCGCTTCGATCCAACAATTGATATCAGAGCCGGGGGTTGCTAAGATTTGGTGAAACCACCAATCTAGCCATTTTTCACAGATTTATTTTTCTTTTATTTCTGTTTATTTCTGATTTATTTCGCTTTGTTAAATTTACTCCCTTTTACTAATCCAAGATGCGAGTCTTGGTACCTTGTTTTGTGTTTTTGTGCGTTGCTAGTTTCTTCGTCTTCGTCCCTTTTTGTCTTTTGTTCTAATGGCCCATCTCGAGGTTTTAGCACCGTCGACCTCCGTTTTACAACGGAGATGACTTCCGTTATTGGAAGGGTCGGATGGAATGCTTTCTTAAAACCCAAATCGAGATGTGGATCATAATCCAAGCGGGTTTCACACTTCCGAGCTAATGAAGTGGGTGACTCCTTGGATTATGATCAATGGACCATTGCGACAAAGCGACAAGTCGAACGCCAAGGCAACACAAATCCTCCAATGCGGCTTGTCAAGGAGGAGTTAAATCGCGTCGGCCCTTCATTAGCGCAAAGGACCTTTGGACAAAGCCGATCGAGTTACACGAATGATCGGATCAAGCTAAGGTTTAGCGTGATTTGTTGTTCAATAAATTGTACACACTAAAAATGCAGGAACGAGTCGCGACGCAACTCCATGCCCGTGTTCAAGACATAGTCAACAACCTACGCATAATCGGGCAAGGTGAAAAGCGACCTTATAAGGTATGTTCTAAACTCTTTTCGAGGACTACCTTGTGGGCATCCATGGTCGATGCCTACAAGGTCTCAAGGACCTTTCTAAACTTAGATTAGATGAACTCTTTTGGATTTTGAATTACATGGCGATCCAACTTCGGAACCGAGAGTATAGCCTTGTTTGCGAGTTCGAAGAAGAAGAAAATGCAAGCAAGCCACCACCAAGAGGGAGGAAGATGAGTCGAAGAAGAAGTTGACCGGAATTATTGGAACTAATGAACCTGGCTCGAAGGATAGCCAAGGATGGCGAACCACAACTCGAACCAAGGTAAGCCTAAAAGTTCTAATATTAGGTGTTATGAGTGTAGAGTTTGGACATATAAAGTCAAGTGCTGAGCTCAACCACCAAGCACCTAAGCACAAGAAGGCACTCATTGCGACATGGGAAGAAGCGACATCCGAAGAAGACGAAGACCACGTCTTCATGGCGAAATCGATTGAGGCCGACACGGAGACCGAACCTGAACTTGAGTCAGAACCTGAGGATGACTTCACGGTTACCTTCAAGTCAAGCCACTACTTTACATAATACGGTTAGTTTTTTTTCTAGTAATTTAGATAAGTCCGAGTCCAAGGTCGAGAACCTTGTTGAGGAAGTTAAACTCCTCAAACACGAGGTCTCCCTAACCTCTTCGACTAGTCGAGTTCAAGAGAAGGACTCAACTCGGGTTGAAAAACTCGAAGTTGAGAACTCACTCTTGAAAAGTTAAGTCGAAGATCTTAGGAATACGTTGGAAAGGTTTACTTTGGGATCCAAAGGACTTGACCTCCTACTTGGATCGCAAAGGGTCGTGTACAACAAGGCCGGACTAGGGTTTAGCTCAAACACGACCAATAAGTCGTATATGTCAATCGTAAGTAGACATAAAAAATGTGTCCAAGCATGGGTCCCTAAGACCACTTTGATTTCAACTCTAGGATCCAACTCGTCGGGTTCCCAAGGACCAAATCCACTATGTGGATAGACCGAACCGATTCAACGGTCTAGGGGGAGCCAGTACAAAACATGTTTGTGTTTTAACTTAGAAATTGCATGCTTAGATTTTTTTTGTTTTTTTTTCTTTCGTGAACTCACTTAGAACACGTAAATAACCAACTAAAATTCTTCGAAAAGATTGAGCCTCGGGGAGCCTCTTTTCAAATAACCAACTAAAATCCTTCGAAAAGATTGAGCCTCGGGGAGCCTCTTTTCAAATAATCAACTAAAATCCTTCGAAAAGATTAAGCCTCGGGGAGCCTCTTTTCAAAAATAACTAGTTAGACGAGGAAATAATTTTAGGTGAGTCAAGTCATCATTTTCTTGAAAATGGCTTTGTCTAAGGAAGTGGTCGATGATCCGATAAAAGAAGGCCCCTGTGCCTCCGACACGAAGCCATGATCTTGAAAAGGTAAACTTGACAAGCCTAGGGTCAAATCCAAATCTAACATTACTTAAACATAAATGCATTTAATCAACTTAATTGGAAGTCATCTCACAAAGAACACATAAGTATAACATGCTTGATCATATAGACTCCAGTGAGATGACCTAGGTTTAACAACTTACAACCAATTTTTTTTTTAAAAAATATATAATAATCTAACATCCAATCCAACCACCTTGTGTGTAGGATCAATGGATGTTAGACAGCGGTTGCTCCCGACACATGACCAGGGATCAACTCAAATTTGCAAAGCTTCAATTCAAACGACAAGGATCGGTAGCCTTTGGGAATAACGGCAAGCTCAAAATCATCGGATCAGGTGATATCGAGCTTAACTCGAATTTTGTTATTAAAAATGTATTACTTGTAGAGAATTTTGAATATAACCTGCTTAGCATAAGCCAATTATGTGACAATAATTATAAGGTCGTATTTTTAGAAAATGAATGTGTAATTAAAACAAATGAAACAGCTAAAACAATACTCAAAGGAACTAGGACAAATAACATTTATACAATTAACTTAATCAAATCCTCAGCCAAATGTCTTATGACACAGGAAGAGGAATCATGGTTGTGGCACCGACGACTCGGTCACTCGCACCCAAGACTCGTCCACAAGATGAGTCAGAGTGGCCTAGTCAGAGGCTTACCCAACCTTAACAATTTGGTTAATAAAATCTGTAATGCTTGTCAACAAGGAAAACAACCTAAGACACAACACAAACTAACTAACCAAGAACGAACCTCAAGTGTACTTGAGCTCCTGCATATGGATCTATTCGATTCACATGGAGCCAAGTCACTCAATAAAAGTCAATATTGCTTAGTCATAATTGACGACTACTCCAGGTTTACCGGGGTTAGGTTCATCAAACATAAAAATGATACCCTAGATCAATTAATCAATTTATTCAAATTAATCGAGAATCAAAAAAACCTTAAGGTTAAAAGAATTAGAAGCGATCATGGTGGTGAATTCGAAAATCAAAGGTTCACCGACTTCTGTAACCTAAACGGATACCACCATGAATTCTCTTGCCCTAGGACCCCTCAACAAAATGGCCTAGTGGAGCGGAAAAACCGAACTCTACAAGAAGCCGCTAGGACCATGTTGAACGAATATGACCTACCCGATAGGTTTTGGGCAGAAGCCGTGAGTACGGCATGCTATGTCCAAAATAGAATCCTTATGGTAAAGAGGCACCTTAAGACCTCATACGAGATTTATCACGATAAAATACCTAACATCAAGTACTTTAGGGTATTTGGGTGTAAGGTACATATCCTAAACACTAAGGATTACCTAGGGAAATTTACATCCAAGACCACGACCGTAATCTTTCTAGGATACTCGACTACAAGTCGAGCTTATAGAGTATATAACCACGACACCCTTAGAGTCGAGGAGACTATCAATGTAGTATTTGATGAAGGACATGAACCTACAAAACCCCCAGCAACCCAATTAGCGAGCCGATTCATACTAGACCTAACTCTGATCCGGAGATCAGGTCTAGTGTTAATCCTAACCTAAGTCAACCAAGTCACTCTATTGATCAAGTGATAGATGACTCCAACCAAACTAATGTTCAACCAAGTCACCCCATTGATCAAGCATTAGGTGACACAAACCCAACCCAATCTAGGATTCAGACTAACCACCCTATCGATCAAGTGATAGGAGATCCTAATCTAGGAGTTCGAACTAGAGCATCCTATAGGAACCTTAGTCAAATTTCCTTAATTTCAAAGATAGAACCCAAATCAATTGAACAAGCTCTTCTTGATCCCGATTGGATTATTGCAATGCAAGAAGAGCTAGCTCAATTTACTAGGAATGAAGTGTGGGAATTAGTACCACCACCTAAAGACAAAACGATAATTGGAACAAGGTGGGTGTTTCGAAATAAGCTTGATGATAAAGGTGAAGTAGTTAGAAATAAGGCTAGGTTAGTCGCCAAAGGGTTTAGTCAAGTCGAAGGCTTAGATTACGACGAAACCTATGCCCCAGTAGCTAGACTCGAATCCATTCGAATGTTGCTAGCTTATGCCGCACATCGAGGATTTAAGCTGTTTCAAATGGATATTAAGTCAGCATTCTTAAATGGATACATTAAAGAAGAAGTTTATGTTAGCCAACCCCCCGGATTCGAAAATCTAGATAAACCCGACCATGTTCTAAAACTTAAGAAAGCTCTCTATGGACTTAAACAAGCTCCTCGAGCTTGGTACGAGAGACTTTCAATCCATCTTAAGTCAAAAGGGTTTAACCAAAGCTTAGTTGACCCAACTCTCTTCGTAAAAACCTTAGGTAAAGAAATATTCATAGCTCAAATTTACGTAGACGATATAATTTTTGGAACCTCTAACTCAGCCTTACTAAACGAGTTCGTTTCACTCATGGAAAGTGAGTTCGAAATGAACTTGGTAGGCGAGTTAAGTTTCTTTTTAGGTCTACAAATTAAACAAACTAAGGATGGTATATACCTATATCAATAAAAATACACTAAGGAGTTAATTAAAAGATTTGGAATGCAAGACGCTAAGATAATAAACACCCCAATGACGATTAATGTTAACATAGGAGAAGACCTAGAAAGTAAGTCCATTGACTTAAAGTACTATAGGAGCGCGATAGGAAGTCTCCTATACTTAACTGCGAGTCGACCCGACATCCTATTCGCAGTAAGTATGTGCGCCAGGTTTCAAACTTGTGCTAAGGAGTCTCACCTAACCCTAGTTAAGCGTATCCTTAGATATCTTAAGGGTACACTTAACGTTGGTATTTGGTACCCTAGATCTACGGAGTTCGAACTAATCGGCTACTCCGATTCGGATTATGCCGGTAGTAAACTCGATAGAAAGAGCACAAGTGGTTGTTGTCAACTACTCGGCTCAAGTCTAGTGAGTTGGTGTAGTAGGAAGCAACATTGTGTTGCCTTATCTACCACCGAAGCCGAATACGTTGCGATGGGTGAGTGTGTAACTCAGCTTCTTTGGATGAAGCACACTCTCCGAGACTTTAGGTTGGACTTCACCAAAACTAAAATTTTTGTAGACAACATAAGTTCGATAAATCTAACTAAGAACCCTATATGTCATTCAAGGACAAAGCATATAGAGGTAAAACACCATTTCATTCGAGAACATGTAGCCAACGACTCCATATAACTCGAATATGTTGACTCGAAGTCTAACCTAGCAGACATATTTACTAAACCACTACCCGAAGTCGAATTTAGTCTCTTGAGACGAAGATTAGACATGTGCGTAATAGAATAGGAACTTGCAAATTATATTTTCTTACTACTATTTCTTATTTTTTTTTCATGGAACTAACATAGGACATACCTTAGATATCATGCACCTATAGATTTAAGGAGCCAATACATCTCACAACACATATGACTAATGTGTTTGTGTACTTAGCCACGTAGATGGGCGTGAGATGTTAGGACCTTACTCCTGGTTCCAGATGTAAAGCTAGTGCATCGCTATGAACCACGGAGTATAATCATACATACTAACCGACTCTGACCAGGACTGGTTGATCCTTCATATCAATCAAGCCAAATATGAGTCGAACATTTTATAGATGAACTTATTTTCAGTATATTATTTTTAAAAATAAAAATGTGGAACATGCTTGGACTTTAAATTTAACATTTATTTTGTTTAACACACACCCTTTACTCTTTTCGATATACGACAAAAGGGGGAGAAAAAGGACAAAAGTTAAGGGGTAAAAAAAAAAAATTTAAATTTTTTTTGATAACTTAACTCTTACTTCATAATTAAACCAAAAGTTAACTTTAAGTTTTGAAAACTTATTTAACTTTTAACAAAAGGCCAAGGTTAAGAAATCATTTGGTTTCTTAACTTAAAACTTATTTTAAACACTATGGCCAATATTAAGTAATTTCGGTTACTTAATTCTTTTTCTTAGTAGCAAATATCAAGGGGGAGAGTTAAAACCCTTTCTCAAGTACTCACCCTCGGTCAAGGGGGAGGATTCCTCAAGGGGGAGCACTTGAAAAAGAATTTTTATACTCCTACTCATTCATGCATAATCTCATACTTATTTTTGTCTTAACTTTGTATGTGGGTTTGCCATAAATAAAAAAGGGGGAGATTGTTGGTGCGGTAAGTCGAATCTAAGTTTTGATTATAGCAAAGCGATATAAAGTTAAGCTTATATTGTTATCTCACGAGCTAAATCAAGTGTGCGAAAAGTCTCAATCTTTGGAGTGAAGGCTAGCGACACCGGAGGAAGCCGCGGTGGTGGGCGACACTCGAGTTACCGGAGGGAGCCGAAGAAATCAGTGGAAGGCCAGCAAAGCGACACGTAAGTATCGAGGTAAGCTCGTGTGTGCGAGCGTAAGTGAGGTCGTATCCTCTTTACGGGGATGATCTTAGGCGACGATCCGACCCAAGACTTCCCATGGAAGGTCTATGTTGAGATCGGACGGCAAGTGGCCGTCGAATCCACTTATATTTTGAGCTAACTCTTTATTGTAGTCAAAAATCCTAGCCATCAGTTCAACCGGCCAGTTCAACCGGCGCCAGTTCAACCGGCCAGTTCAACCGGTGGTCAAAAATCAGCCTTGAGGAGTCAAGCTTTATCACCATTTTTCAAGGAGTTTTGTGTCCATTTGTGATTGGTTGAAGACCCATTCATTGAGGGGCTTAAAGGTTATAAAAGGAGGGCTAAACCTAGGGTTTCATCCTCAATTCTAAGTGCTCAAAAGCCTCCGTTACGCTGCAACTCTCCGACGACTCTACAACAACGAAGTGCTGCCAACAACCCTAGCTTAAAGTTTCTTTTGTTTAGTTGTTGGTATAATCTTAATTTGTTATTGCTTTCAATATTGCAATTCTTTTTAATCGAGGCTTTTCGTTGCATTTTACTTTAATAGAAGAGAGAGTTTGTCTCTCTATCTTTTTGCTTCGAAGGCTTTTGTAATCGTAAAACTCCTAACTCTAACGAGGAGAAGTGTTTTAGTGAATTGCCCTCCGTACACGGTCTAGGACTGTTAGGGCCTTGGAGTAGTAGCCGAAGGCTACGAACCAAGTAAAAAAACTATTTGTCTCATTTAGTTTTTATTTACATTTCCGCTGCGTTTAATTGTCTATCAAACGATTTAAAAGAAAAGTTTTTATCGCTATTCACCCCCCCCCCCCTCTGCCGATCCGCTTCGATCCAACAGATATTGCTTGCATTTTTGCCATATTATGTTGCCAATAAGTGAATTGTGGACTGCCGATCGATAAAAGCTCTCAATGGTGGTAAATTGAGTTATCATTTATACTAATCAATAAAATCATAACCATTTATCCTTTAGCATGGAATTCCTTTGAGTTATCATTTGTACTTATAAATGAAATCATAACCATTTATCCTTTAGCATGGAATTTGCTTTTCGTCTACGAAAAGATTCTTCAAATGCATAGTTTTTATTCTCAGTTATTCATATACTTTGATATTACTTTTTGTTTCTGTTTTTGATTAGTCATCTTTAACTTAGTTTTAGTTCTGTCAGATTGGTTTTAATTAGGAGGGGTTTTTTAGTACAATTTTTGTTGAAAACTAAATTAGGCTGGGATCACTCAACTTTTATATCTGAATTCTAAATGCCTTGTTGAAAACTAAATTATGTCCCCTCTCTAAGAAAATCACTCGTTGCGAGCCCAACCAATCTCAAGGCCATCAAGAACAACATCACCTCGCAAGTCAAAATCTCAAGCAATTTGAGCATATTTAAAAGTCAATTTTCAAAATATTCATACATATTTCCATTCAAACTCAAACTCCATTCCTCTTATTGGATAGTTAATAGCACATTTTACACTCACAAGAGGCCATAAGAACAGTGATAAGTTCAAAAATGTTTTTATTTACAAACATAATTCCGCAGCTACTCACATATCTTTTGTTTTCGACAATTCTAATCCTGCGCAAAGTAAATCTAAAAGAAAGGACCAGCCAAACCCTCGACTTCCTCGCAGTCGGTTGCCCAATTATGTTGTCTCTGTGGACAATTTTGAACACTCCGTTAATTTTTAAGTAAATAAATAAATAATCACATAATAGACCAAGAAACAAGCAATATTCATCTTTCAATATATTGATCCGTTGATCGCGTCAAGTCATGCATCGTGCACACGCGCGGTTACATTACGACCAAACGCTAGATCATTAAAGATACGGTTGCCAACTGTTTCAGTGTCAAAATTATCCTTCGAACATGCAAAATTATCCACAGCTGAATCAGCTCGTCCTTTTTCATGACATAGTTCTTTTGGAGCAGAGAGCAAAATGCAAAGCACTTCTTTGACCAAGGAGAGGGAATGTCATAGCTCAACTTCAGTACGGCTACGAATTTCTGGTCCTCGTTCGGAAGCTGCCATATTTCACTGTTAAATATCGGGACCAATAAGTTTCATCTTAACTGCTATGATATAAAAGATTGAAATCCGTTAATTTAATGATCTTATCAGTTTGCTGTTGAATCAGTATAAGTAAAGTAAATTACGATAGATCTTTAACTTCTAAGACTAATAACTAATGCATGGAGGGACAACATCCTTACATTTATGAGGGATTGACTCATTATCCTATGGTGCAACGTCTATATACTCTAGCTACTAGTCCTTCCTATGAGAGTTTTTATCACGACTAATATGGAACATACTAACACGACAATCTTTCAACCAATCCATTGAAATAGATGCATCTCATACAGAAAACCTGAAAGATTCATAATTGTGTATAATATAGGAACACAAACATGAAACAAGTTACCATCCATCACATAAAAATCATTTAAACTTGTACAACTTGCAAATAAATCTTAGGTCGCATTGCATGAGTGCAAAGCCGATACTCTGTAATATATATATATATATATATATATATATAATTTACAGATTAATTTATATATATTTATAGCAATTGCTCTCTTATTTTTACACATTCATTCACAATAATTTTTATAATTTTAATGATGCACAAAATAAACTTAAAAATCATATTCATCTAAGTTTGCATCCGTGGACAAGTTTTAAAACTCTATTATTTTTCAAATAAATTAATTAATTAATCAGATTATTGACTAAGAAAGAATAAAGGTATATCAATTCAATCAATATAGTCTTATAATTGTCTGTATTAGATATTCATCATCTACTATATTCAACTGAATGATTTTGTATTTTACCTCTTGATTCATGCACAATTGACTTTGTAGAGCATATCAAATGGTCCACGAATTTAATTTGAGCCCCGTCAATATTTGTAACTGTAAAAATAATAGAAAAATAATATAATGGAGATAATTAAATTAGTAGCAAATTAACATGATCAATTGATTACACAACAATAACAACAGCAACAATAAAAAAAGCTCAATAATTTAATGTAATAAAAGGTATATCAAACTAAATTATAGTAAAACAGTTGGGGAAAAAAACGTCTTAAAACCCAAGTAAGGAACAATTATTTCTTTGCTAATCATTCAAGATATTCCTGTGTTTCACCTAAGAAATACTATATCGAGGAAAACATCAATCCTTTGGAGCACGAAGTATATAAAATAATTTAATCTATGGACAATATAATATTACTTTAGTAAATATGACCGTAAAATAAATTTTATAATAAAATCGTAGATCCTAATTAAAATGCACACATTTATTTTATGCGTTATGGGACTAACAAAAAGAAGATATAGCTTAGGGTTTATTTGTCTAAAGACTTCAACCAATATATAGTAAAAAAAGAATAAGTTAAGCTTAGTCAACTCGAATTGTATTCACAAGGCTCGTTCATTATCTTCGCATCATAAATTTATGTTGAGAGCCACTTGCTATAAATGGATGAATAATAAGGCGACTTGAATCGACTAGAGTATAAATAAGAGTGAGTCATTTGTGACAATTTTAACATGCTATAACAAGAATATATAATAGTAAAAATAAGAAGGCATAAATCTCTTTGATTCAAATAATCAGTCATCTGATAAATAATTATTCTTGAGAAATGAAATATGATGAGAATGAAATAGCTAGGATTATGCATTCTGTCTGCGATTGATTCATGAAAATGAAATAAATATTTGTTCCTTACTATGCACTAATTTTGTAAAAAAAAATAGGCATAGTACTTGAAAATAAGAATTAATCTGCAAGACTGCAGTGATCTTTCAAACGACTAATTTCAATCGTACCTTCTGGGAGGAAGAAAGATATTTAAAAGTCTGGTCGCAACATTATACTTCAACACCTTCTGAGACGGAGATTAGCGACTGCATTTCATCCCAAGGTTCCCTTTTGGAATGATTAAAATATTTGGCACATGCGAGATGATCGGCCAATCTTTGCTTGTCTCCCTTTTGCATCTGCTCTCTAGTTGTGGGGAACACTCTTTAATGCCCAATTTGTTTAGCAAAGAGAGGTTCTGCAGACACCTCGGGAGCGATTTTAACCGGGGGCAGTCGCTGATCGATAGCCAACGAAGTGATCCGAGATACTGTAACCATTCCGGTAAGGTCGTGAGATTGGGGATTTCTTCTATGCATAGACTTTCTAGCACACTGGTTGATGGTGCTCCTGCCATCAAGGAGTCCAAGTCATCACAACAGCAAATACATAATGATGGGCTATTGAATTCCTCCCAGATGTAACCTAAAGCATTATGCGAACCAGTTATCCGCAATCGTTTGAGTGTGC
Organism: Wurfbainia villosa; assembly: GCA_025175895.1. Lineage (NCBI taxonomy): Eukaryota > Viridiplantae > Streptophyta > Magnoliopsida > Zingiberales > Zingiberaceae > Wurfbainia > Wurfbainia villosa. The sequence continues at coordinate 9,616,257 of CM045998.1, read as the reverse complement.
GAAAGTGTTGCAGTTGCCCACTTAAATTGACAATCTTGTGACAGATACGTATCTCAAACCCATGTAGCGAATTCAAGACTTGTACAAGTATTTCTGGTCGCAAAATTAGACTTTCACACTTTCTGAGACAGAGACATCTAAGTGCGCCGAGACGTCCCACTTCTAACGGGAAGAATGTCAAATTTTTACAATCCGCAATCGACAATGAATGAACCGACTGCATTTCATCCCTAGGAAGAAATTGTAGTTCCTCGCAGCTTTCAATTCTCAGCGTCATCAAAGATGTGAGGCTTCTTAGGCAATCACTGGGAAGAGAAGTCATGCCCTTCATGGACCGCAATGCGAGATAACTAAGAGAAGTCATTCTTCCAACACATGAGAGTAGGCTCTCACTGCAGTCATATAGACGAAGATGTTCGATTCTTGGAAGCCTTGGCATGGTTTTCAGTTTTGAACAAAAGGTAATATCCAATCTCTTTAGTAAAGGGAACAACTCATCGACACCATCAGACTCTGACCATTCCTCTAAATAAGTGAAGCCTGCCAAGTGGAGCTCTTGGAGGGAAGGAAAGCCTCCGTGCCCATGGAACTCAGCACCCATGTGTTCCACCCCATGCATGCCATTTATGGCAAGTTTTCTAAGAAATCGGAGATTTCCAAACTGAGGAATATGCTCACAATGATAGCAGTGTTCGAGAGTAACTTCAATCAAATTTGGTAACTGTGATTCCATCAACCATGTCGGAAATTGTCGGCTCCTGTAATAGGATATCTTCAACTTCTTTAAACTCGTATTGGGGCAAAGATCATCAAACATGCTCATGTCATTAGTTTCGGGACGGTCAAGAATCACCGAAACTGGCGAATCATTAAAAGATAAGGATAATTCATTAAAATCTTTATTCTTCAAAACTTTTCTTCCGCCACAAGAATAATTCCTCGGTTCTGGGAAAAATTTGATGGTCATTTCCCCACGAAGCTTCAAATCCTCAAGTTCTGTAATTGAGCATGAGTCAATTCTATTTCCACCGACGAAGCATGACAAACTTCTAAGACTAGTCAGTCGTGACAACCCAAAGGGCATGCGAGTCAAACTACAATGACTGCAACAGAGATACCGAAGGCTTTGCAAATTCCTCAATTTTTTGGGTAACTCCCGAAGGTTATAATTGTTACGGAGATTGAGATATTGTAAATTCTGAAGAGCAGTTATGGTGTCAGGTAGAATTTTCAAATTATTCCTAGATAAGTTGAGATATCTCAAATGTATCAAATTTCCTATCGATGCCGGCACCTTTCTAGTGTAATTTCCACTTAAATCTAACACCCGCAGGAATTTCAATTCTGAGAAGATGAGCTGAAATAGCTTGGTATTCTGATGTAACTTACAATATATCAATATCAGGGTTCTTAAGTATAAAGGCCTCTGGAAATACCTAGAATCGTTTGATAAAATTGCACATCTAAACATATGCAAATGATATGTTCTTTTTTGAATATCATTATTTATCTGAGAAAATTGAAGACTGTAATATTCACCTTCAGATACTGATTGTGCCATGTCATGCATCAAATCATGCATTGTCCACTCGATTGTATCACAGCCATTCTCAGAAGGTGCCGAGAGAAAGAATAATGACCTCGATACTGTTGGATCGAGAAGCGTCGCTAGAGGGGGGGTGAATAATGATCGTAAAACTTTTCGGCGTTTCGTTCGAGTAGACAATTAAATGAGTAAACACAGCGGAAAATAAAATGACACGTTTATTTTATTTGGTTCACAACCCAGCGGTTGCTACTCCAAGGCCCTATCGGTCCTAGACCGCGTACGGAGGGCAAATCACTATAACGTTTCCTCCTCGTTGGAGGTAGGAGACAACGATCACAAAACCGAAATTACAAGGATGAGGCAACAAGCCTACCTCACCTTGTTACGAATAAAAATAATACAATAAAAATAATTACTTGCTACTGCTGCTGCCGACGAAGAGGATTGGAACTTGTCGTCGCGTCGGCGTTATCACGGCGTTGGAGCGTTGGCGTTGTGGAGCACTTGATGAATAACTTTGATGATTTTGGAGTGGAATCCTCCCCTCCTTTTATAGACTTTGGGCTCTGAAATTGTCTCCTATTTCTTTGGAACGGATCATGAATTTTTCCAAATTTTATCGCGAAGTGGCCGCGTCAAACGTTATCCGTTTTGACCTAGCGCAAAGTCGAAGTCGTCGCCATCATCGATCGATGCCTCATCACCGATCGGTGATGCCTCATCATCGATGATCGATCGATGTCTCTCATCACATCAGCGATAACGATCGTATGTCCGTGATCATGTGCCCGGCTGGCACCGCCTGCGATGAGAGGTTAGCTCAAAAAATGGTAAATGCGACGGTTTCTAACCGTCCGATCTCGACCTAGACCTTCCACAGGAAGTCTTAGTCGGATCGCCGCCTACGGTCGTCCCCGTAAAGAGGACATGACCTTACAATCTCTCACTCACACGAGCTTACCTCGATAGTAGCTCTCGCTTCCGGCCTTTCACTCGATTCCTTCGGCTCCCTCCGAATTCACTCGAGTGTCGCCCGACCACCGCGGCTTCCTCCGGGTGTCGCTAGCCTTCACTCGACTTTAGTACTTTTACGCACACTTGATTTAGCTCGTGAGATAACAATATAAACTTAACTTTGTGTCTTTGCCATAATCAAAATACAGTTCGATTATCTAGTGCCCTGCACCAATCTCCTTTTTTGGCAAACCAACACAAAGTTAAGGAAAATTAAAGCATAAAACACATATAGTAGATGATGAATGCCATTCCCAAAAACTCCCCCTTAACCAAAACTCCCCCTTAACCTTAGGTGAGTTTTGAAAGAGATACTTTAGTTTTCAAAAAACAAATTTTGTGTTTCAAAATGAAATTTTGTATTACTCCCCCTTAACTTTCGCTCTTCTCCCCCTTTTGCCATAAATAAAAAAAAAGTGTTGGGGTTTTTGTATAAAATAGGGGTTTAAAACAATGTCGTTTATGCATGCATCTAGATAAATCAAATATGAGTCCAAGCATGCGTCTAGCAATAGTTAGATAGATTGGTTCGAGGTGTGTCCCTCTGCACCAATAAGGTTTGATGACTACGATTTACGATAGACATATAAGACCTATTCGTAGTCTTTGACTTAAATCCGAGTCCGGCTTTGTTGTACACGGCTCTTTGGGTTCCAAGTAGTCGGTTAAGGTTCTTAGATCCCAACGTGAACCTTTCCAACCTAGCCTCGACTTCTTGAACTTGGTCTTTCAAGAGAGAATTCTCCTTCTCAAGTTTTTCAATTTGGATTGAGTTTCTCTCTTGAACTTGACTAGTTGAAGAGGTTAGAGTAGCCTCTTGCTTGAGGGTTTCAACCTCCTCAAGTAACGACTCAACCCTAGACTCAGACTTAGTTAATTTCCTATTAAGCAGTTTAATTGTACTGTAAAGTGTACTAATTAAAGAAAAATTAACCTTAACTTTCCCTTTTGGTCCGGCTTTGAGTTTTCTCTCGAAATAATCTTCGGGGTCGGAGTCGGAGTTGTAGTTGGACTCGACTTCGGATTCTGACTCAGACTCCTCCGTTCTTGCCATGTAAGCTATGTCTTCTCTGTTGTCCCAAGTTGCATGGAAGGCTTTCCTTGCTCCCTTTTTCTTTTGGTTCTCATTCTTCAATTTCCTTCTTTCTTGTCGAACTATTCTCCGCACAATGTTGACTATTATGGCCTCCTCTTCGGATTCGTCTTCGGGTTCGAGTTCATCTACTTGCTTAGTAGGTGGCTTCCTTCTTTGTCCTGCAAGTAGAGCAATATCTCTCTCGGCCCGGACCACGTTAGTTTGCTCATGAAGTTCAAACTCGGAAAATAATTCATCTAACCTAAGCTTCGATAGGTCCTTAGAGACCTTGTAGACATCGACCATGGATGCCCACAAGGTAGTCCTAGGGAAAGCATTTAAAGAGTACCTTATAAGGTCCCGGTTCTCTATGGCTTGCCCGATCGAATGAAGACCGTTGACGATATCTTGGATCCGCGCATATAGTTGGGTGGCGGTCTCATGATCCTGCATCTTTAGATTGTACAGTTTATTTAAAAGTAAATCTCTTTTATATACCTTAGCATCGGACGTTCCTTCATGTAGCTCGATTAATTTATTCCATAGGTCCTTGGCGCTAATGAATGGTCTGATGCGGTTGAGTTCCTCCTTGGACAAGCCGCATTGCAATATTTGGATTGCTCTTGCATCGGCTTCGATTTGCCTCTTGGTTGCATTTGTCCACTTGTTGAAATCCACGAGCTCTCCTTGATCATTGGTGGGTAGAGCAAAGCCGGTTTGGATTATTATCCAAGTCTCGACTTGTGTTTTTAGAAAACACTCCATCCGACCTTTCTAATACGGAAATCATCTCCGTTAAAGAACGGAGGTCGGGTGGTACTATATCCCTCAATGTGAGCCATTAAGTATCTTGCAAAACACAAATAAAAATCAAGGGGAATTCCAAGACTTCGTCTTGGATTAGTAATGCGGGAAATAAATAGGAAATAAACAGAATTAAATGAGAAAAATGAGAAACTAACAAAAACTAACAATTTACGACCTTCGATGTCTCCGAAAGGGTACTAAACGTTGGATTTTGGGGCTGGAAACAGCTTGTTACAGGGGTAAACCCCGGTAAGAAGTGTAGATATCTCAGAGAGCTTCGATTTGGTGGGTAGATCGTTTCGTGAGTCCACTTGTAGCAAAAGTTATGCTCGTTTGATCGTGAGGTACTCCGAAGGAGATTAGTACTAGCAAAAACACAACCAAAAACTATGTACCAAGACTTGGTCTTGGATTAGTAGTGCGGGAGAAAAAAAACTTAAGAAAGATACGAATCGAAAAATACGAAAAGAAAACCAAAACGTGCTAGATTGGTGGTTTCACCAAATCTTAGCGCCCCCGCTCTGATACCAATTGTTGGATCGAGAAGCGTCGCTAGAGGGGGGGGTGAATAGCGATCGTAAAACTTTTCGGCGTTTCGTTCGAGTAGACAATTAAATGAGTAAACACAGCGGAAAATAAAATGACACGTTTATTTTACTTGGTTCACAACCCAGCGGTTGCTACTCCAAGGCCCTATCGGTCCTAGACTGCGTACGGAGGGCAAATCACTATAACGTCTCCTCCTCGTTGGAGGTAGGAGACAACGATCACAAAACCGAAATTACAAGGATGAGGCAACAAGCCTACCTCACCTTGTTACGAATAAAAACAATACAATAAAAATAATTACTTGCTACTGCTGCTGCCGACGAAGAGGATTGGAACTTGTCGTCGCGTCGGCGTTATCACGGCGTTGGAGCGTTGGCGTTGTGGAGCACTTGATGAATAACTTTGATGATTTTGGAGTGGAATCCTCCCCTCCTTTTATAGACTTTGGGCTCTGAAATTGTCTCCTATTTCTTTGGAACGGATCATGAATTTTTCCAAATTTTATCGCGAAGTGGCCGCGTCAAACGTTATCCGTTTTGACCTAGCGCCGAGTCGCCGCTTATCCGATCGATGCCTCTCATCGACCGATGGCAATGATCGTGATGCCTCTCATCATCGGCCGATCGATACGATCGATGCCTCTCATAAGTCAATCGATAATGACGATCGCCCAATGTCCAAAGAGCCGATCGCACCGCCACTTCCTGCAGTAAGAGGTTAGCTCAAAAAACGGTAAATGCGACGGTTTCTAACCATCCGATCTCGACCTAGACCTTCCACAAGAGGACATTGTTGAGGGTGAATAGCGATCGTAAATCTTTTCTTTTTCGTTCGTTCGATACGCAAAGTAAGCACAGCGGAAAATAAATAAACGTGTTCATTTATTTTCCGCTGTGCTTACTTTGCGTATCGAACGAACGAAAAAGAAAAGATTTACGATCGCTATTCACCCCCCCTCCCTCTAGCGACTCTAAACGATCCAACAATTGGTATCAGAGCGGGGGCGCTAAGATTTGGTGAAACCACCGATCTAGCACGTTTTGGTTTTTTTGTTCGTATTTTTCGATTCGTATCTTTCTTTGGTTTTTATTCCTCTCGCACTACTAATCCAAGACGAAGTCTTGGTACGTTTCTTTTGGTTGTGTGCTTGCAAGTTTTCTCTCTTGGAGTGGCCGACGGTAAAACGGCCATAACTTTTCGTACAAGTGGACTCACATAACGATCTACGTACCAAATCGAAGCTCTCAGAAAGATCTACATTTCTTACGAGGGTTTACCCTCGTAACAAGCCATTTCCAGCCCCAAAATCCAACGTTTAGTACCCTTTCGGGGACACCGAAGGTCGTAAGTTTCTATTTTTTGTTAGTTTCTTATTCTTCTTATTTATTTCTGTTTATTTTCTATTATTTCCCGCACTACTAATCCAAGACCAAGTCTTGGAATTCTCTTTGGTTTTATTTGTATTTTTGCAAGAGACTTAATGACTCACATTGAGGGGTATAGCACCACCCGACCTCCGTTCTTTAATGGAAATGATTTCCGTTATTGGAAAGGTCGGATGGAGTGTTTCTTGAAAACACAAGTCGAGACTTGGATAATAATCCAAACCGGCTTTGCACTACCCACCAATGATCAAGGAGAGGCCTTGGATTTCAACAAGTGGACAAATGCAACCAAGAGGCAAATCGAAGCCGATGCAAGAGCAACCCAAATATTGCAATGCGGCTTGTCCAAGGAGGAACTCAACCGCATCGGACCATTCATTAGCGCCAAAGACCTCTGGAACAAATTGATTAACTTACACGAAGGGACGGCCGATGCTAAGGTATGTAAAAGAGATTTACTTTTAAATAAACTGTACAATCTAAAGATGCAGGATCATGAGACCGCCACCCAACTACATGCGCGGATCCAAGATATCGTCAACGGTCTTCATTCGATCGGGCAAGCCATAGAGAACCGGGACCTTATAAGGTACTCTTTAAATGCTTTCCCTAGGACTACCTTGTGGGCATCCATGGTTGATGTCTACAAGGTCTCTAAGGACCTATCAAAGCTTAGGTTAGATGAATTATGACAAAGAAGGAAGCCACCTACTAAGCAAGTAGATGAACTCGAACCCGAAGACGAATCCGAAGAGGAGGCCATAATAGTCAACATTGTGCGGAGAATAGTTCGACAAGAAAGAAGGAAATTGAAGAATGAGAACCAAAAGAAAAAGAGAGCAAGGAAAGCCTTCCATGCAACTTGGGACAACAGAGAAGACATAGCTTACATGGCAAGAACGGAGGAGTCCGAGTCAGAATCCGAAGCCGAGTCCAACTACAACTCCGACTCCGACCCCGAAGATTATTTCGAGAGAATCGAGAGAAAACTCAAAGCCGGACCAAAAGGGAAAGTCAAGGTTAATCGCTCTTTAATTAGTACGCTTTACAATACAATTAAAATGCTTAATAGAAAATTAACTAAGTCCGAGTCTAGGGTTGAGTCGTTACTTGAGGAGGTTGAAACCCTCAAGCAAGAGGCTATTCTAACCCCTTCAACTAGTCAAGTTCAAGAGGGAAACTCAACTCAAATTGAAAAACTTGAGGAGGAGAATTCTCTCTTGAAAGACCGAGTTCAAGAGGTTGAGGCTAGGTTGGAAAGGTTCACGTTGGGATCTAAGAACCTTAACCGACTACTTGGAACCCAAAGAGCCGTGTACAACAAAGCCGGACTCGGATTTAAGTCAAAGACTACGAATAGGTCTTATATGTCTATCGTAAATCGTAGTCATCAAAGAGTCCAAGCATGGGTCCCAAAGGTTTTATTGAACTCACATATAAGGACTAATAAGTATTGGATTCCTCATGATCAAGTTCATTATTTGAATAGACCTTATTGGTTCAATGGTCTAGGGGGGGCTAACACTAAAATAGTATACCCGCTTACTTAACAAAACCATTGCATGCTTAGAATTTCTGTTAACTTGTGAACCTACTTAGAACACGTACATAACCAACTAAAATCCTTCGAAAAGATTGAGCCTCGGGGAGCCTCTTTTCATAAATAACTAGTTAGTCAACTCTTAACAACATAGTATCAGGACGCGGCGAGATGATAGTACGTTAGGGAAACAAAGTCTCGTGTATTCGAGCTAGATAAGGCGTATCTAGCTTGGTGCACTTGACCGAGTGGAACTAGCTGAAGCTACCTGTAGTATCCTAAACTAGTTAGACCAGGAAGTAACCCTAAGTGACTTAAGTGATATTTTCTTGAATTTGGCTTTGTCTAAGGAAGTGGTCGTTGTTCCGATCAAAGAAGGCCCCTGTGCCTCGCCATGACCTGGAAGCCAGTTTCTTGAAAAGTTACTTAACGATCTAAAGGTTAAATCTGAATCTAACCCAAGGTTGACTATCTTTAATCAATTTAAAATCATCTCACAAAACATATAAGGTGAACAAATTATGAGACACATAGAATGGGTGAGATGTTAAGGATAATTGAAATATACTTGAAACAATCCCTTCAAAATACTACTTATTTTCTCAACTATTGTACTTAACAACTCTTAGGCCAAAGTTTAGCGCCCCCTACATCTCTTATACTTCATATATTTGACTAAGGGGGAGAGCAAACTAACCTTAAGGGTTATATTATAAACCTTTAGATTATTGGTGCAGAGGGACACACCTCAAACCAATCTATCTAACTATTGCTAGACGCATACTTGGACTCATATTTGATTTATCTAGATGCATGCATATATGACATTGTTTTTAAACCCCTATTTTATACAAAAACCCCAACACTCGTTTTTGATTTATGGCAAAAGGGGGAGAAGAGCACAAGTTAAGGGGGAGTAACACAAAATTTCATTTTGAAACACAAAATTTGATTTTGAAAACTAAAGTATCTCTTTCAAAACTCACCTAGGGTTAAGGGGGAGTTTTGGTTGAGGGGGAGTTTTTGAAAATGACATTCATCATTTATTATACTGGTTTTATGCTTTAATTTTCCTTAACTTTGTGCTGGTTTGCCATAGATCAGAAAGGGGGAGATTGTTGGTGCAGGGACACTAGATAATCGAACCTGTGTTTTGATTATGGCAAAGACACAAAGTTAAGTCTACATTGTTATCTCACGAGCTAAATCAAGTGTGCAGAAAAGTGCTAAAATTTGGAGGTGAAGGCTAAGCGACACCGGAGGAAAGCGGTGGTGGTCGAGGCGACACTCAGTGGTCGGAGGGGCCAGAAGGAATCAGTGGAAGGCGGAGGCGAGGCTACTATCGAGTGGCTCGTGTGGTGAGAGATTGTAAGGTCGTGTCCTCTTCTACGAGGATGACCGTGGCGGCGATCGACTAAGACTTCATGGAAGGTCTAGGTAGTCGGACAGTTAGAAGAAACCGCCGTGCATTTACCGCTTTTCCGAGCTAACCTCTTACTCGCAGGAAGTGGCCAGCCGGCAATTGATCACGACATTGGGCAACCGATCGTTATCGCTGATCGATGAGAGAGGCATCGATCGATCGCCATCACGATCGATGAGAGGCATCAGTCGACTGATGGCGACGACTCAGCCTTTACGCTAGGTCAAAACGGATAACGTTTGATGCGGCCACTTCGCGATAAAATTTGGAAAAATTCATGATCCGTTCCAAAGAAATATGAGACAATTTCAGAGCCCAAAGTCTATAAAAGGAGGGGAGGATTCCACTCCAAAAACACATCAAAGTTATTCTCAAAGTGCTCCTACAACGCCAACGCTCCAACGCCGTGATAACGCCGACGCGACGACAAGTTCCAATTCTCTTCGTCGGCAGCAGTAGCAAGTAATCATTTTTATTGTATTGTTTTTATTCATAACAAGGTGAGGTAGGCTTGTTGCCTCATCCTTGTAATTTCGGTTTTGTGATCGTTGTCTCCTACCTCCAACGAGTAGGAGACGTTTTAGTGCTTTGCCCTCCGTACGCGGTCTAGGACCGATAGGGCCTTGGAGTAGCAACCGCTGGGTTGTGAACCAAGTAAAATAAACGTGTTCATTTATTTTCCGCTGTGCTTACTTTGCGTATCGAACGAACGAAAAAGAAAAGATTTACGATCGCTATTCACCCCCTCCCCCCTCTAGCGACTCTAAACGATCCAACAATAGATCATTAAAAACACTGTTGCCAACTGTTTCTGCATCAAAATTATCCTTTGAATGTATGAAACCATTTGCCGTCCACAGCTGAATTAACTCATCCTTTTTCATCACATAGTTTTTTGGGAATAGAGAGCCAAATGCAAAGCACTTCTTTGACCGTGGAGGTAGAGCGTCATAGCTCAACTTGAGCACAGATAAGATTTTTTGGTTCTCATCTTCGAGTTGCCATATTTCACTATTTAACACTGAGGACCAATAAGTTTCATCTCGATTGCTATGGAGCATGCTACCAAGAGATACTGCAGCCAAAGGCACACCACTACATTTTTTAACAATCTCTTTACTAATTTCCATCAAGTCCTCATTTGCTTCTTCGTGTCCAAAAGCAAATTGCAGAAACAAGGATAAACAATTATCTCCGGACAACTGTTGTATTTGGTGGGGATCGAGTGAGCCCATGATGGAAGAGACCTCTCGGCTACGGGTAGTCACTAAAATTTTACTTCCTCTTGCCCCACATGTGAAGCCTGCTTTCAGTACTTGCCATTGTGATGCATCTTCATTCCATACATCATCCAACACGAGCAAAAATCTCTTTCCAGATAATGAATTTTTCAGTTCCTCCCTCACTAACTCTGGCGCTGAGACGTTGACTGTTGCACCCGTAGCCAATTCTAAAACAGACTTCATTATCTTTGTGGGATCAGATTCTACTCCAACTACATTCCACATGCTAAACTTTCCAAAATGAGCATTCACCTTCTCATCATTGAAAACATGTCGAGCGAGTGTGGTTTTCCCCATGCCACCCATTCCGACAATGGAGATGACCTTCACTGTACCGTCGCTGCTTTCATCATCATTTATTAACATGTTCACAATCTTCTCTTTCTCTGTTTCTCTCCCTATAACAACCAAGCTATTGCACGAGTGGATCTCTCTGTAACCACTTGATGACATCCGAATAGTGTCTGGTGGCAAATTGAGAAGAATAGACTTTTGTAGCAAAATAGAATCTAGACTCTTTGTTGCCGCTTTTATCATGCCACTTAACCTAATCCGAAAACCAAGTTGATTATCAGATGAGAAGAAATCACGCACCGGCATGAAATATGCCTTTGATTTTTGCTTCCGCAAAGCTTCAGTGTCGTAGTAATCCACAGCATCCTCCAGATCGTAGGCCAAGTATTTGAACTTCTTCAGCAAGATCTTCGCAGCGGAATCCCTCACAGAGCAGGCCTCGAAATGTCGGATCCCGGTGTCAATAGCTGTTGACAACTCCTTGAGCGTCTCCATCCTCTCTTCTATATCAATTAATTCTTTGAGTCTCTTGTTGAGTTGGAGGAGGTCTGCCAACCATTTGCCCGCCAAACGAACCGCAGTAGTTGCCAAAGCTGCTTCCATAGCTACGCCTGCGACTTGGAACGATCCACAAGTTTTTCGTTCGCTGTGGATGGCTGCTACCTTTGGAGGAGAGGAGAAAGGAGAAAGAATAATTGGCAGTGTCACGCTACCTCTTTCAGTCTTTCTTTTTAATAGATATTAATTAAATCAATTATTAAAAAAATCTCTAAAACAATTTGAATTTTTAAAAATATATTCTATTCCTTAAAAAATAATTGTCTTTTTATTATTTAAATATAACATTGCTCGAGAAACTTATTTAAATATTTTCAAATTGCTTCAAAAAGAGACTTGCCAATACATAAAGATTTAAACATCCGTATAAAAAAATATAAATTTCTTTTGTTAAAGTGTTAGTGAAAATAAACGAGTAATATGAAACAAGAATTGTACCTGATGTAATATCAAAGAGATTTTACATTTATTTTTAAATAGTTTAAATTATCTTTAAAAGATTCAAAAATTGATACGAATGATTCAAAAATTAATTTATTAATATATTTTTTAAAGTTCGATTTAAACCATCAAAATTTTAGACAGAGTGTGCAAGTTCTAATATCAAAGAAGAATATCTTTGGAGTGGAGGATAGAGCATGAATATGAGTCAAAATGCTATCCTCATTATAAGATGTTAAGACGAGATATTACCTACAAAATGATAAAAGATCAAAGATCAAACGTTGACAGAACACCTAGGCCTAAAATTGTATACACACCAAATAAAATAAAATATGGGACAAAATTCAATAACAACCCATGCTGAAGTTTCTAATAAAAGTGGTCAAAGTAATAATCAACATTTACTACATTGGACAATTCTAAGATTAATGGAGCTTGTGGAAGGACCTCCATTGAAGTAACTTTTTACTTTGGATGGAATTAATTAACATGATTGTGATACTGAATATAAGAGGACGCGATAACAAACCAAGTTAAACAAATGTCAACTCTTAAACGAGAAGATTATAACAAAGAAAAGACTAAGTCTTAAGAAATAGACATCAGCGAAACCAGCCACTGATGAATACCCAGATAACAGAGAAGAAAGGATATTGAGGCACCTTGTGAAGAAAGGATGGTGTCCTCGTGTGCATGCATTAGATCTCTTGGTTACAACACTTTGTTGCAGAGGGAAGAGCTTGACTATATTGCAAGTTAATATCATGAATCCTTGTCATCATCCATGGAAAAAAAGAAAAGAAAAGAAGAAACTTGAAATACTTCTTCATTTCAGGATATTTTGCCTTCCTATGATCCAAATTTGGTGATTGACCTGGAGTTGAAAACGAAAAGTAGATGCTAAATTAATATTGCTATCAGATTGTTTTGGAATAGAACTGGCTCTCTTTTCTACAGTTGTTTGTAAGATTCTGTCAAATACAGTCCTTGTAAAATGCGGTCAATTGGTCTTACAAGACTTTAATTCCCACAATACATGGTAACGAGGAATTAGGAAACTTCAGAAGATTTTTGGCTCCGAAGATATTGCTTGCACTTTTGCCATATTATGTTGCCAATAAGTGAATTGTGGACTGCCGATCGATAAAAGCTCTCAATGGTGGTAAATTGAGTTATCATTTATACTAATCAATAAAATCATAACCATTTATCCTTTAGCATGGAATTCCTTTGGGTTATCATTTGTACTTATCAATAAAATCATAACCATTTATCTTTTAGAATGGAATTGCTTTTCGTCTGTGACAAAATTCTTCAAATGCATAGTTTTTATTCTCAGTTAATCATATACTTTGATATTACTTTTTGTTTCTGTTTTTGATTAATCATCTTTAACTTAGTTTTAGTTCTGTCAGATTGGTTTTAATTAGGAGGGTTTTTTTAGTACAATTTTGGTTGAAAACTAAATTAGGCTGGGATCACTCAACTTTTATATCTGAATTCTAAATGCCTTGTTGAAAACTAAATTATGTCCCCTCTCTAAGAAAATCACTCGTTGCGAGCCCAACCAATCTCAAGGCCATCAAGAAGAACATCACCTCGCAAGTCAAAATCTCAAGCAATTTGAGCATATTTAAAAGTCAATTTTCAAAATATTCATACATATTACCATTCAAACTCAAACTCTATTCTTCTTATTGGATAGTTAATAGCACATTGTACACTCACAAGAGGCCATAAGAACAGTGATAAGTTCAAAAATGATTTTATTTACAAAAATAATTCCGCAGCTACTCACATATCTTTTGTTTAATTTCGACAATTCTAATCCTGCGCAAAGTAAATCTAAAAGAAAGGACCAGCCAAACCCTTGACATCCGGCCCAGGATCGGCCAGAACGAATTGCTCGACTTCCTCGCTTTCGGTTGCAATTATGTTGTCTCTGTGAACAATTTCGAACACTCCGTTATTTTTTAAGTAAATAAATAAATAATCACATTGTAGACCAAGAAACAAGCAATATTCATCTTTCAATATATTGATCCGTTGATCGCGTCAAATCATGCATCGTGCACACGGTTACATTACGACCAAACGCTAGATCATTAAAGATACAGTTGCACAAATTAAAGATACAGTTGCCAACTGTTTCAGCGTCAAAATTATCCTTCGAACATGCAAAAACCTTTTGCTATCCACAGCTAAATCAACTCGTCCTTTTTCATCACATAATTCTTTTGGAGCAGAGAGCAAAATGCAAAGCACTTCTTTGACCGGGGAGAGGGAATGTCATAGCTCAACTTCAGTACGGCTACGAATTTCTGGTCCTCGTTCGGAAGCTGCCATATTTCACTGTTAAATACCGGGGACCAATAAATTTCATCTCGACAGCTGTGACATCAAAAGTTAGAATCCGTTAATTTAATAATTCTATCAGTTCACTGTTGAATCAACATAAATAAAATAAATCACAATAGATTTTTAGTCTTTAAGATTAATAATTAATACATGGAAGAACAATATTATTATATTTATGAGAGATTAATTCGTCGTCCTATGGTACAACGTCTATATACTTTAGCTACTAATCCTTCCCACGGAAGTTTTCATCACAACTAATATGGAACATACTAACACGACAATCTTTCTACCAATCCATTGAAATAGATGCATAGATGCATCTCATACAAAAAACCTGAACGATTCATAATTGTGTATAATACAGGAACACAAACATGAAACAAGTTACCATCCATCAAATAAAAATCATCTAAACTTATACAACTTGCAAATAAACCTTAGGTCGCATTGCATGAGTGCAAAGCCGATACTCTGTAATATATATATATCTATGTAATTTACAGATTAATTTATATTTATATCAATTGCTCTCTTATTTTTACACATTTATTCACAATAATTTTTATAATTTTAATGATGCACAAAATAAACTTAAAAATCATATTCATCTGAGTTTGCATCCGTGGACAAGTTTGAAAACTCTATTATTTTTCAAATTAATTAATTAATTAATTAGATTATTGACTAAGAAAGAAGCAAGGTATATCAATTCAACCAATATAGTCCTACAATTGTCCGTATTAGATATTCATCATCTACTATATTCAACTGAGAATGATTTTATATTTTACATCTTGATCCATGTATAACTGACTTTGTAGAGCATATCAAATGGTCCACGAATTTGAGCACCGTCAATATTTGTAACTGTAAAAATAATAGAAAAATAATATAATAGAGATAATTAAATTAGTAGCAAATTAACATGAGCAATTGATCACACAACAACAACAACAGCAACAATATAAAAAAAACTCAATAATTACGTTAATGTAATAAAAGGTATATCAAACTAAATGATAGTAAAACAGTTGGGGAAAAAAACGTCTTCAAACCCAAGTAAGATACAGTTATTTCTCAGCTAATCATTCAAGATATTCCTGTGTTTCACCTGAGAAATACTATATCGAGGAAAACATAAATCCTTTGGAGGATGAAGTATATAAAATAATTTGATCTATGGACAATATTACTTTAGTAAATATTACAATACTAGAAAAATTATTACTGTATGGTATAAAAAAGGAGGTGATAAGCTTTTATACTGTAAAATAAATTTTATAATAAAATCGTAGATCCTAATTAAAATGCACACATTCATTTTATACGTTATGGGAATAATAAAAAGAGATTTAGCTTAGGGTTTATTTGTCTCAAGACTTCAACCTATATATAGTAAAAAAGAAAAAGTTAATATTTAGTCAACTCGAGTTGTATTCACAAGGCTCGTTCATTATCTTCGCATCATAAATTTATGTTGAGAGCCACTTGCTATAAATGGATGAACAAGGCGAATTGAATCGACTAGAGTATAAATAACAGTGAGTCATTTGTGACAATCTTAACATGCTATAATAACAAGAATATAGGATAGTAAAAACAAGAAGACATAAATCTCTTTGATTCAAATAATCAGTCATCTGATAAATAATTATTCTTGAGAAATGAAATATGATGAGAATGAAATAGAATTATGCATTCTGTATGCGATTGATTCATGAAAATGAAATAAATATTAATTTGTTCCTTACGACTATGCACTAATTTTGTAAAAAAATAGGCATAGTACTTGAAAATAAGAATTAATCTGCAAGACTGCAGTGATCTTTCAACCGACCACTTTCAATCGTACCTTCTGGTGGGAGAAAGATATTTGAAAGTTTGGTCGCAACATTATACTTTAACACCTTCCGAGACGGAGATTAGCGACTGCATTTCATCCCAAGGATCCCTTTTGGAATGATTAAAATATTTGGCACATGTGAGATGATGGGCCAATCTTCGACTGTCTCCCTTTTGCATCTGTTTTCTAGTTGTGGGGAACACTCTTTAATGTCCAATTTGTTTAGCGAAGGGAGGTTCTGCAGACACCTTGGGAGCGATTTTAACCGGGGGCAGTCGCTGATCGATAGCCGACGAAGTGATCCGAGATACTTTAGCCATTCAGGTAAGGTCCTGAGATTGGGGATTTCTTCTATGAATAGACTTTCTAGCACACTGGTCGATGGTGCTCCTGCCATCAAGGTCATGCGATAAGCATCATTAATGAATCATGATCATCAATCATCAAAATTTTATTATTCATGAATCATGATCATCAATCATCAATCATCATTAATCTATTAAATCCTAAAAATGTCATGCGATAAAACAACTAAATAAATATAGTAAACTAACCATCAGTTGTCGAAAATTGAAAGTCGAAATCCAAAGGGTGTGAGAAGCACTGTAGCTGTCCACGTGCGAGTGGAGCTTGACTGCCTAAGAGACGAGGCGGAGACGGAGAGAATTAGAGTTTAGGACGGACAAAGACGGAGAGTGGACTGACGAAGGCCGGAGAGAAGGTTTAAGAGAGTTGGCGAGAGGCTGAGAGTGAAAGGTTACGGTTTAGGGTCCAAGAAAATTGTGATTTCGCAATTTCACGAATCGCGATTTTAGACCAAATCGCGATAAGCAGTCGACTGCTTATTTACATCAGTCGATTGGGGGCATCAATCAACTGATGTAAATAATCAGTCACTGCTTTAGTTAAAAATCTGTCGGTTCGGTTAAATCGAATTTTTCGATTCAACCCCGAAACTGAACCGAATAAACCGATATTTTTTAATAAAAAAACTGAATTTTTGATTGGACTGAACCGAACTTTCAAGTTTGGTCGGTTCGATCGGTTTAACCGACCGATTGCACACCCCTAGTCTTAACTACATCCCAGGAGTCAGGCAAAGACTGGATCACTCCTAGTACCTGAAGCTCATTAGACATCGACTTCCCGTATATTCTTCAAAGAGGTAATCATACTCGACATATGCATTGAATACTGTTTCATAGTATGATCGGACCTCTTTTTATAAGTAATAAATTTATATGTCAGCATTCTCAACTTAGGAGCTAAAGAGGTGCCATATTGCTCTTTAAGAGCACGCCAGACCAAATAGGATATAGTTCATAAATTGGGATTAGCTCATCATGCATACTACTAAGAAGAATTACCCTAGCTTGACCGTCCTTCTTCTTCCACGCACGATACACCTCCTGATCCCGTCTCACTTGTGTCGTGGTACCCTCTTCGGAGTCCACCATCTCATGCTTAAGAACCTCGGTTCCTCGAAAATGAACTGAGCCTTCCGATGCCAAATCTCATAATTGTCACCGTTCAGTTTGTTTCCCTTCACAAGATCCAGTATGACACTTTTTATCGCAACCATGTATTTGTCACACAGATAAAGAAACATAAGTGACTATTGATGTTTAATATCTCAATTATGTACCCTACTAATCATCAAGACTTAAATAACTTGAATACAAATTTCAAAACGAGCATATGAATCAACAGATACCATACACCACAATCTGAAATTGTATATCGTTATTCAAATTAAGATGCAGTACACAATTAGTCACATTATACTCTCAAGTTTAACCTACGCACCGTCGTGAGAGTCTACACACCGCCATACACTGGCAGCGCTTTCGGTAAGCCTATGCACTACTGAAATGGTCCGCACACCTCGAAGTCAAACCTCTTCGTCGTCTCCGAGATCCTCGACTTAACTCGAGTCACTTCTGAAAATCCTTTTCGATCTTCAGATCAGATTTTGGATAATCTCAAAATCTAACTCGGTTTTAAACACTCGACATAGCACCTCTTTGTGCCACACATCTCAGTGCAACTCGAGTATCTCTATTCGTGTCGAGATCCTCGGTGACCTCGAGAACCTAGTACCTTGCACATTCCATGCTCTCGCGAGTGCTGCCGACTACTTTGTCGACTACTTCAAGCACTTCCGAGCACCATAAGGCAAGTCTCGAGCACCACAGGCTCTGGTCGAGCACCACTTGTGCTAGCCGAGTAGCTACAATGCTTTCTCGAGTACAACAAGTCACGACCGAGCACTACGCGCGTGGCCGAGCACCTCACGTGCTGTCGAGCACTGCGAGCTCAGCTGAGCACCACGTGCACAACCAAGCACCTCACGCGCTGCAGAGCACCGCGCGCTCAGTCGAGCACCGCTTGTGCAGCCGAGCACCGCGTGTGATCCTGAGCATTGCACGCGCAACCAAACACCGTGCATGATCCTGAGCACCACACGTAAGCGGTCGAGTACCTCATCGTGCGGCCAACACTGCGTGCGTGGTCGAGCACCTCCTCATGCGACCGAGCACTGCGTGCGTGCCTGAGCACCTCCTCGTGCGACCGAGACCTTCACGCGTGGCCGAGCACCCCCTCGTGTGGCCGAGACCTGTGCGTGCGGCCGAACACCTCCTCATGTGGCCGAGCACTTCGTGCGCGGCGGAGCATCTCGCATGCAGCTTGAGCTCCTGCTCGCGCGGCCGAAGATCGTGTGCGTGCCCGAGTACCAACAGTGCACACACTGTTTCTCTACTTAGGCGCTGGATATCCTCAAATCCTACTGTGCCCGATTACCAATAGTGATTCACTATTGTTTCTCTGCTCACGATATGGAACACTGTTCATCATCTTCAACGAGAATTGTGTTCCGCGATCAACAACCATTTCTTGAGTTTTAACTCAAGAATTTATCGAACGATCTCACGTTCAACCTAGCTCTGATGCCAATGTAAAGAAATATAACTTATGAAAATATGAAAATTTTGTAAAATCATAAGTATACCATAAAGTAGACGTAGAATCATCGGAACTGCATCGCACAAGAATTTCTGTGAATTTGTTGCCTTTACGGAACGCTCGCAGTCGGGATGAAAATCACGAGGGTTAACTCAAACTTCCACCGCAACGTCACAACGTCGCAACCCTAAGCCCGGTGATGTTTGTGACGATTATTTCTTGTTCTCCTCAACAAGAGAAGAGTTCTCTCAACTCTGCAATGCTAGCCTTCACGCAGCACTTGCACATGAGAACTCACACCCATCCACGGCTTACTCACACAAGAAGCCTCCTTAAGAAGCACACACTTGCTTCTAATATTATTCCAAACAAGACCCAAAACATAGACACACACACACAGATATATATTCAGTACCAAATACAAATTAGATGCTAACTCGATGATTTAAAAAAAGGGAAACCAATCTTGTCTCTACCTATTGCAAACAAAAATCATGGGAAACTACAAGTGCACATGTCTCTACCTTAAGTGAACAGTAATGATCATAGAAATAGAACATGTAGAAAAATCTAAATTTAATACATTCATTTTATTCACCAAATCAAAAATCTCAATCTATGCCTTTATATTCCTAAGACTTTGCTTACATGTGCATTTAAATCTCGCCAAGTGCAAGTTTTTAAGTCATAATTTCATCCAAGTTCTTCAAAATTCCTCTTTTGATTTGATCATTCAGTCTTATAATTTTTAGGTGATCCTAAAATAACCAAGAAATAAAATCACTAATGTGCTTTTTGCTTTAAATTAATATGCATATGTCATAGAACTGTATGAGTAACAGATAAATTTAACAATTGTCATCAAAGTTTACAGTTGGTCTATTTAACAAATTGCACAACAACAACAAATAATTTTCCATTAACAATTTTAATATAAAAATATACTGCAAATAAATAGAATGATGGGAGAGGTGTATCATAGCATTGGCCTAAGTGGAATGGACATTCACAAGTGGGATTGATCCTCGTGCCTACTTTCAAAGGTATAAATCAGAGAGCTCAATGATAATAAATTAGGATGGAGTCTATTATTTTAAGATTGTTAATTTCCTTGATTGAGATAACAGTATAAACTTAAGAACTGAATGAGAACTGGTACAGATGAAGAATAATTTCATCCAACTATACTACCATCTACAGATGCCACACTCAAGAGACTTTTAACAAGAATGTTGTATAGTTGGATAATAATTAATGTTGGCATGCCTTCCAAGGTTAACTTTCTGAATTAATTCCTCATTAAATCATCAACTGTTAAGGGAGTAATTAGCATCCACCAATCCTAGTTTAAGAGGCAAAATTGAAACTTGGTGAAAACTTGGATGACTTAAGCTAGAACCAGTAGGAAACCAATAAGGGCAGCAATGAAAAAAAATAGAAAAAAGAAAACTCGACCACATTGCTTTCTATTGCAAAAAACAGTAATTCCCATTTTGATACTTAAGTTGGCAGAGAAATTCCATAAAGGTTTGAATGGAGGAAACTTGTGGAGGAATTTCTGCAGGACTTAAGTTAGCTTTAACAGAATATCCCCCTGATGAATCACAATATCGTTATGAAGTTGATATTCCAAATTAAACAAATCCAACAAAGTGTCACCTTGTATCTTCTGAACACTCAAGAGAGACTTAGATTGAAGAAACAGGTGTTGGGACTGTAGAAGAGCACAAGACCATAACATACTAGGTATACAACTCTAAATACTAGGTATTTGGTTTAGGAAGGTACATCGTGTCACTTGATGGTGATGACCTAGCTTTATGAAAAATATGGTTAAATTTCATGTTCATATGTTTGGACAAATTTTAATGTTGGACAAATTTTAATGTTGGTCCGTCTAGACTAAATGTAAATCTCAAGCCTTTTCATCCATGCTTAAGATTGGAATTGAAGGTATTTTTTGGTAGAAGCTAACGTAATACCAATTTAATAGCCAAGTCCAAATCACAAAATTCATATAGGAAAGGCATAAGAATTAAGAAAATGCCCAAGTCATAAAGACATGATCATCAAGCACAGCTAACAGATAAATTTAACTGTACATGATAAATAAATCCTAGAGGAAATATGGCCTACTGGAAATATAGCTACTGTGGCAAGACACTAGCCAGTCTGATCTCCGATCAATTATTGTCCAAGCTACATAACCAGACATATCAGCTTATGGATACAACTTTTAAATGCATGAGGTCAAATGACAAGTGCAATGGAGCAGAAAAAGCATCTGTACTAGTCACAAAAAAAGGTTCGAGAATTGAATGTTCGCTTGTACTTGTTTCTAATATGGCTTCAATTTTGAGAACCATATATGGCAGTATATGAGTGGGGAAAAAAAACAAATGAAGCATGTAGATAGATATGTGATTCTCATTTAAGAAGCAAGTAGATTAATGTTGCATCCAAAAATCTGATATCAACGACAGTTACAAAGTTAACTGATACTACTCAAGACAAACAAGCTATGAATTTGTTGTTGCATGATTTCTATCATTAACAGGAAATAATTGCAATAATACAATCAGATTAGAAGACACAGAAGCTAGTCGAAATAGAAGTTTGCATTCACCACCAAGTGATTTACATTGTTTTATTCTCCATCAAATTTTCACAATGTCATTCAGGACAAGCCAGAATTAATTGGTAAATAGATCACACTATTATAAGAATTCATTAAGTCATCCTTGAAGAGGTAAAGGCACAACATGATAACCATAATGCAATTAGTTTATGACGCTGAACCTGTTGGGACGGAATCAGGATGCTGAAAACTGAAAAACATATTGAAACGACAAGTTAGATTTCACTGTAAGCAAAATAGAAATATAAACACTCAATCAAACTTCTACTAAATTAAAAGACAAAAAATTACAAAAATCAAATTATAATTACAAGAAGACAGCAAACTTTGATTCCTTGTTTGCTCATTAACCTATAACCAAATTAAAAGATACTCATACCAAACTAAAAGACAACAAACTATATGATATATAAAATAAGATAATTTCAAAAAAAAAAAAACAAATTGTAATTTTAATTTAAAACTAACCGAGATTCATTGTTTGTTTGTTTGTATCACACCATGCAAGTATTATTCATGTAACAAAGAGTAATTGAGTAGTTTTTGAAGTTTTCACCATAAAGGCTGGAAGACGATTACTGAAAACTCTTTGATTATCATTTAAGTGGAGAAAAACTTAGGAGAAAGGTATGCTAATTGAGGAATGACGCAACTGACAATTTTTTTCCTGGAGATGATAAATGTAAAGCTTGAAATAAGAGTTACTCTTAGAAAATGGACCGCACCGTGCCATGGAGGCGTTCTTTGACTCCTGGCTCGCCCGCCTCGACCACCTCCGCTCCGACCTCCTCCACGCCTTCAGCCATCGGGCCGACCTGATACCCCAGGCCGTCGACGCCGTCCTCTCCCACTACCACGACTACTGCGATGCCAAGGTCCGCCTCGCCGACTCCGACGTCCTCCGCGCCCTGACTCACCCCCTTCGAACGCATCTTCCTCTGGGTCGCCGGCTGGACGCCCTCCCTCGCCTTCAGCCTCCTGCTCGCCCACTGCCTCCTCTCCCCGGACCAGCACGCCGTCGATAGCGGCGTGGTGATGTCGGCAACAGAGAGGTGAAGTCCAAAGGTGGAGAAGGAAAAAGAGGGCACAAAAGGTTGCGCGCACGGGAAGGCTACGGGAGAAAACAACGTTAGTAAACCTAAATTAATATGTTTATTAAGTGTAATGACATTTATAATTACACTGTAAAATAAATATCTTTAAGAAAATATCACCATAGTTTATTATTCTTATAGTGATTCCTTCTTCGGCATCCTATTTTGTGCACCGGACTATAATTTACCTCTCGATCTATCTCTTGATCCATCTGCAACAGGCTTTGTAGAGAGTATCTGTGAATTCAAAAATAATAAAAAAATAATATAACGAAGATAATTAAATTAGTAGCAAATTAGCATGAGCAGTTGATTACACAACAACAAAAAATTAAATAATTAGATTAGTGCAATAAAATTTATATCAAACTATATGATAGTCAAATAGTTGGGGGCTGGAGGGAAATGTCTTAATTAAAAACCAAAATCCAAGTGAAGTACAATTATTTCTCAGCTAATCATTCAAGATATTCCACTGTTTCACCTAAGAAATACTATATTGAGTAAAACATCAATCCTTTGGAGCATGAAGTAGATAAAATAATTAGATCTATGGACAATATTATTGTAGTAAAAATTAAAATACTAGAAACTTCATTACTGTATGGTACAAAAAGGGGAGGTGATAAATAAAATTATTTTTCAATGAAATAAAAAAGACATATAATATATAGTAAAATAGTAATCATAGAATATGACCTTAATTAAAATGTATACATTTATTTTATGCATTATGGAAATAATAAAAAGAGATAGAGTTTATTTGTCTAAAGACTCCAATCTATATATACATAGGAAAAAAGAATAAATTGGCTATAGTCAACTTGAGTTGTCCTCGTTCATTATCTTCTTTCAAATTAAGCATCATTTATGTTGAGAGGCACTTGCTATAAATCGATGAATAAGGCGACTTGAATCAACTAAAGTTGCACGACAAATAAGAGTGAGCCATTAGCGACAATTTTAGCATATTATAACAAGAATATAGGATAGTAAAAATAAGAAGGGAATGTATCTCTTTGCTTTCAAACACTCATTCATGTGATAAATAATTATTCTTGGGAAATGAAATATGATGAGAATGAAATAGGCTTATGCATTCTGTATGTGATTGGTTCATGGAAATGAAATAAATATTTGTTCTTTATTATGAATTAATTTTGTAAAAAAATAGGCATAGTATTTGAAAATAAAAATCTGCAAAACTGCAATGATCTTTCAACTGACTAATTTCAATAGTACCTTTTGGAGAGATTGAAATATATGACACATGTGAGATGATCGGCCAATCTTCGCCTGTCTCCCTTTTGCATCTGCTTTCTAGTTGTGTGGAACACTCTTTAATGCTGAATACTTGTAGAGGGAGGTTCTGCAGCCACCTTGGGAGCGATCTTAACTGGGGGCAGTTGCAGATCGATAGCAAGCGAAGTGATCTAAGATACTGTAGCCATTCAGGTAAGGTCGTGAGATTGGAAATTTCTTCTATGAATAGACTTTCTAACACACTGGTTGATGGTGCTCCTGCCATCAAGGATTCCAATTCATCACAACAGCATATATATAACGATGCGCCATTCCTTTCCTTCGGGATGTCATAGGGAGAAAAATGCGAACCATTTATCCGCAATTGTCCCAGTCTGTGAAAGTGTTGCAGTTGCCCACTCAAATTCACATTCACATTCTTGTGACAGACATGTATGTCAAACCTTTGTAGCGAATTCATGATTTGTATAAGTATTTCTGGGCCCAACATTAGACTTTCACACAAACAGAGATATTGAAGTGCGCCGAGACGTCCCACTTCTAACGGGAAGGATGTCAAATTTTGACATTCCACGATGGACAATGAGATTATCGATTGCATTTCATCCCAAGGAAGAAATTGCAGTTTCTCGCACCATTTAATTTCCACTGTCGTCAAGGATGTGAGGTTTCTTAAGCAGTCATTGGGAAGAGATGTCATGCCCATCATAGACCGCAATAGATAATACCGGTCACTGGGAACAAATGTCTTGTCCACCATGGACTCCAATGAGAGATGAGAAAGAGAAGTCATTCTTCCAACACATGAGAGTAGGTTCTCACTGCAGTTACGTAGATTAAGATATTCGATTCTCGGAAACCTTGGCATGCTTTTCAGCTTTGGACAACTGTAAATCTCCAGTCTATTTAGTAAAGGGAACAACTCATCGACACCATCAGACTCTGACCATTCCTCTAAATTAAACATCCCTGTCAACTGGAGCTCTTGGAGGGAAGGAAAGCCTCTGATTGTTCCGTGCCCATGGAACTCAGCACCCATGTGTTTCACCTTAGGCATGCCATTTATGACAAGTTTTCTAAGAAATCGGAGATTTCCAAAATGAGGAATATGCTCACAAGCATAGCAGACTACGAGAGTAACTTCAATCAAATTTGGTAACTGTGACTCTGTCAACCATGTCGAAAATTGTCGGCTCCCGTAATAGGATATCTTCAGCTTCTTTAAACCCGTGTTGGGGCAAAGATCATCCATCATGCTCATATCATTAGTCTCGGAACCAATAAAAGATAAGGACAATTCATTAAAATCTTTATTCTTCAAAACTTTTCTTCCATGGCAAGAATAATTCCTCGGTTTTTTGGAAAATGTGATGGTCATTTCCCCACGAAGCCTCAGATCCTCAAGTTCTGTGATTGAGCACGAGTCAATTCTATTCCCGCCAACAAAGCATGACAAACTTCTAAGACTAGTCAGTCGTGACAACCCAAGGGTCATGTGAGTCAATTTACAATAACTGCAATCGAGATACCGAAGGTCTTGCAAATTCCATAATTTTTTGGGTAACTCCTGAAGGTCATTCTCACGGAGACTGAGATATTGCAAATTCTGAAGAGCAGTTATGGTGTCAGGTAGAACTTTAATTTTATTCCCAGATAAGTTGAGATATCTCAAATGTATCAACTTTCCTATCGATGTCGGCACCTTTCTAATGTCATTTCCACTTAAATTTAACACCCGCAGGAATTTCAATTCTGAGAAGACGAGCTGAAGTAGATTGGTTTTCTGATGTAACTCCCAACATATCAATATCAGAGTGCGCAAGTACAAAAGCCTCTGGAAATAGCGCAAGTACAAAGGCCTCTGAAAATACCCCTGAGAATCGTTTGATAACCACAGACGCAAATGATATGTTCTGTTTTGAATATGCTGAG
This sequence comes from Wurfbainia villosa, assembly GCA_025175895.1. Lineage (NCBI taxonomy): Eukaryota > Viridiplantae > Streptophyta > Magnoliopsida > Zingiberales > Zingiberaceae > Wurfbainia > Wurfbainia villosa. The sequence continues at coordinate 9,590,241 of CM045998.1, read as the reverse complement.
AAAATTCATTTTCATCATCTGGCTGAGAAACTTCACCTTCAGATACTGATTGTGCCAGATCATGCATCAAATCATGCATTGTGCACTCAATTACATCATCGTCGTACTTCTCAGAAGGTGCCGAGAGAAAGAATGACCTCGATACTAGATCATTAAAAACACGGTTGCCAACTGTTTCGGCATCAAAATTATCCTTTGAACGTATGAAACCATTTGCTGTCCACAGCTGAATCAGATCATTCTTTTTCATTACATAGTTCTTTGCGAATAGAGAGCCAAATGCAAAGCACTTCTTTGACCGTGGAGGAAGAGCGTCATAGCTCAACTTGAGCACAGATAAGACTTTTTGATTCTCATCTTCAAGTTGCCATATTTCACTCTTTAACACTGAGGACCAATAAATTTCATCTCGAGTGCTATGGAGCATGCTACCAAGAGATATTGCAGCCAAAGGCATACCACCACATTTCTTAACAATCTTTCTACCAATTTCCATCAAGTCCTCATTTGCTGCTTCGCCTCCAAAAGCAAATTGCCGAAACAAGGACAAACAATCATTTTCAGATAGCTGTTGTATTGAGTGGGTTTCGAATGAATCCATTATCGAAGAGACCTCTCGGCTACGGGTAGTCATTAAAATTTTGCTTCCTCTTGCCACACATGTTAAGGCTGTTTTCAATTCCCCCCACTTGACTGCATTTTCATTCCACATATCATCCAGGACGAGTAGAAATTTCTTCCCAGATAATGCATTTTCCAGTTTCTCTCTTATTAACTCTGGTTCTGAAATGTTGACCGATGCACCAGTAACCTGTTCTAAAACAGATTTCATTATATCTTTAGGATGAAATTCTTGTCCGACAGTTTTCCACTTACAAAAATTTTCAAAATGAGCTTTCACCCTCTCATCGTTGAAAACATGCCGAGCGAGTGTGGTTTTCCCCATGCCACCCATTCCGACAATGGCGATGACCTTCATTGTACCGTCGCTGCTTTCATCATCATTTATTAACATGTTGACAATCTTCTCTTTCTCTGTTTCTCTCCCTATGAAAACCAAGCTATTGCCCGAGTGGATCTCTCTGTAGGCACTCGATGACATCTGGATAGCGCCTTGCGGCAAATTAAGAAGAACAGACTTCTGTAGCAAAATAGAATCTAGACTCTTTGTTGCCGCTTTTATCATGCCACTTATCTTCCTCTTAAAATCAAATTGATTATGAGATGAGAAGAAATCACGCACCGGCATGAAATATGCCCTTGATCTTTGCTTCCGCAAAGCTTCAGTGTCGTAGTAATCCACAGCATCCTCCAGATCGTAGGCCAAGTATTTGAGCTTCTTCAGCAAGTTCTTCTCGGCCTCATTCCTCACAGAGATGACCTCGAAATGTTGGATCACCGTGTCAATAATTGTTGACAACTCCTTGAGCTTCTCCATTTTTCCTTCTATCTCAATAAATTCTTTGAGTCTCTTGTTGAGCTGGAGGAGATCTACCACCCAGTTGCCCACCAAACGAACCGCAGTAGTTGCCAAAGCTGCTTCGATAGCCATGCCTGCGACTTGGAACGATGCACAAGTTGTTCGATTGCTGTGGATCTGGCTGCTACCTTTGGAGGAGAGGAGAAAGGATTAGCAATAATTAATGAGCAGGGCAACGACTTGAGCAGGGCAACGACTTCTTTGATCAATACTTCTCGGACAGCTGGTGCTAATAAATTTTGAATAGATATTATTAATTAAATCGATTATTTTTTTTATTGATATGAGAATATTCGATTAATTAAAAAAAAATCAATCTTCGAAATATCTTATTAATAATTGAATCAGATAAAATTGAAATTCAATTTATCTCTATTGATCATCAAGAGTAAATAAAAAAAATAATTTAATCTGAATTTTATAATCGTATTATCCGTGAATGACGATCTAATATCAAAATCATATTTCGTATATTGAATAAACTCCTGAATTCAAAATGAATCGAATAATTTTTTTTTTAAATTCATCGTATCTAACGAGGATCTACCGTACGCATGGGATATTAAATCAATTATTCAAAGGATCTCTAGGTTGGCCTAATTTCCAGCTCACTGTGACAACATCTCGGTTATTGATTGAAAAACTAATTTAATTTTTTAAAAATATTTTCTATTTCTCAAAACCTAATTTTTTTATTATTTAAATATAACATTGCCTGATAAATTTATTTAAATATTTTCGAATTGCTTCAAACAGATAGGATTATTTTACATGGAAAAGAAAGATCCATATATTTTAATTGACGTCGCTATGTTTTTTTAAATAATTTAAAAATACTTTAATGGTATAATATTTTATTAATGTCAAAATATTTTTAAAATATTTATTTTATTATAAAAACATTCCTGATTAAAATATCTATTTTATACTTTTTTTTGAATTACCATTTATTTAAATCGCTCGCAGATCTTAACTGGCAGCAACTTCAACTTCTTTAACTGAATCTCGTTCTGTCTGGACGAGACGACCATCAAATAATTGTCTGAGCTTCCCAATTGAGTTTCTGTTGCTCTTCAATTGTTTTAATTACCCACAAATAAATTTTCTTTTTTTTCTCTTTCTTTTTAATATTTGTGTTTCTAATTAAGTTTGGCTCGCGAATTAAGTTTTCGTTGTCGTTTAAGTTTTTTTTTTTTTTTTTTGCAAAGTTTTATTTAAAAAAAAAAACTAAAGAGAAAGCAGTGTTGAATGTTAATTTATTTTGTCACTTTGGATTTTACTTATAAAAAACACATAGAAAAAGCTCGATTAAGGCTTTAACGCTCCCATTTGATTTTTTTTTTTTTAATTTCTAATTCTGCTGGCACCCATTCAACTGGAAGAATAAAATATATACGAGACCAAATAATAATAATAATAATATGCACAAAGGCTCCATTTATCTCTAAAAAATAGATTTTAAAATTTTTGTTTCATTAATAAAAAAATCTATTAATAAATTTATTTTTTTATTATTATGTTTTGATATTCGAGTGGATCGACTACTCATGCCATCAAGATGAGTCAATCCATATAGTTGGGTCAATTAAGTTGAGAAATTTAGTCAAGTCAATTGATATATAGGCCTTTGGAAGCGATCTGAGTTGGAGGCAGTTTTGTCCCCACGGAAATGACGCGATGGTAAAGTCAGAGCGATGCTTGTATAATGGACTGGATTTGATATCGGATGTGGAGTATAAAATCTCCTCTGATTTCAAATAGACTTCTCTCTGTCTTTGTCATCGTGTCGAGGGACTATGTCCCATTTGCCATTTATCTCATTCTCGTCAGTGCTCTAGGACGGATGACAAAAGACTACTAGTTGAATAAATTCCTAACTTTATAGAATTGGAGGCAGTTTTCGATCGATAGCTTACGAAGTGATCCGAGATGACGGAGCCATTCAGGTAAGGTCGTGAGATGATCGGAGATTTCTTTTATGAACAGACTTTCTAGCACACTCGTTGATGGTGCTCCTGTCGCGTTATGTAGTTTCAGGTAATTACAAGGAGACCAATGACCACTCGAATTCCACTTATCGACAATCTTTGGAGCGTGTGCAGAGCTGCAGTTGCCAGTGAAAATTCACATTCTCGGCACAAATAATATGCATGTCGAATTCATGCAGTGAGTTCAAGATTTGTACTAGTATTTCTGGCTCCAATGTTACACTCGCACATTCTCTGAGACACAGATATCGGAGAGCAGGGAGACCGGGGAGAGAGATTAATGTCATAGCTCAACTCGAATGCAGCCAACAATTTCTTTCTGGTCCTCGTAACGAAGGTGCCATATTTCACTGTTCAATATGGGGATCAACAAGTTTCATCTCGACTGCTATATATGGAGCATACTGCCAAGAGATATGGCAGCCAAGGGCGCACTGCAACATTTCTCGACAATCTTTCTATCAATTTCTAGCATGTCCTCAGTTTTCCAAAACTGTTGTATTTGATGGGAATTGAGTGACCCCATGATTGAAGAGACCGCTCAGTTACGTGTAATCACTAAAATTTTACTTCCTCTAGCCCCACTGTGAAGCCTGCAAGCTTTCAATGACTGTTCAGTATGGGGTTTCCTTCGAATCCATTGCGGCGTAAAATAGATCCATCTCATTCATAATTTCTGAACGACACATAATTCATTCACAATTAATATTTATAATTTAAAAGACACACAAAACAAACTTAAATATAATATTCATCAAAAAGATCGACTTGCTCTTCTTGCAAGGTTTGCGTCCGTCGACAAAAATAAATAAATCAATTAATCAAATTGCAGGAAAAAAAAAACAGAGTATATCAATTCAACCAGTACACAGTCGGAATTGTCCGCGTTAGAGAATCACCATCTACTTTATTCGACTAAATGATTTTTATATTTTACCTGTTGATCCATCTGCGACTGATTTTGTAGAGCATGTCAAATGGTCTATAGATTTGAGCCCCCTCAATATTTGTAACTGCAAAAATAATAGAAAAACAATGCAATGGAGATAATTAAATTAGTAGCGAAATTGCATGAGCAATTGATCACACATCAACAATTAACAAAAACAAAAAGCGCAATATTTATATCAATGCAATAGAAAGTATAACAAATTCAATGATAGTAAAACAGTTGGGGAAAAAACGTCTTAAAATCCAAAATCCAAATAACGTAAAATTATTTCTCAGCCAATCATTTAATATATTCCTTTGTTTCGCCTAAGAAATACTATAGTAAGGAAAGCATCAATCCTTTAGAGCATGAAGTGCATAAAATAATTGTAGCTATGGACAATATTACTGTAGTAAATATTATAATACTAAAAAAAATTTCACACTATATGGTATAAAAAAAGGAGATAATAAATAAAATTAATTTTTTATCACCAAATGAAAAAAAAAACATATATAGTAAAATCGTATTCATAGAATATGATCCTATATTAAAATGCACATATTTATTTTATACGTTATGGGAATAATAAAAAGACATAGCTTACGGTTTATTTGTCTAAAGACTCCAATCTAGCTATGTATAGTAACAAATAAATAAATTAGATTTTAATCTCAAATTGTATTCACAAGACTCCATTATCTTCTTTGAAAGCACCATCCATTTGCTATAAAAGGATGAATTAATAAGGCGATTTGAATCGACTAGCTAGAGTTGCATGACAAATAAAAGTGAGCCATTTGCGAAAATTTTAGCATGTTATAACAAAGAATACAGGATAGTAAAAACAAAGAAGACAATATATGATAATATCACTTCCTTTCAAACACGCATTCATCTGATAAATAATTATACTTGGGAAATGAAATAGGATGCGAATGAAATAGGATTATGCAGTCTGTATGTGATTTATTCATGAAAATAAAACAAATATTTGTTCCTTATTATGCATTAATTTTGTAAAAAATAAGCATAGTATTTGAAAATAAGAATCTACCAGACTACAATGATCTTTCAACCGACGAATTTCAATACTACTTCTGGATAGATAAAAATATTTGACACGTGTGAGATGATCGGCCAATCTTCGCCTGTCTCCCATTTGCATCTGCTTTCTAGTTGTGGGGAACACCCTGGAATAAACAAATCGTTTAGCAAAGGGAGGTTCTGCAGGCACCTTGGGAGCGATCTTAACTGGGGACAGTCGCGGATCGATAGCTTACTAAGTGATCCGAGATACTGTAACCATTCCGGTAAGATCGTGAGATTGGGAATTTCTGCTATGAATAGACTTTCTAGCACACTGGTTGATGGTGCTCCTGCCATCAAGGATTTCAAGTCATCACAACAGCAAATACATAATGATGCGCTATTGAATTCCTCCCAGATGTAACATAAAGCATTATGCGAACCAGTTATCCCCAATCGTTTGAGTGTGCGAAAGTGTTGCAGTTGCCCACTTAAATTGACAATCTTGTGACAGATACGTATCTCAAACCCATGTAGCGAATTCAAGACTTGTACAAGTATTTCTGGTAGCAAAATTAGACTTTCACACTCACTGAGGCAGAGACATCTAAGTGCGCCGAGACGTCCCACTTCTAACGGGAAGAATGTCAAATTTTTACAATCCGCAATCGACAATGAATGAACCGACTGCATTTCATCCCTAGGAAGAAATTGTAGTTCCTCGCACCTTTCAATTATCAGCGTCATCAAAGATGTGAGGCTTCTTAAGCAATCACTGGGAAGAGAAGTCATGCCCTTCATGGACCGCAATGCGAGATAACTAAGAGAAGTCATTCTTCCAACACATGAGAGTAGGCTATCACTGCAGTCATATAGACGAAGATGTTCGATTCTTGGAAGCCTTGGCATGGTTTTCAGTTTTGAACAAAAGGTAATATCCAATCTCTTTAGTAAAGGGAACAACTCATCGACACCATCAGACTCTGACCATTCCTCTAAATTAAACATCCCTGCCAAGCAGAGCTCTTGGAGGGAAGGAAAGCCTCCGTGCCCATGGAACTCAGCACCCATGTGTTCCACCCCATGGATGCCATTTATGGTAAGTTTTCTAAGAAATCGGAGATTTCCAAAATGAGGAATATGCTCACAAGCATAGCAGCCTTCGAGAGTAACTTCAATCAAATTTGGTAACTGTGATTCCATCAACCATGTCGGAAATTGTCGGCTCCCGTAATAGGATATCTTCAACTTCTTTAAACCCGTGTCGGGGCAAAGATCATCCAACATGCTCAAGTCATTAGTTTCGGAATGGTCAAGAATCACCGAACCATTAAAAGATAAGGATAATATATTAAAATCTTTATTCTTCAAAACTTTTCTTCCGCCACAAGAATAATTCCTCGGTTTTTGGAAAAATTTGATGGTCATTTCCCCACGAAGCTTTAAATCCTCAAGTTCTGTAATTGAGCATGAGTCAATTCTATTCCCACCGACGAAGCATGACAAACTTCTAAGACTAGTCAGTCGTGACAACCCAAGGGGCATGTGAGTCAAACTACAATGACTGCAATAGAGATACCGAAGGCTTTGCAAATTCCTCAATTTGTTGGGTAACTCCCGAAGGTCAGTATTCCAACTGAGATTGAGATATTGCAAATTCTGAAGAGCAGTTATAGTGTCGGGTAGAACTTCAATATTATTCCAATATAAGTTGAGATATCTCAAATGTATCAAATTTCCTATCGATGTTGGCACCTTTCTAAGTTGATTTCCTCTTAAATCTAACACCCGTAAGAATTTCAATTCTGAGAAGCTGAGCTGAAGTAGATTGGTTTTCAGATGTAACTGACAACCCATCAATATCAGGGTTCGTAAGTACAAAGGCCTCTGGAAATAAGCTTGAGAATCGTTTAATGAAAATGCCCAATGCAGATGCAAATGATATGTTCTCTTTTGAATATCATTGTTTAGCTGAGAAAATTTAAGATTGCAATATTCACCTTCAGATACTAATTGTGCCATGTCATGCATCAAATCATGCATTGTGCACTCGATTGCATCACAACCATCATCGTACTTCTCAGAAGGTGCCGAGAGAAAGAACAATGACCTCGATACTAGATCATTAAAAACACTGTTGCCAACTGTTTCGGCATCAAAATTATCCTTTGAACGTATGAAACCATTTGCTGTCCACAGCTGAATCAACTTATCCTTTTCCATCACATAGTTCTTTGGGAATAGGGAGCCAAATGCAAAGCACTTCTTTGACCGTGGAGGTAGAGCGTCATAGCTCAACTTGAGCACAGATAAGATTTTTTGGTTCTCATCTTCGAGTTGCCATATTTCACTGTCTAACACTGAGGACCAATAAGTTTCATCTCGATTGCTATGGAGCATGCTACCAAGAGATACTGCAGCCAAAGGCACACCACTACATTTTTTAACAATCTCTCTACTAATTTCCATCAAGTCCTCATTTACTTCTTCGTGTCCAAAAGCAAATTGCAGAAACAAGGATAAACAATTATCTCCGGACAACTGTTGTATTTGGTGGGGATCGAGTGAGCCCATGATCGAAGAGACCTCTCGGCTACGGGTAGTCACTAAAATTTTACTTCCTCTTGCCCCACATGTGAAGCCTGCTTTCAGTACCTGCCATTGTGATGCATCTTCATTCCATACATCATCCAACACGAGCAAAAATCTCTTTCCAGATAATGAATTTTTCAGTTCCTCCCTCACTAACTCTGGCGCTGAGACGTTGACTGTTGCACCCGTAGCCAATTCTAAAACAGACTTCATTATCTTTGTGGGATCAGATTCTACTCCAACTACATTCCACATGCTAAACTTTCCAAAATGAGCTTTCACCTTCTCATCATTGAAAACATGTCGAGCGAGTGTGGTTTTCCCCATGCCACCCATTCCGACAATGGAGATGACCTTCACTGTACCGTCGCTGCTTTCATCATCATTTATTAACATGTTCACAATCTTCTCTTTCTCTGTTTCTCTCCCTATAACAACCAAGCTATTGCACGAGTGGATCTCTCTGTAACCACTTGATGACATCCGAATAGTGTCTGGTGGCAAATTGAGAAGAATAGACTTTTGTAGCAAAATAGAATCTAGACTCTTTGTTGCCGCTTTTATCATGCCACTTAACCTAATCCGAAAACCAAGTTGATTATCAGATGAGAAGAAATCACGCACCGGCATGAAATATGCCCTTGATCTTTGCTTCCGCAAAGCTTCAGTGTCGTAGTAATCCACAGCATCCTCCAGATCGCAGGCCAAGTATTTGAACTTCTTCAGCAAGATCTTCGCAGCGGAATCCCTCACAGAGCAGGCCTCGAAATGTCGGATCCCGGTGTCAATAGCTAGCTGTTGACAACTCCTTGAGCGTCTCCATTCTCTCTTCTATATCAATTAATTCTTTGAGTCTCTTGTTGAGTTGGAGGAGATCTACCAACCAGTTGCCCGCCAAACGAACCGCAGTAGTTGCCAAAGCTGCTTCCATAGTACGCCTGCGACTTGGAACGATCCACAAGTTTTTCGTTCGCTGTGGATCTGGCTGCTACCTTTGGAGGAGAGGAGAAAGGAGAAGGAATAATTGGCAGTGTCACGCACTCACGCTACCTCTTTCAGTCTTTCTTTTTAATAGATATTAATTAAATCAATTATTAAAAAGATCTCTAAAACAATTTGAATTTTTAAAAATATATTCTATTCCTTAAAAAATAATTGTCTTTTTATTATTTAAATATAACATTGCTCGAGAAACTTATTTAAATATTTCAAATTGCTTCAAAAAGAGACGCGTCAATACATAAAGATTTAAACATCCGTATAAAAAAATATAAATTTTTTTTGTTAAAGTGTTAGTGAAAATAGACGAGTAATATGAAACAAGAATTGTACCTGATGTAATATCAAAGAGATTTTACATTTATTTTTAAATAGTTTAAATTATCTTTAAAAGATTCAAAAATTGATACGAATGATTCAAAAATTAATTTATTAATATATTTTTTAAAGTTCGATTTAAACCATCAAAATTTTAGACAGAGTGTGCAAGTTCTAATATCAAAGAAGAATATCTTTGGAGTGGAGGGTAGAGCATGAATATGAGTTAAAATGCTATCCTCATTATAAGATGTTAAGACGAGATATTACCTACAAAATGATAAAAGATCAAAGATCAAACGTTGACAGAACACCTAGGCCTAAAATTGTATACACACCAAATAAAATAAAACATGGGACAAAATTCAATAACAACCCATGCTGAAGTTTCTAATAAAAATGGTCAAAGTAATAATCAACATTTACTACATTGGACAATTCTAAGATTAATGGAGCTTGTGGAAGGACCTCCATTGAAGTAACTTTTTTGCTTTGGATGGAATTAATTAACATGATTGTGATACTGAATATAAGAGGACGCGATAACAAACCAAGTTAAACAAATGTCAACTCTTAAACGAGAAGATTATAACAAAGAAAAGACAAAGTCTTAAGAAATAGACACCAGCGAAACCAGCCACTGATGAATACCCAGATAACAGAGAAGAAAGGATATTGCAAGTTACAGCACTTTGTTGCAGAGGGAAGAGGTTGACTATATTGCAAGTTAATATCATGAATTCTTGTCATCATCCATGGAAAAGAAAAAGAAAAGAAGAAACTTGAAATACTTCTTCATTTCAGGATATTTTGCCTTCATATGATCGAGATTTGGTGATTGACCTGGAGTTGGAAACGAAAAGTAGATGCTAAATTGATATTGCTATCAGATTGTTTCGGAATAGAACTGACTCTCTTTTCTACAGTTGTTTGTAAAATTCTGTCAAATACAGTCCTTGTAAAATGCGGTCAATTGGTCTTACAAAACTTCAATTCCCACTGTACATGGTAACGAGGAATTAGGAAACTTGAGAAGATTTTTGGCTCCGAAGATATTGCTTGCACTTTTGCCATATTATGTTGCCAATAAGTGAATTGTGGACTGCCGATCGATAAAAGCTCTCAATGGTGGTAAATTGAGTTATCATTTATACTTATCAATAAAATCATAACCATTTATCCTTTAGCATGGAATTCCTTTGGGTTATCATTTGTACTTATCAATAAAATCATAACCATTTATCTTTTAGAATGGAATTGCTTTTCGTCTGTGACAAAATTCTTCAAATGCATAGTTTTTATTCTCAGTTATTCATATACTTTGATATTACTTTCTGTTTCTGTTTTTGATTAGTCATCTTTAACTTAGTTTTAGTTCTGTCAGATTGGTTTTAATCAGGAGGGTTTTTTTAGTTCAATTTTTGTTGAAAACTAAATTAGGCTGGGATCACTCAACTTTTATATCTGAATTATAAATGCCTTGTTGAAAACTAAATTATGTCCCCTCTCTAAGAAAATCACTCGTTGCGAGCCCAACCAATCTCAAGGCCATCAAGAACAACATCACCTCGCAAATCGAAATCTCAAGCAATTTGAGACATCATCACAGAGGAAGATGTGTCCAAAACACACAAATAGGCAAAAAAAAAAAAAAAAAAAAAAAAAAAAAAAGAAGAAGAAGTTTTATAAACATTGAGGTTCATGAGAATAGCTTGAAGATGTGGTCATGGAGTTTAGATAAAGTCAAATATTTTGGACTCTCTTCAGGGAAATATTTTTTTTATTCGTAAGAGCGTATGCATATTTAAAAGTCAATTTTCAAAATATTCATACATATTTCCATTCAAACTCAAACTCTATCCCTCTTATTGGATAGTTAATAGCACATTTTACACTCACAAGAGGCCATAAGAACAGTGATAAGTTCAAAAATGATTTTATTTACAAACATAATTCTGCAGCTACTCACATATCTTTTGTTTTCGACAATTCTAATCCTGCGCAAAGTAAATCTAAAAGAAAGGACCAGCCAAACCCTTGACATCCGGCCCAGGATCGGGCAGAACGAATTGCTCGGCTTCCTCGCTGTCGGTTGCAATTATGTTGTCTCTGTGGACAATTTTGAACACTCCGTTATTTTTTAAGTAAATAAATAAATAATCACATTGTAGACCAAGAAACAAGTAATATTCATCTTTCAATATATTGATCCGTTGATCGCGTCAAGTCATGCATCGTGCACACGGTTACATTACGACCAAACGCTAGCTAGATCATTAAAGATACGGTTGCCAACTGTTTCAGCGTCAAAATTATCCTTCGAACATGCAAAAACCTTTTGCTATCCACAGCTGAATCAACTCGTCCTTTTTCATCACATAGTTCTTTTGGAGCAGAGAGCAAAATGCAAAGCACTTCTTTAATTTGACTAAGGAGAGGGAATGTCATAGCTCAACTTCAGTACGGCTACGAATTTCTGGTCCTCGTTCGGGAGCTGCCATATTTCACTATTAATTAAATACTGAGGACCAATAAGTTTCATCTCGACTACTATGGTGTAAAACAGTTTGAGAGATAAATCATGATAGATCTTTGATTTCTAAGACTAATAACTATCGTATGAAAAGACGATACTCTTGTATTTGTGAAGAATTGATTCGTCATCCGATGATACAATATTTACATATGCTAGCCATTAGCCCTTCCCACAAGGGGCTTCATCTCGACTGCTATGGAATACACGACAATCTTTCTACCAATCCATTGAAATAGATGCATCTCATACGAAAACCTGAACGACGATTCATCATTGTATATAATATAGGAACACAAACAAGTTACAATCCACCAAATAAAAATAATCTAAACTTATACGACTTGCAAATAAACCTTAGGTCGCATTGCATGCATGAGTGCAAAGCCGATACTCTGTAATATATATATACCTATGTAATTTACAGATTAATTTATATTTATATCAATTGCTCTCTTATTTTTACACATTCATTCACAATAATTTTTATAATTTTAATGATGCACAAAATAAACTTAAAAATCATATTCATCTAAGTTTGCATCCGTGGACAAGTTTGAAAACTCTATTATTTTTCAAATAAATAAATTAATTAATCAGATTATATATTGACTAAGAAAGAAGCAATTAAGGTATATCAATTCAACCAATATAGTCCTACAATTGTCCGTATTAGATATTCATCATCTACTATATTCAACTGAGAATGATTTTATATTTTACCTCTTGATCCATGCACAACTGAATTTGTAGAGCATATCAAATGGTCCAAAAATAATATAATGGAGATAATTAAATTAGTAGCAAATTAACATGATCAATTGATCACACAACAACAACAATAAAAAAAACTCAATAATTACGTTAATGTGATAAAAGGTATATCAAACTAAATGATAGTAAAACAGCGGGGGGAAAAAATGTCTTAAAACCCAAGGTACAATTATTTCTCAGCTAATCATTCAAGATATTCCTGTGTTTCACTTAAGAAATACTATATCGAGGAAAACATCAATCCTTTGGATCATGAAGTATATAAAAAATTTGATCTATGGACAATATTCCTTTAGTAAATATTACAATACTAGAAAAATTATTACTGTATGGTATAAAAAAGGAGGCGATAAGCTTTTATAGCATACTGTAAAATAAATTTTATAATAAAATCGTAGATCCTAATTAAGATGCACACATTTACTTTATACGTTATGGGAATAATAAAAAGAGATTTAGCTTAGGGTTTATTTGTCTAAAGACTTCAACCTATATATAGTAAAAAAGAATAAATTAATATTTAGTCAACTCGAATTGTATTCACAAGGCTCGTTCATTGTCTTCGCATGATAAATTTATGTTGAGAGCCACTTGCTATAAATGGATGAATAAGGCGAATTGGTCCCACGGGGATGACGGGTTGATTAAGGCGAGCGCTACGGATGATGAGGTAGGTTCGATCCTGGGTGTGGCGGGATTAAAATCCTCCCCATTCATAGCGAGCTGGCCCTCTCTCCGCTTGTCAGTCAAAGGTCATAGGCTCGGCCATGCTGTGCGTCGGTTGGATCGCCCCGTGATTAACCCCTTCGCGCATTCCCCTTGGGATGGGGGGCCGGAGGCTCCTAGGTTGGGAGTTTCAACCTTTTTGTAGATGAATAAGATGAATTGAATCGACTAGAGTATAAATAAGAGTGAGTCATTTTGTGACAATTTTAACATGCTATAACAAGAATATAGGATAGTAAAAACAAGAAGGCATAAATCTCTTTGATTCAAATAATCAATCATCTGATAAATAATTATTCTTGAGAAATGAAATATGATGAGAATGAAATAGTTAGGATTATGCATGCATTCTGTCTGCGATTGATTCATGAAAATGAAATAAATATTTGTTCCTTACTATGCACTAATTTTGTAAAAAAAAATAGGCATAGTACTTGAAAATAAGAATTAATCTGCAATACTGCAGTGATCTTTCAAACGACTAATTTCAATCGTACCTTCTGGGAGGAAGAAAGATATTTGAAAGTCCGGTCGCAACATTATACTTTAACACCTTCTGAGACGGAGATTAGCGACTGCATTTCATCCCAAGGTTCCCTTTTGGAATGATTAAAATATTTGGCACATGCGAGATGATCGGCCAATCTTTGCCTGTCTCCCTTTTGCATCTGCTCTCTAGTTGTGGGGAACACTCTTTAATATCCAATTTGCTTAACAAAGAGAGGTTCTGCAGACACCTCGGAAGCGATTTTAACCGGGGGCAGTTGCTGATCAATAGCCGACGAAGTGATCCGAGATACTTTAGCCATTCAGGTAAGGTCGTGAGATTGGGGATTTCTTCTATGAATAGACTTTCTAGCACACTGGTCGATGGTGCTCCTGCCATCAAGGATTTCAATTCTCCAATCTCACAACAGCAAATACGTAATGATGCCATATTGAATCCCTCCCAGATGTTATAGGAAGAAATATGCGAACCAGTTATCCACAATTGTTTGAGCGTATGAAAGTTCTGCAGTAGCCCACACAAATCTATATACTTGTGACAGAAATGTATTTCAAACATTTGTAGCGAATTCAAGATTTGTGCGTATTTTTGGTCGCAACGTTAAACTTTCACACCTACCGAGACAGAGATATCGAAGTGCGCCGAGACGTCCCACCGCTTCTAACGGGAAGGATGTCAAATTTTTACATTCTACAATGGACAATGAATGAACCGTGATTAGCGACTGCATTTCATCCCTAGCTAGAAATTGGAGTTCGTTGCACCGTCGAATTTCCAATTTCTTCAAGGATGTGAGGTTTCTTAAGCAGACACTGGGAAGAGATGTCATGCCCTTCATGGACCCCAATGACAGATGAGAAAGAGAAGTCATTCTTCCAACACATGAGAGTAGCCTCTCACTGCAGTTACATAGATCAAGATATTCGATTCTTGGAAGCCTCGGCATGGTTTTCAGTTTTGGACAATCCAAAATTGCCAGTCTCTTTAGTGAAGGGAACAATTCATCGACACCATCAGACCCTGACCATTTCTCCAAATAAGTCATGTTTCCCAACCAGAGCTCTTGGAGGGAAGGAAAACCTCTGATTGTTCCGCGCCCATGGAACTCAGCACCCATGTGTTTCACGCCAGGCATATAGTCTATGACAAGCTTTCTGAGAAAACGGAGATTTCCAAACTGAGGAATACGCTCACAAGCATAGCAGTCTTCGAGAGTAACTTCGATCAAATTTGGTAACTGTGACTCTATCAACCATGTTGAAAATTGTCGGCTCCCGTAATGGGATATCTTCAACTTCTTTAAACCCGTGTTGGGGCAAAGATCATCCAGCATGCTCATGTCATTAGTATCTGAACGGTCAATAGTCATCGAACCCGTAAAAGATAAAGATAATTCATTAAAATCTTTATTCTTCAAAATTTTTCTTCCGCCACAAGAATAATTCCTCGGTTTTTGGAAAAATTTGACGGTCATTTCTCCATGAAGCTTCAAATCCTCAAGTTCTGTAATTGAGCACGAGTCAATTCTATTCCCACCAACAAAGCATGACAAACTTTTAAGACTAGTCAGTCGTGGTAACCCAAGGGGCATGTGGGTGAAACTATCAGAATTGCAATCAAGATACTGAAGGCTTTGTAAATTCTTCAATTTTTTGGGTAACTCTCGAAGGTCATCATTCCCATGGAGAATGAGATATTGCAAATTCTGAAGAGCAGTTATGGTGTCAGGTAGAACTTTAATTTTATTCCCAGATAAGTTGAGATATCTCAAATGTATCAAATTTCCGATTGACGTCGACATCTTTCTAATGCAATTTCCACTTAAATCTAACACCCGCAAGAATTTCAATTCTGAGAAGATGAGATGAAGTAGATTGGTATTCCGATGTAACTCACAATTTATCAAAATCAGGGTGCGTAAGTACAAAGGCCTCTGGAAATATCCCTGAGAATCGTTTGACAAAATCACAAAATACATACGCAAATGATATGTTCTCTTTTGAATATCATTATTTAGCTGATAATTTTCAAGACTATAATATTCACCTTCAGATACTGATCGTGCCATGTCATGCATCAAATCATGCATTGTGCATTTAGTTTTAGATGGCCACCGTAATCGTGATCCTGCAAAGGGGCCAAGAGAAAGAATGACCTCTGCACTAGATCATCAAAGATGCCGTTGCCGACTGTTTCAGCATCAAAATTTCCTTCTGAACAAACGAAACCATTTGCTGTCCACAACCGAATCAACTCATCCTTGTTCATCAAGAAGTTCTTTGGGAACAGGGAGCCAAATGCAAAGCATTTCTTCGACCGCAGAGGGAGAGCGTCATAGCTCAACTTGAGCACAGCTAAGAATCTCTGGTCCTCATCTCTAAGCTGCCATATTTCACTGTTCAATACCGAGGACCAATAAGTTTCATCTCGAGTGATATGGAGCATGCTGACGAGAGCTATTGCTGCCATGGGCACACCGCCACATTTCTCAACGATCTTTCCGCCAATTCCAATCAAGTTCTCATTTGCTTCTTCGTCTCCGAAAGCAAATTGCCGAAACAAGTTCAAACAATCATCCCGGGACAACTGCTGTATTTGGTGGGTATTGTTGAATGAGCTCATGATCGAAGAGACCTTTCGACTACGTGCAGTCACTAAAACCTTGCTTCCTCTTGCACCACATGTCAAGGCTGCTTCCAGTGCCCTCCACTGTAATTCATCTTCATTCCATACATCATCCAACACGAGCAGAAATCTCTTCTCTGATAAGGCTTTTTCTAGTTCTCTCCTCACTAACTCTGGTTCTGAGATGTTGACCGGTGCATCAGTAGCCTGTTCTCAAACAGACTTCATTATCTTTGTGGGATCAAATTCTGCTCCGACAACTTTCCAAATAGTAAAATTTCCAAAATAATCTTTCACCTTCTCGTCGTTGAAAACATGCCGAGCGAGTGTAGTCTTCCCCAGGCCACCCATCCCGACGATGGCGATGACCTTCACGGTACCATTGCTGCTCCCTTCATCATCCGTCAACTTGCCGACGATCATCTCCTTCTCTGTTTCTCTCCCTATAACAGTCAAGCTATTGTGCGAGTGGATCTCTCTGTAGGCACTCCGTGAGATCCGGTCAGTGCCTTGTGGCAAATTTTCAAGGATGGACTTTTGCAGCAAAATAGAATCTAGATTCTTCGTGACTGCTCTTATCTTGCCACTTATCTTACTCTTAAATATAAGTTGATTATTAGTAGGAGAGAAGAAATCGCGCACCGGCCTGGAATATGCTCTTGATCTTTGCTTCCGCAAAGCTTCGGTGTCGTAGTAATCCACGACGTCCTCCAGATCGTAGGACAAGTATTTGAGCTTCCTAAGCAAGTTCTTCACAGCCGGAGCGTCATCCCCCACAGAGCAGGCCTCGACGTCTTGGATCACCATGTCGATAATTGTCGACAACTCCTTGAGCTTCTCCATCTTCCCTTCAATATCACTTAAATCTTTGAGTTTCTGGTCGAGTTGGAGGAGATCGGCCACCTTCTGGGCCAGGAAGCGAGCCGCAGCAGTCGCCAAAGCTGTTTCCATAGCTATGCCTGCGAGTCGGATCGACACGCGAATTGTTTGTTTGCTCTGCCACCTTGGGATAAGAGGAGAAAGGAGATGGAATAATTAATTTGCAGGGCGACGACTCCTTCCGGTCTTTCTTTTTAATGGATATTAAATCAATTATTAAAAGATGTCTGACTTCTTCCTGCCATTGACACTATCTGTGTAAATATTTATCACATCAAATTTTAAAATTAATCTTCAACCTATGCAAAATATCTTGATGAATTTCTAATCTCTTCTGTATAAAAAGAACCACATAACAAGTTGCTTATAATTTATCATTCTAATCGACTACGAAAGGTGTTTGGCATTGAACGTTATCACATTTTACCAAGTGACATTGAAGTGTTTTTTTGCTTGAAAATCAGTTTTATTTTTTAAAAATATTTTCTATTCCTTAAAAATAATTATTTAAATATAACATTGTCTAGAAACTTATTTATCATAAAGTGAACAATTTCGAAATGCATAAAAAAAAAATTATGTACTTATCCAGAATATTTTGACAATATATAGAAATAATTTTTTTCTAAGGGGTCAAAATTTAATTATTTGAACAAATAACAATACTATTACATTATTAACTTCCGAGGATGCCTATAACAAATTATTTTTAAGTAAAAAAAAAAGAAGTAATTTTGAAAAAAAAAACTAAAAAGTTTAACTATGACAATGATTTTGAAAAAGTACAAATATTTTTTTTTGTCTGATAGGATTATTTTACATGGAAAAACAATCGATATATTTTAATGGACATCGCTATTTATTTTAATAATTTTAAAATACTTTAATGTCACATAATTTAATTAATATCAAAATATTTTTAAAAATTTTATTTTATTATAGAAATACTCCTGATTAAAATATATATTCTTTTAAAATATCATTTAAATTATTCGTACAACCATAACAATTAAATTTTATCTCACTGAATGAAATAATCTATATAGATTTTTTTATTTTATTGGACTATCTCTCCTACCAGTATATATTTAAATAAAATTTATTTTATTTTATTATTTCTAATTAATTATTTTTAAATTTTTTTCTCATTTGATTTAATAATTTTATAATGCATAAAGATAGTGATGCGGCACGGATTTTTTCTCTTCGAGATTGGAATGTTGAAAGCGGATTCCCTCCGACCACATCAGTAAAGTTGATGTCCTGAAAAAGTTAACACGAGTTAAATCGTCGTCGGTCTATCCAGCGACGACACTCCGATACTTAAATTAGGCCGAAAATATATGAAAGAAAATATATTAAATATAATAAAAATAATGTAAAAGAAGAGGAAAAGAGAACTTATCTCTTGTGCAGTTAGAAAAATACGAGACAGGACCATAAGACCCTCGTAATCTCCTCCAAGCTAGGAAATTGTAATAATATGACTTCAGCTGTGCCAAATATGATCATGCAGAGAATTCCTGCAACTTCACTAGACTGCTAAAGTAGGACCTCGTGGTCTGACCATCAGCTGCAGCCATCCATATATCACTCATGTGGCCCACTTTATATAATTGACATCAAACTCTCAATTAGCATATTGTTCATTTCTTCTATGAATCAGATAACGGACATAGTTTCTCAGGACAGTAAGTAGACCAATATAGTAGAAATTCAATGGTCCATACAAATCAAGATTACCATCCATCTTCCTTGAAAAGTCACTCAAAGGATACATAGAACTAACGATTTTATCTACTACCATACAAGTGTCAACGTTGAAATATAAAGTGTATGATGAAATACTCAATAGTCCTTTACAATTCTTTGTGGTTTGTTCGTCTGCAACATATGGATGCCTAGGTGGCACATAACCTCCGTTGGAAAGATTTGCAAGTTTATAGGTGAGTGAGGCAGATTGTATTGCACTAACATTGGGCTTTTCATCAACAACCACAGCAGGAGCGGAGATAAATAGGTGACACGTTAGAAGACTGGTGTATTCATGTTCCATAAGGAGCAGCCTCGGTAGCAATAGGAGAAGAAGAGGAAGAGAGAGAGATCAAAAGTAGCTACCCGATCAAATTGTCCGGCTCTTTCTAGTTTTATTTTGGTTCTCTGATTACTCCTCCCTTCTCAACTCGAGGAACCCTAGCAGGGGAGACGTTGCCCCCCTCCAATCCAGCTCTCCCTTCTCCCCTCTCTTCCCTCCAGCTATCAACGGACCTCTGTAGACTTTGAAAGTGCAACAGAATGGAACAAGCGATGGTTTGCCAGAGAGCGAGCCCGAGAGATCCTCCATCCCTCTACCCTAACATGCCTTTTATTCCCTCTCTAATGGGTCGGGCCCTGACCTTATTTCATGGGTCAATATTTTCCCATAGTGTTCACTAAAAGGAAATTTATCGGTGGAAAACTTTCGTAGGGTCGGACCGGCCACTCCAAGATTAGTCGGGTTAAAAATCTAGATATCTAATATCAACTAAAAAAATTAAAAGGAAATTTTGTCAATTCTTATTTAAAAATATTAAAAATTACATTTAATGTCGTCGGTAGGAATGAAGTATGTTCTTAGTTGAACTACAGAGTGCATGAACTTATCTCGGTCGAGTGATGGGAGGTAATAAAATATGTCTCGACAAAGCTACGAACTATATATTTATATGGCCGAGTGGTCAACTTGCTATACAGTTGGGTGCCCAAGTGGTCGTCTTGCTATGTAGTCGGGTGATTGATTGGCTATGTGGCCAAGTAGTTGATTTGCTATGCAGTGGGGTGGCGATTGACTATGCGACCGAGTGACCGATTTGTTATGCGACCAAGTGGTCAACTGACTGTGTTGTCGAATTACTGACTGGCTATGCGGCATTCAGGCTATGGTGATCAAGAGAAAAAGAGCTTACCTCGGTTGGGCGATGAGAAGGGGTGAAACGCGTCTTGACCAAGTGGTCAAGAGAAAGAAATGAGGACAATACACCTTGTTCAAGTTTTAATCAAGAGACCAATGGGTTCCTATTCACAACCACTGTTTACCAAAGGATCTTGCTGAGATTGGTAGTTTTAGAGATGGATTTGACCGAAGCAAACAAGGTGGAGAGCAGCAGTGGTATGGGAGACACAAGGGGATTGTGTTTTCCTTGGCAAATAACTAGGCCAAAATTGGTACCATTAAGTTTAACACTGAGGTAAGTTTCGAGATAGCACTTATCGATGGCAGCACTAATGGTAGAATGAAGTGAGAAGCAACATCCCTACTAGAGGGATGAGATACTATCGGAGTACAGGGACTGATGGTGGCACAGGGAAGGAGAGCTTGAACTCGCAAGAATTCCCCTAAATTACCTCTGTTTTGCACTGTTCCTCAGAGCAATTGGGCACACGAGCCAGGCACTGCAACAACCACAAACTCAAGGCTCGTAGGATCACAAGAAATGTCTATGACCATTAACAAGCTAGTTCTCAGGTATTTCTTTAAAGTGAAGCTAGCTCGAGATGTTCCCATTGATAGCACTCAAGATTTGGATACTATGGTGAGGAGTTGAGCCTTTAAGATGATTGGAGTAGGTGTCGCAGCGACGACGATGCAAGCGTGACAATAGGGATGATCATTCGGATGATCTCTAGTTAAACAACTATGTTGAGCTTGGATCTTTTTGGCGATAGTCAGCTAAGAAAAGTCAAGGTGGTTGTCGGAACCTCCAAAATAGCTCCATAGAATAGTAGGCTTGGAGAGGTCTGACTCTCCTACCTTCTCACATAATACATTATCTACTGTCCTTTTTATGATTGCTTCCAGCAAACCATGCATCATGATGAGGTCTCCTCCGATGAGGAAGCCCTTGAAGGAACTCCTTGTGGTGCATCTCGACATATTGCTCAGAGTTCCCATATACGGGGTCTACTAATACAGTTGCTTTTTAACCCCTTCTACAAAAGCATCGAAGAAGAGGGGTTCTTCACGACCACAACAAGTTTTGTCAAGGTTAACACACATCAGATGGCGTCGTCGATAGGTGCAACAACCCTCCAATGCTTAAGTTAAACAGGACATAAAAAAAGGAAAAAAAATGTATTAAATGCAGTAAGGATAGAAAGAAACGAAAGAACCTAAAAGAAGAGAAGAGCTCCCTCCTCTTACCTCAATCTCTCATTATATAGAAGCTCTTAATCACCTTACCGACTAGACCATCCATTAGTTGTGTCCTTTGATAGACGGTTAGAAGACAAATACTACACGGACCCTCATATGCTCTGAGATATTCTCTTTTTGTCATATATGGATGATATCAGAATATTTCTGATAGTTGGTTGTGTATGTCATAAAGATCAAGTATCCAGGAGAAGATGATAGCACTTGGGAACATGTAGGCAATTGGTGCTCGAGCGACTCGAGAGGTCGAGTGTGCACTCAGAATGTAGAGTGCTTGAGCGGTACTCGGGAGATTGCGGTACTAATTAGGGAGTTCGAGAAGCTGAGGCAATCGGGACGTTACGGTACTCAACAACTACGAGTGATAGAAATCAGAAGAATCGAAGAGTGCTCAATAAAGAGTGAATATGCAGGAGAGTCAAACGCTGAAGAGAGTTAGGCATGAGGGAGAGTTAAAAATACTCAAGAAAATATTCAACGAAGAGTCATCATTTATCTTGAATCAATTTCAACGGTATCATTCAATAAGGCACTGACTCTAAGGAAAATCTGATGATCTCATCCAAGTCGGCTAATTTCACTTCTTTGGTATGTAAGAAATCAGAATTTGCAGTGGAAGAAATCGAAATTTACCTCCAGCCATCACTCTTGGCACTGGAAAAATTTTGGTGCTTCCGGCCCTTTCTCCGCATAGAAAAATGATGGTGTCGATCAAGAAGAAGACTGCTTGCTTGCGGAGCAGGAGTCAGGGACCAAACCTATATATCATGCTTCCCAAAATTTTTGCCATCATTAAAATTTTGGAATGAATATGGGGCAGCAGTTACAGTGGTTTCTGGAACTATCTTTCACGTTCCAAACACATAGGCCAATAAGTATTGGTTGTCAAAATAACCAACATTCTCCCACTTGGTCTATGTATATCCACTGTATAACAATATTAACATATGGATCATGGCGACAGTTCATCTAAACATGAGTATTATCTTCCATGTATCACAATATGTTACACTTCTCAATGTCAACCCCAAAAAAGTTAAATAAACCCTATGTTTATTTGTGGTCCAAACATAATGATATTTCTCAAAACAATAAATATGTATACAACTCAAGAGAGAAATATCCAAATTAAATAAGAGTTTCATTAAAGAACATTAGAGTTTCATTGAAGAAACATTACATTATGGAACCAAGTCCCATTCGTGCTACATGATCCTTGAAACCCTTTGGTGGCATGCCCTTAGTCAGAGGATCCGCGATCATCAATTCAGTGCTAATGTGTTCAATAACCACTTTCTTTTCTTTAACACGCTCTCTTATGGCTAAGTACTTAATGTCAATATGTTTACTACGACTACCACTCCTGTGGTTCTTAGCCATAAATACAGCTGCTGAATTATCACAATATAATGTCAGAGGCTTTGAAATAGAGTCCACAACTCTAAGCCCAGATATGAAACTCTTCAACCATACACCATGCGAGGTTGCTTCAAAACAAGAGACAAACTCAGCCTCCATAGTGGAAGTAGCAGTCAAGGTCTGCTTGGCACTTTTCCATGACACAGCCCCATCGGCTAACATAAACACGTAACCAGATGTTGATTTTCGTGAATCAATACAGCCAGCAAAGTCCGCATCACTGTACCCAATGACTTCCAACTTCTCAGTCCGTCTATACATGAGCATGTAATCCTTGGTTCCTTGAAGGTATCTCATAACCTTCTTTGCAGCTCGCCAGTGGTCAACACCTGGATTACTCTGATATCTCCCAAGCATTCCAACAACAAATGCAATGTCAGGTCTAGTACAGACCTGAGCATACATAAGGCTTCCAACCGCTGAAGCATATGGAATGGTTTTCATTTGTTCCCGTTCGAGCTCATTTTTAGGACACTGATTCAAATTGAATCTATCACCTTTCACAATGGGTGCTATACTTGGTGAACAATCTTTCATTCGAAACCTCTCTAGAACTTTGTTGATATAGGTCTCTTGAGACAAACCCAAAATGCCTCTAGATCTATCTCTATGGATCTTTATGCCAATGACATAAGATGCATTACCCATATCCTTCATATCAAAGCTCTTTGAGAGAAATTATTTCACCTCATATAGCAAACCCTTATCATTAGTTGCCAGTAAAATATCATCCACATATAGAACAAGAAAACAAATCTTGCTCCCACTGACCTTCTGGTATATACAAACATCCATGATATTTTCTTCAAAACCAAATGAAGTAATAATATCATGAAATTTCAAATACCATTGACGAGAGGCTTGTTTTAACTCATATATGGACTTATTTAGTTTACAGACTAAATTCTCATCACTACTAGAGGAAAATCCTTCGGGTTGTTTCATATAAACCTCTTCCTCTAGATCACCATTGAGGAATGCCGTTTTCACATCCATCTGATGTAGCTCCAAATCAAAATGAGCTACCAATGCCATGATTACACGGAATGAGTCTTTCTTAGATACAGGAGAAAAGGTGTCCGTGTAGTCAATTCCTTCCCTCTGAGTAAATCCTTTGGCAACAAGTCTAGCCTTATGTCTCTCAATGTTGCCTTTTGAGTCTTTCTTAGTTTTAAAGACCCATTTACAACCGATGGTTTTTACACCATTAGGCAACTTGACAAGATCCCAGACTTTGTTAGATGCCATAGAATCCATTTCTTCTTTCATGGCTTTGTACCATAAGTCAGAAACATTAGAACTCATGGCTTGTGAAAACGTTTCGGGATCATTTTCAGCTCCAACATTGTAGTCACATTCTTGTAGATACACAATATAATCATCAGAAATTGTTGATCTCTTAGTCCTAGTAGATCTTCTTAGGATCATGTTGCTCAACAGGTTGTTCAACAATTTCGGGTATTTGTTGAACCTCAGGGTCTACTAGATTTGGATCAACAGTTTGTGGAACCTCTTGGACCTGTTGTTCAATATGCGCATGAACACAAGGTGCATTATGAACTATAACAATTGGTTGAAGTGGAGCATTGAGCATCTTGATGACCTTTTCCAAGAACAGGGTCTTGAAAACGATCGCTCCCACTGATTAAATCATTTTCAAGAAATTTGACATTTCTTGATTCCACAAACCTAGTGCTATGAGAAGGACAATAAAATCTATATCCCTTGGATCTTTCGGCATAACCAACAAAATATGCACTTAAGGTCCTCGGGTCCAACTTCCTTTCATGTGGATTATAAATCCTTACTTGGTGGGCAACCCCAAACGTAGATGTCATGAACTCGGTTTCCAACCTTTAAACAATTCAAAAGGTGTCTTTTGAACAGCTTTGGTTGGAACTCGGTTTAATATATACGCCGCCGTCTTTAAAGCTTCAGTCCATAAGGACCTAGGAAGTTTGGAGCTAGCAAGCATACTCCTAACCATGTCCATTAAAGTTCGGTTTCTTCTTTCAGCTACACCATTTTGATCTGGAGAACCAGGTAAAGTGTATTGGGCAACAATCCCACAATCTTGAAGAAACTTTGCAAATGGACCGGTAGCTTGTCCACTCTCAGTGTATCTACCATAGTACTCTCCTCCTCTATCAGATCTTACGATCTTAATTTGTTTGTCACATTGTTTCTCTACTTCAGCCTTAAAATTTTTGAAAGCATCAAGTGCTTCACTTTTCTTTGTTTAATAAGTAGAGATACATGTAACGAGAATAGTCATCAATAAAGGAGATAAAGTACTTATTACGGTATGATTCTATATCAGGACTACAAATATCTGTATGAATTATTTCTAACAATTGAGAACTCCTCTTGGCACCTTTCTTTGACTTGTTAGTCTGCTTACCTTTAATGCAGTCTATACAAGTACTAAAGTCGGTCCAATCAAGAGTATTAAGTACTCCATCATGTACCAACCTCTTAATTCTATCAATGGAGATATGACCTAATCTCCTATGCCACAAATTAGAGGAACTCTCATTAATGACACATCTTTTAACACCAACATGCATAGAAGAATAGTCATAAACATCTTCTAAATTAAGACGGAAAAGACCATCAGATAATGTACCACATCCAATAATTTCAGATCCATTAGAAATACTAAAAGATGAATTTGAAAATTTAAAGGAATATCCAACAGATACAAGTCTTGAAACCGAAATTAAATTCCTAGCGAAACCAGGAATATAAAATGTCTTTTCCAAACTTAAAATAAAACCACTATCTAAGACAAGCTTGCAAATGCCAATGGCTTCCACATGTGAGGACATTTTATTTCCAGAATAAATGTAACACTCACTTCCCACTGGTTTCCGTAAGTCTTGCAAGTCCTGTAAAGAGTTGGTAACATGAATTGAAGAACCAGAGTCAATCCACCATGTGTCATGAGTAACATCAATCATGTTAGATTCATAACAGACAAAAGAGAGTTGAATACCTTTCTTATCAAGCCATTGTTTGAACTTGGTGCAATCTTTCTTTAAATGCCCTTTCTTCTTGCAGAAGAAACATTTGGAACTTTTCTGAAGGTCCCCTTTGGCAGGAATCTTGCCCTTGTTCTTGGCTTGAAATGTCTTTTTCTTTCCAGATGTAGTCAAATTTACCTTCTCACCCTCTTCCACAGCAAGTCTACCCTCCTCTTGAACACACATGGTCATAAGTTCATTAATTGACCATTTCTCTTTATGTGTGTTATAAGAGATCTTAAATGGGGCATATTGGGGTGGTAGAGTATTAAGAATGTAATGTACTAGGAAAGAGTCAGACATCTCAACCTCAAGTCTCTTCAATTGAGCCGCAATGTCCCTCATCCTCATAATGTGGTCACGTACACCGCGTATCCCACTCAACTTTATGGATGAGAACTGATGAATTAGGGTGCTAGCTAAAGCCTTGTCTGAAGACACAAATTGATCATCGATTGCCTTTAGCAAATCACGAACATTGTCATAATGCTCAAGAGAACCCCTGATGCCATCTGAGATCTTGGTCTTTATGAACATTATTGAGAGGCGATTAGATCGCTCCCATTTTTCATAAAGAGCAATATTTTCAAGAGGCGGTTCATCCTTCCTTATGGCGTAATCAATGTCCTTGCACCCTAAATGAAGAAGAGTTCTCTCCTTCCAAATTTTATAATTATCCCCACGAAGCTCAGGAACATCACATATCATATCAGAGAAATTAACAGGCTGACAAACTACAAAATAAATAACCATACTCATGTTACGAAATTTGAAGCTAATTAAACAACATGCCATATCTACCAATGTAAAATATGTCTAAAATATGAATCCACTGACATAAAACTTGCCTGTGGGTCAAAGTATTAATTCAATTAGATTCATAAAACAATATGATAAAATTATCAAATTATGCCCTTAATTGCTAACACTACAAAAAAACTATTTTTTGGCGACGAATTTTAGCAACGAATTATTTTCGTTGGAAATCTGCAACCAATTTAGCGACGAATTTTCTGCTTCGTCGCAAATTAGCGACGAAAATGTATTCGTTGCAAAATTTGTAACGAATCCAGCATTCGTTGCAAGTTTAACGTTTTAAAAAATATTTAAAATAAACTTTTTAAAATTGTAATATTAATTTTCCAACGAATTCAGGATTCGTTGGAAAATTTCCAACGAATTCAGGATTCGTTGGAAAATTTCAAATGTTTAAAAATTTTTTTTTTAATTTCCAACGAATCTTGGATTCGTTGCAAAAAAATTGCAACAAATCCGTGGATTCGTTGCAAACAAATTGCAACGAATCTCGGATTCGTTGCAAAAAAATTGCAACGAATCCCGGATTCGTTGCAAAATCTTTTTAAGTTACCCGATGCCTGCCCTAATTTTATTTTCTTCCCCTCGCGTCGCGCCCGACCCTATCTGCCACGCTGCCGCGCTCGCGCTGCCAGACGCCTTCGCCGCGCCTCCGCGCCGGCCACGACCAGCCGTCCGTACTAGCCGCCGCGCGCATCGCCTCACTACGCCGCCCGCCAGACCCGCGCCGCAGAGCGCCGTGCCAGTGTCCTTCGTCAAAGCCGCCGCCGCACTGATCGCCGGCGCCCGCCGAGCCCGGCGTCCGCAGCCGCCCTCTCGTCCGGCCACGCGTGACCCCCATGGCCCATGAGTGACCGGCCACGCGCCCACCGCCATGAGCCGTGGCCGAAGCTCACTGCGTCGCGCCCTCGTCCGGTCGCGTGCCGCCCCAGTGAGCCGTGGGCCTTTCCGGCCCGCCTCGCCGTCATGGCCGCCACACGATGGCCCTTCGGCCGCCTCCTGCCCGGCGCCGGCAGCCTGCCTCCTGCCCCTGCGGCCCGGCCTCCTGCCCGCACCCGCAGCCCCTTTTCCGGCCGCCGCCTCCACCCGTGGCAGCCGCGCCTCCGGCCGCCTCCCTGCAAGCCACCGCCTCCTGCCCGGTAGCCGCCTCACGCCTTCGCCCGCCTCCTCTTGCCGGCACGCCTCCACTGCCCGGCTAATATTTAAATTTTTGTTAAATCAGTATTATTTTTAAATTGAAATTTATATTATTGTTAATTTTACGTGTTGATCTAGAATGGTATTAGAGTGGTATGGTTTATATTAATATAATTGATTGAAAGCAGACAAAATCTGACGTGAAAGGAGTTGGATGTATAATAGAAATTTACGAGCGTCGGGGTTTAAGCGATGAATTTATGAGTGGGTTGCAAGAGTTTTTAAATTTATGACTAGTAATGTTGAGTTTATGGATGGTAATCGGATAAGGTGTCCGTGCGAGAAAGTGTCACAATGGTAGATTTTTACCGTCTAGCAAAGTTTGAGCATCTTTGTAGATTTGGATTAGTTGCAAATTACTATATGGACATGTCATGGTGAACCATTTATATCGATGAAGTCTATGATAGATCAGAATACACAAGTCTCTAGGCCTCAAAGTGATTATAATCAATTAAATCCATATCGAGGAGGATGATATATGATGTAGCGGGCCCGAATTTGATTCCCCGATCACAAGGTGCAACTTAGTTGTCCTCCTACGGTGAGCAAATGTTTACTAATGCATCACCCTTGGAAGAGGTGCAAGTAACGATATCGGTCGAGAATATGAATAATGAAGCATATCTCAAATTTGGGAGGTGTTGAGTCTTTGCAGATGCACCTTTATATGGGCTGGTTGTGAGACTACACTAAACTATCGTTCATGAGAATGTTGAATGTAAAGGCGAGCATAATGTGCGAAGAGTGTTTTAATAATTTTGTTCAAGCTTTTGAAGAGGCATTGCCGTGTGATCATATCTTGCCCAATGATTTATGCAGTATGAAAAAGCGATGAAAGAATTAGGTCTCAGTGGAAAGAATTGATGTGCGAGAGATGGTTGTATGTTATATTGGGGAGATGATGTAGATGTGGATGTTTGTAAATTACGTAATCAAGATAGGTACAAGAGCACTAGTAGGAGGCGAAGCGTAAATCATATAGTCGATTGTTTTATTTGCCTTTAACTCCTAGGTTACAAAGACTTTATGCATCAAAGACAACTGCTGAACACATGACTTGGCATGCAAATCATCGAACAGAAGAGGGACTAATGTGTCATCCATCAGATGCAGAGGCGTGGAAAAATTTTGATAGAACATACCCTGATTTTGCGAAGGAGACTCGAAATATTAGGTTAGGTCTACATCTTGTGGTTGCTCTGCTCATTTGATAAATCAGAAGACACTATTCTTGTTGGCCAGTTATATTAACTCCATATAATCTTCTGCCTGGGATGTGCATGAAAACACCGTATATGTTTTTAACATTGGTTGTGCCTGGCCCAAAAAATCCGAAGAAGTTAATAGATGTTTATATGCAACCATTGATTGCAGAGCTAAAACAACTATGGGATGAAGGTTTTCCTACATACGACGTTCATACTAATCAGATGTTTGTAATGAAGCGCTCTTCTTTGGACCATAAATGACTTTCCGGCATGGTATGCTATCGGTGAGATCGCAGGCATCTTAGGATGCCCAATATGTATAGAGAGATCAAAGTCGATTAGATTGAAGCATGGTAAGAAGCCGAGTTATTTTGATTGTCATCGACAATTTTTACCACTAAATCATAATTTCAGAAGGAATAAAGATGAATTCACTAGGAATCGAATTGAAAGAACACCTCCGCCATGAGATCGACAGTGAAGATATTTGTACAGAGTTCTTCACCTTCCATCCGTATCAAGAGCCACATGGTACAACTTATGAATATGGAAGCAACCATAAATGGACCAAACGAAGTATATTTTGGGAGTTACCGTATTGGTTTAGTAATTTGATTCATCATAATCTCGATGTTATGCATATCGAGAAGAATATTTTTGATAATCGATAAATACAAAGGATGGATATCACCGAAAAACAAAAGATAATCAATGCAAGAAAAGATATGCGACTCATTTGTAAACGACCCACCCTTGATGTTGATGAAAATAGTAGAGGACCAAACCAAAGGCGCTTTATACATCAATAAGGAACAGAGACGTGTTCTTCGCGAATGGTCAAGTCATTGAGATTTCGATGGGTATGTTTCTAATCTTGGGAGATGTGTCGATATGAAGGAATGCAAATTGATGGGTTTGAAAAGCCATGATTGTCATATATTCATGGAAAGATTAATTCCTATTGGCTTTAAAGAACTCTACCGAATTATGTCTGGGTGCCATTACAGAGTTAAGTATTTTTCTTCATGATATACGCCAACAGCTGGGAAAATCACACATGGAGAAGTTAGAGAGAGACATTCCAATCATTTTGTGCAATTTAGAAAGGATTTTTCCCCAAAGATTTTTTGATTCAATGGAACATCTTTTGGTTCACTCACGCATGAGGCCAAAGTCGAGGACCAGCCATTATCGATGTATCTCAAAGGTATAAGTATAATTCGCATATTCTATACTTCGTTAATATTGCATAAAAAGTATAATTTTTATATATTCATTTCTAATACAATTTGTTATATTACAATCGATTCTTATATCATTTGAAGAAAAAAGTGAAAAATAAAGCACATGTTGAAGCCTCTTGTGAATGCATATATTGTGGAGGAAGTAACAACTTTTGCATCATATTATTTTGAGCCTCACGTTCGGACCAAAAGGCGAAATCCGGAAGGAATGATGAAGGTCTGTCGATCCAAATTTGAATTCGTTCTCAATTTTTAATTATCTTGGTCGACCCAAGTGGACCGTGTAAGCAACGATATACTTAATCGATCAAGAATGGCCAGGATATATGTTTTACTTAATTGTCGGAAGTATATCGTATTTCGAGTTAGTATATATTTCCTATTATCTTCGTCAAGTGTTTATTTGTTTATGTGTTAATACAATTTTTTATTATAGGATTTTCCAAAACTTATATTACAAATCGACCAGTGACTTTGATAACCTGCGAGGAATTTGCACTATGGTTCAAATCATATATAAGCGATTATAATTAGCTCATTTTGTTGACACATATCTTAACTTTTAAATAAATATCATTTTCATTTGAGTATAGGTTTATGCTAATCAAACTCACGCTCAACAAGATTTGCTAATCCATCTATCATGGGGTAAAAGCAATGGTACGCACTCCAGCGATATTTCATAACGGCTATAATTTCCATACTCAAGAATATGGAAATGGAAAGAGTACAATGAATAGTGGAGTATGTGTTCGATCTTCGATGATGGAGGTGCAAGCAATGAATTTTATGGTTTGTTGGATGAAATTATAGAGATTGATTATCTGGTCGAAACGAGTTATCTTATTTATGTGTATTGGTTTGACCCGTCGAGAGGATGAAGGTGCATCCACAGTATAATTTGGTTGAAATTAATCATAAAAGATTTTATAAGAGATATGAACCATTTATTTTGTACAACAAGCCATTCAAGTTTTCTATGCTCCATATCCTAGTTTGGCGTGACAAGAATGAATGGTGGGCTGTTTGTAAAACAAAAGCACGGAAAAAATTGAAGAGCGCCGCAAGACATTGCATATCAACAAGATAAAGTTACAAATATGTTTCAGGAGGAATATATTATTCCAGCGTTCACGAGATCAGTGAGTAGTGATAAGCGTGGATCTGACTAAAATTGATGATAATGATGAGGAGGAGGAGGGGCGAGGAGGAAGAGGAGGAGGAGGCCGAGGATGAGGATCTTGATGAGGATGAGGAAGATGATAATGAGGACTTTGAAATTTGGCGTCTAGGGTAAGTTTTTATATATAATTTTAGTTTTAAACTAAAATTTTATAAATTTTCTTAGCTCAATTATTTGTTTATATAATGTCTCATTGTTAAATTTATATCATTTGTCTCTGTATGTTGTGTATATTTTGTTCTTATAGGTTATCAGTGGTGAAATCATCGTAGCTTATCGCAGTCGCAGTCTCTCATATCTTCATTATGAATATTGTAAGTTTTCCATGTTCTTCATTAAGCATAAAAGTTTTATTTTCTTTATGCTAATTTTATTTTGGTTGATAGTTTGACGTGGTGGGCGAGACGACATGATACTAGTAGTGGCCAGACTGATCCATCGCCTGCTAGCACTATACCTACATGCCCTCCTGATCTGCCTGGACCTTCACATGATCAGTCGGCAGTACCATCTCATTCGCCGGCACGACCTTCCCATTCTGATTCACCTGTACCCGCCAGACACTCCTCTACTGAGAACATAGAAAGTCGACCGTATATATTTCCTATTGGAGATTCGTAAGTATTATAAATATTATAATTTATAAACTATCTTAAATATTTATTAAATTTATTTCCACTTTATTGTAGGTTTGAAAATTACATGCGATTATTCGAGATCAATAAAATCGTGAATAACTATTGGAGAGGAGACTCTTTGTCATACTCAAGCACGCCAGGACCTACAAAAGAACTATGGTGGTGCGAGTTTCAGGTATAATTGATTTATTTTATATATTAAATTAGTGATATATATTAAAAGAACTATGGTGAGCACACCTGTACTCAATAGTTTTTTTTCCATCCCAGCGGAAATTTATTTGGGACCCTACGCAAGACTTGGAAGTTAAAAGAATTTTAAAAAAAAAATAAAGCGATCATATCCGGCATGTATTGAGTCATGCCAAATCTACTGGAAAAAAACCAGCCTGTGTCACGTCAGAAAATTGGAGTAAAATCTCCAATTATTGGCAATCGGACGAGAGCAAAAAAAGAAGTCAACAGAATAAGTTAAATCAAGCCTGTAATTCTGGAGACTTATCTGCAACATATGCGGGCGGATCTATAAATATCGAGGAGCATTCACGTAGATTGGTAATTTTTAAATTCTACAATTAGTTTTTAAATTTATTTCAGATTATTATTTTATTTATAACATTCTTATATTTAGTCTAAGGAATTGGGAAAGGAGCCGGAATTTATAGATACTTTCGTTCGCACTTTCCAAAAAAAAGATAAGACTTGGAGTGGAGATAGAGCTCTTTGTTAAGGTTGGAAATAATCTTTAAACTTACTTTATAACTTTAATTTTGTTAGTTATGTAAATGCTCGATTAAATTTTTAATTTTGTGTAGGAGAGATATGATCGATTATCCTCATCTCGAGAATTTGAGGAGATAGCGGTGATCTTGAGTCTGAGCCACCTGTTAGTAATAATATGGATTTATGGCTTGAGGCGAGTGGAGGATCCAAAGGGGGAAGGATACTAGGTATGGGTTCTCTGAGCAGAATGCATAATGCTCCTCGTAGATCTATTTCTTCTACTCCACGTGATGGCGACGCTGAGATACAAAACTTGGTGAGGAGGTTAGCAATTTAAAGGGCATAATACATGAAAGAGATCGAAATTTTAGCAATACAACATCAAAACTCACAAAGGGATCAAATGATAGAGATGGCGACGACAACAAGCCTTTCTTATCGCTTGATTTACCAAGAATTTAGTTACGGTCCGATCATATTCCTCAGTCAAGCGATGATGGTGGCGACGATGATGATATTGTATGCATGTTTTTAATTAGTACCTTTATAATTGTTTAGTTTATCTAGTTTGTTAATCCTTCATTTTTTACATTTTTTCTTAGTACTTTTTATTTTTCTTTAAACAGGAATGATCGATGAAGTCAATCCTTATGGCGGCTGAAAATGCACATCATTGTAAGTCTTTGCATATTTTTTTTCGTGTTAGTATATAGTTTTTTTTAATGTATGATACTTTTTGTTGTTTGTTTCTTTTCTAATGCAGGTAGAAGAATGTCGGCGATTACTTGCTGATTCTTTTTTTCCCCATGTCTTGAGATCTTTTGTGGACATTGTTATTTGGATATCATAACTATGTTAATGTTTGAAAAGTTGTAGGATATAACTTTTTATTTGGAATGTTGTATTGCTCTAAACTTATGATGTTGCTTTCTATTTATTTGGATATGAAATATGTTTTGATATTATTGAATATTATTTTTTTGTATTGAATGTGTGTGTGTTTTGTTTGTATTGAATGTATTTATTTGGATATTATAAATTATTGTGTTTTGTTGTGTGTGTGTGAAAATTTGTATATACGATAGAATATCTAAACGGAATAAATCTGTCAAAATTTTTTTAATTTTGCGACAAATTTACAAATTCGTTGCTAAATCTTAAGAAATTTGCGACGACCTTTATGACAATTTAAATTTCGAATCCAATCTGCGATAAATTTTACCACGAATTTTCTAAATTTGCGACGAAAAATAATTTCGCAAATTTAATTTAGCAACGAAACCAATTATGAAACCAATTTGCGGCTTTAAATTTGCGACGAAATTTGCGACGATATTTTCGCTAATTTTGCAACGAAATTTGCGATTAAATTTGCACGAATTTGGAAACATCATGAATTTACCAACGAATTCCTTTTTAAATCGTCGAAAATTACCAGAAAAAAAAATTAATTTGTCGCAAAAAATATTATTTCAGAATTTTCCGACAATTTAAACGCGAAATTTGCGACCAATTTTTATCGGTCGGAAAATTACCAACGATTTCCTTATTTCAGTTAAATTTCCAACGAAATTTCCAGAAAAATGAATTCGTCATGCAAAATTTTTCTTGAAATTCTTTTCTTAATTCCGTGCATAAAATTTTGCGAACTGCAATTTAATTGGGAAATCTGGGTAACTTTTTGCAACAAAATTTGCGACGAAATTTAAAATTCGTCCCTAATTTTCATCGCTAAAATTCGTCGCAAAAACTTCGTCGCTATTTTTGTCGCTAAAATTTGCGACGCTTATTTCCCAACAAAAAAATTTTTGTCGCAAAATTCGTCGCAAAAATATTTTGCAACGAATTTTTTTTTAAAATTCGTCGCTAAATTTGTCCCAAATTTCTGTTTTTTTTGTAGTGTAATCCCTGTGGGTAAATTAGAAAATCATAAAGTTGATATTTTATTCGAATTAATCATATAAAATATAATAAATTTTCCTGTGGGATAAAATTTATTACATCTTATATAATTAATATTTCAATGTGATCCTACAATTAAATATAAATTTTAATTTTCTAAGGATGCTGTGACTACTCCTCTTGAAATTAAAAATATTAGGATCAATTATTTCAAATTCAAAATTATTAACGAAACTTATAATTATTAACAAACTTCATGCAATAATTATAACATCAATAATTTTATTAATAATTTTTGAATTTAATATTATTATTATTATTATTATGAAATTCACGTTTACATTAATATCTAATTGGACCTTAATAAGCCCAATTCCAAAAGAAAATCCACGTTGCATTGCAATTGGGCTTATTAATTGGGCATAGGTCCAAATGTAAGATATTTGGACTTTAGTGATGCAAACGTGCAGCCATTTTTTTTTTTTTTAAATCAAACTTTTTCTTTGTCGTTGTTTTTCATCTTCACATTCCCAATTCCGCGACATCTTTCTATTCCCAGATCCACGACGCCGACGCCGATGCCGCTCGACAACCGCCTGCAACCGTCGTCGGAGCCAGTCGCTCGCATCACCGGAGTCCTCCGTCCTTACATCGAGTGTGCTGTTGCGCATACATACCAGGTATGCCCATGGCGTCGTCTCGCGATGCCGGATCCAAACAACGTCGGATCCACCACCGGTGACGTTCCCACAACCGACTTCGCCCCTCCGCGAGCATCACCAGCACTCGTGCCAGCAGTGTTTCATTGAACACAGAGATTTGGGGAAAAGAAATGGATCGGAGAAGAAATTATTTTAGGCTACAGGTAAGCAATTTCTATATCTCATCTTCATTTTGTAAAGGATTTACAAAGAAGAATCCAAAAGACGAGCAGATGCATTTCATCTTCGTTTTGTAAAGGATTTACAAAGAAGAATCCAAAAGACGCCAAGAAAATCGAGGCAGAGGCGTTTTCATGCTCTAATACCAACTGTAAGAAATCAGAATTTGCAGCGGAAGAAATCGAAATTTACCTCCAGCCATCGCTCTTGGCACTGGAAAAATTTTGGTGCTTCCGGCCCTTTCTCCGCACAGAAAAATGAAGGTGTCGATCAAGAAGAAGACTGCTTGCGGAGCAGGAGTCAGGGACCAAACCTATATATCATGCTTCCCAAAAATTTTGCCATCGTTAAAATTTTGGAATGAATATGGAGCAGCAGTTACAATGGTTTCTGGAACTATCTTTCACGTTCCAAACACGTAGGCCAATAAATATTGGTTGTCAAAATAACCAACATGGTAGACAAGTTATCTCTCTTTGAGGTAGCAGCAATTTGGCGTAGATGCTCCTGGAAGTCCTCTGGCTCTTTATACATGTCAGATGGAAATCTTTCTAGTGCATCTAGATACAATGGATGCTCCGCTTTTTCGGTATATCTATCTCAAATATATCTGAAAGGTCCTCTGATTCTGACCACGAACTCGATTCTACCAATGCATCATCTTCAATGGGCTCGTGCCTAGCTTCTTGCAACTCAAGCTCCTTGAAGCTTTTCATATTACTACATGGAGCTGTTTTGTTTTCTACAACATGTGAAGTTTGCTCCCTCAATCGCTATGTTTGTACTTGCTCCCTCTCTTTTCATCCGCTCTTGCAAGTCCTCTAGGTCTCGATGAAGCTTAGGAATGAAGCTCCTGACTGCATATAAGACATCTCGGTACTTAAACTTGTCGAGAGCCTTCTTTCTCGAAAGAGTAAACATAATCTCCGTTGGTGGTTGCACATAGTTCTTTCCCCTGTACATGATAATGGCGTTTTCCTCAGTTATATCAAGCACAATTCCACCACTTAATCTAGCTATTTCTTCAGCAATCTTGTGAACTTCCTCTAAAGTAAATGTCTCCGCAACCATCTTCAGGTGGTGACTTTTGATTTAGGGGTTTAAGAATGAGAGAATGAAATTATTCCTAAATAGTATGTTTGATTAATGAATTTGAGAATACAGAATTTGGATTCATTTCTAAAAAATTGGGAATGAACAAAATCAAGAGACGTGGGATTTAGAATTCATTCCCATCACTCATCGCCCAGCGGTCAGTGATCGACAGCGGCCGACGACTGACGACCAATAGCGATCGACGAGCAATGCAATAATATTGACAATTATATTTAATTCTAATAAACTAAACAGTAATAATGAAATGGCTAATCTATTTCATTCTAATTTACTATGAAAATTCGTTCCAATTTTTATTTTCTTATTCAAACCAAACGTCATCCCAGTGTCTGAGCCTTTTCCGGTGCAAATGCATGTTCAGAATCACTCCCCGGAAAACACCACGTCTACCAACAGGTACATAATTTTTGCATTTAAGAGCCATGCATCTTGAGGAGTAAAAGTGCTCTTCCGGGGTAAGTATCTCAGGATCATGGGTAGTTTCTGAAAAAGTTGTAGATTGTATTTTCTTCATTGCCTCAACTATTCTTTCCTCCTTTTAGCCTTTTTTTAACTTGTATAAAATTTTATCTTCAGCCGTCATTCTTTCATACTCTTTTTTTTTTCTTTTTCTTTTTCCACCTAAAAAATTTGAGCCACTTTGCTACAGCTCTTCTACCTTTTAGTTATTTCCTCTTTGGTTTTACACCACATTGGTCATTGACAGGTAGGTAGTTTCTGTAGCATTTAGAGATTCCACTACATCTTTCCTGTATTCATTCTTAAGTGGCGGGCAATTGTGCTAGGATGAGTGAATCGTCTTTTACAATTTACACTAATTAAGTAGCTGATAGCTATGAACATTACGCAACTCACTGACATTGATGCCAATCGAATAACTGGATACTCCATCCCTTGTGCTTTGATAATGGATCTAGAGTATTTATTAGAATAACTTTCCAAATTTACACTGGGTGTAAGCCGGGTGGCAAAGAACATGCGCCTCCTTGTATCATTCCTCGTGGATCAAATTTTTCAAGGAGCATTCAACAACTGAAAAAGAGGTGGAGTAAAGTAGTTGGGGATCCGAGGGGAAGGAAGCGGACAGGGTCATACTTGATAGGTCAAAGAGGCATTTATCTCAAGTCAAATTTTAAAACGGTTCAAATCACTTTATGAAAAGGCTTATAAATTAATTCAAGAGGCCAAAAATTAATTTATTAATATTTTTTTAAATTCGATTGATACGCCTTTGAAAGCGGAGCAAGAGGCGAGAAAGGTATGTGCCATGGTAGCATGCGGCTAACCATGCATGGACTACCACCGTAAGTGGAGTGGGCATCGGAGGTGATAGAGGCGACGGATGAGTTGTGATTCACTAGGTGCGCCACAACGGCGACAAAGGACTTGGGGACGATAACTGTGAACAAGCTAATTCTCATGTATTTCTTCATAGCGAAGCTGCTGAGAGATGTTCCCATTGATGTTACTCTAGACTAGGTGCTACGGTGAGGAGTTGCCCTCAAAATGACTGGGGTAGGCATCGTAAGGACACCAATGCAAGCGTGACGGTAGGGGTGATCATTTCGATGATCTATGGTTAAGCAATTGTACTGAGCTTGGATCTTTTTGATCGAAAATCGACTAAGAAAAGCCAAGGTGATTGTCGGAACCTTTAGAATAGCTCGACAGAGTAGTGGGCTTGGAGAGGTCCGACTCTCTTATCTTCTCGCACAATACATCATCTACTGTTTCTTTCATGATCGCTTCCAGTAGACGTGTGTTATGATGATGGAGCCTCCTTTGATGAGAAAGTCCTTGAAGAAACTCTTTGCAATGCATTTCGACATCTTGCTCAGAGTTTTCCTCAGACGATACCAATTGATGCAATCACATTTTGTAGCCCCTTTCACAGTGATGCGACACGGAATTATTGCCCTTCGAGATTGGACTGTAGAAGGCGGGTTTCCTCCGACCGCATCAGTAAAGTTGGTGTCCTGAAAAAATTAACATGCATTAAACCGTCGCCGGCCTACCCGGCGACGGCACTCCGATGCTTAAGTTAGACCGGTCATTAACGAAAGAAAATAAATCAAATGCAGTAAAAGTAATGTAAAAGAAAAGGAATAATTTATCTCACGTGTAGCTAGGATCATGTGAAAGAAATAATGCCTTCATATAGAATAATACTTAGGACTTCCATTACAATTCCTTATGTGAAGTGTAGAAAAATGTTTGTGGCTTCAGATGAAGAGCCCTGAGATGCTTTATTGTCTTTAGAAGAAGAATCGATTGATACACGAGTAAATCAATGGAACTTGTTGTCTTGCAGAACAAAGGTGCCCCTGAGACTGATCTTAGTTATCAATCTACCTCTTGAACAGCTCCGACCAGGAATCTTTGCATACAAACTTGATGGCTTCTAGATGATCACTAAATCGAGGACGTTCTATAGTATATCTCTCGATGAGCTGGTGCCCGACCTTGTGAAGATAATTTTGAGTATATGCTTTGTTTGATGAAGCAAACAAGCCACTAATATCAAGCTCAAGCGAAGAGTTTGTGAGAATAGGTTCATCCATAAATGTGATATTTAGAGAAGAGATTTTGTCAATATTAATTTGCTTCGGCAAAGTTTGCAGAACCAAATCAAGCTTCTGTGCCCCTTCATTAATCTTCCTTATACTTGCATCTTCCATAGCTGATCTGATATGATTTACAAAAGCATATATAACCCCTTGAGAAAACCAAGATGCTCCTCCATCCAAAGTAATGACTAAACTTTCCACGTAACAACCGCATTACAAAACAACAAGTTGCAGTGTTCCATTCTTCTTATCCAAGGTTATTGTCAGCCTCACTTGCATGCCTTCAACCTTGCTGAACAGAAGCCGTCTCTTTATCAGAGACTGCGCTTGACCGTAGAGGAGGAGAATTTGATAGAGAGGGTGATATTAGCAGCGACCATGTGCACCACTCCTATGAATTCCAACATCCTTCTCAATGTCGGGGAGACGGAGTAGGGTTAGCGAGTCCACGCCCCGTTCGATGAGCAGGTCCTTGACAAAGACGAGGTCCGTTTCGGAGAAAACGGAGGAGATATATTCAGCCTCGTCGGATTGCATTAACAAAGTGCCCGAGGCGGCAGCAATTGAGAGGAAAAGGAGGAGGAAGAAGTGGAAAAAGGCTGGCACCATAAGCGGCAAGGGGATCCGCCCATCTCCAACGGAAGCAGATGTGTAAAGAAGAAGCACCCTCCGAGAAAAAGAGTGACTCCTTTGCAGCGACAACTCCCTCTGGAGATTCCTCGCGGGAGAAGAGAAGCCCCTTTTTCCTTAAACCTAGTTGTAGCTATGCTTTTATCCTTCCAAATTGGGTCGGACCTCTATTTCATTTTATTTTATGGACCGATATTTCCCCCATATCACAGATAACCTCCTAAACAGTCAGACGAGTCACTCTGACAAGTCTAACTTTAGTCTTATCATTTCATCGTCTCGAATCGAATCATATCTCTATTCCTTGTTCATATATTTAGAAATACCATACACATCTATAACAACCGATGATCTGTCTCGGCTGAATGAAGAATTTACGAGTTTAAGGACTTACGAACTGTCTCAGATGGGGATAATAAGACGATTGATGCGAGGACTTACAAATAGCCTCGGATGAATAAGAGAATAGCCGAAGCGAGGGCTTACGAATCGCCTCAAATAGATATAAGAAAATGACCTCCAAATCCTGACTGAATAAAATGATACCCCTCTCAAAATACTTAGGCTGGATAAAATAAGAGAAGACCTAGAACATCTTAATCGAATAACATAATATCCATTTTAGAATACCTTGGATAGATAATATAATAGTCGACTTAGAGCGTCTCGACAAAATGAACTAATACCTACTCCAGCTCAATTTGACATGATAAAATAACCACCAACTTGAAGAGTCTTAGCTTGAACCACTTTAGCATAAATAAATAAAATAACCCCCGACTTGACTTGTCTCAGCTAAATGACATAACAGCAAGTTCGAGAACACCTCAGCCTAATAAAATAAAAGTTGATCCAAGATACTTGGACTGAACAAAATAATATCCACCTCATAACACTTAGGCTTCATAGAATAAAAGTTGACCCAAAAATGCCCTGACCGAATAACATAATATGCATTTGAGAATCGTTCGGATGAATAAAATAGAAGCTGGCTAAGAATGCTACGACTGAACGAAATAATCTTCACTTCAGAATACCTCGGATGAATAAAATAATGTCTAACTCAGAGTGTCTCACCGAAATGAAATAAGACCTCCTTCGGTTCAGTTTGGTTGAATAAAATAATTGTAAACCTAGAACAACTTGGCTCGGAGTGATTTGGCTTAAAGAAATAAAATACCAACTGGCCTGAGATATCTCGGCTAGACTAAATAAAATAATGTCCGTCTTACAATACTTTAATAAGATTAGAACTGATCCAACAACACCTAGCCTGAATGAACTGAATAAAATAATATATATCTTCCAATACTTCAATAGAATAAGAATTAGCCCGACAATACATGAGTTGCCTCAGAACACATTAATAGAATGAAGTAATAACCACATTTAAATGTCTCGGCTGCTTAAGAACGTGGATTGAATAAAATAAAAACTCCCTCCATATCAACACTTCATAAGTAGGCAAATGAATACCCCTCTCCTCGATCGACTGAATATAAAATCATACTTCTCCCGATTTGCCACTGCCCGGGGAATGTAAACTTCAGTTAATGTCGAGCTGAATAATAATGTAGACCGATTGGAGGGCTTACGAATGACCTCTGCCCGTCGTGATAATAAACTCCGTTTTTCTTCCGAAGTGCATCTTACCTTAAATCCAACTCCTTCGATCCACCACCACACGAGGATAATAATAATAATACAGTTGAGTGAAGACTCAACTCTTTCGATCCACCACCACATAGGGATAAAAGTAATATATAGTTGAGTGAAGACACAACTCTTCCGTTCCACCACCACACGGGGATAAAAATAATATATGACTGAGTGAAGACTCAATTCTTCCGATTCACCTCCACACGGGGATAAAAATAATATATGATCGAGTGAAGACTCAATTCTTCCGATCCACTACCACACGAGAATAAAAATAATATATAGTTGAGTGAATACTCAACTCTTCTGATCCACCACCATACGGGGGTAAAAATAATATATAATTGAGTGAAGATTCAATTCTTCCGATCCACCACCACGCGGGAATAAAAATAATATATAGTTGAGTGAAAACTCAATTCTTCCGATCCACCACCACATGAGGATAAAAAATAATATATAGTTGAGTGAAAACTCAATTCTTCCGATCCACCACTATACGGGGATAAAAATAATATATAATTGAGTGAAGACTCAATTCTTCCGATCCACCACCACACGGGAATAAAAATAATATATAATTGAGTGAAGATTCAATTCTTCCGATCCACCATCACACGGGAATAAAAATAATATATAGTTGAGTGAAGACTCAACTCTTATGATCGACCACCACACGGGGATAAAAATAATATATAATTGAGTGAAGATTAAACTCTTCCGATCCACCACCACACGGGAATAAAAATAATATATAGTTGAGTGAAGACTTAACTCTTCCGATCCACCACCACACGGGGATAAAAATAATATATAATTGAGCGAAGATTCAACTCTTCTGATCCACCACCACACGGGAATAAAAATAATATATAGTTGAGTGAAGACTCAACTCTTCCGATCCACCACCGCACGGGGATAAAAATAATATATAATTGAGTGAAGATTTAATTCTTCCGATCCACCATCACACGGGAATAAAAATAATATATAGTTGAGTGAAGACTTAACTCTTCCGACCCACCATCACACGGGGATAAAAATAATATATAATTGAGTAAAAACTCAATTCTTCCGATCCACCACCATACGGGGATAAAAATAATATATAATTGAGTGAAGACTCAATTCTTCCGATCCACCACCACACGGGGATGACGACTCTGGCTGATGTCAGACCTTAAGAAAGATAAATTATGAATCTCCATGGTGGGGGCACATCTCTGCTATGATGCCCTACTCCTTCGTTCTTCTGCCGCACAGGGTTGATGGCTCCGACTGATGTCGGGCCTTGAGAAAGATAAGATATGAATCTCCATGGGGTCACATCTCTGCTCTGATGCCCTACTCCTTCGTTCCTCCATCGTGCAAGGATGACGGCTCCGACTGATGTCGGGCCTTGAGAGAGAGATAAAATATGAATCTCCATGGGGCCACATCTCTGCTCTGATGGCCTACTCCTTCGTTCCTCCGTCGTGCGGGGATAATGACTCCGACTGAGTAGCCGAGTGCAAATAATTACCCTAACCGAGTAGTTGGATAGGATGAAGTATGTTAACTCAGTCGGATGACCGAGTACAAGTAATAACCTCTGGCCAAGTGGCCGAAAGGGGCGAAATAAGCTACCGAGTGAAATAATTTATCTCAGCCGAGTGGCCGGAGGGAATGAAGTATGCTCTTGGCCGAATGATTGAGTGCAAATAATTATCCTAGTCGAGTGGCCGGGTAGGATGGAGTATGTTAACTTGGTCGAGTGACTGAGTATAAGTAGTGACCTTGACCAAGTGGTTGAAAGGGATGAAATATGTCCTCGGATGAACTACCGAGTGAAACAACTTACCTCGGCCAAGTGACTAGAGGGAATGAAGTATGCTCTCGACCAAGTGGTTGAATGCAAATACTTACCCTGACCGAGTAGTCGAAAGGGGTGAAGTGTGTCTCGGTAAAGTTACAAATTGGTTATGCGGTCGAGTGACCAACTAGCTATGCAACCGAGTGACCGACTATCTGTGGTCGAGTGGCTGACTGACTATGGCCGAGTGGCATGACCGTGGTGCAATTGGATGCCCAACCGATTGTGCGACCGAGCGACCGACTGACTGTGCGACCAAGTGGCCTACGTGGTATGTATGACTAAGAAATAGTGGAATGATTAACTAAAAGTAACCTTTCAAGATAAATATTAAACAGAGGTAATTAAATTAAATTAAAGATTTTAAGACATTCTAAATGGATATATAACCATAGTATTTGTTCTCTAAGTGTGTCTCACATAATGTATCTTCAATAGAGAAATTTTGAAATACAACTAGAGAAATGATAAGGTATAAGAAGACAACTAAATATTAAAGGTAAGCATTTATATACATACTGAATTTAACAACATAGAGGATTGATGTCTTCCTCCCATCGCATAGTCATATCCAATAGAGAAGCTCTAATGAGAAAT
Source organism: Wurfbainia villosa (assembly GCA_025175895.1). NCBI lineage: Eukaryota > Viridiplantae > Streptophyta > Magnoliopsida > Zingiberales > Zingiberaceae > Wurfbainia > Wurfbainia villosa. The sequence goes on along the minus strand of CM045998.1, from coordinate 9,546,009 downwards.
TGACCTGAGAAGAATCAACATTGACCTAAAGCTAAATTGAAAGGAATTATTAAGCAAAATTAGTCGCATTAATAGAAGGAAAAGCGAAATAATCATCCCAGTTAGATGGTTGTATTGTTCTCTCAACGTCTTTCTCAGAAGTTCTCACAGACGGCGCCAACTGATGCGGTAACGGGGAAGAAGGTTTACTGGCTTCCTTTCAACGCAGGGGGCGCGAAGGAAGCTTTGGGGTTCTCTCCAGCCGCAACAGCAAAAGGAAATATGAAAAAGAGAAACGCATGCCAACACAAGCAACGAACAAAGACACGGGATGTAACGTGGTTCGGAATAAGAATTCCTACTCCATGGGGGTGAGCTCTCCCACGAGCTACGGTGTCAAAGCACTTTCACTATGAACTTCCTATTGCGCAGAAAGAACTTCTTGAGGTGGAGGAGAAAACCTCTTATAATTAGCTTAATACATAGGAAAAAGTATCAGAAAGATGGAGCTCACTACTCTCCTTATCTCCTTCTCCGGCGATGTAGTTGCTCTCCCCTTCAGAATGTGCCTTCGTCTCTCGCTTGTTGGAATAATGTAGATCCCCTTCTCTTACCCTGTTTCTCCCTTTTATCCTCTTCCTTTGGCCAGCTGTTGCATCGCGAATCTCCTTCATCGTACACGTGACCACCTTGCCCATCTGGAGAATCATTCTGTTACAGACACGAGGAGCGAAGGCTCCTCGGAATATCATGTGGGGGCCCTCCTCTGTTGTGCAACAACTTCTTATCTACATTTCGGAAAATATGCTAGCCCATCCCTTTCAGCCACTTGCCTTCGACGAAACTAACCTAAACCTACCGCTCATGTGTAGCGTAGCCCTTAGGCTCTTCCTAGTAGCCTGAACTAACTCCTCTTTTTCCCGTACCGAACCATTTCTGGGCCTACTAGACCGAGCCAATTCTTGTCCGCCCCGTACCGAAATGATCTTCACGATAGCTCCGCCGTTCCAACTACCTTAAACTATCCTCCCGTTCCAATTGCCCCAGACTGACGTGCCCGAACCATTCTTCCTCGATTCCCCTGCCGAACTGGCTACTTGGTTCAGATAGCATTCTACACACGAGTATTCTTACCTTATTTACAGAAAAGAGGTAACAACAGTATCACGCAGAGCATCGAAGAAGGGTGAATCTTTTGCGGCCACAACAGTAAGTTCTATCAAAATGAACACGCGTTAAAGAGTGTCGTTGGAATTCCGATGTCAACCCTCCGATGCTTAAGTTAGACAAGACATAGAAAAAAGGAAATGTATTAAGTACAGTAAAATAAATAGAGTAAGAGGAGAGTTATCTCGTTGTTGGTTGGGAAAATGCAAGAGCTTGCCCCCTCCTTTGCCCCAATCCTTCGATAAGGAAAGGAAAAAGAAGAAGAGAATCCGAACCTAGAGGAAGAAGAAGATGTCTCATAGAGGGACCCATGTCGAGAAGTCTCCATCGGCCTTTATCCTCCACCTCTGATTCCTTCGCCAACAAAGTTTATCTATTAGTCATCCTTTGTCAGGTAGTTAGAAGACATAATGTGAGGAGTCTGATATGTTTTGACATATTCTTTCTTTGTCAAATATGGATGAGACAAGCATATTCCCAGTGATTGTATATCATATAGGTCGAGTGCCCAAAAGCGGATCCAAGAATAGAGCTAAATAGGCATCGCATGTGTTGCAACTCAGGAAGAGTCGTTGACTCTAGAGGAGCTACTGACTCAGAAAGAATCGCCGACTCTAGCTTGGGGAAGGTTGTTTGACACTCAGAAAACACTATTGACTTGGGAGAGGCACTGACTCAGACACATGTGAATGCTCGAGCAAGGAAGTTTGTGACTCGGGTAGCGCACGCGAGTGAGAGTTCTATGAGTCGAGAGGGTGTGTGACTTAGCAAGAAACTCAGCATTTGGGAGCTAGCTGCGACAATCTATGACTCGGGAAAACTATAATGCAGGAGAGTCACTTGGTAGGGTTGTAATCTGACTCGAGAAATACTGATAAGATTTAGAAGAAATTTAGGAATTCTGAATATTCTCATTTAACTCATGACACCATTTACATTTTGGCAGTATCAACATTAATTCAAAACATTTCAATATATAGAATTGGAATGCTTTTTTTATATTTTAATAATATGACTTTTTTTAAAGTATATTACTTTTTTAATAAAAATTTATTTATTTTTAATAAAAGTTAATAGATTTTGTTGTCGGACGATAATTCTTTCTTTTTATTATATTTTTGTAGACTTTTCTTTAAAGAAAAATAGTTGTTAATGTCAAATTAATGACTTAGAATTAAACAAGAGGTCCCAACAAGAAGAATGTTCACATATGAACTAAAAGATAGTTAAATTAAACAAAATACATTACTTTGATAGAGATGTCATAAGTATAATAATTATATATATAATCAGAGCCGACCTTGAAATGATAAACATTTTAATGGGTTCTAGACGAAAAAATAAAATGGGTCTTTTTATAGGTGAAAAATTATACTTATATAAAATTTGGATCTTTTTTATAAAAGATTAAATTTTGGACTCTGGACGAGGACCCCAACAGTCCTCCCTAAGACCGACTTTGTATATAATATATCAATCACTCTCTTATTTTGTCATAGCTAATTCTACATTAATTTTTTAACATTTTTTTGTTGTCTTTTATTAATCAACTTTATTCGCGTGACCCATCACAAATTAGACAAGCAATTAACTCGATTAAATAAGGATAAGCAATATAAAATGTATCCTAGACAACAAGCGTAAAGACAAGTTCAAAAAGAATTCTCTTTTTAAAATGATCTCATAGTGAACTTAATCTCAAATCTTTTATTTTCATTAATCTTAATCATGCATAAAGTAAATTTTAAAAAAGTAATTATCAAAACTTTAAACATTCAATGCAAAATTCTAAAACATATATGTCTTCTATGGAGATTCATCGTCTGCTTTATTCATATCTTATCTCTTAAACCATGTCTCAGAAAAGCCTATCAAATAGTCCAAAAATTCGAGCTCCATTTAGTCCCTACTCAATATGAAAATAATTGAATTGTTAACAAATTAACATAAGCAGTTGATCACGATATGGCAAAAACTAAATAATTTCATTGATGCAATGAAACATCTAGCTAGTAAACTAAATGACGAGTTAAAATCATTATATATATAATCGATATATTATACATATAAAACGGATGGAAAAATCAAGAAACTTCTTACAACTTAGTCAAGTGATGTCCAACCTGCACAACAGAAATTAAAGCCATTCTAGCTAGAAAGAAAAAGCCGGACTTGAGTGGGGACTAGAGTTGCATGACAAATAAGAGTGAGCCAAATGTGACAAAATAAACATATTATAATTGATACCATGGGAATCCAACATCCACCAGATTAACATGTAGCTCTATCCTAATTTGGTAAGTCATCCTGTTGAGTGGTAGACCTAAGATAAGCTAACTTGAGTTGACTTGGACAGAGATGGTCTGAGTGAAACAAAGCGGAGCCGACTTGAGTAGATTTGAATCGAACCAATTCAACTTGATTTGAGTCAACCTAAGCTAATTAAGCCAATTTGAGCTATTTAGTGGCCAACTGAGCTCCCGAAATACTAAGTCGAGTTAATCTAATCTTCCGAACTGAGCCAAATTACCTCTCGATGGATTCCGAATAGTACATGAGTCACTATCCTCACTTAACCTCTTCAATAAAAGTGCTACTCAGTTCCCCATTATCTCTCTCTCTATATTTTTCCTTTCATTCCATCATTTGAACATCTTCCCGACTTAATTAAGCATTGAAAAGACTTTGTCAGGAAAACTCCTTAATTATATGCAAATATAATTACATGGTTAGAAAAAGCTGGCTCAATAATCTTAAATAATGTGGTAGATTCATGCCGCACCAGGCCATATTATAACAAAAATATAGAATACTAAAAAAACAGGATGGCAATAATTCACGTGATACATAATTATTCTTGGGAAATAAAATATGATCAGAATGAAATGGGATTTTGCATTCTGTATGTGATTCGCGAAAAAGGAATCAATACTCGCTTCTTATGTCTACATGAATTGTGTAAATAACAAATATAGTTTTTGAAACTAAGAAATCAGCAAGACTGCAATAACACTTTCTCTTTTCCAACTGACTAATATCAATCGTACCTTTTGGTGAAAATACGAATATATGGCACATGCGAGATGATCGGCCAATCTTCTCCTGTCTCTCTTTTGCATCTGCTTTTCAGTCATGGGCAACACTCTTTAATCGTCAAAGTGTCCAGCAAATGGAGGTTCTGTAGACCCCTCGGAAGCGATCCCAATTGGCGGGGGCAGTTTTCGATTGATAGCTTACTAAGTGATCCAAGATGACGAAGCCATTCAGGTAAGGTCGTGAGATTGGGGATTTCTTCTATGAACATACTTTCTATCACACTCGTTGATAGTGCTCCTGTCATCAAGGATTCAAATTTAGCACAACAAAAAATATATATATCTGCCGCATGTTCTTTCTCGTTATAAGGAAACTAATGACCACTCGAACCACTGATCGACAATCTTTGGAGGGTGTGTAAGAATTGCACAAATATGTTTGTCGAATTCACGCAGTGAGTTCAAGATTTGTACTGGTATTTCTGGCTCCAATGTTACACTCGCACATTCTCTAAGACAGATATCGGAGAGCGCAGAGATGTCCCACTTCTATGGGAAATTTTAACAGTAAGCATATTATAAATTCTAAACTAATTAGGAAAATAGATAAGAGGGGTGAGTTGTCGGGATTTAAATCTCGGCAATGATTTTTTTTTAATTTTTAATTTTGTTAAGTTGCCGGGATTTAAATACCGGCAATATTTTTTTAAAAAAATTTTGATTTTGTCACTTTACCGGGATTTAAATCTCGACAATGATTTTTTTAAAAAAATTTTGATTTCTTATATTGCTGCGTGGATTTTTTTTTTCATTTTCTATTTTTTTAAATAATTAAGATTTAAAATAATTAGATCACGTTGTGTTTTATTTTGCATTTCCGTAGCTCGTCGTCAATCACTGCCGCCCTCCCGTTGGTCAATCGCGACCCACCCGTTGGTCGGCCATCACTTGCCCATCGATTGTCGTCCGCCCGCAAGGCGATCGTCGCACGTCGGTCGACAAGCCATCGCCCGCTCGCCTGTCGGCCGATCGCCGCCCTCCGATCGGCAAGCCATTGCTTGCCCGTTAACCAATCGTTTGGTCGCCGCTTGGTCGATCGATCGTCGCTCGTCGACCGACCAACCACGATAGATAGCGAGCGGCGACGGTGGACGGTCGGTGGTCGGTCGGCGACTGGTGGTCAGCCGACGGGGGCGATCGGTCGATCGACGAGTGATGGTCGGTAGGTCGGGCGACGTACGACGATCAATCGGTCGGTCAACGGGCAGGTGACGACCCACCGATCGAAGGGCGACTATTGACCGACTGATGGGCGGGCGACGATCGACCGACTAATAGGCGGGCGATAGCTTTCCTGTCAACATGTGACGATCGACTGATGAGCGAGCGACGACGGTGGCGGGCAGGCGATGATCGACGGGCGGGCGACGATCGATGGACAGGTGACGATCGATCGACGGGTGAGCCGCGACTAACCGACGGGAGGGTGGTGACGACCGACGACGAGCTATGAACAATGAAAAATAAAACACAATGTGATTCAATTATTTTAAATCCCGATTATTTAAAAAAATAAAAAATAGAAAATGAAAAAAAATCCACAAAATAAAAAAAAAAAACAGCTCCCGCCATCACCCGCCCATCGATTGTCACCCGCCCTGCCCATCGATCGACTATCACCCGCCCATCGATTGTCACCCGCCCCACTCGTTGGTCAACCGATCAATAGGCAGGCGACGGCCCGCCAACCGGAGGTCGACAATCGACTGATTGGCGAGTGGGCGGTGGCTTGCCGGCCGGCGTGCGACGATCGACTGGCGAGCAGGCGACGACTAGTCGCACGACGGGAGATGATTGATGGGCGGGTGATGGCCGACCAACGAGTGGGCCATGACTGACCGATGAGAGGGCGACAAACGGACCATCACACTCCCTGTGTTTCATCTACAAACTATAATCAGCTCCTCATGTGTACAATCCATGCCTTTGTGATGTGTTAGCCTGTAGCATATGTCATTGTCGGACTATGGCGTGTGTGTTGTCCTGTCTCTTGAGTCCGTCTATCTGCGTGATCCTCCAATAGTTGTCACTTTTAGCAAGTAATCAGTTGATAACATATTTGATGTGTTTTTACTGTAGCCGTTTGCTACGAACTAGATAGGCCTTTCAGGTGGACTTATTCACCTCCTCTAGGCTTTTTAGCAAAGCCTCAACCATAAACGGATTTAGTGCATCTTTACCGGAATCTTTTGCTGCGAACTAGATAGGTCTTTTAGATGAACCTATTTGTAAGGGCAATCAACCCATGTGATGTGATTTTGATGTGTGTGTGACAAATGGTTTAAGTTAGGTTGTTATGGATTTGATATGTGCGTTGAAGTCATGTAGGATTTAGTAATTCGCACATGGATGGCTTGACGATAGCATTGGCAAGATTCACCGTCTCATGACTCGGTCCTTGAGTCGGTGAAAGATGCATTGCGGAAGCCCTGCGCTAGGTGCATCCAAGGGACCGTCGGACAAGGAGCATTGGAGTGAAGCCAAAGGAAGTAGACTTCAGAGCGAGACGCGAAGGATAGCGCTGCGAAGCCGTGCGCTTAGCGCATCCGAAGGACATGGCCGGACAAAGAGAACTTCAAGGCGAGGGACTCCAAGGGAGATGAGAGTGAGTGATTGTAACCCGGGATGAGATAGCTCGTAGGTGAACTTGGCCAAATGGCTAAGTATCGGATGGGTGTTTCCCAAAATCAATCGACTGCCATGATATGACAGTCGACTGGAGACTCGACTAGTGTTCGAGTCGAAGTTCTGGCTGGACAGTTGACTGCCAGCTCTTGGCAGTCGATTGATAACTCCATCAGTCGACTGCCAAGGGGAGCAGTCGATTGATGTCGAGGGTTTCGGGCACAGAAACATCTCCAGTCGAGTGATTACTTCGATCACTCGACTGATGGCTCCATCAGTCGATTGATGGTCATGATCAGTCGACTGATGTGGGAGTCGTTGGTTGGAATCCAACGTGGAAAAAGTCGCTGCGAGGCAACGGCTACGACAACAGTCGACTGATGGCTGCATCAGTCAACTGCTCGGTGTCCAATGGAAAGAAAGACTTCTTCTCTATAAGAAGGGGCCTTGGGTCATCTTGGGGAGCTAATGCTTCTACTCTAAACATCTCCCAAGTGCCCAACACGAATTTCCTCCTCTTCCTTGAGTTTATTTCAATCATATTGTAAGAGGAGTGATTCTTGTGTAAAAAAGATTACCTCCACCTAGCTTTGTGCAAAGAAGAGATTAGTGGATTGATTAAGGAGTGATTCACCTTGGAACGAATCAGGTCGTGGACTAGCGGCAAGGGTCATGAACCACATTATGCATTTGTGTTAGCGTTTGTATTCTTTGTTTCTCTTTACATTTGTTTAATTGTTTTTTGTTTTAGTATTCCGTTGTGCTAACCCTAATATATCGTAGATGCTCAAGAATGATCGAACTCCACCGTCTACACGAAGAGGGCTATTCACCCTCCTCTAACCGGCCATCGATCCTCCAACAAGTAGTATTAGAGCGAGGAGATTGTTACCGGACTCACCGCCGCTACAATCAACTACAATGGTCGGCTCTAACATTCATCCACCCAAATTTGAAGGCGAATTCTCTTGGTGGAAGAAGAGAATGGAGGTATTTTTTGAAACTGATTTCGATATTATGCTTATAATGGAAAACGGTTTTGAGAAGCCTAGGGACGAAGAGGGTGAACCAATTGAGAAATTGCGATGGATCAAGAAGCAAAGGGAGGAGCACCTTGCAAACTCAAAAGTGAAACACCACCTCTTCAATGTGCTCCCCCCAACAAGAGATCAACCGGATTGGAGAGTGTGCAAGCGCTAAGGAGATGTGGAAAAGATTGGTAGAACTTCATGAAGACACTTCCGAGGTGAAACTTGCAAGAAGGGACCTTCTCCGCTCCCAACTCAACAACATCAAACTCGATAAAGAGGATAAAGTATTATCACTACACTCTAGGTTCAAAGAAATAATTAATGGATTGTCAAGTGTAGGTGAAAAGCTCTCCAACCGGGACATGATCATGAAAGCTATAGATGTCTTTCCCCGATCATCAAAGTAGAGCTCCATGGTGGGCTCATTTTATATTTCGAAGAATCTAGAGGTAAACACCCTAGAAGAGTTTTTCTCCACCATGGAACTCCATGGAACAAAGCTTGAAGGAGTAGTAGAAGAGAAAATCAAGCCATCAAGAGGAGTGACATTAGTAGCAAGCAAAGGGAAGAAGAAGAAAGAGATTGCAACTTCTTCATTCGATGAATCCTCCTCCTTCTCCATGGATAGCAATGAAGAAACCTACATGGTAAGGAAGGTGAGATGTGCACTTAAGAATTTTAAATTTAACAAGTCTCTTGATAGGAGAAGGCCAAGGAGGAAAATCATATGTTACAATTGCCAAAGAGAGGGGCACATAAGGGATGATTGTCTCCTCTTGAACAAAAGCAAAGAATAAAGGAAGAAGTATGACAAGAAGAAAGAAGGGAAGAAGAAAGAAGAAAAGAAGAAGGAGAAGAAGACAAAATCCCACAACCTTAAAGGGTGACGTGGGATGATCCATCATCATCATTGGAGGGAAAACAAGCTTTCACAACCCTTGCACTAATGGGGATTGATGATGTAGAGTCGACCTCCTCCGAAAGAGAAAATGCCAGCACTAGCAAGGAGGAGAGCTCTAGTAAAGGGGGAGCATTCTCATCATCATCCTTATCATCGGAAGGGGATTGGGTAAGTAAAGTAACGAAACTACCCTCCCATGAAGTAATTTCTATGATTTCGAGTTTAACTAAGAAATTATTTAGAGCTAAAAAAAAAATAAAAGCATGCTTGATGAAATTAGGAAATTAGAAGAAAAGCTAGAAAAAATATGTTTAAATGTTAATGACAATGCTTCTTCTAATATTAATAATGCATTCTCACATGATGATTATATTCCTTTTGATGTTAATGATGCATGTATTGAGGAAAATAAGGCTTTAAGGGAAAAGGTATATCATTTAACTAAGGCCTTAGAAAAATTCACAAGTGACTCCAAAACTTTGAACATGATTATAGGGAGTCAAAGAGCAAGTTTCAATAAGAATGGATTAGGCTATAAGGGATCTAAAAATGAGAAAGCATATCATTGTTTAATTGCTAGGGGTCAATCTAAAATAACAATGGTAGCTAGAAAATTGATCCCTAAGGAGTATTTGATGAACCCTATAGGAAGGAACTTATATTAGGTTCCCAAGTCCATCCTTAAGGGTTAGAAAAATCCTAGGATAGTCAACTATAAGTGTACTTAACTTATATCATATTAATTGGTTGACTTAGGATGATGAGGGTTATTACTTTTTGAGTTATAGTGTTGGGTGATGATAATGTGATTATAACATGAAATTATGTATAATCTTTGTTTTATGATCATGATATGTAATTAGTGATTTATAATCATGATATGCAATAATTAATGATTTATGATCATGATTGATAATTCTTGATGCATGTTCATGATTGAATTTTTAGGATAATACTTAACTTTGATAGAATTGCATGAAAATTATGGTTAAGTATAAATACATTAGGCACATCTCACACTCACTATAGGCTAACTTGATTGAAAACATAGCATGAGTGAGATGTTAAGTTGATACAAATGTCCACTAATGCTTATGACATTTAGATGGTCATTTACAAGTATCATGATATTAATCATAGACCAACTATGGGGAAAGCAAATATTTAATCAATGGGCATATTGCCCATAGATCATAGTTGAATATTTTAAATGATTTAAAAAACATTTCATGTTTCATAAACAATGAGTTCATATTTTGAAAAGTTTCCAAGGCAAAACTAGTTTTCAAGTTGATACAAAATTGAGACTTTTTGTAACTTTTGAGTTTTTGCCAAATTTTCAAAAATACAATAAATTTTCATGAAAAATCATTTTTCACTAATAAAGGAACTCGTTAAAAACATGTTCCCCAAATTTCATGATTTTTCTAATTTCCTAGAATTTTTAATGTATTTTTGAAATTGGACTTCGAAAATAAAAAATTCTGAATTTTAGGTGTCAGTCGACTGATATACTGTGCACGAGCACAGTAACCTATTTTATCAGGTTTTAAAGTTGATTTTGGGTAATTTTCTTCCTTAGACTTGATGTCATGCTTGTATAACATTTGTATAATATTTTTGATGGTGTCAAAGGGGGAGAAATGATGAGTTTAAGTTAATCATGTTAAGGGGAGAATTAGCATATCTTAAGGGGGAGTTGCATGTTTAAGGGGGAGTTTGATACTCACGTTTACTTACATGCTTTCTTGCCATATGTTTTTATGTTATTGTTTTACCTAACTTAAACGGATTGTCACACATCAAAAAGGAGGAAATTGTAAGGGCAATCAATCCATGTGATGAGGTTTTGATGTGTGTGTGGCAAAGGGTTTAAGTTAGGTTATTATTGATTTGATATGTGCGTTCAAGTCATGCAGGACTTAGTAATTCGCACATGGATAGCTTGATGATAGCATTGGCAAGATTTACTATCTCATGACTCGGTCCTTGATTCGGTGAAAGATATATTGCGGAAAGCCATGCGCTTGGTGCATCCGAGGGACCGCCGGACGAGGAGCATTAGAGTGAAACTGAAGGAAGTAGACTTCAGGGCGAGATGCGAAGGATGGCGCTGCGAAGCCGTGCGCTTGGCGCATCCGAGGGACATGGCCGGACGAAAAAAACTTCAAGGCGAGGGACTCCAAGGGAGATGAGAGTGAGCGATTGTAACCCGGGACCGGATAGCTCATAGGTGAACTTGGCCAAATGGCTAAATGTCGAATGGGTGTTTTCCGACATCAGTGGGCTGCCATGATGTGGCGATCGCTCAAGTCGGCCCGAGACTCGACCGGTGTTCGAGTCGGTTTTTAAATCATGATCGGCCTCTTGGCGATCTCTTCGATAGTTCCATCGATCGCTAAGGGAGCGATCGACTAATGTCGAGGGTTTCGGGCACAAAAACATCTCCAGTCGAGTGATCGCTTCGGTCACTCGACTGATGGCTCTATCAGTCAACTGATAGTCACGATTAGTCGATTGATGTGGGAGTCGTTGGTTGGAATCCAACGTGCAAGAAGCCGTTGCAAGGCAACGACTACGACAATAGTCGACTGATGGCTGCATCAGTCGACTGCTCGGTGCCCAACGGGAAGAAAGACTTCTTCTCTATAAGAAGGGACCTTGGGTCATCTTGGGGAGCTATTGCTTCTACTCTAAACATCTCCCAAGTGCCAACACGAATTTCCTCCTCTTCCTTGAGTTTATTTCAATCATATTGTAAGAGGAGTGATTCTTGTATAAAAAAAGTTACCTCCACCTAGCTTTGCGCAAAGGAGAGATTAGTGGATTGATTAAGGAGTGATTCACCTTAGAATGAATCGGGTCGTGGACTAGCGGCAAGGGTCGTGGACCACATTACGTATTTGTGTTAGCATTTGTATTTTTTGTTTCTCTTTACATTTGCTTAATTGTTTTTGGTTTTAGTATTCCGCTGTGCTAACCCTAGTCGTAGACGCTCAAGAACAATCGAACTCCACCGTCTAGCCGGCTACCAATCCTCCAACACTATTCACCTCCTCTAGGTTTTTTGAAAAAGCCTCAGTCATGAATAGATTTGTAGCGTTTTTACCGTAACCGTTTGCTACGGACTAGATAGGTCATTCTAGACGAGCCTATTCACTGTCCACAATCTATACAAACTAATATGTACCCTATATATAGCCCCCAGAGCAAACCCAGATGGCTAGCGCAGCCGTGTTAAGACTTGAAAGGGCAAGGGGTCAATTTTTGGAGGTGACGACCAGACTACCGATGACTCCGCATTTCTGCGCTAGCCACCTGAGATCTGATTTACCTCCCTCCACAGGTAGGGGCAGCGATGAGGAGCCACTAATGTGTCGGTTCCACATTTAATATGTACCCTACACATAAACAAAAACCAAAACTAAACACATTGTGGATTTTTTTAATTTTCTATTTTTTAATTTTTTTAAATAATCGGGATTTAAAATAATTGAATCACATTGTGTTTTATTTTTTATTGTTCGTAGCTCGTCGTCGCTACCCTCCCGTCGATTAGTTGTGGCTCACCCGACGATCGACTGTCACCCGTCCGTCGATTGTCGCTCGCTCGTCAGTCGATCGTCGCACGTCGGTCGAAAAGAAGTCACCCGCCCATCAGTCGGTCAATCGTCACCTTCCGATCGACGGACCATCGCCTATCCGTTGATTGGCCGATTGGTCGCCGCACGCCACCCGACCTATCGACCGTCGCTAGTCGATCGGTCAATCGTCGCCCGCCGACCGACCATCGGTCGCTAATCAACCACCGACCGTCCACCGTCGTCGCTCGCCGTCTGTCACGGTTGGCCGATCGACGAGTGACGGTCAGTCGACCAGGCGACTGCCAAACAATCGGTTAACGGGCAAGCGACGACTTGCCGATCGGAGGGCGGCGATCGACCGACTGGCGAGTGGGCGACGATTTGCCAACCAGCGTGCGACGATCGCCTGACGGGCAGGCGACAATCGATGAGCGAGTGACAACCGACCGACGAGTGGATTGCGATTGATCGACTGGAGGACGACGACGGCCGACAACAAGCTACGAACAATGCAAAATAAAACACAACGTGATCTAATTATTTTAAATCCCGATTATTAAAAAAATAAAAATAGAAAATAGAAAAAAAAATCCACACGGGAATGTAAGAAATCAAAATCTTTAAAAAAAAATCAATGTCGGGATTTAAACGCCGTCAACGATCGCAGACATTTAAATCCTGACAATTCATCCACTCTTACTTATTTTCATAATTAATTTAAGATTTATTTATTTTCTTAATATATTTACTGTTTATGTTTATTTTAAAATTTTTCCCTTAAATTGTTAGGCAATGAATGAACCGTGGTTAGGAGAATACAAATGTTTGCCAAAGAAAGAGAATAATTAATAAGTGGAAGGATCACAATTCATAGGGATTAATCGCATAACTAACAATAATGATATTAACCAAAAACTAATAATTTTACACATCTTCATACAGAGTAGCCCACTCCATTGTCATACTCTTGCAAACAAATTAGTTCATCTTCTCCCTTGCTTCCAAATTCTGATCCGGGCTTGCATTGGAGAAGCTCGAGCTCGGGCTACCACTTCTATTGATGTTGTCTCCACTAAGAGAAATTCGCATTGACAAATTCCTTATCTCTTCTTTCAAATTCATCGCCTAAATAGTTAGAACAAAAATAACTTGATAATCGTATGGTGACGTTGAATCTACATTGGTTCTAAAGTCTAGATCAATTGAAATTGATCGAGTACCTCATTCTCTAGGTAGCATCTCCTAATGACGATCAACTCGTGTTTCATCTTCAGCTCGACAAAGGCCTCCTCCAGTTGCTCGCTCTTGTGTCGGCTGTTTTGGAACATTAAATGCAAAGTGATATGAAAAAATTATATAATATGAACATTAAATGCAAAGTGACTTAATTAATAAGTACACAATTTAGATTGAATCTAAAACTAATAAATAATCAAGGTTATACTTTATATATATATATATATATATATATATAAATCCTCCGTGAATATCTTCATTATTCACTGGTCGATCCTCTAGAGAGTTATAGTACACACCCGATTGAACGGTGAATAACGGAGATGCTCACGTATGAGTTATGCAGAAGATCATTCTTATATACTACTACTACTACAACAACAACAAAGCCTTATCCCACTAGCCACTAGGTGGGATTGGCTATATGGATCCTTCTACGTCATTGAACTCTATCCCCTACTATATCATCATCTATATTTAAATAATTTTTATCTTGTTTTATTGTTATTAACTAAGTCTTTTTTGGTCTTCCTCTTCCCCCTTTGATGTGTATATTTGACATCGTTTCACATTACCTAACTGGAGTATTTATTGGTCGTCTAAGTACATATTCGTATTACCGTAAACGTGTCTTTCGAAGCTTTCCTTTAATATATGCAATACCGATTTTTTCTCTAATGCTCTCATTTCTTATTCTATTCATCCTCGTATATCCGCACATCCACCTTAACATCCTCATCTCTGCAACTCTCATCTTTTGCTCATGTGCTCGAGTCGTAGCCCAATATTCATCGTCATATAACATAGCAGGTCTAATCGTCGTTTTGTAGAATTTCCCTTTAAATTTTAGAGACACTTTACGATCACATAAAACACCCGACGCTTTCCTCCATTTCAACCATCCTACTTGTATTCTATGTAAGACATCTATCTCAATCCCTCCAACATCTTGCAAAAATGATCTTAAATATTTAAAGCTATCAGTTCTAGACAACTCGTCATCTCCTATCTTAACACTTGTCTCATTACGTCTAATATTGCTATAAAACTTTTCACTTCTAGTGTTTCCCATCAAGATTCTAATTTAGCATTTACTCCTTCACGTGTCTCATCTACCAAAACAATATCATCTGCAAATATATATATATATATATATATATATATATATATATATATATATATATATATATATATATATATATATATATATATATATATATATATATATATATATATATATATATATATATATATATATATATATATATATATATATATATATCAATTGCTCTCTAATTTTTGCACATTCATTCACAAATAATATTTATAATTTTAATGAGTCACAAAATAAACTTAAAAAGAATATTCATCGAATAGATGGACTTGCTCTTCATTCTCCCAGCCAGTTGCAGGTTTGCATATGTGGACAAGTTTGAAAACTCTATTGTTTTTACAAATTAATTAACTAATTAATTAATCGGTTGCAAACTGCCAAACCAAAATAGAAAAATAGTATATCAATTCGACCAATATACAGCCCTACAATTGTTCGTATTAGAGATTTACCATCAACTTTATTCAACAGAATGGTTTTGCATTTACCTCTCGATCCGTGTGTAATAGGTTTTATAGAGCTTATCAAATGGTGCACAGATTTGGGCGACGTCAATATTTGTAACTGCAAAAATAATATAATGGAGATAATTAAATTAGTAGGAGCTGTTGATTACACAACAACAACAACAACAACATTCAATAATTAGATTAATGCAATAAAATGCATATCAAACTATATAATAGTCAAACAGTGTTGGGAGGGAAATGTCTTACCACCCAAAATCGAAGTAACTTACAATATATTATTTCTCAGCTAATCATTCAAGATATTCCTCTGTTTCACATAAGAAATACTATATTGAGAAAAACATCAATCCTTTGGAGCATGAAGTACATAAAATAATTTGATCTATGGACAATATTGTCGTAGTAAAGATTATAATACTAAAAACTTATTACTGTGTGGTAAAAAGGGGGGGATAAATAAAATTAATTTTCAATATATATATATATATACACCTTAATTAAAATGTATATATTTATTTTATGGATTATGAGAATAATAAAAAGAGAAAGAGTTTATTTGTCTAAAGACTCCAACCTATATATAGGAAAAAAGAATAAATTAGCTTTAGTCGAGTATTCACAAGACTAGTTCATTATCTTCTTTGAAAGCACGATTTATGTTGAAAGTCACTCGCTATAAATGGATGAATAAGGCGACTCAAATCAACTAGTGTTGTACGACAAACAAGAGTTGCGACAATTTTAGCATATTAAAATAAGAATATAGGATAGTAAAAACAATAAGGCAATATATCTCTTGGCAATTCAACACTCATTCATTTGATAAATAATTATTCTTGAGAAATAAAATATGATGAGAATGAAATAGGATTATGCATTCTGTGTGTGATTGATTCATGAAAATGAAATAAATATTTGTTCCTAATTATGAATTAATTTTGTAAAAAATAGGCATAGTATTTGAAAATAAAAATCTGCAAAACTGCAATGATCTTTCAACTGACTAATTTCAATAGTACCTTTCCGAGAGATACAAAATTTTGACACATGTGAGATGATCGGCCAATCTTCGCCTGTCTCCCTTTTGCATCTGCTTTCTAGTTGTGGGGAACACTTTCGTATGCCCAAATGTTTAGCAAAGGGAGGTTCTGCAGATACCTTGGGAGCGATCTTAACTGGGGGCAGTCGAGGATCGATAGCCAACGAAGTGATCTCAGATGCTGTAGCCATTCAGGTAAGGTCGCGAGATTGAGGATTTCTTCTATGGATAGACTTTCTAGCACACTGGTTGATGGTGCTCCTGCCATCAATGATTCCAATTCATCACAACAGCAAATACGTAATGATGCCCTATTGATTCCCTCCCAGATGTTATGGAAATCATCATGAGAACCAGTTATCGACAAGTGTCTGAGCGTATTAAAGTGTTGCAGTTGCCCACGTAAATTCACATTCTTATGACAGATACGTATGTCAAACTCATGTAGCGAATTCCAGATTTCTACAAGTTTTTCTGTTCGCAACTTTAGCCTTTCACACACTCCGTGACAGAGATATCGAAGTGCGCCGAGACGTCTCACTTCTGACGGGAAGGATGTCATGTGTTTACATTCCTGGATTGACAAAGAGATTAGCGACTGCATTTCATCCCAAGGAAGAAGTTGAAGTTGTTCGCAGCGTTTAATTTCCAGTGTCGTCAAGGATCTGAGGTTTCTTAAGCAGTCACTGGCAAGAGATGTCATGCCCATCATGGACTCCAATGAGAGATGAGAAAGAGAAGTCATTCTTCCAACGCATGAGAGTAGGCTCTCACTGCAATCATCTAGATGAAGATGTTCGATTCTTGGAAGCCTTGGCATGGTTTTCAGTTTTGGACAATCCGAAATATTCAGTCTCTTTAGTGAAGGGAACAACTCATCGACACCATCAGACTCTGACCATTCCTCTAAATCAGTCATGCTTCGCAACTGGAGCTCTTGGAGGAAGGAAAGCCTCTGATTGTTCCGTGCCCATGGAACTCAGCACCCATGTGTTTCACGCAAGGCATGCACTCCAAGACAAGCTTTCTAAGAAATTGGAGATTTCCAAACTGAGGAATACGCTCACAAACATAGCAGTCTTCGAGAGTAACTTCAATCAAATTTGGTAACTGTGACTCTGTCAACCATGTCGAAAAATGTCGGCTCCCGTAATGGGATATCTTCAGCTTCTTTAAACCCGTGTTGGGGCAAAGATCATCCATCATGCTCATATCATTAGTCTCGGAACCAATAAAAGATAAGGACAATTCATTAAAATCTTTATTCTTCAAAACTTTTCTTCCATGGCAAGAATAATTCCTCGATTTTTGAAAAAATGTGATGGACATTTCCCACAAAGCTTCAAATCTTCAAGTTCTGTGATTGAGCATGAGTCACTTCTATTCCCGCCAACAAAGCATGGCAAACTTCTGAGACTAGTCAGTCGTGACAACCCAAAAGGCATGTTAGTGAAACGATCAGAATTGCAATCAAGATACCGAAGGCTTTGTAAATTCCTCAATTTTTTGGGTAACTCCCGAAGGTCATCATTCTCACGGAGATTGAGATATTGCAAATTCTGAAGAGCAGTTATGGTGTCAGGTAGATCTTTAATTTTATTCCGAGAAAAGTTGAGACATCTCAAATGTATCAAATTTCCTATAGATGTCGGCACCTTTCTAATGCCATTTCCACTTAAATTTAACACCCGCAGGAATTTCAATTCTGAGAAGAGAAGCTGAAGTAGCTTGGTATTCTGATGTAACTCACAATATATCAATATCAGGGTTCTTAAGTATAAAGGCCTCCGGAAATACCTCTGAGAATCGTTTAATAAAAGTGTACAATACAGACGCAAATGATATGTTCTGTTTTGAATATTATTATTTAGTTGAGAAAATTCAAGACCGTAATATTCACCTTCAGTAGTTACTGACTGTGCCAGATCATGCATCAAATCATGCATTGTGCACTCAATTACATCGCAACCATCATCGTACTTCTCAGAAGGTGCCGAGAGAAAGAATGACCTCGATACTAGATCATTAAAAACACGGTTGCCAACTGTTTCGGCGTCAAAATTATCCTTTGAACATATGAAACCATTTGCTGTCCACAGCTGAATCAACTCATTCTTTTTCATCACATAGTTGTTTGCGAATAGAGAGCCTAATGCAAAGCACTTCTTTGACCGGGGAGGGAGAGTGTCATAGCTCAACTTGAGCACAGATAAGATTTTTTGGTTCTCATTTTCAAGTTGCCATATTTCACTATTTAACACTGAGGACCAATAAGTTTCATCTCGAGTGTTATGGAGCATGCTACCAAGAGATATTGCAGCCAAAGGCACACCACCACATTTCTTAATAATCTTTCTACCAATTTCAATCAAGTTCTCATCTTGTTCTTCGCCTCCAAAAGCGAATTGCCGAAACAAGGACAAACAATCATCTTCAGATAGCTGTTGTATTGGGTGGGTCTCGAATGAATCCATTATCGAAGAGACCACTCGGCTACGGAAAGTCATTAAAATTTTGCTTCCTCTTGCCACACATGCTAAAGCTGTTTTCAATTCCCCCCACTTCAATGCAATTTCATTCCACATGTCATCCAAGACGAGCAGAAATTTCTTACCAGATAATGCATTTTCCAGTTTGTTTCTTATTAACTCTGGTTCTGAAATGTTGACTGATGCACCAGTAACCTGTTCTAAAACAGATTTCATTATATCTGTAGGATCAAATTCTTGTCCAACAGTTTTCCACTTACAAAAATTTTCAAAATGAGCTTTCACCCTCTCATCATTGAAAACATGTCGAGCGAGTGTGGTTTTCCCCATGCCACCCATTCCAACAATGGCGATGACCTTCATTGTACCGTCGCTCCTTTCATCATTATTTATTAACATGTTGACAATCTTCTCTTTCTCTGTTTCTCTCCCTATGAAAACCAAGCTATTGCATGGGTGGATCTCTCTGTAAGCACTTGATAACATCTGGATAGTGCCTTGTGGTAAATTGAGAAGAATAGACTTTTGCAGCAAAATAGAATCTAGACTCTTTGTTGCCGTTTTTATCATGCCACTTATCCTGCTCTTAAATACAAGTTGATTATCAGATGAGAAGAAATCACGTACCGGCATGAAATATGCCCTTGATCTTTGCTTCCGCAAAGCTTCAGTGTCGTAGTAATCCACAGCATCCTCCAGATCGTAGGCCAAGTATTTGAGCTTCTTCAGCAAGATCTTCGCAGCGGCATCCCCCACAGAGCAGGCCTCGAAATGTTGGATCACCGTGTCAATAATTGTTGACAACTCCTTGAGCATCTCCATCCTCCCTTCTATATCAATTAATTCTTTGAGTCTCCTGTTGAGTTGGAGGAGATCTGCCACCCAGTTACTCGCCAAGCGAACCGCAGTAGTTGCCAAAGCTCCTTCAATAGCCATGCCTGCGACTTAAAACGATGCACAAGTTGTTCCTTCGCTGCGGATGTGGCTGCTACCTTTGGAGGAGAGGAGAAAGGAGAAGTAATAATTGGCAGGCGACGACTTCTTAATTTTAATCTTTCTTTTTAATAGATATTAATTAAATCGATTATTAAAAAGATCTCTAGACATGCGTAACTTCTCTCACCGTGACATCATGCTCGGTTTATTGCCGGAAAAGCAATTTGATTTTTTAAATATATTTTTTATTCCTTACAAAATAATTGTTTTTTTATTTAAATATAACATTGCCTGATTATTTAAATATTTTTGAATTGCTTCGAAAATAATGATAGGTGGAGTAGCGGAATGGGTATCAATATGGGCATAGAGTCGAAGTAGGAGGAAATTCATAATCAATAGAGGATCCACCTCAAAGTTTAAATAAAACAAGATAATTTTCATTAATCCAAAATTAATTTATCTATTATAAGAGGCTAAACTCATATTTAAAAATTTTATAAGAAATTTTTATTGTTTTGTTTGTTTGAACTCTTTTGTTTGAATTTTTCCGCTAAATGCATAATCAATCGAAGTCCTCATTATTATTTTCATCCTCATCATTATTATTATCATCATCATCTATCTCAAAATTAAATTCTTCATCTTCATCTTCATTTATTTTACTTGTATCAATGTCTATGACTATGTCGTTGGGATCTCGTAACGTTAAAATATTATATTTTTCAATTTAAAATGTATTGACAACTTGATTATGTTGATATGCTATGTCTTCCCAACATTTCAGAATTTTTTTTCGTACTTTTGTTTTACAAATAGTCCACCAATCAATTTTGTCACATCTCAAACTAGGATATAAAACATAAAATACTTGAATCACTTGTTATACCAACACAAAAAGTTCATAGCTCTTGTATAATTTTTTATGATTTATTTCAACCAAATTGAACTGTGAATGCACTTTCATGCCTTTGATAGGGTCCCAACCAACGACACATAAATAAAATAACTCGCAAATCTGAGTCAGGATACTCTACCTCTAAAATTTCATCCAGCAAATCATAAAAATCATTCCTTGCACCTCCATAAAGATGTTCAATTATAATAATTTGAGATAAAATCAAATCTAAAAAGATATTCTCAAACTTCATCACTGAAAAAATTTATCATTATGACACTTTTTGCATGAACACCTTAACTTATTCACATCCATAAACTCAACATTAATACTAGCAAAATTTAAAAATTATTCTAGCCTAATAATAAATTCATCAATTAAACCCGACGTTTAGGTAAATTCTTTTTATACATCCAATTCCTTTCTTTCTCCATTTCCCTTGTTTCCAAATTTATAACCAGGATTAATTATATTCTCACAATTTTGCATCAATATTAATTGAACAATCAATTTAAATTCAAAATAAAATTCTTCTGATACATATTTATTTTTAGTATGATATTAAAAAATAGAATATAATATATGAAATTAATAATGAATTTTTACCTAAAAGTGATACTTAAAAACAAACGTTATATGTATTGTAGAATGATAATAGTAAAAATTTTGAAATATAAAATATACCTTCCCTGATGGAAGCAACGGATGAACTGATAGTAGAAGACTTTACAAACACGTCGATCACCTGATGAAGAAACTACTATATGACAAACCAAAGAGAAATAAATTATTAAATTTATACACTTTATATTATACATTAAAAAGTTTAAACGATTTGAATAACTTGTTGATATGACGAACCACAAGAATTAGCCACCTGCACATCTTGGTCACCCAAGGTCAACACGCGGTCGCAAGGGGTCGCCACTCATGCAAGCAACGACCGTGATTTGCAAGAGAAGGCATGTTGTGGTGGTATCAAGGGGGCCTGGCTCGCAAGTGAGTCGAGGGGTGATGTGACATCGCGGGGCCGAGGTCGTGGTCGCGCAGACTGTGAGAGGCACCGCGATAGGCTATGTGCGTAGGAGTGATGCCCTAGCCGCATGAGCTTAAATGGGTCGATAGAATCAGGCTCTCGCAAAGGGGTGGCGATCACTGCAGAGAGACACCAGGGGTGACACTGTGTCGTGAACAACGGCGGGGTGACGCCCCGCCATGAGCAACGCCACGCGGCAGGTCATCCGCCATGCGATCGACGCCAGGCGATAGTGGCCTTGCCCTCTTGTACGAGGAACGCAACGCCGCACGCGACGAGCGACGTGGCAATGCCGCGCGCGACGTTGCGCAGCGGCGGCGCGAAGCGACGTGCAACGGCGAAAGCGACGTTGGCAACGTCGCACTAGCGACGTCGATAACACCGCGCGAGCCCTATCGAGTGCACGACGAAGATCCAACATCCACCGCTGGATCTAGGGGCGGATCCAGAATTTTAAATTTGGAGGGGCCGTGATGCAATTCAGATTTTTTGCTCTTCAATCTTGTGCCGCTTAAGAGGGATTCTCTCTGACTGTATCAGTACATATTTTGAAAAAATTAACATGTATTAAATCATCGTTGGCCTCCGATGTTCAAATCAGAATCGTTATGGATGAAAAAAAATATTAAATACAATAAAAGTAATGTTGGGACGGATCGAATGGCCGGCTAGAGGGGGGTGAATAGCCCTCTTCGTTGGATGTCGTATTTTGCTCGTCTACAAAGCGTTAGCGCAAGCAGAATATACAAATACAAATAAAGACAAACAAAATATAAGCAAGCAATACAAACACCGAGATGTAACATGGTTCACGGCTACGCCGCTAATCCACGGTCCGATTCGTCCACGGTGAATCACTCCGCAATCTATCCACTAGATCTCTCCTTTGCACAAAGCTAGGTGGAGGTAACCTCTTTACAATCTCTCTTCTTACAATAGAATGGAAATAAAGCAAGTAAGAAGAGTGGAAATCGTGTATGGCACTTTGGGAGAAGTTTAGAGCTCAAACATTAACCCCCCAAAGCCCCATCCTCTTCCTTTTTATAGAGGAAGAGGGTTTCTTCCCCGATCGATGCCCTCGATCACCGACCGATCCCGTGAGCGCCAAAAAGCTTTCCACGCTGGATTTCATCCATCCAGATCGCATCACCGATCCGATGGCATTCCATCACCGAATCGATGTCAATCACCGAGTGCCCACCGAGTCGACCCATTCGGCCCATGCGTGCCATGCACGGTTATCGTCGCCGATCGATCGACCGCCATCATGCCAGCATGATCGATTAACTTGATTCACCGATTAAACCGATCGAACCATCGACTAGCAATCGAACGCCGCCATGACATGGCAATGACCGTGCTCGGAAAACTCATCCGACACTTGGCCAAATGACCAAGTTTCACCTAAGAGCTACCCTTCCCGTTACAATCGCTCACTCTCATCCCTCGAGTCCTCGCCTCAAGTTCTCTTCGTCGCGCCACGCCCCTCGAGCATCAGTGCACGACTGCAATGCTCCTTCGCGTCTCTTGCCTCGAAGTCTACTTCCTCCGGCTTCACTCCAAGCTTCTCGTCCGGCGGTCCCTCGGATGCTCCAAGCGCACGGCTTTCGCAAAGCAATCCTTCACCGACTCAAGGACCGAGTCATGAGATGTGTAACTCGCCACGGCTCCATGTGCGAATTACTAAGTCCTGCACGACTTCAACGCACATATCAAATCAACATAACAAACTAACTTAAACCCTTTGCCACACACATCAAAACCTTAACATGGAAAGAGATTGCCCTAACAATCTTCCCCTTTTTGATGTGTGGCAATCCGTTTAAGTTAGGTAAACATTTGATAAAAATTTCTAAGGTAAGAAAGCATGTAAACATAAACATGATATAGCAACATGCAACTCCCCCTTAATCCATGAAACTCTCTCTACAAATTCTCCCCCTATCATAATCAAATTCTCCCCCTATCATAATTAACTTAAACATAATCAATTCTCCCCCTTTGACACCATCAAAAAGATTAACACTAAGTTATAAACTCATGACATCAAGTTTAATAGAAGGAAAATACCAAAACTTGTTTTAAAACCTGAAATCAGCCTTTACTGTTCGGAATATCAGGCCACCAATGATCGTTCGTACCAAATGATCGCACACTGTTTTGAAATTGATTTTGAATTTCAGAAATGCATTAAAAATTCCAAAAAATTCGAAAAATCATGAAAATTGGGGAACATATTTCTTGTAATGTTCTTTATCAGTGAAAAATAGTTTTTCATGAAAAATCATTATATTTTCATGTTTTTGCCAAAAATCCAAAAGCTTTAAAAAATCACTAGGTTTTTGATCATATGAGTATCAAGTTTAACACCTAGTTTTGGTTCCAATTGTTTCAAAACATGAATACATGGATTTTATATTAAGAAATTGTTTTGAAAACTTATGAAATATCCAACCATGATCTTTGGGCAATATGTCTATGAATTAAACATAAGTCTTCCCCATGATTGGTCTATTATTGCTAATTTGATACATTAAATGACCATCTAAATGTCATAAGCATTAGTGGACATTTGTATCATCCTAACATCTCACCCATGCTAAGTTTTCAATCATGGTAGCCTATGGTGAGTGTGAGATGCATCCTAGAGGTATTTGTATATACTTAACCATTATATTCATACAATTCTATCAAGGTTAAGTATCACCCTAACAATCTACATGATCATAATGACATATATGAATGAATTACACATTATGATCATGAAATACATGTATTCATCAAATTATGATCATGCATTAGGTATTATTTATAATAAAAATTCAAATATTACCTAAGGCATGATTTAATTCCTATTTCTCATGATTATGTGCCAAATTTCAAAATCATAAATCATGATTGCAAACATATGTAACAATTACATCAAACATCATGATTTAAGCATTATTATCTATTTATGGGCACGTTATCATCACCCAGCACTATTAAAAAAAATGTTGTCCCGCCATCCTAAGTCAACCAAAATATGATATAGGTCAATTGCATATGGTTGACTACCCTAGGGGTTATCTAACCCTTAAGGATGGATTTTGGAACCCAAAATAAGTTTTTGCCTATTGGGTTCACTAAATACTCGTTGGGGATCCATTTCCTAGCTATTACCTTCTTCTTATCTTGTCCCCTAGCTATTAGGCATTTATAGGCCTTTTCATTTTTCTTTTCTTTGTATCCTAGGCCTTTTTTGTTGAAGCTAGCTCTTTGGCTTCCTATTATCATGTTCAAAGTATTGGAGCCTATAGTGAATTTCTCTAGGGCTTTTGTCAAGTAGTCTACTTTCTCTCTCAAAGCCCTATTTTCATCCATACATGCATCACTAACATTAAATGGCATATAGTTATCATGTGAGCATGCATCATTT
This sequence comes from Wurfbainia villosa, assembly GCA_025175895.1. Taxonomy (NCBI): domain Eukaryota; kingdom Viridiplantae; phylum Streptophyta; class Magnoliopsida; order Zingiberales; family Zingiberaceae; genus Wurfbainia; species Wurfbainia villosa. The sequence continues at coordinate 9,520,991 of CM045998.1, read as the reverse complement.
AAGCTAGAAGAGATATTATCATTATCATTTAAGCATGCTTTTTCTAGTTTATTTTCTAAGTCCTTAATTTGATCTAGCATGCTCTTGTTCTTCTTCTTAGCTCTAAATAAATCCCTAGTTAAGCTAGAAACTATGGAAACTATTTTCTTGGGAGAAGCATTCGTTACCATAGTTTCCATATCCTCTTCTTCTTCTTCGGATGAGGAGGATGTAGAAGCTCCCCCTTCACTTGAGCTCCCTCCACTTGAGCTTGATTCTTCATTTTCGGTGGAGGAGCTATCTAAGTTGTCGAAGGCCATCAATGCAAGGTTGGAATAGACTTGTTCCTCTTCTTCGGATGAGGATGAGGAAGAGAGATCATCCCATGTCTTGGCTTTGAATGCTTTGGTCTTCCCCTTTTCTTTGGTCTTCTTTTCTTCTTCCTTTTTCTTCTTGCTCCCCTTCTTCTTCTTCTTTTCTTCCTTCTTTTTCTTTTCTTCTTTGCTCTTGTTTAGGAGAGGACAATTGTCCCTTATGTGTCCCTCTCCTTGGCAATTGTAACAAATCACCTTTCCTCTTGGTCTTCTCCTCCTATCATTAGATTTATTAAATTGAAAACTTTTTAAAGCACGCCTTACCCTCCTTACCATATAGGCTTCTTCGGTGCTATCCATGGAGGAGGAGGAAGAGCTTCATCATCGGAGGAGGAGGGATCTCTATCTTCTTCTTCCCCTTATTGGATCAAGGCTACTCCTCTTGAAGTTTGAAACTTTGGCTCTTCTTGTATTCCTTCAAGCCTTGTTTCATGGAGCTCCATGGTTGAGAAGAACTCCTCCAAGGTGCTCACTTCTAGATTCTTTAACATGTAGAAGAGTCCACCATTGAACTCCATCTTGATCGGGAAAGGCATCTATGGCCTTCATTACCATATCCGGTTGAGAGCTTTTCTCCTACACTTGTTAGCCCAATCAAAATTTCTTTGAATCTAGAATGTAGGGAAATTACCTTTTCTCCCTTTTCAAGCTTGATATTTGATAATTGGGAGCGGAGGAGATCTCTTCTTGCTAGCTTTGCCTCCGAAGTGCCTTCATGAAGCTCTACTAGCTTCTCCCACATCTCCTTGGCACTAAAGCACTCCCCTATCCTATTTACTTCTTGTTGGGGGAGGACATTGTATAGGTAGTGCTTGGCCTTTGAATTTGCCAAGTATTCTTCTCTTTGCCTCTTGCTCTACCTTGATTTCTCCAATGGCTCTCCATTTTCGTTCCTAGGCAACTCGAAACCATTTTCCATTATTAAGAGAATTTCAAAGTCGGTTCCGAAGAATACCTCCATTCTCTTTTTCCACCAAGAGAATTCGCCGTCGAACTTCGGCGGATGAATATTTGAGCCGACCATCTTTAGATGAAGTGTTTGTTGCGGCGGTTAGTCCTTGACAAATGACTTGGCTCTGATACCACTTGTTGGGACGGATCGAATGGCCGGCTAGAGGGGGGTGAATAGCCCTCTTCGTTGGATGTCGTATTTTGCTCGTCTACAAAGCGTTAGCGCAAGCGGAATATACAAATACAAATAAAGACAAAAAAAATATAAGCAAGCAATACAAACACCGAGATGTAACGTGGTTCACGGCTACGCCGCTAATCCACGGTCCGATTCGTCCACGGTGAATCACTTCGCAATCTATCCACTAGATCTCTCCTTTGCACAAAGCTAGGTGGAGGTAACCTCTTTACAATCTCTCTTCTTACAATAGAATGGAAATAAAGCAAGTAAGAAGAGTGGAAATCGTGTATGACACTTTGGGAGAAGTTTAGAGCTCAAACATTAACCCCCCAAAGCCCCATCCTCTTCCTTTTTATAGAGGAAGAGGGTTTCTTCCCGTTGACACAGGATCAATCGACTGATGCCCTCGATCAGTCGACTGATCCCGTAGCCGTTGCCAAAAACGGTGGCTTTCCACGTTGGATTTCATCCATCCAGATCGCATCACCGATCGATGGCACCCATCACCGATCCGATGTCAATCACCGAGTGCCCGCCGAGTCGACTCCATTCTCGCGCCCGCGCACGCCATCACCGATCATCCCTCGCGGCCGATCGATCAAGCCATCACCGATCGCATGCCAAAGAATGATCGATCAACTTGATTCACCGACTTAAACCACCGATCAAACCATCGACTCAGAGACCGATCGCCATGACATGGCAGTTGACTGGTGTCGGAAAAACTCATCCGACACTTAGCCAAATGGCCAAGTTTCACTTAAGAGCTACCCCTTCCCGGGTTACAATCGCTCACTCTCATCCCTCGAAGTCCCTCGCCTTCGAAGTTCTCTTCGTTCGCGGCCACGTCCGTCGGCAACATCAGGCGCACGACTCTGCAATGCTCCTTCGCGTCTCTTGCCTCGAAGTCTACTTCCTCCGGCTTCACTCCAAGCTTCTCGTCCGGCGGTCCCTCGGATGCTCCAAGCGCACGGCTTCCGCAAAGCAATCCTTCACCGACTCAAGGACCGAGTCATGAGATGTGAAACTCGCCACGGCTCCATGTGCGAATTACTAAGTCCTGCACGACTTCAACGCACATATCAAATCAATATAACAAACTAACTTAAACCTTTTGTCACACACATCAAAACCTTAACATGGCAAGAGATTTTCCTAACAAGTAATACAAAGTAAAAAAGAAGAGAATTTATCTCATGCGTAGTTAGAAACATATAAGAGACTGGGAAAGAATATTTTGATAATGCTATAAGAAGAAGAAACCGTCGGATACCTAAAAAATAAATGTCAAGAAAAACCACAGGATATCCTCCATGATAATTAATTAAACTCAAATTTAATTAATCAAATGCTAATTAATTAATTAAATAGATTAACTAAACTAACCCAATTAATTAATTAAATCAAAATTTAATTAATTACTTTAAAATTAATTAATCAATTATAACACATTAACCAATCTAAAACCAATTAATCAATTAAAACAAATTAATTAATCTAAATTCATCTAGATTTAATTAATCTAAATCTAATTAATTATTTAAATCCAACCTAAATTAATTAATTCAAATAATCCAATTAATCAAAATACAAAATTGATTAAATAAAATCTTAATTAAGCTAACCTTCAAATGTCGATGGATTTTGTATGCAGTCATGCGGAAGGCGATGACAACTAGTGATGTCGTGGAGTGCGATTGCAAATGTGGTGCGACACCGATGAGACAACTTTCGTGATCGCGATGTGGCTATGGGCATGAAGCAAAGGCCGACGGTGGCCAGAGACGCGACTGACAACACCGAGTTGATAGGGACAACGACAGATCGACCCACAACGGCGAGCTCACGAGTCGCGGTGTGTGAGCAGCAGGCAAAGAGAAACTGTGGATGACAGCTACGACATGATAGAAAAAATTGAGAACGGTGGCTACGACATGATCGTTTTATATAGGAGAGAAAATAAATATATAATAATTATATTTTATATAGTAATTAATTATATAATATTTTTATAGATAGAAAATAAGTATAGAATTTTGGGAAAGAAAATTTTAGGCTTAATTATGCATAGACTAAGATCTCATTACTATATAAAAAAATTTATAAAAGTATTTTTTTTTTATAAAACACAGGGCCCCCTCTAGTCCCTGTGTAGATCCGCCACTGATTGGATCTATCGGAATACGAGAGAGAGAGAGGGAGAGAATCGTACCGGAGCGGAGCTGGGAGAATCGCGAGCGTAAGAGGAGAAAAGGAAAGAGGGACTTAATTAGGGGAAATTCTGCAACGAATTATTTTTCGTTGTCAAATTCATCACAAAAGCTGCAATGAATTTGATATTTGTCGCAAAATCTGCGATGAATTTGATATTTATCGCAAAATCAGCAATGAATTTGATATTCATCGTATATTTTGCGACGAATATAGAATTTATCGCAAAATTTTTGGTTCGATTTTGCGACATCCACCGCATTTTTTTCAAAAAAAAATAAAATTAATTGACAAAAAATTTTCGTTGCAAATTTTGTGATGAATTTGATATTCATCGTAGATTTTGCAACTTGCCGCAAAATTTTTGATTTGATTTTGCACTAGTCAGCACATTTTTTCAAAAAAATTTAAAATTAATTGACTAATATTTTGTGTTAGAAATTTTATTGCAAAATTTGCGACAAATTTGATTTTTGACGCAAAATTTGCAATGAACCCATTTTTATCATAGAGTTTGCAACGATTTTGATTTTTCATTATAAATTTAACAATGAAAGTTATATTGTCACAAATTTACGATAGATTTTATGACAAAAATTGATTTGTTGCAAAATCTGCGACGAATAAATAGTTTGTTGCTATTTATGCGTCAAAATAGTTTTTGTTGCTAATTTCGTTGTTGATTTGCAAGGATTTATAAATTCATCATCAAATTCGTTGCAGATTTGAAATGAATTTTTTTCGTTGTAAAAATTTGTTACTATTTTAGTGTATTTTTGTAGTGTGATCGTACTTTAGAGAAGCAGATTCACAAAGATAACACGATGGAGTTATGCCCAGTGGCATGGTCATGTTTCGCTATGCCTTCAGTCTCAAAGCCCGATATAGTGGGGCCACGCCTAGAGGCACGATCTTATGGCGATAATTTCTATGAATTGATGATATTTGAGAGATCTGAGGATGTTGGGGTGGGCCCATAATTAAAGAGACCTCTCAGCTAGGGCCTATGGATAGTCACTAAGAGAGCGTTTGAATCGTGGAAGATTTTTCATTTTTTATTTCTATTTTTTTTTCTAGAAAATATAAAACGATCTTTTTATATTTTTCAATTTTTCAGAAAATACTTTTTTATTTTTTGAAAAATAAAAATGGAAATAAAAAATATTTTTTTTTGTGTTTTTCAGTTTTCTAGAAATACTCCTTTATTTTCTAGAAAATAGAGATGAAAAATACCAACCAAATATATTTTCTTATTTTTTTCAAAAAATAAAAATTAAAAATTAAAAAATTTTCGCCTATCAAATGCCCCCTAAAATTTTACTTCCTCTAGTGCTACATGGGAAGCCTGCTTTCAGTACGGGATTCAATGACTGGGGCATTAAAGCAGCGACTGAATTGTAATTTTGGCTAACTAGTGGGTTGTTTCTATGTTTTTTTTTAAAATTTTTCCGATTTTCTATTTTAAGATTTTAAAACTATTTCTGGTATTTAGTTTTTATTATCTGATAGTACTTGAATCTAATGTAAAAAAACTGATAACTGATATGAAAAGCCATAGAATGTGAACATTAAATGCAACATGACTTAATTAAGAAATACACAATTTAGATGGTATAAAATGAATCTAAAACTAATAAATAATCAAGTATATCCTCTTTAAAATGTTAATTATCACTAAAAAAAACCATGATTTACCGACCGAATTAGCGACGGAAATTAAATTCCGTCGCTAATTAGCGACCGAATAAAATATTCGGTCGCTATTTAACGACCGATAAAATTATCGGTCGCTAATTAGCGACGGACACTTAATTCCGTCGCTAATTAGCGACGGACGTTTTAAAACGGTCGCTAATTAGCGACCGATTTATATTTCGGTCGCTATATTAGCGACCGATTTATATTTCGGTCGCTAATTACCGACCGAATTTTATTTCGGTCGCTAATTTAGCGACCGAAATAAAATTCGGTCGGTAAATTTCAGCGATAATTTTTATTTTGATTTTTAAATTAGTGACCGAAATAAAATTCAGTCACTAATTAGTGACGGAATTAAAAATCGGTCGCTAATTACCGCATGCTTAAAAAAATTACCACTGAATATTATTAACGACGGAAGTTACTTTCCGTCGTTAATTAACGACTGATTAAAAAATCATTATTTAACGATCGAATTAACGACGGATTTTTAATTCCATCGCTAATTAACGATCGAATATTTTATTCGGTCGCTAATTAGTGACCGATAATTTAATCAGTCGCTAATTTGCGACGGAAATTTAATTCGATCGTTAATTATTAGCAACAAAAATTTAATTCGATTACTAATAATTAACGACGGATTTTTAATTCCGTCGCTAATTAGCGACGGAAGTTAAATTCGGTCTCTAATTAGCGACGGAAGTTAAATTCGGTCGCAAATTAGCGACGGAAGTTAAATTCGGTCGCAAATTATTAGCGACGGAACTAAATTCGGTCGCTAATTAACGACGAATTTTTAATTCCGTCGTTAATTATTACCGACGGAACTGAATTCGGTCGTTAATTAGCGACCGAATTTGAGTTCCGTCGTTAATTATTACCGACGGAACTGAATTCGGTCGTTAATTAGCGACCAAATTTGAGTTCCGTCGTTAATTATTACCGACGGAACTGAATTGGTCGTTAATTAGCGACTTAATTTGAGTTTCGTCGTTAAATTGTCGCCTAATTAGTTTAATGTGAGATAAAAAAATATTAATTTAGCGACAGATATTAATTTCGGTCGTTAATTTTTATTTATCCTTTTTTTTCTTTTTTTACTTTATCTTTCTCGCTACTTTCCTTTCCCTAGCCGCGACTTCATCTTTCTCTCTCCCGCCGCCATGCCTCTTCACAAGATGCTCGGCCGGAGGTCGTCGCCGCCCTGCGTCGCAGCGCGCGTGGCCTGCGCCTTCTCGCGCTCGCGCCCTCGGCCCAGCGCTTGCCTCTCGGCGCGGTGGTCGCCCATCTTCCGTCGGCCCGCTTCGCGTCGCCGCGCAGACGCGACCAAGCCAGCGTCCTCTGGCCTTCGCCGCCCATCCGTGGTGGCCAGCCTGACTCCTCTGCCACCGATGTTGCCGCCTTTCCCGTGCCCTAGCTTTCCCCTTCCGCGTGTCGCCCAGTACCAGTCGCTTTCGACCTAAAGCTGATTTCTTTTCCCTTTTGAAAATATTTTACAACATCAATCTCTTGTCTGTGAAACTATTGTTTGATTTCGTAGGATGTTGCTGCCTAGCTTGAGTACTTTGAGTCAAAGGCTATGGAGCGACAAGAAGTCGCCAGTGGTATCGCTAAGCGGATGCATCTATTGCCAGCAAAGGTCACTTAAGGTACTATAAACAATTGAAATAATTATTCCAACATACTCCATTGAGTCATTGAGCATGAACATTCTCAGATATGAACACACTGCCAATAAAAGGCGGTTGAAGTCATGCATTTTTTTTATCAGAATAGCATGCTGCTTTTTACCTTATTCCTTTATGCAAAAATAGTTATTTTTGAAATGACCTAATTTCCTAAAAGGTCTAAAACATCTTGAAACTTAACAAATATTCCGTAACTTACCTTCATTATCGATGTGATAGATAAAATGGTTAGTTGATTCAACTAAAAATTAAACCAAGGTAAACTAATTTGATTATTGATATCTTGTAACTCCTAGCAAATATATAAATTACTTTAGTGAATTTGATTATCCAAGCTATTTGGACATTTGTTAAACTATATATAATTCTTTTGAAACCATCTTATTCTCTGAGAAGAAGAATTAAGTAGTAAAGAGACACTATTTTGATAAAAGAACCATGCAGGGAGTGACCCAATTATGTTTTAGATAAAACAGAGGTTCTCTTAATATATATGCACTTTTTTTTAATCCAACGAATATGCAACAAAGAATGTATTTGATTGTTTCTCCCTCAGAAAATATGATGAAATCATCACTAGTGTCTATTCTGCTTGCAATGTGTCTGATCTTCTTGATTATATTGACCCCCATCAAGATGATAAAGCTAGGGAAGTTGAGTTACTGAAAAGAAAAAATCTGGGTTGAAAGGTTTGTCGACAAGTCTTCTTCTTCTCATTCATCAATAAGGAATTGTCAAGTCACCTGCATGAGTTTAAATGATGCTTGCTAAAACTATGTTGGCTTGATGTAATACTGGTTTTAATATGTTGATGTTTGTTTGGTGTTCACATTCATCTATCTATTGAGCATCAAGAAGATTGTATCCATAGAATGGAAGTCCAACTTAGGAGTATAATTAGCTCTTAACGCTTGGATTCCTGTGTCGGAATAACAGAAGTCCCTTGTGTTCTACTTGTATACTTATGTTGATTTTTTCCAAAAATAATTATTGAGACAATCTTATATTTAGCCACTCTTGATATTTCCTATACTGTTTTTAGACTTATTTTTTTTCTGAGCTTGGTTTCTTGTTTTCTAACCATCACAGACTATCAGGAACAACTTAAGAAAAACAACCAGTCATTTATTTTTCATTCAAAGGTAATAAAACTTGTCATGAAATTTATGTGTATTGGTAAATATATATGAAACCTTGTGCAAAATGCTTGAGATATAGTTTTTTTTTTTACATATATCGAGTAGTTTGAAGCAGTAGCTTTCAGTTTGTCTTCGAACGTGAATACAATCTTTGTCTTGAGCATAGTTTTTACTAAAGTTCACTAGGGAGAATATATATTCTGTGTCAAAAATTAACCACATGGAGTTTATCTTGAACGTGAATACAATCTTTGTCTTGAGCATGTTAAATTCTTTTGTCTAATTACCAGTGTATTCGCAGGATGTAGTATTGGAGCTGGAGTTCAGGCACGTATGAGTTCACGTTGATCCGGCAGAGGGGGCACGCCCAGATTTCCTATCAACGTGAACACCAATCTCCACATGCTTCGCGGGCTCAACAACATGAAGCAATGGAGTAAATAAGATTTTTTTAAGGCCGATAGAGCTTTACAATTAATAATGCAGTTAGAGACTGAACTTCACGTAGTTTTACAATTTATGGTTGATTGGATGTTAAAAGTAAATATTGCATTTGATATTAATTAAATTTTTAATATATAGGTTAATCGCATATGGATTAAATTTGTATTATATTTGGTGTATAAGATTAGAGACCGAATGGAAAAATCGGTCTCCCAATTAGTGGTATTTTATTTTATATCGAGTAATTTGTATTGATAAATTTAAAATTTGAATGTATATTATTCTTGATATTTTAATAGTCTATTAAATTAATTAGTATTAATAAATATTATTAATGCGGACAGGTTTATTTTATTAAAAATTTAATGTAATTATATTAAAAAATATAGTATTAGCGACGGAATTTAAATTTCCGTCGCTAAATATTAAATTTTAATGATTTAAAAAAATCAGATTTAGCGATCAATTTTAATTCAAGTTAGTCTAGCGACCAATTAAAATTATTGCTAATTTAGCGACGGAATTTAACTTTCCGTCGCTAAATATTAACTTTAATGATTTAAAAAAATTATATTTAGCGACCGAATTTTAATTCAATCATTAATTACCGACCGAATTAAAATTCGGTCGCTAAAATTAGCGACCGATTTATCGTTCGGTCGCTAATTTAGCGACGGAATTTAAATTTCCGTCGCTAAATATTAACTTTAATGATTTTAAAAAATTACATTTAGCGACCGAATTTTAATTCAGTCGTTAATTACCGATCGAATTAAAATTCGGTCGCTAAAATTAGTGACCGATTTATCATTCGGTCGCTAAAATTAGCGACCGAATTAATATTCGGTCGCTAATTTAGCGATGGAATTTAAATTTCCGTCGCTAAATATTAACTTTAATGATTTAAAAAAATTACATTTAGCGACCGAATTTTCATTCGGTCGCTAAAATTAGCGACCGAATTATCGTTCGGTCGCTAAAATTACCGACCGAAATTTACTTTCGGTCGCTAATTAATTAGCAACGCAACAATTAGCGACCGTTAAAATCGGTCGTTAATCGGTCGCTAAATGAAATTAGCGACCGATTAGCGACCGAAATTTCCGTCACTAAAAGTTAATATTCTTGTAGTGTATGTTTTTCTGATCACAATTTCTTTTTTAATTTCTTATATATATACATATATATATATAGAAAGCTTGAACAGCCCATAAATGTATATATAGCAAACAACTTACAATACAATTCACCGAATAAAAATCATTCAAACTTATACAACTTGCAAATAATTAAACTCTATGTCGCATTGAGTGCAAAACCCATACTCTATAATGTACAAAATAAACTTAAAAATCATATTCATCAAATATAGATAGAGTATCCAAATCTTCGATTTGATTAATCTTAGGAATGATCGATTTTATTTCACAGATCTCTAATAGAATACTAAATAACTCTTAGATGAGATTTGAAAAATCCTCACGTAGGGAATTCATTTGGAAAAAAATCTTATAAACATATTATGGTTAGAGATCGGACTATGAATATTTAAAAATCGAATTGAATATTCTACTGTTGTATCGTAATCCCGAGAACTACTTACTCTTCTCTCGTCTCTTCCTAGTGGATCCAAGTTTGCATCTGTGGATAAGTTTGAAAACTGTATTATTTTTCAAATAAATAAATTAGTTAAACAGATTGTAGACAAAAAAGAAGCAGAGTATAACAAATTCAACCAATACAGTTCCTACAATTGTAGATTCATCATCTACTGGAATTCAACTGAATGATTTGTATTTTACCTCTCGATTCGTGCCCGACTGACTTCGTAGAGCATATCAAATGGTCCACAGATTTGAACCCCGCAAAATTTTGTAACTGTAAAAAAAAAAAAAAAAACAATATAAAGGACATAATTAAATTAGTAGCAAATTAGCATGAATAATTTATCACACAACAATAACAAAAAAAACTCAATAATTATATTAATGCAATAAAACGTATAAAACAGTTGAGGAAAAAAAACGTATTAAAATCCAAAACCCAAGTAACGTACAATTATTTATTAGCTAATCATTCAAGATATTCCTCTGTTACCTAAGAAATACTATATTAATTAAGGAAAGCATCAATCCTTTGGAGCATGAAGTATATTAAGTATTTGATCTATGGACAATATTACTATAGTAAATATTATAATGCTAGAAAAAATTATTATTGTATGGTATAAAAAGGGAGTTGATAAGCGTTTATATTGTAAAATTAATTTTATAACAAAATCGTAATCATAGAATATGACCCTAATTAAAATGCATATATTGTTATGGGAATAATAAAAAGAGATACCGCCTCCAACCTCTATATATAGTAAAAAAGAATAAGTTAGACTTTAGTCAACTCGAATTATATTTACCAGACTCATTCATTATCTTCTTTGAAAGCACCCTTTATATTGAGAGATAAGATGACTTGATTCAATTAGAGTTGCACGACAAATAAGAGTGAACCATTTGTGGCAATTTAACATTTTATAACAAGAAAATAGGATAGCAAAAACAAGAAAACAATATATCTTCAAACACTCATTCATGTGATAAATAATTATTCTTGGGAAATGAAATATGATGAGAACGAAATAGGATTATGCATTCTGTATGTGCTTGAAAATTTCAATAGTACCTTTTGAATGGATATAAATATTTGACACATGAGAGATGATCGGCCAATCTTCGCCCGTCTCCTTTTTGCATCTGCTTTCTAGTTGTGGGGAACACTCTTTAATGTCCAATTTGTTTAGCAAATGAAGGTTCTCCAGACACCTTGGGAGCGATCTTAACTGGGGGCAGTTGCGGATCGATAGGCAACGAAGTGATCTGAGATACTGTAGCCATTCGGGTAAGATCGTGAGATTGGGGATTTTTTTTATACATAGACTTTCTAACACACTAGTTGAGGGTGCTCCTGCCATCAAGGATTCCAATTCATCACAACAGCAAATACATAATGATGGGCTATTGAAAAAGTCCCAGGCGACATGGAAATCATCATGCGAACCAGTTATCGACAAGTGTCTGAGTGTGTGAAAGTGTTGCAGTTGCCCACGTAAATTCACATTCTTGTGACAGATATCTATGTTACACTCTTTTAGCGAATTCATGATTTCTACTACAAGTATTTCTGGTCGGAACATTAGACTTTCAAACCCTCTGAGATAGAGATACTGAAGTGCACCGAGACGTCCCACTTCTAGCGGGAAGGATGTCAAATTTTTACATCCCTCGATGGACAGTGTGATTAGCGACTGCATTTCATCCCAAGGAAGAAATTGGAGTTCTTCGCACTGTTGAATTTCCAATCTCGTCAAGGATATGAGGTTTCTTAAGCAGTCGCTGGGAAGAGATGTCATGCCCTTCATGGACCCCAATGAGAGATGAGAAAGAGAAGTCATTCTTTCAACACATGAGAGTAGGCTCTCACTGCAGTCATATAGATGAAGATATTCGATTCTTGGAAACCTTGGCATGGTTTTCAGTTTTGGACAAAAGAAAATCTCCAGTCTCTTTAGTAAAGGGAACAACTCATCGACACCATCAGACTCTAACCATTCCTCTAAATAAGTCATTGGTCCCAACCAGAGCTCTTGGAGGGAAGGAAAGCCGCTAATTGTTCCGTGCCCATGGAACTCAGCACCCATGTGTTTCACCCCAGGCATGCCTTTTATGACAAGTTTTCTAAGAAATCGGAGATTTCCAAAATGAGGAATATGCTCACAAGCATAGCAGCCTACGAGAGTAACTTCAATCAAATTTGGCAACTGTGATTCCATCAACCATGTCGGAAATTGTCGGCTCCTGTAATCGGATATGTTCAACTTCTTTAAACCCGTGTTGGGGCAAAGATCATCCAGCATGCTCATGTCATTATTCTCTGAACCATTAAAAGATAAGGATAATTCATTAAAATCTTTATTCTTCAAAACTTTTCTTCCGCCACAAGAATAATTCCTCGGTTTTGGGAAAAATTTGATGGTCATTTCCCCACGAAGCTTCAAATCCTCAAGTTCTGTAATTGAGCATGAGTCAATTCTATTCCCACCGACGAAGCATGATAAACTTCTAAGATTAGTCAGCCTTGACAACCCAAGGGGCATGTGAGTCAAACTACAATGACTGCAATAGAGATACTGAAGGCTTTGCAAATTCCTCAATTTTTTGGGTAACTCCTGAAGGTAATAATTCTCACGGAGATTGAGATATTGCAAATTCTGAAGAGCAGTTATGGTGTCAGGTAGAACTTTAATATTATTCCCAGATAAGTTGAGATATCTCAAATGTATCAAAGTTCCTATCGATTTTGGCACCTTTCTGATGCCATTTATACTTAAATCTAATACCCGCAAGAATTTCAATTCTGAGAAGATGAACTGAAGTAGATTGGTATTCTGATGTAACTGACAATATCTCAATATCAGGGTGCGTAAGTACAAAGGCCTCTGGAAATACCCCCGAGAATCGTTTAATAAATCTTCATAACACAAACGCAAATGATATATTCTCTTTTGAATATCATTATTTAGCTGAGAAAATTGAAGACCGCAATATTCATGTTCAGATACTGATTGTGCTAAATCATGTATCAAATCATGCATTGTGCACTTAATTACATCGCAACCATCATCGTACTTCTCAGAAGGTGCCGAGAGAAAGAATGACCTCGATAATAAATCATTAAAAACACGGTTGCCAACTGTTTCGGCATCAAAATTATCCTTCGAACGTATGAAACCATTTGCTGTCCACAGGTGAATCAACTCATCCTTTTTCATCACACAGTTCTTTGCGAATAGGCCGCCAAATGCAAAGCACTTCTTTGACCGTGGAGGGAGAGCGTCATAGCTCAACTTGAGCACAGATAAGACTTTTTGATTCTCATCTTCGAGTTGCCATATTTCACTATTTAACACTGAGGACCAATAAATTTCATCTCGAGTACTATGGAGCATGCTACCAAGAGATGTTGCAGCCAAAGGCATACCACCACATTTCTTAACAATCTTTCTACCAATTTCCATCAAGTCCTCATTTGCTTCTTCGCCTCCAAAAGCAAATTGCCGAAACAAGGACAAACAATCATCTTCAGATAGCTGTTGTATTGAGTGGGTTTCGAATGAATCCATTATCGAAGAGACCTCTCGGCTACGGGTAGTCATTAAAATTTTGCTTCCTCTTGCCACACATGTTAAGGCTGTTTTCAATTCCCCCCACTTGACTGCATTTTCATTCCACATATCATCCAGGACGAGGAGAAATTTCTTCCCAGATAATGCATTTTTCAGTTTCTCTCTTATTAACTCTGGTTCTGAAATGTTGACTGATGCACCAGTAACCTGTTCTAAAACAGATTTCATTATATCTGTAGGATCAAATTCTTGTCCAACAGTTTTCCACTTGCAAAAATGTTCAAAATGAGCTTTTGCCCTCTCATCATCGAAAACATGTCGAGCGAGTGTGGTTTTCCCCATGCCACCCATTCCGACAATGGCGATGACTTTCATTGTACCGTCGCTGCTTTCATCATCATTTATTAACTTGCTGACTATCTTCTCTTTCTCTGTTTCTCTCCCTATGAAAACCAAGCTATTGCATGGGTGGATCTCTCTGTAGGTACTTGATAACATCTGGATAGTGCCTTGTGGTAAATTGAGAAGAATAGACTTTTGCAGCAAAATAGAATCTAGACTCTTTGTTGCCGCTTTTATCATGCCACTTATCCTGCTCTTAAATACAAGTTGATTATCAGATGAGAAGAAATCACGCACCGGCATGAAATATGCCCTTGATCTTTGCTTCCGCAAAGCTTCAGTGTCGTAGTAATCCACAGCATCCTCCAGATCGTAGGCCAAATATTTGAGCTTCTTCAGCAAGATCTTCGCAGCGGCATCCCCCACAGAGCAGGCCTCGAAATGTTGGATCACCGTGTCAATACTTGTTGACAACTCCTTGAGCATCTCCATCCTCTCTTCAATATCAATTAATTCTTTGAGTCTCCTGTTGAGTTGGAGGAGATCTGCCACCCAGTTACTCGCCAAGCGAACCGCAGTAGTTGCCAAAGCTCCTTCAATAGCCATGCCTGCGACTTAAAACGATGCACAAGTTGTTCCTTCGCTGCGGATGTGGCTGCTACCTTTGGAGGAGAGGAGAAAGGAGAAGCAAAAATTGGCAGGGCGACGACTTCTTAATTTTAATCTTTCTTTTTAATAGATATTACTTAAATCAATTATTAAAAATATCTCCAGACATGCGTAACTTCTCTCACCGTGACATCATGCTCGGTTTATTGCCGGAAAAGCAATTTGATTTTTTAAATATATTTTTTATTCCTTACAAAATAATTGTTTTTTTATTTAAATATAACATTGCCCGATTATTTAAATATTTTTGAATTGCTTCGAAAATAGTGATATAAGTGGAGTAACGGGACGAATGTATCAATATGGACAGAGAGTCAAAGTAGAAGGAGACAATTCATAATCAATAGCGGATTCACCTCTAAATTTAAATAAAACAAGATAACTTTCGTTTAATTCAAAATTAATTTTTCCATTATAAGAATTTAAACTCATATTTAAATAGGCTGAGAGAAAGGAAAAATTCAAATAAAAGAAACAATAAAAATTTCTTATAAAATTTTAAACATAAAATTCAAATCAAATAAAAATAATAATAAAATAAATAATGAAATCTTAATTTATGACAACAACACGTTATGGTCGTGGTCTAGTCCAAGGTCAGGCCATGATGGTGTTCCCAACACGACCTAGGCATGGGAACCACAGTCGTGACCTGGTGGCCCATGCCTAGGTCGTGTTGGGGAACACGTGTAAATCGTGGTTCCTATTAGAAGTCCCATATTTAGCCATAGAATGATCCATGTCCATAGTGGTGACCACGGGTAAGTCATGATAGGCTTTAGGAGTTTCATTATGTCTTATTTTGGTTTAGGATGATGACACTCGTGTTGAGGGGCATGGACATATCATGTTGCGATGGATGCGCTTGCATCAGACTCCCAGAGTTAAAAATAACTCGTCCTCAAATTCCGATTAGGTACACTTGATCTTTGGTTGAGAAATTCGAACTTGAGTTGAAGATGTTGCTCGAATGAAGTGGTAGGGCATATGCGACCAAACACTTGGACATAAAAAGAAGAGAAGAAATAAAAAATACCAAAATATGAGTGAAATCCTCTTGCCAGAATGCTAATACAATATTTTATTCTCTAATATGGGTGCTCATAGTCATCAATCAATCATCTCTTTTTTCATAATTGGGAGAGAGATCAAGCAATGTCTCATGGTCATTTTCGCAAAGTACTTTGTTATCATCATACTCATTGTAGATGGGGTCGCCTAGGATCTCATCAATATCATCATCGTCGTAGATGGGATTTTTTTATGTTTTCTTTAATTTTCTCGTCTATGTCATCATCGTCATAGACGACGTCTTCCATGCTTTCTTTAAACTCAGTGTTCTCAAGGTCATCCCTACTGTAGGCGGAATCTTTCATGTCTCCTTCAACATCATCATCACCGTAGATAGAGTCTTCTTTGTCTTTTTCAATTTCCTCGTTGTAGACAGAATCTTGTATGTCTTCATGATCATCATAGACAAGGTCTTCATACCATTCTTTGCAACCATGACATTCTTAATGATGTAGAATTTTTGAGCATTGAAGACTTACTTCAAATTCTCGCAATGTTACATGTTGAGTTAATGCTTTGATTTTTCTCCGTAGATTCTTGATGTTCTCTTGGAAACTTTGATCCTGAGGTGTGACTTCCTCAATCAGAATCTGACAGTCGCGACTATGATCATAACCATGACGACCATCTATGAATCGTAATAGCTGATATAATCCCATGATTTGTCTCTCTAGATCGATGAATTCATGGGTACTTCGATCCCGGGGTGCGACTTCCTCAATTGGAACCTACGTTCATAACCACAACTACAATGTCCCTCCATGGATTTAAGGCTCCGATACTAACTAACGCAGGCTGGATAGTGGGATATGAGTGCATCCTTCCACACGTGGCGACACTAAAAGAAAGGTGAATAGAGATAGTCGAATGAGAAAAGGGGAATTCGTAAACAATAGATGATCCATCTCTAGGTTTAAACGAAATAAAATAATTTTTATCAATCTAAAATTAATTTGTCTATTACAAGAGCCTAAGCTCATGCTTAAATAGACTATAAAAGGGAAAAAAGTTCAAACAAAAATAATAATAAAAATTTCTTAACGAAACAAAAAAATAAGTAAATAGAAAAATTCAAATCAAATAAAAATAATAATAAAATAATTAATAAAATTCGAATTTACAATGGCAACACGCTACGGATATGGCCATGGTCATGTGAAATGGCATGAGGGGTGTGAAAGTTCGGATGTCAAATGAAGAACACCTTCAAAGGTTAAAGTATGAATTTGAGCCAAAATACTGCACTCATTGAAGGATGTTGAGACATAGGAATACTACCTGCAAAAACCTAAAAGATCATTGGCCAAATAATTAAGAAAATGTATAGTTGCTCAAGCTCCCATGAACTCGAGGACTTCTTGGCAGACACGGGGCTCAAGTGAATGCACAAAGAAAAAAAAAATGAAACTATCATATTAACGATTCTCTATCGCTGTTTTTACGTGTGAAAGAGAGTAAATCAGGTATCAAATGACTAGCGTAGAAATACAGAGTTATCGATAATCTGATCGTCATCTTCAAAAATCGATTCTTTATCCTTTCAAACCTTGATACGACTGCGTTAGTCATCTAAATTTGTTCTGGGACTAAGTGAATGCACAAAGAAGTTTATGGGACTTATTGACATGCTCGGGGCTAGACTATATATATATAGGATTCATTTGCACGGTATATTAGATTTAGAGACTTCAAAATTTCATTACTTTTGAAGGTTATTATACATCTGTTGGTGAAGATTGTTTATAAGATTAAAATATTATATAAACATTGAATATAGATTTTATGAAATTTGATGAAACATTTGTAATATAATAATATTAAAGATAGATGAGTGAGGGAAAAGTGATCTAGTTTTTGGCAATACAAGTTAAAGACGTACAATATTAATTATCTAATTTAATACATTTACAATAAAAAATAATTTCGAAATGCAGAAAAAAAAATACTTTTCTACATATACAAAAATATAGCTTTAATTATACGATACTTTAAAAAAAAAATCTAAGGGTCAAGATTTAAATATTTGAACAAATAAGAATACTATTACATTAATAAGAGTATATCTATAATGAAGTATTTTTAACTTAAAAAAACAAAAGTATTCTTTTAAAACTAAAAGGGGTAACCATTAAAAATATTTAAATTTTCTGTCAGATAAAATTATTTTACATTGAAAAAAGATCAATATATTTTAATTGAAGTCGCTATGTTTTTGTTAATAATTTAAATATATTTCAATGTCACAACATTTGATTAATGCCAAAATATTTTTAAAATATTTATTTTATTATAAAAACACTCCTGATTAAAATATCTATTTCATACTTTTAAATTACCATTTAAATCGCTCATTTATTGATAAAACCTCTGACCTGAAAGTTTTCAATTTCTAAATTATTTTCTAAAGATAAATAAAATTATTGAACATTGAAAGGAAGAAGAAAAATAGCTATCAGATTATTCACTCGAATTTTAAAGAGGTCAGTACTGACGGCTAGCTCAATATTTCAATAATTTTATAAATTCAACTAATTTAGCAGCAGATTTATTTTTTTTGACAGCGGTTGACAAAAGTGGTCGTGAAAAAAAAAACAAAATAATTAATTGTTAGGGTTTGACATGCCCACACTAGCTCCATCCATGTCTAAGTTGATAATAGAATTTACAAAAAAACTTCATTTGCATTATCTTTCTAATTTAATAAAGATCTAATTCTTTCATTAAAATTTTTTATACTATAAAAATCATTAGATATTATATGATCACATGACAATACTTTTTCAATAACTTAAACAAAATTATTAAATAATTTTCAGACACATTATATTTAATCTTGACATTCAATAGTCTTACAGTCAGAGATAAGTTAGTATAACTATCACCACTAGACTATACAGATTCATCTGCTGCTCTCAACACTTTCTGAAATTGAAGATGTGATTCATTATTTGCATTTTCATCAACACTTATTACTTTTATCTTCTCCAACGGTGATGCATAATTAGTATATATTTGTTCAAATGTTAAAGAAAAACTAAAACTTTTAGTGCTCGGTCTAGGAATCAAATTCTGATTTGCTGCATCAATTATCATCCTATGGATTTAATTGATTATAATATCTCTAATCCCCACTAATTGACATTTGAATGTTTCGTCCATACTGCTCATTCGATATGAGGGTTCTCTGTGATTTACCTCTCTCACAATAGTCGTAGGACAGGCTGGTAGAGACTACTAAATTGACGATTCAACCTTTTACAGATGAATAAGGCGAGTAGAAGTCTCAGGACTGGTGCGGTTGATGAGTTTACATAAGCATGTCTCTAATGGGCAAAGATCAATCTCGAGATTTTTCCACCTGAGCTCTCAATAACCCTATCTATTCACTTGCCAACCACACTTTTAATTTACCTTCTTCGTCGGTAGAAGCAATCGAAGAGAAACACTAATGTACCGTTTATATATATATATATATATATATTAAGGCGAATAGTGAGCCACTTACAACAACTTTAGCATATTATAACAATAATATAGGAATAGTAAAAACAAATGGCAATATATCTCTTCGGTTCAAATTAGCACTCATTCACGTGATAAATAATTATTCTTTGGAAAATGAAATATGATGAGAATGAAATAGGATTATGCATTCTGTACATGATTGGTTGTTTATCATGCATTAATTTTGTAAAAAAAAATAGACATAGTATTTGAAAATAAGAATATGCAAGACTTTCAACTGACTAATTTCAATAGTACCTTCGGGTGAGATTAAAATCTCTGGCACATTTGAGATGATCGATCAATTTTCGTCTGTCTCCTTTTCGCAACTGCTTGCTAGTTGTGGGGAACACCGTTGAATGTACAAATCGTTTAGCAAAGGGAGGTTCTGCAGGCACTTTGGGAGCGATCTTAACCGGCGGCAATTGCGTATCGATAGCCGACGAAGTGGTCTGAGATACTGTAGCCATTCAGGTAAGGTCGTGAGATTGAGGATTTCTTCTATGAATAGACTTTCTAGCACACTGGTTGATGGTGCTCCTGCCATCAAGAATTCCAATTCATCACAGCAACAAATACGTAATGATGCGCCATTGAAACTCACCCAGATATCAGAGTAATAATTATGCGAACCAGTTATCCACAATTGTCTGAGTGTGTGAAAGTGTTGCAGTTGCCCACATAAATTGACATTCTTGTGACAGATATGTATGTCACACCTTTGTAGCGAATTCAAGATTTCTGTTAGTATTTCTAGTCGCAACATTAGCCTTTCACACACTCCGAGACAGAGACATCGAAGTGCGCCGAGACGTCCCACTTCTAACGGGAAGGATGTCAAATTTTTACATTCCACGATGGACAGTGAGATTAGCGACTGCATTTCATCCCAAGGAAGAAATTGGAGTTTCTGGCAGCGTTTAATTTCAAGTGTCGTCAAGGATATGAGGTTTCGTAAGCAGTCACTGGGAAGAGATGTCATCCCTTTCATGGACCCCAATGAGAGATGAGGAAGAGAAGTCATTCTTTCAACGCATGAGATTAGGCTCTCACTGCAGTAATATAGATTAAGATATTCGATACTTGGAAGCCTTGGCATGGCTTTCAGTTTTGGACAATTCCAAATCTCTAGTCTCTTTAGTGAAGGGAAGAACTCATCGACACCATCAGACTTTGACCATTCCTCTAAATCGATCATCCATCGCAACTGAAGCTCTTGGAGGGAAGGAAAGCCTCCGATTGTTCCGTGCCCATGGAACTCAGCACCCATGTGCTTCCCGCCAGGCATGTCGATTATGACAAGATTTCTAAGAAATCGGAGATTTCCAAACTGAGGAATATACTCACAAGCATAGCAGTGTTCTCTAGTAACTTCAATCAAATTTGGTACATCTGTTACTCAATCAACCATGTTGAAAATTGTCGGCTCCCGTAATCGGATATCTTCAACTTGTTTAAACCTGTGTTGGGGCAAAGATCTGTAATCAAAATTTGCAAACCATGCATGTAAATTGCAAACCAGTAGCGGAAGAATCGATAGTATCTCCGGCCATCGTTTTGACCAAGAAAAAGCGACTGCGAAAAATTTGATACTTCCGGCCCTTTCTCCATGCAGAAATGATGGTGTAATTTCGCTCAGGAAGAAGACAGACTTCAGTTGCGGAGCAGGTACCAAGGACCAAATTTATATAGGCTCCCAAAATTTTTTGCCATCATTAAAATTTTGGAAGGATCATGGGGTGGTAGTTACAGATGGTTTATGGAGTTGTCTTTCACATTCTAAATACATAGACCACTTGGTTGCTCCATGGCCAATGGAGTCAAAATAATCAACATTCTCCCACTTGATCTATGTATATCTACTGTATAACAATATTAACATATGGATAATGACGATAATTCCTCTAAATATGAGTATTATCTTCTATGTATCACAATATGTTACACTTCTCAATGTCAACCCCAAATAAGTTAAATAAACCCTATGTTTATTTGTGGTCCAAACATAATGATATTTCTCAATACAATAAATATGTATACAACTCAAGAGAAAAATATCCAAACTAAATAAGAGTTTCATTAAAGAACATTATAGTTTCATTGAAGAAACATTATATTATAGAACCAAGTCTCATTCGCACTACATGATCCTTGAAACCCTTTGGTGGCATGCCCTTAGTAAGAGGATCTGCGATCATCAATTCAGTGCTAATATGTTCAATAACTACTTTCTTTTCTTTAACACTCTCTTATGGCTAAGTACTTAATGTCAATATGTTTACTACGACTACCACTCCTATGGTTCTTAGCCATAAATACAGCAGCTGAATTATCACAATATAATGTCAGAGGCTTTGAAATAGAGTTCACAACTCTAAGCCCAGATATGAAACTCTTCAACCATACACCATGTGAGGTTGCTTCAAAACAAGAGAAAACTCAGCCTCCATAGTGAAAGTAGCAGTCAAGGTCTGCTTGACACTTTTCCATGACATAACCCCATCGGCTAACATAAATACATAACTAGATGTTGATTTTCGTGAATCAATACAGTCATCAAAGTCCACATCACTGTACCCAATGACTTCCAACTTCTCAGCCCGTCTATACATGAGCATGTAATCCTTGGTTCTTTGAAGGTATCTCAGAACCTTCTTTGTAGCCCGCCAATGGTCAACACCTGGATTACTCTGATATCTCCCAAGCATTCCAACAACAAATGCAATGTCAGGCCTAGTACAGACCTGAGCATACATAAGGCTTCCAACAGCTGAAGCTTATGGAATGGTTTTCATTTGTTCCTGTTCGAGCTCATTTTTAGGACACTGATTCAAATTGAATCAATCACCTTTCACAATGAGTACTATACTTGGTGAGCAATCCTTCATTTGAAACCTCTCTAGAACTTTATTGATATAGGTCTCTTGAGATAAATCCAAAATACCTCTAGATCTATCTCTATGGATCTTTATGCCAATGCCATAAGATGCATTACCCATATCCTTCATATCAAAGCTCTTTGAGAGAAATTATTTCACCTCATATAACAAACTCTCATCATTAGTCGCCCATAAAATATCATCCACATATAGAACAAGAAAGCAAATCTTGCTCCCACTGACCTTCTGGTATATACAAATATCCATGATATTTTCTTCAAAACCAAATGAAGTAATAACATCATGAAATTTCAAATATCATTGACAAGAGACTTGTTTTAACCCATATATGGACTTATTTAGCTTACAGACTAAATTCTCATCATTACTAGAGAAAAATCCTTCTGGTTGTTTCATATAAACCTCTTCCTCTAGATGACCATTAAGGAATGTCATTTTCACATCCATCTGATGTAGCTCCAAATCAAAATGAGCTACCAATGCCATGATTACACGGAATGAGTCTTTCTTAGATACAGGAGAAAAAGTGTCCATGTAGTCAATCCCTTCCCTCTGAGTAAATCCTTTGACAACAAGTCTAGCTTTATGTCTCTCAATGTTGCCTTTTGAGTCTTAGTTTTAAAGATCCATTTACAACCGATAGTTTTTACACCATTAGGCAACTTGACAAGATCCCATACTTTGTTAGATGTCATAGAATCTATTTCTTCTTTCATGGCTTCGTACCATAAGTCAAAAACAATAGAACTCATGGCTTGTGAAAATGTTTCGAGATCATTTTCGACTCCAACATTGTAGTCACATTCTTGTAGATACACAACATATTCATCATAAATTGTTGATCTCTTAGTCCTAGTAGATATCCTCAATATTGCCTCAACAATCTCCTGTGTAGCAGGATCATGTTGCTCAACAGGTTGTTCAATAATTTCGAGTATTTGCTGAATCTCAGGGTCTATTGGATTTGGATCAACAGTTTGTGGAATCTCTTGGACCTGTTGTTCAATATGCGCATGAACACAAGGTGCATTATGAACTATAACAATTGGTCTATTGGTTGAAGTTGTCACGCCCCGAAGGAGACCCCGCCAGACGAAAATCCGACAGCATCTCCCCTGTACGGGTGACAATCTCAATTTACATACAAGGCCTACACGGCCACTATACATCGGTCAACACGACTGGAATCCAAACTCACACGCAGTTATATAATTTGGCCTCAGGCCATCAACCAAAATAACTGATAAACAGTCTACCATAAATCAACTTACCCCTTCTGCCATCTGGACAAGAATACTCACCAAAATCCAATCAAACCAAAATCCGAATAAGGTCCATACGGACACCAAAAATCCAAATACAAAATCAATCTCCAAACCTATACATGTCCTCTAACCAAAATATCCAAACCATAAAACAAATATCCAAATTAAAATATTTACGACGAGTGGGGGTCCAAGAAGACTCTCTCGAACTTCATCCCGAAATAGATATAAATCAACTGGGTGAGTTCAAAGAACTCTCATGTATAGTAGATATGCATAGTAAGGTATAGCTAATAATAAAATATCATGCCAAGATACTCACATAAATAGGGTATGCAAGCAAGAAATACAAAATGATCAGACTTACAATCTCCTACGATATAGGAGCATGTGCGACTAGAAGTAATAGAGTCGACCATATATAAACATGTATCCTCAGATGCATGACAATCATATGCACATCCAAGGCATCAATACAATAATGCAAAGAACACAATACAAAATGCAATCCGTGAAATGCATGTCGTGCTAATGACATGGTCACCTCGACGCCACCGCCACACGCAATGGTGAAGCCGAAGAGTGGGTAGGGCTATGACAATCGTGCACTCGCCATCATCGCTTCCCGAGTGACCGAGTGGATGATGCCGTCGAGTACACCTATCCTCCCGCCAAACATAGTGGGGAGCTAAGCTCTCATCTCCCGGTGATTCATCTGAGGAGGGATCCTCGCCACACCACGCCTCATCGCTACCCATGAGCGGACCAATGAGCTTGACAGAGCAATCGCACACCCTCCTGATGTACCACTAACCCATGAGTGGCAGTGTGTGCAGGCCATGTAACTAGCTGCGGGCTCAACAATAATGGAACCCCGTCCAGCTAGCATGCAATCATGCGAAAATGGTGCATGATACTAAAGCATGTAAATCCTACTCAAAATACCTATCCGAATGATATGTACAACCAATATGTACATATCCCTAATCCACATACTATGATCCAAATCAAACAGGGAAATATAATCATATCCTATCACATGCATGTATCTAGTAGGCACCAAAAGTATACCAGGCATATCAACATGAAAAAGTTATTGTAAGCTATCCTACTAGCATATCAATTTGACTTAATCTAAAAGTTAAGTCAAAATACCCGCCTGTATATATATCCGCAAGAATAACCAAATCGTCACGACTGGGAACCTGCCTCGTGACCGAAACCTGCATATAGCATAACTATAGTCAAGCACAAAAATACAATTCACCGACAAATCGAATAAATAAATCGATTTCCTTTATATCCCAATTAAACCCAAATCTCATATCCTCCAAATATCATACAAATCAACCGATCAACACCCGAATCAATCCAAACCGACCAATCAAACTCACCCACTAATATTTACATACCACATCGACACCCAATAAAACCTCACAACCCTCTCCACTTGTCAAAACCCCAAATCACAGCCATCACTACCCTCTTCATTCCTCCACAGCCGAACTAGCTTCATCCACTCATCACAGATCACAACCTAAATTATCAATTTACAGTTATAGAAGAGGGAATAGAACAAGCTTACCCGCCCTGCACTCCATCGGTAGGGATTTCCCAATCGCCTGCTCACCGAAATTTCCTGTGCCTCTAATTCACTTGTTCGCCAATACACGGCCAGGGCGCTCTAATCCGCCGCGCGTGAAACCGCCGCCGATACCTAGCTCCAAGGCCGAGGACGCGGCGCAATGTCGAGCGACTAGAAAGGAGTCGTTGTGCTCTGGGCCGAGCCCACGCGACGGCCGAAGCCGGCGAAGGGACAGAGCCACCGCTCACCATCGTGAGCGAGGGTGCCTGGCGAGGGTTGTCTGGCGAGCGCCGGTCAACAGAACGGTGTCGCCTCGCGACGGCCCGAGGCGAGAAGGGCGGAAGGCAAGCATTTGTCGGCGCCGCTGACCCTAGGTCGGTGCGGTGGCTCGTCCGCAGGCACCGACGAGCGACGGTCGGTCGTCGCTTGCAGAGAAGGGAAAACGCCGACCGTGGCGAGGCTGATGGTGGCGGCGCCGGAGGAGAGGGAACCGCGAGAGCGGAGAGTGCGCGGAAGAGGGCTTCTTGCGCGAGAATCACGGCTAAGAAGATGGGTTCGCGAGAGAAACCGACGCGGGAGGGGGAAAAGACAGAAATTAAAACCTAAGTTTACTAATCCTATTAACTAATCCAAACAGTCCTTTAAAAGTCCGCTTATTTTATCCCCGTAAAAATCTCATACAAGCCCCATTTAAATCCAGAAAAATTCCTAAAAATTCCGAAAAATTTCCAGGATTATTTTCCTTATCTCTTTGGCCATTTAATTTAATATTTTAAATTTTCCAGTATTTAACATTCTCCCCCACTAATAAAAATTTGGTCCCCAAATTTCCTACTCGTATATTAGTACGAGATGTCCCAACAACCATCTCAAGCATCTGGAGACAAGTCACACCTCAAGTGACTAAGTGGGGTTACTGATATCCCTTAAAATCAAATCACACTTGCTTCTAGCAAACCCTTCCAAAATATGAATAGTATCTTCATTTCGTCCACCTATAACAAGTACCTAATCAGACTGAGTGGATCTCTATATCCGTGACTGCTAAAGACTATCCATAATCCAAGGTAAATCGAATCGCTATCACATACGATACTCAAAGATCCTCCATGAACTGGAAATCGCCATAATATAACCTATCCAGCGATCTAACAAACTCATCGTATGGATCGAATGAAAATGAGCGGACTTAGCTAATCATACTAAGTCCTTTCCGAATTCCACATAATCTCCCAACACTGTCCATCATACTAGGCTCCCACTTCTCTCTTGGTACAGAACCTTGCTGATTATTTATATACCGCCTTTTCCAAACTTCCAAATCAACTATATTTCGCATGTCGTTCCTCCACGGAGAACGTTTCAATACTTACTATTTTCCGAATACAATCCGATACATCTGCAACATATAGAACCTATTGCAATCTTCAACAATACTTATCAAAATATCATGATAAAGCCTCGTGGCTCTCGAGGTAATACAAAAGGCACTACTTACGGGCAATGACATGCTACGACGATCGGACTCATAGCAATAAGATGTCAGGTAGTTATCTAGCCACCTACTACATACAAATTCCAATATCACTAATTCCGAACCGATAGAGCAAAAGTACAACTCTATGGTAGATGCTCTCTATCATCACAACAGGAATCTATCTGTTGTTCCTGAATCAATAGTAACTCTTCCTAAATTCAAATGCAACTACACAGTAGCTAGCTAAAACCTCATAAGCAAATCTGCTCCTCACCTCTACAAAACAACATAACAACTCCTACTAGGTCCACGTCATATATATATATGACAACCCATCTCGTAGTTCCTCATTTGACGTAACCATGAGATACGTCTCAATCAACTAAATCGTAAACGCCCTTCTTCAAACATCAGATCCGCATACAATACCTTCCTTCCACCCGAGAATGATCAAACAACTCTGGTGTAAAAGTCAACCATCGTCTGAGCCCTGAAACTAGTTTCACAAGCTTCAGACCAAGTAAATTTCATCACCAATCAGCGGTGTAATACCGCTAGAGCATCCTATCCATATCTATGGTAATAATCAAATCCATACGAGAAAACCATCATCATAGGTGGCCGAGTGCTCAACTCCAACTGCCACCATCATAAATGATCCAATCGTGTCCAGAATACACGATTTCCTAAATCCCTGGACGACTAAGTCGTCATAAGTCAAACAAGATAAACAAACCTCGTACAATTCATACCAAGTATGAAATTGTCACCACTATACACCTGCATCCTCTTTACTCTAGACTGATGATATATCAATCATCCCTACGACTTTGATAATTGTATGACACCCTGTCACTACAATATCAACACACCAATCATAAATCAATCCTAGAGTATACACAGGTGTCCTAAAGTCGATCTAATTAGATCCTCAATCCACCATGAAGGATATTCTTTCCTTCTACCACTCGCATTCCATCATCGATAATCGATGTACAACCTCAAAAGTTCATCTCTCATTGAACAACGAGTTCGAGCTTCTCAAGAAATAAAATCGACAACAAATATCCCATCAAATACCTTCTTTAATTGGAACTTAGATTCTTCCAATTCCCATAGTGTTAGCAACACCGATATCAACTAAATTATCCCCTCAAAATCGCATTCTAACAAATATCTCTTGGCATCATCAACCTTGCCAATTCGAAGACCGATCGATGACGGTATCTAAGCAACTCGATTGGATTACAGCCAATTGTATGACATTGCCTTGAGTACATCACGAGCTTTAACAACCTAGTGCGCTTTACACTAGCCCTCAGCCAACGCACCATAAGTAAAAATATTAGCTCGTAAAATAACATTACCTCAAGACTAAATAAATTATCTCACAAGAGGGGATCTTCGATATCGAAACTATTTTCAAATCCTCCGATCGCCTACTCTACTTGCCTATACAGTTCCTCCAACACTACATCTGATTACTCTCGAATTATACAGGCATCCGAGAGACCTTCTTATACCATCATGTCACAAGCATAACCTCCACGTTAATATCCAGATATTCACATCATAACAACCAAGTCAACTATAAAACAATTAAGTCAACTCTCTCACCATAATATAACATGTCCATCAATCAACCTATAAACATCCAAAATCATTTTTCATACCCTCGTGATAATCATCACAAGAATCATCTCAACATCTCACCTATCGCTGGAAACACTATTAATCCACATAATCCAAATATAAAAATCCTTTTAATCCTATCTGACATGTTTTAACCACGTATATCTGTAAACACATGTATCTCTCAATATATCATCAAATAAGGTAAACTAAAGTAATACCTCAATGATCAATCCTTCAATCATCTGATACCAACCTCAATGATCAATTCTTCAATCATCTGATACCAACCTCAATGATCAATCCTTCAACCATCTACAACTCCTTTCGAGTAAAGATGTAAACTCATCCCACTTCTGCTCTTAATGGATTCCCTATTTCACAGTAATCTAGAAAAAGAATTCGATAATCAGATGAATCTAGGTGTATACACCTCTTCCTCTCCTTTTCTTCAAGAACCATACAACCCAAATTTCATATCTCCACAAGTGTACAAACCACTTCTGATAGCGACATATATCTGAGGAGAAAACTTAAATCCATATTCCTGTTTTCCGCTGGGAAATTGAAGTGTTTCATAAATCCCTCATTCTCAAGACAGAGCCTTGATCACCTACCAAAATAAACTAAAATTCCAACTAAACCCTCAATCACTCAAGAGATTGTAAACTTTCATCATCAACATCAAATTACCACCTCTAGCAACAACCTGATCAATATCAAGCATCAACATGAGAACGAAATAATGTCACGTGACTTTAGTTAGAAGAGCATGTTCACGACTTCTACCGTTACCTTATCCGAAGTGTAGGTTATTATCACTAGATTGACTACACTATTCTCTTGAGACACTTGTTGCAGTTATTTTTATAAATATGACTCACCCTAATGCCTCCCGATAGGATCTGATGGAAAAAATCCAACTATCCTAATCCAAATGTAAGCAAATAAATTGGGGGTGATCGAAGGCAACTCAATCACTATCTTAAACCATTAAGTGGAGGGGGTAAACTCCGCGAGTCTATTAAACTCTATAGTGAAACTCCATTATCAATTGATCACTCAACTTAAGCTTCAAGAATTCCTCAACAATGAGTCATACAAAATAACCTGGAGAAATACCGTCTCTCGAAAACATCCTGAACCCATGATCCCGTAATGGGTTATTTCCTCAAATAAATTTCTTCCACTTATTCCACCAAGTAACAACTCGATCATTGCAATAGTAAGAAACTATCTCCACTCCTATATAAATACCGCAGGTACTTATCAAGACCTTCAATGTTATCAATCTAAGGCCTGCCGCTCAAGGATCAAAATCCCTATGGAACTTCGTAACTTAAACCTCCAAGGACTGTATCAACAATAGTATACATTCTTTGTCCATTACCCCACAGAGTAATAATCTGCCTAGTATAATCAGTGAAAATCTCTAACACTGTAGTCCTTGATTTCCACAACCAATGTGACGACTTGACCCTTGCTTTTCTGACTCGGTATCAGTCAGCTCTCAAAAAGGCAATTCATCTTTTCGTCACAGGTCCAAGACTCACAGCCTGAACAGGTTGTTCACGTGGTCAACTCCATCTACGATTATGAATAGTGACTAATACACTAAATGTTATTTCCTGTTATCCACTAAACACATAGCCAAATCTAACCTGGAGTATAAACACTACTAAGAACTCCAAACTGGTCACCTTGGTGGCGACCCATACTACGATCGCACATGAGTCAAAACTCAATAGACCCTTTCGACAACTCCATAACCAGAGATCTCACGCCTCTTGCGTGGTTACCGCACCATGTCTCGGTGCAGTGCACACCCACTCGTCTCATATCTGTTAAATTATTACAGATGCTACTAGAACAGATGTTACTAGAAGTAAAAATATATAAAATTTTCATCATACCTATTTTGCCGCAGGAGAGGTTCTGTCGCTGCCAAATCCCCATATTGACCTCGTCATAAATCCTCGAATTCCGAAATATAAAAATCATCGGAAATCCATATCAATCCAAAATTTTCCAAATTGCCTCGCAAAAACCTGCCAATACATGGCGAACTCCGAAAAATCCAAAAACCCCTAGGAACTCGAAAACCTAGGCGCTCTGATACCAAATAAATTGTCACGCCCCGAAGGAGACCCCGCTGCATTTAAAATCCGACAAAGATCTCCGACGGGTGACAATCTCAATTTATATACAAGGCCTACACACCACTATACATCTGGCCAACACGACCGAATCCAAACTCACACGTTGAAGATATAATTTGGCCTCAAAGCCATCAACCAAAATAACCGATAAACACCTACCATAAATCAACTTACCCCTTCTGCCATCTGGACAGGAATACTCACCAAAATCCAATCAAACCAAAATCCGAATAAGGTACATACGGACACCAAAAATCCAAATACAAAATCAATCTCCAAACCTATACATGTCCTCTAACCAAAATATCCAAACCATAAAACAAATATCCAAATTAAAATATTTACGACGAGTGGGGTCCTAAGAAATGCACTCTCCCGATACTTCATCTCAAATAGATATAAATCAACGGGTGAGTTCAAAGAACTCATGTATAGTAGATATGCATAGTAAGGTATAGCTAATAATAAAAATATCATGCCAAGATAGTCACATAAATAGGGTATGCAAGCAAGAAATACAAAATGATCAGATTTACTGAATCTCCTACTGATATAGGAGCATGTGCACTGACTAGAAGTAATAGAGTCGACCATATATAAACATGTATCTGATGCATGACAATCATATGCACATCCAAGGCATCAATACAATAATGCAAAGAACACAATACAAAATGCAATCCGTGCAAATGCATGTCGTGCCAATGACATGGTCACGACCAGCCACCGCCACACGCAATGGTGAAGCCGAGTGGGTAGGGCTATGACAAGCTGCACTCGCCATCATCGCTCTGAGTGGCCAGAGTGGACGATGGATGTCGGAGTACACCTATCCTCCCGCCCCCAAACATAGTGGGGAGCTAAGCTCTCATCTCCCTGTCATAGACTGGAGGAGG
Organism: Wurfbainia villosa; assembly: GCA_025175895.1. NCBI lineage: Eukaryota > Viridiplantae > Streptophyta > Magnoliopsida > Zingiberales > Zingiberaceae > Wurfbainia > Wurfbainia villosa. The sequence goes on along the minus strand of CM045998.1, from coordinate 9,489,644 downwards.
GATCCTCGCCCACTACCACGCCTCATCGCTACCCATGAGCGGACCAATGAGCTCGACAGAGCAATCGCACACACCCTCTCGATGTACCACTAACCCATGAGTGGCGGTGTGCGAGCCATGTAACTAGTCATGGCTCAACAATAATGGAACCTCGTCCGGCTAGCATGCAATCATGCGAAAATGGTGCATGATACTAAAGCATGTAAATCCTACTCAAAATACCTATCCAATGATATATACAACCAATATGTACATATCCCTAATCCACATACTATGATCCAAATCAAACAGGGAAATATAATCATATCCTATCACATGCATGTATCTAGTAGGCACCAAAAGTATACCAGGCATATCAACATGAAAAAGTTATTGTAAGCTATCCTACTAGCATATCAATCTGACTTAATCTAAAAGTTAAGTCAAAATACCGCTTTACCAGATATATATCCGCAAGAATAACCAAATCGTCACGATCGGGAACTCCGCCGTGGATCAAACTCGTATATAACATAACTATAGTCAAGCACAAAAATACAATTCACCGACAAATCGAATAAATAAATCGATTTCCTTTATATCCCAATTAAACCCAAATCTCATATCCTCCAAATATCATACAATCAACCGATCAACACCCGAATCAATCCAAACCGACCACTCAAACTCACAGCCACACTAACTGTATTTACAGCCACATCGACACCCAATAAAACCTCACAACCCTCTCCACTTGTCAAAACCCCAAATCACAGCCATCACTACCCTCTTCATTCCTCCACAGCCGAACTAGCTTCATCCACTCATCACAGATCACAACCTAAATTATCAATTTACAGTTATAGAAGAGGGAATAGAACAAGCTTACCCGCCCTGCACTCCATCGGTAGGGATTTCCCAATGCTGCCCTGTTCACCGAAATTTCCTGCTGCTGCCCTAATTCACTTGCTCCGGCGAATACCGGCCAGGGCCGCTCCTAATCCGCCCGCGTGAAACCGCTGCCGATACCTAGCTCCAAGGCCGAGGACGCCGGCAGCGACCTCCTGAGCGACTAGAAAGGAGTCGTTGTGCTCCTGGCTGAGCCCACGCGATGAAGCCGACGAAGGGACAGAGCTACTGCTCACCATCGTAGCGGAGGGTGCTCTAGGGTGAGGGCGAGCGCCGGTGTCAAACAGAACCCCGGTGTCGTCTCGCGACGGTCCGAGGCGAGAAGGGCGGAAGGCAAGCATTTGCCGGCGCCGCTGACCCTAGGTCGTTGCGGTGGCTCGTCCGCAGACACCGACGAGCGACGGTCGGTCGTCGCTTGCAGAGAAGGGAAAATGCCGACCGTGGCGAGGCTGATTGTGGCGGCGCCGGAGGAGAGGGAAACGCGAGAGAGGAGAGTGCGCGGAAGAGGGCTTCGAGAACTCAGGCTAAGAAGATGGGTTCGAGAGAAACCGACGCGGGGAGGGGGGGGGGGGGGGAAAAGACAGGGAAATTAAAACCTAAGTTTACTAATCCTATTAACTAATCCAAACAGGTCCTTTAAAAGTCTGTTTATTTTATCCCCGTAAAAATCTCGTACAAGCCCCATTTAAATCCAGAAAAATTCCTAAAAATTCCGAAAAATTTCCAGGATTATTTTCCTTATCTCTTTGGCCATTTAATTTAATATTTTAAATTTTCCAGTATTTAACAGAAGTGGAGCATTGAGCCTCTTGATGACCTTTCCCAAGACTAGGGTCTTGAAAATGATCGCTCCCACTGATTAAATCATTTTCAAGAAATTTGGCATTTCTTGATTCCACAAACCTAGTGCTATGAGAAGGACAATAAAATCTATATCCCTTAGATCTTTCGGCATAACCAATAAATCCTCACTTCGGCTGGGAAACCCCAAACGTGTAGATGTCGCAAACTCGGTTTCCAACCTTTAAACAATTCAAAAGGTGTTTTTTGAACAACTTTGGTTGGAACTCGATTTAATATGTATGTCGTCGTCTTTAAGGCTCTAGTCCATAAAGACCTAGGAAGTTTGGAGCTAGCAAGCATGCTCCTAACCATGTCTATTAAAATTCAGTTTTTTCTTTCAGCTATACCATTTTGATCTAGAGAACCAGGTAAGGTGTATTGGGCAACAATCCCACAATCTTAAAGACTTTGCAAATGGGCCGGTAGCTTATCCACTCTCAGTGTATCTTCCATAATACTCTCCTCCTCTATCAGATCTTACGATCTTAATTTGTTTGTCACATTGTTTCTCTACTTCAGCCTTAAAATTTTTGAAAGCATCAAGTACTTCACTTTTGTTGTTTAATAAGTAGAGATACATGTAACGAGAATAGTCATCAATAAAGGAGATGAAGTACTTATCACGGTATGATTCTATATCAAGACTACAAATGTCTGTATGAATTATTTTTAACAATTGAGAACTCCTCTTGACACCTTTCTTTGACTTGTTAGTCTGCTTACCTTTAATGCAGTCTATATAAGTACTAAAGTCGGTCCAATCAAGAGTACTAAGTACTCCATCATGTACCAACCTCTTAATGCTATCAATGGAGATATGACCTAATCTCCTATGCCACAAATTAGAGGAACTCTCATTAATGATACATTTTTTAACATCAACATGCATAGAAGAATAATGATTATCATTTTCTAAATTTAGATGGAAAAAACTATCAGGCAATGTACCACATCCAATAATTTCAGATCCATTAGAAATGTTGAAGGATGAATTTGAAAAATTAAAGGAATATCCAACAGATACAAGTCTTGAAATCGAAATTAAATTCCTAGCAAAACCAGAAATATAAAATGTCTTTCCAAACTTAAAATAAAACCACTACTATCTGAAACAAGCTTGCAAATACCAATGACTTTCACTTGTGAGGACATTTTGTTTCCAGATTAAATGTAACACTCACTTCCCACTAGTTTCCGTAAGTCTTACAAGTCCTACAAAGTGTTGGTAACATGGATTGAAGAACCAGAGTCAATCCACCATGTGTCATAAGTAACATCAATCATGTTAGATTCATAACAGACAAAAGAGAGTTGAGTACCTTTTTTATCAAGTCACTGTTTGAACTTTATGCAATATTTCTTTAAATGTCTTTTCTTCTTGCAGAAGAAATATTTAGAACTTTTCTAAATGTCCCCTTTGACAGGAATCTTGCCTTTGTCTTTGGCTTGGAATGTCTTTTTCTTTTCAGATGTAGTCAAATTTACCTTCTCACCTTCTTCCACAGCAAGTCTATCCTCCTCTTGAACACACATAGTCATAAGTTCATTAATTGACCATTTTTATTTATGTGTGTTATAAAAGATCTTAAATGGGACATATTGAGATGGTAAAGTATTAAGAATGTAATGTATTAGAAAAGAATCAGACATCTCAACCTCAAATCTCTTCAATTGAGCCGCAATATTTCTCATCCTCATCGCGTATTGATGGAGAATATTATTATTAATTAAAGGAGAATATTATTATTAAAGGAGAAAGGAGAAAGGCCTCTTTCAGTCTTTTTTTTTAATATATATTATTAATTAAATCGATTATTAAAAGGATCTCTACTCTCTAGGTTGGCCTAACTTCCAGTTCCCCGTGACATCGTGCTGGGTTTATTGCCTGAAAAAAATAATTTAATTTTTTAAAAATATTTTCTATTTCTCAAAAAATAATTGTTTTTTTATTTAAATATATCATTGTTGCTCGAGAAATTTAGGAGGCTTTGGTAAGTGTTTTCATCTTTGTTTTCCATTTTCATTTTTTGCGAAAATAAGCGCGTTTTCCATCTCCATTTTTCAAAAAATAAAGGAATGTTTTTTGGAAAATTAAAAAATAAGAAATAATCGTTTTCTGTTTTCATTTTCGTTTTCCAAAAAATAAAAAATCATTTTTTAGAAAACTAGAAAACAAAAAAAACTCGTTTTCTGTTTTCTGGAAAAAGAGAGAATGAAAATAAAAAATAAAAAATAAAAAATTCTCTACGAATCAAATGCCCCCTTAATTAAATATTTTCAAAGTGTTTGGAAAATAAACAAAAGGATTTAAACATCCGCATAAAAATAATAATTTTTGTTTTACAAAAGTATTGATGGAGAATATCTTCGATCGGAGGGTAATTAAAGTATGAATATGAACCAAAATACTGCACTCATTGCAGGATGTTGAAACATAGGAATATTAGCTGCAAAAAAATTTAAAAAAAAATGGAACCTTTGTATTAACGATTCTTTTTAATTATTCTTATCGATGAAAAAGATAAATAAAAAATTTAGATGTGTAAATATAGAGAAGAGGATTTGTCAATAGTCTAGAATCATAATTTCTTTAGAAATTAACCTCTACTTTATTATAGATTACTCCTCTGTACTTATCATTAATCTGATACAAAATTGGATAACTACAAAGTTTTTAATAAAAAAGATCAAAATAATAACTACTGCATTTGACCTCAGGGGCACGGCGTGGTGGTTCCGAGCGAAGGGCTCCTTTGAACTGGCTTGGGGTCGATTCCGCCTATCAACAGCGCGTGCTGGATGGGTGGAGGTGCTCGATGCCCCCCTGTCCCAGCGTGGTCGGCCCATCAGGTGCTCACGAGCTCGTACGCCATGGGTCATCCGTCTCCCTAATTTACTCTCGTCAACCGATGAAAACTCTAGTTGAAGGCTTGGAGCGGAGCCGATTGGAGCGGGGCCGGTTGACCCTGTGGATTAGTGGGCGCAATCCCAACACCACAGGTTGATAAAAAAAAATGGAGTTTGTAGAATGTCCACTGTTGAAGTAACTTGTTGCTTTGGATGGAATTCAGTAGGATAGTGATATTGAATACACTGAAAACCCACAATAAATATAAGAGGACGCGATAACAAACCAAATGAATCAAATGTTTATTTAATACTTCGATTAAATGAATACATTCCAAAGTTGAGAATCTGCTCAACTAACAGCCCCATATCATCCGTCCCAGGGCTGCGGCGAGAGGCAAAAAAACTGAGATGGGTAAATTTTTTATAGTTGCCACCACCAGCCCTGAAGGACTCCCCTCTTCAGAAACCCCGAAGAATTTTTGAGTGAACGATTCAACTTTCCCTGTTGGAGCGTACTCAGTCTTAGCCGTCGGACACTGCTCGTTGAACCCCGCACTTATTCATGGGGATTGCAATTCCTACAGCCCTTGAGGTTCGAACCTGAGACCTCGAACTGGATACTTCCACGCTCTAGCCACTAGGACTCTAGCGCTTCGGTTAAATGAATACATGCATTATACCTCAAGTGATAATTTATATACAAGTGGAAACACGAAAGGAAAATTCATCAATGATAAAATAAATCTTCAACATTAAAGACTAGTTGACTTTATCTCAGATCTTTTATTTCCATTCATCTTAATCATCTAAAGTAAATTTTTTAAAAGTAATTATAAAACTTAAAACATTCAATGCAAAATCCTAAAACATATACGTCTTATGTGCAGAATTTACACACGGAGCAAAGTCGATCATCCGTATTAGCGGATTATTTAATGTCCATGTTATGTCCTTTCCTATATTTGTCATCGCATCAAGGTCAATGATCATCTGTAATTTACTCTCTCTCATATTTATGGAATTGTAATGAGAGAGCTACTAAATTGACGATTCCAATCTTTTACAAAAAAAAAAACACCTATCAAATAGGCCAAAGATTATAGCTCCATTTAGCCCCTATTCAGGGTCGTACCTGATGTAAGGTCAAAGAGACAATCGCCTTGGATTCATTTTTAAAATAGTTCAAATTTCTCTTTAAAAAAATCCAAAAAATAATATAAAAAATTAAAAATTAATTCATCAATATATTTTTTTTAAATTTAATTTGAGCCCTTCAAATTTTAGGTACACTCTGCGACTTTACTCAATCTGAAAATATATAATTGAATTGTTATCAAATTAACATAAGCAGTTGATCACACTGCGACAACAACTAAATAATTTCATGGATGCACGAAACATCTAACAAACTAAACGACGGCGTAAAATCGTTATATATATATATATATAATCGAAATATTATACATATAAAACGGATGGGAAAATCAAAAAAGTCTTAAAACTTAATCAAGATTTCCAACCTGCACAACAGAAAATTCATTCTAGAAAGAAAAAACAGGACTTGAGTGGACTAGAATCGCATGACAAATAAGAGTGAGTCAAATGTGACAAAATAAATATATTATAATTGATACCATGGGTATCCAACAATATCCACCGGATTAACTGGTAGCTCTATCCTAATTTGGTAATTAAGTCATCGTGTTGAATGGTAGACCTAAGATAAGCTAACTTGAGTTGACTTGGACAGAGATGACCCGAGTAGAACAGAGCTGAGCCAACTTGAGTAGATTTGAATTGAACCAATCTGATTTGAGTCGACTTAAGCTAAGCCAATCTGAGCTATTTAGTGACCAAGTTGAGCTAGCTCTCGAAATACTAAATCGAGTTGATCTAATCTCCCGAGCTGAGTCGAGCTACCTCTTGATAATTCCAAACAGTGCATGAGTAATAATCCTCACTTCCCTATGATATGATATTCTCTTCACTATCCCCACGAGGACGGCGCGATGGTAAAATAGAATGTTGCTTGCAGAATGAACAAGATTCGATTCCGGATGAGGGGTATAAAATTTCCTCTGATTTCAGATGGATCTCTCCCTATCTTGCCACCGTGTCAAGGGACTTTGTCCTCCCCTGTGATTTACCTCCCTCTCGTCAGTGCTCTAGGACGGATGACAAGGAGCTGCTAATTGAACAGATTCTTAACTTTTACGGATATACTCTTCACTTCTTCAATGACATACTACTCATTTTCTCATGATCACTCTAAAGAGGATCTAAAGAGGAGGAGACACTGGAGGCTAGTTTGGACTCTCTCTCTCTCTATATTTTTTTCTTTCAGTTTATCATTTGAACATGTGTGACTTAAGCATTAAGACTTTCTTAGGATAACTTCATGCATATGAGTCCTCTAACGTATGTTAATTATATGCAAATCTAATTACATGGTGAGAAAAAGCTGAGTCGACAATCTTAAATGATGTGATAGATTCATGCCGCACCAGGCCATATTATAACAAAAATATAGAATACTAAAAAAACAGGATGGCAATAATTCACGTGATACATAATTATTCTTGGGAAATGAAATATGATGAGAATGAAATGGGATTATGCATTCTGTATGTATGTGATTCATGAAAAAGAAATCAATACTCGTTTCTTATTTCTACATGAATTGTGTAAATAACAGATATAGTTTTTGAAAATAAGAAATCAGCAACTGACTAATATCAATCGTACATTTTGGTGAAAATATAAATATATGGCACATGCGAGATGATCGGCCAATCTTCTCCTGTGTCTCTTTTGCATCTACTTTCCAGTCATGGGCAACACTCTTTTTAACTGTCAAAGTGTCCAGCAAATGGAGGTCCTTTTCCTATAGACCCTTCGGAAGCGATCCCAATTGGGGGCAGTTTTCGATCGGTAGCTTACGAAGTGATCCGAGATGACGAAGCCATTCAGGTAAGGTCGTGAGATTGGGGATTTCTTTTATGAACATACTTTCTAGGACACTCGTTGATGGTGCTCCTGTCATCAAGGATAGTAGTTATAAGGTGCCGCATGTTCTTTCTAGTTATAAGGTGACTAATGACCACTTCGAACCACACTAATCGACAATTTTTGTAGGGTGTGTAAGAATTGTAGTTGCCCACGAAAATTCACATTCTTGACACAATTATGTATGACGAATTCACGCAGTGAGTTCAAAATTTGTACTAGTATTTCTGGCTCCAATGTCACACTCGCACATTCTCTGAGACACAGATATCGAAGAGCACGGAGACCGGGAAGCGAGAATGCCATAGCTCAACTCGAATACAGCTAAGAATTTCTTTCTAGTTCTCGTAAAGAAGCTGCCATATTTCACTGTTCAATATTGAGGATCAATAAGTTTCATCTCGACTGCTATGGAGCATACTGCCAAGAGATATGGCAGCCAAGGGCACACCGCGACATTTCCGAACAATCTTTCTATCAATTTCTAGCAATTCTTCATTTGCTCCTTCGTCTCCAAAACCAAATTACCAAAACTGTTGTATTTGATGGGGATTGAGTGAACCCATGATTGAAGAGACCACTCAGCTACGGGTAGTCACTAAAATTTTATTTCGCTTGCTTTCAATGATTGTTCAGTATGGGATTTCCTTCGAATCCATTGCGTAAAATAGATGCATCTCATTCATAATTTCTGAACGACACATAATTCATTCACAAATAATATTTATAATTTAAAAGACGCACAAAACAAACTTAAATATAATATTCATCAAAAAGATCGACTTGCTCTTCTTGCAGGGTTTGCGTCCGTCGACAAAAATAAATGAATTAATTAATCAAATCGCAGGGAAAAAAAACAGAGTATCTCAATTCAACTAGTACACAGTCGGAATTATCCGTGTTAGAGAATCATCATTTACTTTATTCGACTAAATGATTTTGTATTTTACCTGTTGATCCATGTGCGACTGATTTTGTAGAGCATATCAAATGGTCCACAGATTTGAGCCCCCTCAATATTTGTAACTACAAAAATAATAGAAAAACAATGCAATGGACATAATTAAATTAGTAGCGAATTAGCATGAGCAATTGATCACGCATCAATAATTAATAATAACAAAAAACGCAATAATTATATTGATGCAATAGAAACTACAACAAATTAAATGATAGTAAAACAGTCAATCATTCAAGATATTCCTTTGTTTCGCCTAAGAAATACTATAGCAAGGAAAGCATCAATCCTTTAGAGCATGAAGTTGATAAAATAATTTGAGCTATGGACAATATTATTGTAGTAAATATTATAATACTAAAAAAAATTCACTATATGGTATAAAAAAAAGGAGATAATAAATAAAATTAATTTTTGACCAAATGAAAAAGAATATAGTAAAAACGTATTCATAGAATATGATCCTATATTAAAATGCACATATTTATTTTATACGTTATGGGAATAATAAAAAGACGTATAGCTTACGGTTTATTTGTCTAAAGACTCCAATCTAGCTATATATAGTAATAAATAAATAAATTAGATTTTAATCTCAAATTGTATTCGCAAGACTCCATTATCTTCTTTGACAGCACCATCCATTTGCTATAAAAGGATGAATAAGACTATTTGAATCGACTAGAGTTGCATGACAAATAAAAGTGAGCCATTTGCGAAAATGTTAGCATGTTATAACAAAGAATATAGGATAGTGAAAACAAGAAGACAATATATATATATGATTATATCACTTCCTTTCAAACACGTATTTTTCTGATAAATAATTATTCTTGGGAAATGAAATAGGATTATGCATTCTGTATGTGATTTATTCATGAAAATAAAATAAATATTTGTTTCTTATTATGCATTAATTTTGTAAAAAATAAGCATTGTATTTGAAAATAAGAATCTGTCATACTACAATGATCTTTCAATTGACAAATTTCAACAGTACTTTTAGAGAGATGAAAATATTTGACACATGTCAGATGATCGGCCAATCTTTGCATGTCTCCCATTTGCATCTGCTTTCCCTTGAGGCCTTGAATGTACGAAATGTTTAGCTAAGGGAGATTCTGCAGACACCTTGGGAGCGATCTTAACTGGGCTTACTAAGTGATCCGAGATACTGTAACCATTCCGGTAAGGTCGTGAGATTGGGAATTTCTGCTATGAATAGATTTTCTAGCACACTGGTTGATGGTGCTCCTCCCATCAAGGATTCCAAGTCATCACAACAGCAAATACATAATGATGCGCTATTGAATCCCTCCCAGTTGTAACATAACGCATTATGCGAACCAGTTATCCCAAGAAGAAGCACATACCGGGTTTGGGGTTCAGCTACGAGGAGATTCCCGATCTATGCAACACACTTCCGGCGCTCGAGCTTTGCTACTCCATGAGTCAGAGGTTCTTAGATGAGCAGCAGAACAGGTCCATTGATCGTTCGTTGTCGGCCGAGTCTGTGGATCTTTGCCCGACGCCGCCGGCGCCTCCCGTCGCCAACTGGAAGATCTCTAGCCCAGGTAAAAGGAAACTGTTCTGATGTCGTCTCTTTTATGCTCTTATCATGGTCTCGTTTCTTGTGAAAAATGTGCCAAAGATCCGATTTTTTCTCCCTTTGCCTCGAACGATTCTGGAACAGTTTTTATGAAAACAGCAGTTTTGGGTGCCAACTAACCATTTTTATCCAATTGTGAGTGCTTGAAGGCTCGAATGTTCTCATAGTTTTTTTTCTTTTTTTTGTTAATAAAAACACACGCAAAACAAAAGGGGGAAAAAAAAGGAGTTGTGTTTATTGAAGAATTTGTATCTCTTCAAAGTTTCTTGTTGATTCCGGTTTCAGGCCATGGAAGGTAATTTTCAGAGAGCCAAGGAGTTTTATGGTCAGACTCTATAATATTTTCAAGAAGAAGCCACGTGCCAGAAGGAGATGAGGCAATTTATGAATGACTCTAATCTGCAATGGGGACGAGAGGAAGATCATCGGGTTGCTACAGATTCTATCAATTCTCAAATAGATCATATGTATATGTGGCATCAATATTTAGTACCCAGCTCCTCCGAATGAACAAATGTCGCGTTTCCCTCATTTTCCTCTTTCCTCCGTGACCTCCACAATGGCTTCGCTTCTAAACGTATGTTTTAATATAAGTCTGGGAGAGAAGTTTCAAGTTGAGTTAATTGATCTTTTGTTCTTTCAACTTAGTTGTTTGTATTTAGATTTTGTAGAGTTAGTTTGATTTAGCATGCATCTCATTTACTAATTTTCTTGTTAAGTTCATGCATTTGTTTGTTCTCTTAGCGAGTTTCAATGTATTTTTATTTTGATAATACCAAGTGAAATGTTTTACTGATTCCAATGATTCATCTTTTCCCATCTTGTGGTAAAACTATATACAAGCCTAAATGAGATAAGGATAGTTCACCATGCTCTACTAATTAATTTTTATTTCTCACAAACATATAAGTTTGATTTTGAAGAATTGATTTAGTACATAATTAATCATGGTTCTTCTCGTTGGACTAGTACTTCGGAATCCATAGATGACTCCCAATTAGCAAGTTAGTTACTCGAGATATTCGAATTGTGTTAACTCATTTGGAAGAATCAAAATCTCAATGAGTGTGAGAGAATCAAAGGCTCTTTGAGTGATGAAAAAAATAGTTGTCATGGGATGGAAATAATATGGTGTCCTTTTAAGACCGAGTTAAATTACTAGGAAAATACCTACTAATTTCTCCTAATATCGAGTATACCTTTGAGATTTTATGTTAATTTGGGAGGATGACCCTCGCTTAAGGCAGGTAAGTGCTTAAAGCAGGAAATCTTAGGAACACGATGAATGACAACTTGACTTAACTTAGAATTTGAAAACTTTAGGATCAAATTATGTACTTACACAAAAAAACTTTCTTAGTAGACTTGGTGAATCTAATTATGTGTCATAGCTTGATAATAGTACCATTTGATAGGTTTAGATGAACATACTAGATAGTGAAGCTATTCATTTATACACATTGAGCTACACACTAGAGTTTGCTCGAGAACAAGCAAAGATTTAAGTCTGAGAGATTTTGATGTGAGCATTTTATATAAAATTTTAATTATCATTTTGGCACACATCATATCTAGTTTCATGTCATTTATTGCATATTATTTGTTGTTTTACATCATTTTGTGGCTTCCCTTGTTTAGGGATTTTATTTCTTGTTTATTTTCTTGATAAGACAAAGAAGGGAAGCAAAATAAAGCTTCAAATAGAGCATAAATTGTAGCATTTTGCTGCTTCCTTGTTTAGAGATTTGCTCTTGTTTATTTTCTTGATAAGACAAAGAATTGAAGAAAAATAAAGCTTTAAATTGAATATAAATTGTAGGGAACACACTCTAGTCGTTATTCCAAGATATGGGTGTGTTCCTCGAAGCAAAATAGAACTAAAGGAGCTTCTAGTGAAGAACACAGGGGGGTCATGCCCGGTGGCACGACTGTGTCCTTAGTGAGACACTTTTTAGAGAAATATAAATTAAGCATGGGGCATCATACTAATTGGCATGGTCATGCGCCATAGTTGAAGATCAACACAAGGGGGCATGACTGTGCTCCACAACCAGATGAGAGCACGACAGGATTATGTCCCGTGACACTGCGGCCTCACATGAGGCCTGTTGGCGGATTATCGCGGCGAATCGCCTGTCGGCCGTCGTTACTGCCTGGACTTCACTTCACGAAGGTTTTGCCTTCAGATTGAACTCTAGACCTCCAGGTTAAGTACTAAAGTTTATGAATCCTGGTAACCAAGTGATCCTAGGATCACTGCTTACCGTGCGATTCATAAACTTTAGTACTTAACCCGAGGTCTAGAGTTCAACTGGGAAGGCAAAAACCCACTTCCAGGAGTGGGAAGTCCAGGTGAGTAACGACGGGACAACAGGGGCGACGGTCGTCGACCAATAGGGGTCGCCGAATTCCGCCAACAGGGGCGAAGGTCGTTGACCAATAGGGGTCACCGAATTCCGCCAACAGGGGCCCGGTCGTTACAATAATAAAAAGGCGCGATCACTTGGTTACCAGGATTCATAAACTTTAGTACTTAACCTGGAGGTCTAGAGTTCGAATCCTGGGGAAGGCAAAAACCCACTTCCAGGGGTGGGAAGTCCAGGTGAGTAACGACGGGCCAACAGGGGCGACGGTCGTCAACCAATAGGGGTCGCCGAATTCTGCCAACAGGGGCGACGGTCGTCGACTAATAGGGGTCGTCGAATTCCGCCAATAGGGGCCCGGTCGTTACACATGACACTACAAAAACATTAAGCTTTTGTGATGAATTTTGAGTAAAAATTTGTTGCAAAAATATTTTGCAATGAATTTTGCAACAAAAATTATATCGTTGCAACTAAGTAGCCGCAAAATTTTGCGATGAAAAAAAAATTGTCACAAATTTTGTGATGAAAATATATTTCGTTGCAGAATTTATTGTAAATTAGAGAAAAAATTTGTGACGAAATCATTTTTTCATTGCAACTATTTGCCACGAAAAATCAATTTCGTCGTCAAATCTACGATGAAAATCATTTCTCATCACAAAAATATGCGAAATTAAGTAAACATGGGTGTATAGGATTTATGTAATATAGCGACGAATTATGTTTTCGTTACAAAATTTGGGCGAGCAGTCGACTGCTTGTATCCATCAATCGACTGCCAATGCAATAGTCGATTGTGCAATCGACAAAAAAATATTTTGTGATCAGCTACAGTATTACCAGTCTACTTGTCACATCACCAGTCGACTGATGATCTATATTTTGCAATGAACAAATTTTTCATTGCACATTTAATGACGAAAAAAATCTTTCATTGCAAAATATAGACTACTAGTTGACTGCTTAAATCCATCAGTTGACTGCAGACACAACAGTTGATTAGCTAGTTGACTATAAAATATTATGTGGTCTGTTATAGTATTACCAGTCGATTGGTCACATCACCAATCAATTGATGGTCCATTTTTTGCAACGAACAAATTTTTCGTCGCACATTTAGCGATGAAAAAAATCTTTCGTTGCAAAATATGGACTACCAGTCGACTGATTGAATCCATAAATCGACTGCAAGGCACAACAGTTGACTGGCCAGTTGACAAAAAATATTTTATGGACTACTATAGTATTACCAGTTGACTGGTATCCTCACGAGTTGACTGTTCGTCAGTATTTTGCAACGAAAGGTTTTTTCGTTGCAAAATTTTGCTAATTAGTCGACTGTTATATTTTGGCAGTCAATTGATACTTAGCAGTTTGGATAGTCTTAAACCAACAGTCGAATTGTGGATGTTTCTAGTCGACTAATGTTGTAGATTTTACAATGAAAGTATGTTTTCGTGGCAAAATTACCAATGAATTTTGTTTTCGTCGCAAATCTAGAAAAACATGAAAAAAAACACCTTGATAAAACCTATTATATTTACCTATTTTTACAAAAATTTACACCAAACACATATAACAATATATAATAATTCACATATCAAACTTCATAAAGATTCATCAATATAAATAACAAATCATTTATCGTACGAACTTATAATACAATGATATTGAATGTAACAAGTTAAGTAACATTTAGATGTAAAAATTTAAACATAACCACCATCACCACTACTATCATCAAAAAATTCATCGTCATTATTACAGGCATCAACAGGAGGAGATGAAGAAGGAGGAAGTTGACTTGAACCAGAGGATACCTAAAAATATTGCATGATTAATATCTGTTGTCTGCGAAAGTCGTTCATCTATTCATTTAAATCCTTGAATTTCTGATTCCTTTGTCTTCGTAAAGTGTGGACATCTTTAAGTTTAGTATCCTTCTGCACTAACAATTGCTTTAAATGGCTAATCTCTTCAGTCAATGGATTTATTTATGCTCTTACTGTCGGAGAGCCTGAAAAAGAAGATGTACCAGGAACTCTATAGGTTCGGCTCAAAGAATTCAATCCAATTATTCTTCCACCTTTTGATCCGCCAGTCGCTTGGAGCCAAAGATTCATATTACCAATAGATGACTCATATTCGACAACATAATCACTTGCACCCTCATATTTATCAAGTTCATCATATTTCTCATATATTAAAAGAAAAAAATGTTAAATCACAATAAATGAGTTTAAAATTTTTGAAATTATAAATCTTCATTGCTCTAGCTCTCTCTCCACTCCACGTCTTGTCTTTCTTTTGAAATGTATGGGTGAAGGTGTGTCTATGAATAATGGCTCAGTCCCCGTTTCCTTGGCCTATAAACAAACATCATTATAAATAATAAAATATATTGTGTAATAGATTCAAAATTTAGGATTCGAAAAAACTCACCAATCGATCTCTATGTTCATCGATATTTATTGAGCCTCCTGCATACGTCGCGGACATAGCACCAAAATTATAAGTTTGATTTTTCTTATTTTGTTCACTTCTTCGTTTGCTATCCTCAGATCTCTAAAATTCAGCAATATTATTCCAATTTTCCTGGATTATACAGTGTGACTTTTCCCCTTGTTTTTGCATGGTTTAGTACATTTCTGAGATGATTGCCACACTTTTTTAAAATATCCTCCTTGTCTCCAGTGTTTTACTCTTCTCCCAAGTAAATACCCATTGTAATAGAGAAAAAAAATTAATTGATTATATTAACTACAAATGGATATATAAATTGATTGGAAAAACTTATCTTGAACTCATTCCACTATAAAATTTTTGTTCCTTCTTGCGTGCTCATATAAGTCAACGAAGCTCTGCCCCAATGGTTATTCACTATTTTATTAACCTCATAAATAACATGTACAGAATTTGTAAATCTTACAATAAAAATAAACCATGTCAAATATTTATGAAAACTAATGCGTAATTAAAAACATAGATAATTTAAAAATTAAATACTTACGAATCTCCGCGAGGGGATATCAACTCTCACATATTTTCCCTCAACAATTGATCTTTCAACTTGGGTAGATACATTAGCAGGCATTTGCTGAGAACCAGAAGACCCTGCAACTGTAGAAGGAGATCCTGCAGCTAGAGTAGGGGCCGAAGACACATGTCTTGCAAGTGAATCAGACTGTACATGGGCTGAAGCAAAGGAAGAGTGTGTTCTTCCATCACTATTCCATCTATGATCGTCACGTCGAAACTATCAATGATAATTATCAAAATATTTGTTGGCATGCTCGGAGGCTCGTCGACTCCCATGTCCCCGGATTAAAATTTTCACTAATGAAAACTAATCCGGATGTGATGAGTTTCCTAAGCTCAACCAATTCATCATCGTGCTAACGACTTGAGCGATCGCTTGAACAAACTAGTTGTTCAAGCAACAAAACTCTTCTAGTCGGTTAGTCGTGGAAGAGACGACGGACGGATCACCGGTTTTTGTGTTTATCTTCGGGGTCCATGATTATACAAATACATATGGAGGTAGACATGTATAATCAACACATACAAACATATTAATAAGAACATGCAAAGATCAATAATAAAACTTGTAAAACTTTTATACCTCTCGATCTTCTATCGTATGTCCTAACCTCCTTGTAGACTTTGTGTAGGCGAAGATCCTCCACAAGTTGAAGCTTCCTAGATCTTCTTCAATCAAAAGAAAGAAGAACTCTCCTTCCCTTCTTGCTTGAGCCAACCACCAAGCCACAAAAGCTTGTTGCCGCCAGCCCCAAGAAAAGAGAGAACAAGATGGCCAACCAAGGAACCAAACAAGGGAACAATCCCTAGCTCCTAGTGCCGCCGGCCAAGAGGAAAAGAATGAGAGAAAGACCGGCCAAAGGGGAGCAATAGAAGACCCTATTTCCTCTTTGTGCCGCCGGCCCTAGAGGGAGTGAAGAGAAGAAGAGGAATAGGTTGAGCGCCGACCAAGGTAGAGGGAAAAGAGATAGGTGCCGGCAACCCCTTAGGAAGAAGAAGGGAACCTCTCCTATTGTTGCCGCCCACTCCACCTCCCAAATCCTAGCCGCCCAACCAAACCCTAACCTTCCTTGGATTTCTTGCCGCCCAAGCTAATGATAGGCAAAACCCTAATCTCTAAAAAATCATCTTCCTTGCCGCCCACCTTAAGCCCCCTTTTATAGAGTTAGGCTTAAGCCTTGTTTTAATCTCTACCGTTGGTTCTAGGGATTTAATCTCAACAGTCGGATCTAGAGATTTAATCTCAACCGTCGGATCTAGAGATTTAATCTCCACCGTCGGATCTAGAGTTTTGTTTTCCATCATTGGATCTAGGGATTTAATCTCAACCGTCGGATCTAGAGATTTAATCTCAACCGTCGGATCTAGAGATTTAATCTCCATCATTGGATCTAGGGATTTAATCTCAACCGTCGGATCTAGAGACTTAATCTCCACCGTCGGATCTAGGCTTCATGAGGATTATATTAGGCTACGATAAGGACCATGAGGAGGAGTTGGATCTTGGCCACCCGATGGATCGGAACCACACAAACTTGATCCATCAATGATGTTCCATTCCACTAGAAGATCATCATTGACTTACCTCACCAACCCCCATAATTTAATATGGGCTCCATACATTATTTGTACATCCATCTCCCCGTGTTTAAGATATCGAATGTCCGTCAATTAATTGATTTACTGACCATCAATCAATTAACATCTAACTCCTCGAGTAGTACCACTCAACTTTATCATCATGTTGACTAAGTCAACCTGCAGGGTTTACATGATGAACCTTATGAGCTCCTCAAGGGGACATCATCAACCTAATATATAGGACACGGTTTCCTCCTATAATTAACGGCACACCATGTAAATAATATCATTTCCCAACTTATCGGGCATATTGATTTAATCCATATAAATCTCACCCTTTGGTAAATCAAAGAAATAAATACTAAGTACATGTGTCCGTTATTATATCAGGATTAAGAGCATGTACAACATAATATCCGAGGTCCGATTCAATTATGTAGTCAACAATAAATTGAATCACCTCTATGTCGGTCCTGCTCAATACACCTAAGTGTACTAGTGTAACTCTATGTTCAAGACAAATCAATACCAAGCTACACTACAACCATGTCAATGGTTTGTCCAAAACCATCTTGGTTGTGAGCCTCTACTTATATTCTACAAGGGACTGATAACATGATTTTCTGTGCCACACCAAGCACCATGTTATCTACAATATAAAGTATTAGACAATATGCACACATATAATAAATATAAAGTGCAAACAATGATCATGTGATTCTTATTTCAAAATAAAAATGTTCATACAAAAGAGCTAGACTTTCAGTATACATCCCAACAATAATAAAGTAAAAAAGAATTGCATCTTCATCGGATGTACAATGAATAATATGAAAAAACTTACCATATTGAATCTAAAGTACTATATGCCGAAATAATCTACTAATATATCAAACAAAGTCCTCTAACAACCTATAGAAACAAGACAGTTCATTAATATATTAAATATACAAAATTTAGAATGAGACAGTAAATAGAAACATATTTAACACTGAATAAAAGTTATTCATAATCATAAATCGAAGCCCTCATTATTATTTTCATCCTCATCATTTGTCTCTTCATTCTCATCCTCATCATCATTATCATCGTCATCATCTATCTCAAAATTAAATTCTTCATCTTCATCTTTATTTATTTTACTTGCATCAATGCCTATCACTATGCCGTTGGGATCTCATAATATTAAAATATTATAATTTCCAATTTTAAATGTATTGACAACTTGATTCTGTTGATATGCTATGTCTTCCCAACATTTCAGAATTTTTTTTTCTATACTTTTATTTTACAAATAGCCCCACCAATCAATTTTGTCACATCTCAAACTAGGATATAAAGCATAAAATACTTGAATCACTTGTTATGTCAACACAAAAAGTTCATACCTCTTGTATAATTTTTTATGATTTATTTTACCCAAATTAAACTGTGAATGCACTTTCATGCCTTTGATAGGGTCCCAACCAACGACACATAAATAAAACAACTCGCAAATCTATGTCAGAATACTCTATCTCTAAAATTTCATCCAGCAAACCATAAAAATCATTCCTTGCACCTCCATAAAGATGTTCAATTATAATAATTTGAGATAAAATCAAATTTAAAAAGATGTTCTCGAACTTCATCACACTGAAAAAATTTACCATTATGACACTTTTTACATGAACACCTTAACTTATTCACATCCATAAACTCAACATTAATACCAGCAAAATTTAAAAATTATTCTAGCCTAATAATAAATTCATCAATTAAACCCGACGTTCAGATAAATTCTTTTTATACATCCAATTTCTTTCTTTCTCCATTTCCCTTGTTTCCAAATTTATTGCAAGGATTAATTATATTATCACAATTTTGCATCAATATTAATTGAACAATCAATTTAAACTCAAAATAAAATTCTTCTAATACATATTTATTTTTAGTATGATATTAAAAAATAGAATACAATATATGAAACTAATAATGAATTTTTACCTAAAAGTGATACTTAAAAACAAATATTATATATATTATAGAATGATAATAGTAAAAAATTTGAAATATAAAATATATCTTCCCTGGTGGAAGCAATGGATGAACTGATAACAGAATACTTTACAAACACGTCGATCACCTTATGGAGAAACAACTATATGACAAACCAAAGAGAAATAAATTATTAAATTTGTACACTTTATATTACACATTAAAAAGCTTAAATGATTTGAATAACTTGTTGATATGACGAACCACAAGAATTAGCCACCTGCACATCTCGGTCACCCAAGGTCAACACGTGTTGCAGGGGTCGCGACCATGCAAGCAATGACTGTGACGGTGCAAGAGAAGGGCATGTTGTGGTGGTATTGAAGGGGGCCTTGGTCATGCAGGCGGAGTCAGAGGGGCGATGACACTGTTGTGGGCCGAGGTCGTGCCGCAGGACCAGAGGCACCGCGATAGCTATGTGCAGGTAGGGAGCGATGCCCTAGCTGCGTGCGGAGCTTGGGTCGACAACTGTGCCTCGCAAAGGGGTGGCAGCCGCCCTGTACGAGAGACACCAGCAGGGGTGACACCCTTGTCGTGCAAACAACGTTGACAGGGGTTACACCCCTGCCGCGCGAGCAACGCCATGCGGCAGGGTCGTCCTGCCACGCGATCGACGTCGCACGACAGTGGCCTTGCCCCTGCTGTACGAGCAATGTCTGCAACGCCACGCGAGCGATGTCGGCAACACCGCGCAAGCGACGTCGACAACGCCGTGCGAGCGACGTCGACAACGTCGCGCGAGCCCTACCGAGTGCACGACGAAGATCCGACATCCACCACTAGATCTACCGGAATACGAGGGAGAGAGAGGGAGAGAATCGTATCGGAGCGGAGCTGGGAGAATCGTGAGCATAAGAGGAGAAAAGGAAAGAGGGACTTAATTAGGGGAAATTCTGCAACGAATTATTTTTCGTTGCCAAATTCGTCACAAAATCTGCAATGAATTTGATATTCATCGCAAAATCTGCGATGAATTTGATATTTGTCACAAAATCAACGATGAATTTGATATTCATTGTAGATTTTGCGACGAATATAGAATTTATCGCAAAATTTTTTGTTCGATTTTGCGACAGCCACCACATTTTTTTCAAAAAAAAAATAAAATTAACTGATGAAAATTTTTCGTTGCAAATTTTGTGATGAATTTGATATTCATCGTAGATTTTGCAACTCGTCACAAAATTTTCGATTTGATTTTGCACCGATCAACACATTTTTTCAAAAAAATTTAAAATTAACCAACGAAAATTTTGTGTTAGAAATTTTATTGCAAATTTTGCGACGAATTTGATTTTTGACGCAAAATTTGCAATAAACCCATTTTTATCGCAGAGTTTGCAACGATTTTGATTTTTCATCATAAATTTAACGATGAAAGTTATATTTGTCACAAATTTATGATAGATTTTGTGACAAAAATTGATTTGATGCAAAATCTGCGACGAATAAATAGTTTGTTGCTATTTATGCGTCAAAATAGGTTTTGTTGCTAATTTCGTTGTTGATTTGCAAGGATTTAAAAATTCATCATCAAATTTGTTGTAGATTTACAATGAATTTTTTTCATTGCAAAAATTTGTTACTATTTTAGTGTATTTTTGTAGTGTGATCGTGCCTTAGAGAAGCAGATTTGCAAAGATAACACGATGGAGTTGTGCCCAGTGGCATGGTCGTGTTTCGTTATGCCTTCAGTCTCATAGCCCGATATGGCGGGGCCGCGCCTAGAGGCACGACCTTTTAGCGATAATTTCTATGAATTGATGATATTTGAGAGATCTGAGGATGTTGGGGTGGGTCCATAATTAAAGAGACCTCTTGGCTAGGGCCTATAGATAGTCACTAAGGGAGCGTTTGGATCGTGGAGGACTTTTTATTTTCTATTTTCTATTTTCTTTTTCCAAAAAATATAAAACATTTTTTTTGTATTTTTTTAATTTTTCAGAAAATTCTCTTTTATTTTTTGGAAAACGAAAATGGGAACATAAAATAATTTTTTTTTGTGTTTCCTAATTTCTAAAAAACGCTCCTTTATTTTCTGGAAAACAGAGTTGGAAAATGTCAATCAAATATATTTTCTTATTTTTTCAAAAATTAAAAATTTTTCGCCTGGCAAACGCCCCTAAAATTTTACTTCCTCCAGTGCTACATGGGAAGCCTGCTTTCAGTACGGGATTCAAGGGCATTAAAGTAGGGACTGAATTATGATTTTAGCTAACTAGTGGGTTGTTTCTATGTTTTTTTTTAATTTTTCCGATTTTCTATTTTAAGATTTTAAAACTATTTCTAGTATTTAGTTTTTATTATCTGATAGTACTTGAATCTAATGTAAAAAAACTGATAACTGATATGAAAAAGCCATAGAATGTGAACATTAAATGCAACATGACTTAATTAAGAAATACACAATTTAGATGGTATAAAATGAATCTAAAACTAATAAATAATCAAGTATATCCTCTTTAAAATGTTAATTATGTTTTTCTGATCACAATTTCTTTTTTAATTTCTTTAGATAGTTTATCATATATATATATATACAGAAAACTTGAACAACCCATAAATGTATCTATAGCAAACAACTTACAATTCACCGAATAAAAATCATTTAAACTTATACAACTTGCAAATAATTAAACTCTCTGTCGCATTGAGTGCAAAACCCATACTCTATAATGTACAAAATAAACTTAAAAATCATATTCATCAAATATAGATAGAGTATCTAAATCTTCGACTTGATTAATCATAGAAATGATCGATTTTATTTCACAGATCTTTAATGATCGATTATATCTCATCTAAGTAATTTTTAGATGAGATATATTTTATCTACTATCAAAATAAATCAAAAAATCTTTACGTAGATAGTTCATTTGGAAAAAAATCTTATAAACATATTATGATTAGAGATCGGACTATGAATATATAAAAGTCGAATTAAATATTATCATAATCCCGAGAACTACTTACTCTTCTTTCGTCTTCTTCCTAGTGGATGCAAGTTTGCATCTGTGGATAAGTTTGAAAACTGTATTATTTTTCAAATAAATAAATTAATTAAACAGATTGTAGAAAAAAAGAAGCAGAGTATAACAAATTCAACCAATACAGTTCCTACAATTGTAGATTCATCATCTACTGGAATTCAACTGAATGATTTGTATTTTACCTCTCGATCCGTGCCCGACTGACTTCTAGAGCATATCAAATGGTCCACAGATTTGAACCCCGCAAATTTTTGTAACTGTAAAAATAAAAAAAACAATATAAAGGACATAATTAAATTAGTAGCAAATTAGCATGAATAATTTATCACACAACAATAACAAAAAAAACTCAATAATTATATTAATGCAATAAAACGTATAAAACAGTTGAGGGAAAAAAACGTATTAAAATCCAAAACCCAGGTAACGTACAATTATTTATCAGCTAATCATTCAAGATATTCCTCTGTTTAACCTAAGAAATACTATATTAAGGAAAGCATTAATCCTTTGGAGCATGATGTACATAAAATAATTTGATCTATGGACAATATTACTATAGTAAATATTATAATACAAGAAAAATTATTATTATATGGTATAAAAAGGGAGTTGATAAGCGTTTATATTGTAAAATTAATTTTACAACAAAATCGTAATCATAGAATATGACCCTAATTAAAATGCATACATTTGTTTTATACGTTATGGGAATAATAAAAAGAGATAAAATATATAGTAAAAAAGAATAAGTTAGGCTTTAGTCAACTCGAATTGTATTTACAAGATTCGTTCATTATCTTCTTTGAAAGCACCATTTATATTGAGAGACAAGATGACTTGATTCAATTAGAGTTGCACGACAAATAAGAGTGAATGATTTGTGACAATTTTAGCATATCATAACAAGAATATAGGATAGTAAAAACAAGAAAACAATATATCTCTTCTCTTTAAACACCCATTCTTCTGATAAATAATTACTCTTGGGAAATGAAATATGATGAGAACGAAATAGGATTATGCATTCTGTATGTGATTGAAAATTTCAATAGTACCTTTTGAATGGATATTAATATTTGACACATGAGAGATGATCGGCCAATCTTCGCCCGTCTCCCTTTTGCATCTGCTTTCTAGTTGTGGGGAACACTCTTGAATGTCCAATTCGTTTAGCAAAGGGAGGTTCTCCAGACACCTTGGGAGCGATCTTAACTGGGGGCAGTTGTAGATCCATAGCCAACGAAGTGATCCGAAATACTGTAGCCATTCAGGTAAGGTCGTGAGATTTGGGATTTCTTCTATGAATAGATTTTCTAACAACCTGGTTGATGGTGCTCCTGCCATCAAGGATTCCAATTCATCACAACAGCAAATACGTAATGATGCGCTATTGAGAAAGTCCCAGGTGGCATGGAAAGCATTATGCGAACCAGTTATCGACAATAGTCTGAGCGTGTGAAAGTGTTGCAGTTGCCCACGTAAATTCACATTCTTGTGACAGATTTCTATGTTATACCCTTTTAGCGAATTCATGATTTCTACTACAAGTATTTCTGGTCGGAACATTAGACTTCCACACTTTTGGAGAGAGAGATATTGAAGTGCGCCGAGACGTCCCACTTCTAACGGGAAGTATGTCAAATTTTTACATTCCTTGATGGACAATGTGATTAGCGACTGCATTTCATCCCAAGGAAGAAATTGGAGTTCCTCGCAGCGTTTAATTTCCAGCGTCGTCAAGGATGTGAGGTTTCTTAAGCAGTCACTGGAAAGAGATGTCATCATGCCCATCATGGACCCCAATGAGAGATGACAAAGCGAAGTTATTCTTCCAACACATGAGAGTAGCCTCTCACTGCAGTCATATAGATGAAGATGTTCGATTCTTGGAAACCTTGGCATGGTTTTCAGTTTTGGACAATAGCAAATCTCCAGTCTCTTTAGCAAAGGGAACAACTCATCGACACCATCAGACTCTAACCATTCCTCTAAATATGTCATTTTTTCCAACCAGAGCTCTTGGAGGGAAGGAAAGCCTCCGATTGTTCCGTGCCCATGGAACTCAGCACCCATGCGTTTCACGCCAGGCAAGTAGTCTATGACAAGCTTTCTGAGAAATTGGAGATTTCCAAACTGAGGAAGATGCTCACAAGCATAGCAGTCTCGGAGAGTAACTTCAATCAAATTTGGTAACCGTAACTCTGTCAACCATGTGGAAAATTGTCGGCTCCCATAATGGGATATCTTCAACTTCTTTAAACCCGTGTTGGGGCAAAGATCATCCAGCATGCTCATGTCATTAGTCTCGGAAGCAATAAAAGATAAGGATAATTCGTTAAAATCTTTATTCATCAAAAATTTTCTTCCGCCACGAGAATAACTCCTCGGTTTTTTGGAAAATGTGATGGTCATTTCCCCACGAAGCCTCAAATCCTCCAGTTCTGTAATTGAGCACGAGTCAATTCTATTCCCAACAACAAAGTATGACAAACTTCTAAGACTAGTCAGTCGTGACAACCCAAGGGGCATGTGAGTCAATCCACAATGACTGCAATCGAGATATCGAAGGCCTTGTAAATTCCATAATTTTTTGGGCAACTCCCGAAGGTTATAATTCTCACGGAGATTAAGATATTGCAAATTCTGAAGAGCAGTTATGGTGTCAGGTAGAACTTTGATATTATTCAGATATAAGTTGAGATATCTCAAATGTATCAAATTTCCTACCGATGTTGGCACCTTTCTGATATAATTTCGACTTAAATCTAACACCCGTAAGAATTTCAATTTTGAGAAAATGAGCTGAAGAAGATTGGCATTCCGATGTAACTGACAATCTATCAATATCAGGGTGCGTAAGTACAAAGGGCTTTGGAAATACGCCTGAGAATATTTTGATAAAATTGCATCAAAAAGAAGCAAATGATATGTTCTCTTCTGAATATCATTATTTAGCTGAGAAAATTGAAGACTGTAATATTCACCTTCAGATACTGATTGTGCCAGATCATGCATCAAATCATGCATTGCGCACTTAATTACATAATCGTACTTCTCAGATGGTGCCGAGAGAAAGAATGACCTCGATACTAAATCATTAAAAACACGGTCGCCAACTGTTTCGGTATCAAAATTATCCTTTGAACGTATGAAACCATTTGCTGTCCACAGCTGAATCAACTCATCCTTTCCCATCACATAGTTCTTTGGGAATAGAGAGCCAAATGCAAAGCACTTCTTTGACCGTGGAGGTAGAGCGTCATAGCTCAACTTGAGCACAGATAAGATTTTTTGGTTCTCATCTTCGAGTTGCCATATTTCACTATTTAACAATGAGGACCAATAAATTTCATCTGGAGTGCTATGGAGCATGCTACCAAGAGATATTACAGCCAAAGGCACACCACCACATTTCTTAACAATCTCTCTACCAATTTCCATCAAGACCTCATTTGGTTCTTCGCCTCGAAAAGCGAATTGCTGAAACAAGGACAAACAATCATCTTCAGATAGCTGCTGTATTGGGTGGGTTTCGAATGAATCCATTATCGAAGAGACCACTCGGCTACGGGTAGTCATTAAAATTTTGCTTCCTCTTGCCTCACATGTTAAGGCTGTTTTCAATTCCCCCCACTTGAATGCATTTTCATTCCACATATCATCCAGGACGAGCAGAAATTTCTTCCCAGATAATGCATTTTCCAGTTTGTTTCTTATTAACTCTGGTTCTGAAATGTTGACCGATGCACCAGTAACCTGTTCTAAAACAGACTTCATTATATCTGTAGGATCAAATTCTTGTCCAACAGTTTTCCACTTGCAAAAATTTTCAAAGTGAGCTTTCACCCTCTCATCATTGAAAACATGTCGAGCGAGTGTGGTTTTCCCCATGCCACCCATTCCGACAATGGCGATGACCTTCATTGTACCGTCGCTGCTTTCATCATCATTTATTAACATATTGACAATCTTCTCTTTCTCTGTTTCTCTCCCTATGAAAACCAAGCTATTGCACGGGTAGATCTCTCTGTAGGCACTCGATGACTTCTGGATAGTGCCTTGTGGCAAATTAAGAAGAATAGACTTCTGTAGCAAAATAGAATCTAGATTCTTTGTTGCCGCTTTTATCATGCCACTTATCTTCCTCTTAAAAACAAGTTGATTATCAGATGAGAAGAAATCACGCACCGGCATGAAATATGCCCTTGATCTTTGCTTCCGCAAAGCTTCAGTGTCGTAGTAATCCACAACATCCTCCAGATCGTAGGCCAAGTATTTGAGCTTCTTCAGCAAGTTCTTCGCAGCGGCGTCCCCCACAGAGATGGCCTCGAAATGTTGGATCACCGTGTCAATAATTGGTGACAACTCCTTGAGCATCTCCATCCTCCCTTCTATATCAATTAATTCTCTGAGTCTCTTGTTGAGTTGGAGGAGATCTGCCACCCAGTTGCCCGCCAAGCGAACCGCAGTAGTTGCCAAAGCTGCTTCAATAGCCATGCCTGCGACTTGGAAGTTGGAACGATGCACAAGTTGTTCGATTGCTGTGGATGTGGCTGCTACCTTTGGAGGAGAGGAGAAAGGAGAAGCGATAAATAATGGGCAGGGCGACGACTTCTTTCGGTCTTTCTTTTAATAGATATGAATTAAATCGATTATTAAAAAGATATCTAGGATGGCTTGACTTTCAGCTCACCGTGAAAATTAATTATTTTTTATTATTTAAATATAGCATTGTCTGAAAAAACTTATTTAAATATTTTCAAAGTGCTCGGAAAATAGACAAATCAAAATATAAGAATTTAAACATCCATGTTGATGCAGTTTGGATTTTTTGCTCTTCGATCTTATATCACTGAGAAAGGATCTCTTCGATTGTAATAGTAAATTTATCTTAAAAAAATTAATATGTGTTAAACCCCCGCCGATTTATTCGGCGGTGACCCTCCGATGCTTAAGTCGGACAAGAATCATATAGAAAAAAAATATATTAAATGCAGTTAAAGTAATGTAAAAGAAGAGGAAGAAAATTTATCTCATTCGTAACTAGAAAAATACAAGAGCCCATGAGATAGTGTTTAGATAAGACTGTTGGATCGTAGGATGCATTAGAGGGGAGTGAATAACGTTTTAAAAACTTTCTTTTCTTTTAAAAACCTTCACAGTGGAAAACAAAGGCAAAACAAAAACTAAGGACGTGTTTTATTTTTATTTGGTTCACAACCAAAAAGTTGCTAATCCAAGACCCGTGCGAACCTTAATCGTTTCGATGGGAAATGCACTAAAAGAGTTTTAGTATCATTAAAGGTAAGAGACAAGACAATTACAAAAGATTAAAGGACCGATAACAATCTTACCGGTCCTTACACAAATTAAGTACAAAAGAATAACAAACTCAAAAATAATATACCAGCAAATGAAGTTAAAAGAAGAAGCACGGTCGGAGTAGTGTTGTAGCACGAAGAAGCACGACCATAGAGCAAGAGCACTTAGGAGCAAATTGATATCTAGGATTTATGTCTAACCCTTCTTTTATAGAGTTTCCTAGGCCTTTGAGATCATCCACTTGGTCAAGATCTAGATCTAGATCTTAATCTAGATAAACTTTATTCAAACTTCTTATCTTTGAGGTGACAACTTGGCTCTTCACGCGCACACCAATCAATTGCTCCTATTGCCAGTCAACTATTGGGACCAATCGACTGCTGATTCCTTCCAATCGACAATTGCACTTGAATTTCCATTCAATCATCTGCACCACAAGATTAGTCCAAGCCATATACAACAATAGTGGTAACGATAATCTTCGATTGTCCGATCTCAACTTCGGCATTCCCCCAGAACCCTTAGTCGAATCGACACCTACGATTGTCCCCATACCAAGGATGCGACCTTAACACCGCTCCTCACACAAAGCTTACCTTTCTTACTCTTGGTTCGTCTGACCTATTGCTTAGCATATGATCTTTAACTACTATTTCTCTTGGTGTATTTGAGTTCAACTAAGACTATTCAAATTTTGCACGCTTCACACACCATATAAGATCACATAATAACTTAAATATAAACCTTTGTCATTATCAAAACTCAGATTCAATTATCTGGTATCGTTGCACTAACAATCTCTCCATTTTTTATTTATATCAATATCGTTCAAAGTTAAGGAAATAATTACTTTAATTAATTGATTTTCAAAAACTGCATTTCAAAAGACTCCCCTTAATATTACCTTACCTTCTCCTTAATATTTGGTGAGTTTTTGAAACATAACTAGAAATGTTTACAAATAATTTTTTTTTAAAACAAAAACTCTTAACTTTTATCTCTTCCCCTTTGACATATATCAAAAACGAAGAAAGCATTTAATGTTACTTTTAAAGAAAAACATTAAAACATTTTCATGTAAAATTTGGAATAATTAACCAAATTAATGAATCCAAGCATGTATCCTTTTCTTAAAAATAGTATTTAAAATAAACAATCTAATAAAGTGTCCTTAAGAAAATGTCTAACTCCATTTTGACTCAAATGATATTGAATTATCACTGAGTCTTAATGAGAGTTAGTCACCTAAATGATTGGTTTAATAATTATACTCCATGATTTATGTCAATGCACTTAATCTATATCTGGAATCAAGAGCAAGGTCCTAACATTTAATGCTCATCTACGTGGCTAAATACACAATTAAATTATACCTAAGTGTTGTGAGATGTATTGACTTTTTAAATCTATAGACTCATGAGTTCTAAGGTAGATCCTATGCTAGTTCCAAAGAGAACAAAATAAAAGATAGATAAATAATGTAAGTAAGAACAATTCCTACTCTACTAAATGCATTCCTAATTTCCTTCTAAGTAAACTAAATTCGGATTCAGGCAAAGGTTCGGTGAATATGTCAGCTATGTTTGATTTAAATTCCACATAATAAAGTTTAATATTAACATTAGTTACATGTTCTCTAATAAAGTGATGTTTTACTTTTATGTGTTTAGTTCTTGAATGATGTATTGAATTTTTAGTTAGATTGGTTGAACTAATGTTATCTATCATGACTTTAGTGTCCTTAAAGTCTAGTTGGAAGTCATTTAAAGTATGTTTCATCCAAAGAAATTGAGCTGCACACTCCCCCATCTCTATGTACTCAGCTTCGGTCGTAGATAATACAACACATTAATGTTATTTTCTACTACACCAGCTAACTAGATTTTGACATAGAAATTGACAACTGTCACTTATACTTTTCCTATCGAGCTTACAACCCACATAGTCTGAGTCAAAATATCTTATTAGCTCAAAATTATTAGCCCTAGGGTACTATATTTCAACATTTAGTGTTTCTTTTATATATCTAAAGATTATTTTTACTAATGTTATGTGTGATTCTTTGGCACAAGATTGAAATCTTGCACATATACCCATTGTAAAAAGTATATCAGGTCAGCTTGCAATGAGATATAACAAACTATCTATCACACTCCTATAGTATTTTAAATCTACAGGTTTACCCTCTAAGTCATTATCAACTTTTATATTAGTTGTCATAGGTGTAGTAACTACCTTAACATTTTCCATACCAAAATTTCTAATTAATTCCTTAGCATATTTATTTTGATACACATAAATTTCTTCCTTAGTTTATTTTATTTGTAACCCTAAGAAGAAAGTAAGTTCACCGCCTAGGCTCATTTCAAACTCACTCTCCATTAATGTGACAAAATCATTTAAGAATGAGGTATTTGTTAAGTCAAATATTATATCATCTACGTATACTTGAGCTATAAATATTTCTTTTTCTAAGTTTTTTAAAAATAATGTTGGGTCTACTAATCCTTGCTTAAATCCTTTAGATATTAAGTAAATAGTTAATCTTTCATACTATGACCTAGGTGCTTGTTTTAATCCATATAAGTCTTTCCCGAGTTTGAAAACATGATTGGGTTAGTTTAGGTCTTCAAATCCAGGTGGTTGATTTACATATATTTCCTCTTTGATGAAACCATTTAAAAAGGTCGACTTAACATCCATTTGATATAGCCTAAAACTCTTATGTGTGACATAGGCTAACAAAATTCTAATTAACTCAAGTCTAGCTACTGGTGCATAAGTTTCATTATAATCTAATCCCTCTACTTAACTAAAACCTTTTGCTACTAGTCTAGCCTTATTCCTAACAATTTCACTTTTGTCATCATGTTTGTTTCGAAAACCCTATTTTGTACCTATGATGGTTTTGTCTTTAGGTGCCGGTACTAATTTTCAAACTTGATTCCTAGTAAATTGGGCTAACTCTTCTTGTATAGCAATGATCCAGTCAAGGTCAAGAAGAGCTTGATCTATGGTTTTGGGTTTTAGATATGAGCGAAATCTGACTTATATTTCTATAGGACGCCCTAGTTCGTATGCCTAGATTAGGATCACCTAACACTTGACTTATTGGATGATCAAGTCTAATTCGAGGTGTTCTTGAAATGTTTGTCTCATTTTGTGTGTTGTGATCAAGTTTGGCTTCATTATTTTAATTGGTTAGTTCCATGGTTGATTCGACTTTTGTAGAATTATTATCTTCATTAAATACTACATTAATAGTTTCTTCAATTCTTAAATATTATTTGTTATATACCCTATAGGCTCTATTAATGGTTGAATAGCCTAGAAATATTCCACTTGATGATTTAGATGTAAATTTTCCTAAGTAATCTTTAGTGTTTAGTATGTGAACTTTTCAACCAAAAGCTTTAAAATATTTAATGTTAGGTATTTTATTATAATATGTTTCATAGGGTGTTCTATTATGTCGTTTAATTATTAAGGTTCTATTTTGGACATAACAAGCGGTATTCACTGTTGGTGCAATCGGCCCAGGTCACGATTGACCAGAACTCGAGTTTGGCTCGAGTGATGTTTTGATGTGTTTTGATGGTTCGACAAAAACATATGACAATATAATTGTCAAGGAAAGTCCAAGCATGGGTCTTGGCAAATGGAAAGTCCAACATGTGTTGGCAAGGAAAGTCCAAGCATGAGCCTTGGCAAATGGAAAGTCCAACATGAGTTGGCAAGGAAAGTCCAAGCATGATCTTGGCATGGAAAGTCCAACATGGGTTGGCATTTGAAGTCCAAGGGGATTGTTATTGGCGGCGTAAAGTCCAAGCGGTAGTCTTGGCAGCATAAGTCCAATGGTTGGCGGCATAAAGTCCAAGCGGAGTCTTGGCGGCGTAAGTCCAATGTGTCTTGGCGGTGTAGACACCGTTAGCGTGACATAGCCGATGGAAGCACCTGAAGGCTAGCGCGATGGATGAACAAGTCATGGATGACTTGGAGGGATCCGAGAGGCGTGAGGCTGATGGAGGTGGCTAGAAGGCTTAGGTCTAGGCTAAGGGTGGTCTAGCAAGTATGGGAGAACCATACTTGAGTTAAAACCTCATGTTTGATGTGTGCCAGTCGACTGATGCCATGTGGCAGTCGACTGGACCGAGTCAACTAGGGTTTGATCGCGGTTAGTTTAGCGATCGCCATAGCCGGGCAACGATCGATGAGCTCGAGCGCGATCGATCGTGTGATCAGTCGACTAGTGCTCGAGAATTCGGCCACAGAATGGAGTCGAGACTCAACTGGTCGAGTGAGGACTCCATCAGTCGACTGATGGTCACAATCAGTCGACTGATGGTAGTTCCGTTGGACTTATCCAACGTGGAACTAGCCGTTGTCTCACGACAACAGTGGCATCAGTCGACTGATGGTCCCGATCAGCCGACTGATAGACTTTTTCCATCACAGATTGAAGCTATATATGGAGCTCGTGATGGAGGAAAAAGCAATCGGTTTTTGAGGGCTATTGGAGCGATTTGTTGGTGCAAATCAGGTCTCCAAGTGCAAGCAAGCAACCAAGCATTCAAGCAATCAAAACAAGTGTTGTAAAGTCTTTTCTTTACTTGTATTTCATATTTACATTGTATATTGCTTGTATTTCATTCTTACTGTTGTAAGATCTATTGTAAGGGGTTTCTCCGCCTCTGACTTGTGTCGAGAAGGAGTGTTTATCATTAGTGAGTGCGTGTGCATCACTAGGGCTCTTTAGAGCTCGATCCGTGGAGTAGGAACCGTACGGTTCCGAACCACGTTATATCATTGTGTTAGCTTGTTGTCTATTTTGTTATTGCTTTTATTATTTCTATTTCCGCTGCACACTAACGAAATTATAGACACTAACGCGATCGAATTACATCTACGCTATTCACCCCCCCTCTAGCCATTCCAAGGGTCCTAACATTCACCACCTCTGTCCAAAACCTATCGAGTAACGTATACTCATTTAACTTAGTCCTAGCGACTTCTTATAAGATTCTATTTTTTCTTTCTACTAACTCATTTTGTTGAGGAGTTCTCGGGTAGGAGAATTCATGGTGATATCCATGTTGATTACAAAATTCGGTAAACCTATGATTCTCAAACTCTCCTCTATGATCACTTCTAATTCTTTTGATTTTTTAATAATTTACATAAATTAGTAAATTAATTAATTGTTTCATTTTCTGTTTTAAGAATTTTACCCAAGTGAAACTAGAGTGTCATCTACTATTACTAAACAGTACCGACTTCTATTTAGTGACTTGGCTCTATGTGAGTCAAATAAGTCTTAGTGTAGGAGCTCAAGTACACTTTTAGTTCTATCTAAATTAGTTGCTTTGTATAAAGATTTAGTTTGTTTTCCTTGTTGACATGCATCACACACTTTGTTTTCTAGATTACTTAATTTGGGCAGACCTCTAACTAGTCCATTTTGACTTATTTTTGAGACAAGTCTAAGATAGGAGTGATCCAGTCTCCTGTGCCGTAACTATGTTTTCTCTTATTGTATCATTAGACACTTGAGCAAGGAACATGGTAGATCTATTGTATATATGTTGTTGTTCCTAAGACCTCTAAGTATGACTTCTAAACTATCAATATTTTTAATTAGACATTCATTAGATGAGAATGTAACTTTATATCCAGTATCACATAATTAACTAACACTTAGAACATTGAATTCAAATTTTTCTACTAATAAAACTTTATGTATTATAAAGTTGGAAATTAACTCAATATCACCTGACCCGATGATCTTAAGTCTACCGTTGTTTCCGAAAGCGACTAATCCATGATTCCTAAATCTTAACTTTGTAAATTTCAGTCAATCTCCGATCATATGTCTGGAGCACCCACTGTCCAACATCCATTAATTTTACATACAAAGTAGTTGAATCGGATACAAAAATTTAAATAGGTTTATTGTGTGATTTATCTTAAGTTTTCATCTCACCCTTTCTACATGATCAGTCATGTTAACCCTATGTGTGCTGTGAGATAAAGGTTCATTATTTTAAATTAAAAATATCTAAACTTGTGTTAGATTCAAGTTTAGCTTGGGCTAGTCTAGTAAATTTTTCCAGATCAACTTTCAGACAGTGGCAAGGCATATGACCTTCTTGGATATCAGGAGGACCACTTCCTTAGATAAAGTTGATTAAGAAATTAAGTACTAGACTTGCTTTATACTAAACTTTGGTCTAACTAGTTAAAGACTAAGTGAGTTAGCTTCGGTTAGTTCCACTCGACTTAGTGCACCAGGTAGGACGCATCCAGCCTAGACATGCACTTCGAGAAGATTCCTTAACTTACTATCAGTTCACTTTGTCTCATTACTAGATTTTTCAAGTTTAAAACACTTTATTTCCTATCTAGTCCATTCTAAGTTAAGAAGTTAAATTAAACTAAGCATGCAAGACTAAATTAATCAAGTAATTAAGTAAACAAATTTAGTATTGGCTCCCCCTAGATCATTGAATTGATATGTTTTACCCACATAGTGGATTTGAGATCCTTGGGAACCCAATACTTGGTTGAACCTAATTATGATTTTAGACTCGACTTAGGGACTCATTTTTGGATTTGTTTATGATTACGATTTACAAGTGAAATAAATGATCTATTTGTTGATCTAAACCCGAGTCAAGTCTTGTTGTACACGACTCTTTGAGTTTCAAGGATTAGGTCAAGACTCTTGGGGCCCAATGTGAACCTTTCCAACGATGTCTTAAGCTCTTGAACTTGTCCTTTCAAGAGAGAATTCTCTTCCTCAAGGTTTTTGACTTTAATTGAGTTTCTCTCTTGAACTTGACTAGTTGAAGAGCTTAGGCTAGCTTTATGCTTAAGGAGTTTAACCTCCTTAAGTAAAGACTTGACTTTCAACTCGGACTTAGTTAACTTTTTATTCAAAAATTTTTATAGCATCATACAAAGTTTTAATTAATGAGTGACTCAACTTGATTAACTTTTTTGAATCAGATACGAATCTGTGGCTTGACTCAAACTCGGGCTCGGTGTCAGATTCAGACTCGATGTCGGCCTCGGACTCGGACGGTCTTGCCATGAGAACCAAGTTGTTGACTTGGTCTTGTTCTTCCTCGTCCGAAGTCTCTTCCCATGTTGCATTTAGCACTTTCTTGGATTGTTGCCTTTTAGACTTTAGCTCTGAACACTCGGACATGAAGTATCCCTTCTTGTTGCACTCATAGTTTTGATTAGTGTCGGATCTCTTTTCCTTGGTTGGCTTGGATAATCACCTTCTTCGCTTGATCAATTTTCGAATTAGATTAACTAGTTCGGTCTCCATCTCCTTGTCTAAATTTGAGTCAGTCTCATCATCTTTGGGAGGAGGCTTACTTTTTCCCTTCTTTCGACTTGCAAATAAGGCAATACTCTTCTCGACCGGGGCCGAATTAGACTACTGATATAATTTAAATTCAGAAAACATTCATCTAACCTAATTGTAGATAAATCTCTAGATA
Organism: Wurfbainia villosa; assembly: GCA_025175895.1. Lineage (NCBI taxonomy): Eukaryota > Viridiplantae > Streptophyta > Magnoliopsida > Zingiberales > Zingiberaceae > Wurfbainia > Wurfbainia villosa. Next base: position 9,454,644 of record CM045998.1, on the reverse strand, counting down.
CTTTGTAAGCATCAACCATGGATGCCTACAAAATATCCTAGGAAAGACTCTTAGAGTGTACCTTATGATGTCGTGGTTCTCTACCTTCTGTCTGATGGCATGAAAACCATTTAATATATCTTGGACGCGAGCATGGAGTTGGCTCGCGATCTCATTATCCTTCATTTTTAAATTATATAACTTATTAACCAATAAGTCTCTCTTACATACCTTTGCGTCGGATATCCCTTCATGAAGTTCAGTATACGTAAGTTGTTGGGAGATTGTTGGTGCAATCGTCCCAGGTTGACTCGAGTTTGACTCGAGCAGTACCCTGATAGTATTTTGATGATAGACAAAACTCATGACATGGGATTGTCATGGGAAAGTCCAACATGGAGTTGGCATGGAAAATCCAAGCATGGAGCTTGGTGTGGGAAAGTCCAAAGCATTGCGAAGCCGTGCGCTTGGTGCTTGGCATGGGAAAGTCCAAAGCATTGCGAAGCCGTGCACTTGGTGCTTGGTGAGAAATGCATTGCGAAACCGTGCGCTTGGTGTATGAGAAAAGTCTTGAGGACTTGGTAAGTTCACTAGGCTCGGGGTCTTTGAGTCGGTGAAGGATGACATTGCGAAGCCGTGTGCTTGGTGCATCCGAGGGACCGCTGGACGGGGAGCGAATGAAGTGAGCCCAAAGGGAAGCATACTTCTAGGGCATGAGACGCGAAGGATGACATTACGAAGTCGTGCGCTTGGCGCATCCGAGGGACGTAGGCCGAGGGAAGAGAGCTTCGGTGGGGAACTCCATGAGAGATAAGGTGGACTTGGCCAAGTGGCTAAGACTGAGTATCGGAGACTCAAACTGGTGTTTGAGGGTTTACCCGATGGTCGGAGGCTCAAACAACTTGGTGTTTGAGGTTTTGCCCGACATCAGTCGACTGACATAGTTGCCAGTCGACTGCTCTAGGTCGAATGGGTTCGACCAGTGTTCGACTGAACTAAGACTGACTGATTAGTCGACTGCCATGGGAGGGCAGTCGACTGTTGACAGCATCAGTCGACTGCTTATGGGTGGCAGTCGACTGATGACGCTGTGCACGGGCATAGAATGGAGTCGAGCTCACTAGCACTCGACTGATGGATGATCAGTCGACTGATGGGTGTCATCAGTCGACTGATGTGTGATCCGTTGGAACTTAACCAATGTGGATCTGGCCGTTGTGAGACAACGGCTACGGGACCAGTCGACTGATGGTCACGATCAGTCGACTGATGGGCGCGAAATCAGCTTGATGCAGGTTATAAATGGAGCTTAAGTGGAGGGATTTCGCCAAGACTTTTGTGAAGCTATTAGAGGGGAATTGTTGTTGCATTTCAGACCTTCAAGAGCCATCTAAAGCAAGCTACAAGCAAAGGGTTCCAAGCAAGCATTGTAAAGTGTTCTTTATGTGTATTTCATATTTGTCTTTGTATTGCTTGTATTTCATATATTACTTGTTGTAATAGCTTGTGAGAGGTTTCTCCACCTCCGACATGTAGTCGAGAAGGAGTGTTGTTAGTGTCGTGCGCATAACATGAGCTCGTTGAGCTCACCCCGTGGAGTAGGAACCATTTGGTTCTGAACCACGTATATCATGTGTGTTTGCTTGTGATTGTATTTGTTGTTAGTATTTATATTTGTATTGGTATTCCGCTGCGCTAACGACAATCGTAGGAAAGCAACGCAACAAAAACGAACAAATTCCACCACGCAACGAACGAGGGTTATTCACCCCCCTCTAGTCGGTCAATCGATCCCCAACAAGTGGTATCAGAGCCAAGGTCGCTCTTCAAGGACTAACCGCCGCGAGAGCACTACAAAATGGCCGACTACAACCTCCAACCACCAAAATTCGAAGGAGACTTTCTATGGTGGAGAAGGAAAATGGAGGTATATCTTGAAACCGATTTTGATGTTATGTTAATTGTAGAAAATGGTTTTAAGATGCCTAGGGACAAAGAAAACAAGCCCATAGAAAAGTCAAAGTGGACCCAAGACCAAGTCAAAGATTTCAAGACAAATCTCAAGGTAATCAAGTTGCTTAGTGATTTGTTACCTAACACTATTTGGTCTAGTTTGGGTGATTATAGGGGTGCAAGGGAATTATGGGAGAAAATAATGAAATTCCAAGAAAATCCCCAATCGGCACAAATAGAGGAGAATGTCGTAGAAGAAGCACCATCCACTTTCGAAGATGTGGATGACTTGGTGGAGACCTCCACCTCTAGCATTGAGGGGGAGGAAAGGATTCCCATTCCGGAGAAAGATCAAGATGAAGCTTCTACCTCCGAAAGAAGTGAAGAGGCCTCCACCACCTCCCTAGGTAACTCAAGCGTTATTATTTTAAATAAAAATCACATAATATGTTTTGAGTGTAGGGAGAAAGGGCATTACAAAAGTAAGTGCCCAAAATTGGCTAAGGAGAAGGTATCGACACCAGAAACTCAAAAATCAAAAGATGTCGGAGTCCCCTCAATTAAGAGCAAAGAGCACATTGTGTGCTTCAAGTGCAACCAACGGGGACATTACCGAATTCAATGTCCTAGGGGGAGGAAGAAAGGGCAAAAAGGTGTGACTCATGTAGGGGGAGCTTCCCAAGCTAACCCTAAGGTAAATTTAAATAAAGCACCTTCAATTCCTAAAGTCAAAAAACATGCTAAAAACTATTTTAGTTCTCTTGCTATTATAAATGAAAAGCATGCTAGGAGAAATGATAAGATTTATTGCTTAGGTGCTAAGCATGTTAGTTTCTCTAAGAACAAACCTAGGACAATTAACACTAAACTTATTTTACCTAGGGAGTCAATTAGGAGAATTCAAGAAAACTTGGGTGTTAATCCCAAGAAATCTAGGCATATGCCTAAAAAGAAAAACATTTCCCAAAATATAAATGAAAATTCAAAATTGAGGAAATTGGAGTTAGAAAACCAAGCCTTGAGGTCAAGGCTAGAAAAATTGGAGAAGACCCTAGCAATCATCTCAAATTCGGTTAAGGGGTCTAATGCCCAAAAGTCAAGACCTAAAGTTCAAAAACGGTCTAAGGGCAAGGAAGGTTTGGGTCACAAACCTAAGCCCAAGAAGACTTATCATAATGTTCCATTTGATTATGGAACTATTTCTAGGTCTAGGAAAACCAAGGCTAATAGGAAAGTTATCCTTAAGTCTAGCCATGGTGTTTGCTTAGTGGCCAAGGACTTAAGAAAAACCAAGAAGGCTACTATGAAGGTCAATGGAGGAGTCACCTCTAGAGTTGACCCAAGTAAGACCCAAAAGACTATGACTTTAAAGCCTAAAAGGGTCATTAGAAAGGTATCTAGGGAAGTTATCCCTAGGGAATACCTTGTTAACCCAAGGAGCTCCAATAGGTATTGGGTTCCTAAAAGCGTGATCGATTCATACTAAACAGGTTAGGGTGTGTCAACCCTAAGTGGATAGGTAGTTAACTTAACCATAGTAGAGTTGACACATTAGGATGTGCCAATATGGTTTGAGAAGTTCAAAAATAATTAAATTGGCACAATTAGGTCTTAGAGGTATTGGCGTGCCATTTTGGGTTTTTGGCACACTAGGGAAATGAATGGTTTAAGGCAAAATGAACTTAATCCCTAGAAATGACAATTTGGATTTAACACTTAGGTATTTTATACCTTAGTATACTTTACTTGCCATGATTTGTTTGCCTTGCCATGTCATGACATCATTTTCATTTTTATTTCTAAAAATGTCATGATCATGTTTAGATTTATCTTTATGTGTCATGTATGCTTAATTTTCATTTACATGTCATGACATCATGATATTGGCATATGTTTTTATCTATATCATATCTATGCCATAATCATATCATACATAAATTAAAATGGAGTTAAGGACCATGGCATGATTTGATGGGAATCAAATAATATTGCCTAGAAATATGCATGAGACCAATAAAAGAACAAAAATCCACATCTCACTAAGATATTTGACTTGTATGTGTTTTACACATCTAGATATAAGTGAGATGTTTAGGAAATTGAAATTAAAGATTTTGAAAACTTTTTGAAAATATTTTGAAAAACCTTGGTGAAGCCTATCTTTTGATAGCTATCACCATTGAATGAGATGATACAAAGAGGGCTTCTTATTGAAGCTTTTCTAAACTTTTGGACTTTGTATCAATCTCCTAATTTAATGGGTAAAATAATTTTCCAATATTTTTCACCCATAGTGTTAGTGATAAGTATTATACGTATGAATTTTCAAGATTTTTCAACTTATGTATATTTACTTATGAATTTCGGAATTTCGATTTTTGAAATTGAAAATCTAGAATCTGATTATCAGATGGATTACAACGTCGATCGATGGGAGGTCCAAATGATCGATCGGTAGTGACAGAGTCGATCGACAATGATTTCGGGTAAATTTGATAGTTAGGCCCATGTTTAGTCATATTTTGGTCCCCTAACCACTCCTAACCCTAGGATATGCTTAGGAGAGCATTAGAGAGGGTGGAAATCCATTGGATATGGATTAGGAGAAGGGTTTAGGGAGAGTATCAATTTTAAGGTGGAAGAGAGTTCATTGTTGAACTTTGCCTTAATTTTGATTTGGTTAATATTCCTATTGGCTTAGGGACTCTCCAAGGACATTGTTGGTGTAATGGTCAAGGGGGAGCAAGCCTCTAGGGGGAGATATCCATCATGGGAAGATGGATGTGTATTTCCTCATGGGAGGAAAATTAGGTTGCCTCTCTTAAGTGATATGAGATCACTAGAAAGATTGAGGGCATGCCAAGGGGAAGATTGTAAGATCTCATTGGGATATGAGACATTGAAACCCTTGAGGACCTTTTTGATGTAATGTCAAAAAGGGGGAGAAGTTACCAAGTTACCAATTAGGGTTCGTTGGAATTCTCATTGGGATATGAGAATTGCCAATATGGGAGAATTGGTAGACTTGAGATGGTAGTTTTGTCAATCATCAAAAAGGGGGAGATTGTTGGGAGATTATTGGTGCAATCGTCCCAGGTTGACTCGAGTTTGACTCGAGCAGTACCCTAATAGTATTTTGATGATAGACAAAACTCATGACATGGGATTGTCATGGGAAAGTCCAACATGGAGTTGGCATGGAAAATCCAAGCATGGAGCTTGGTGTGGGAAAGTCCAACATGGAGTTGGCATGGAAAATCCAAGCATGGAGCTTGGTGTGGGAAAGTCCAAAGCATTGCGAAGCCGTGCGCTTGGTGCTTGGCATGGGAAAGTCCAAAGCATTGCGAAGTCGTGCGCTTAGTGCTTGGTGAGAAATGCATTGCGAAGCCGTGCGCTTGGTGCATGAGAAAAGTCTTGAGGACTTGGTAAGTTCACTAGGCTCGGGGTCCTTGAGTCGGTGAAGGATGGCATTGCAAAGTCGTGCGCTTGATGCATCCGAGGGACCGCCGAACGGGGAGCGAATGGAGTGAGCCCAAAGGGAAGCATACTTCTAGGGCATGAGACGCGAAGGATGGCGTTACGAAGTCGTGCGCTTGGCGCATCCGAGGGACGTAGGCCGAGGGAAGAGAGCTTCGGTGGGGAACTCCATGAGGGATAAGGTGGACTTGGCCAAGTGGCTAAGACTGAGTGTCGGAGGCTCAAACTGGTGTTTGAGGGTTTACCCGACGGTCGGAGGCTCAAACAACTTGGTGTTTGAGGTTTTGCCCGACATCAGTCGACTGACATAGGTGCCAGTCGACTGCTCTAGGTCGAATGGGTTCGACCAGTGTTCGATCAACCAAGGGTTGATCGATCACCAACCGCCATGAGCGCAATGATCGTTGTGATCGATCGGCCGAGGGTGGTGATCGTGATGACACTAGCATGAGAATGGAGTCGAGCTCGCCAGCACTCGACTGATGGATGATCAGTCGACTGATGGGTGCCATCAGTCGACTGATGTGTGATCCGTTGGAACTTAACCAACGTGGATCTGGCCGTTGTGAGACAACGGCTACGGGACCAGTCGACTGATGGTCACGATCAGTCGACTGATGGGCTCGAAATCAGCTTGATGCAGGTTATAAATGGAGCTCAAGTGGAGGGATTTCGCCAAGACTTTTGTGAAGCTATTGGAGGGGAATTGCTGCTGCATTCTAGACCTTCAAGAGCCATCTAAAGCAAGCTACAAGCAAAGGGTTCAAAGCAAGCGTTGTAAAGTGTTCTTTACGTGTATTTCGTATTTGTCTTTGTATTGCTTGTATTTCATATATTACTTGTTGTAATAGCTTGTGAGAGGTTTCTCCACCTCCGACGTGTAGTCGAGGAGGAGTGTTGTTAGTGTCGTGCGCATAACACGAGCTCGTTGAGCTCACCCCGTGGAGTAGGAATCATTCGGTTCCGAACCACGTATATCGTGTGTGTTTGCTTGTGATTGTATTTGTTGTTAGTATTTATATTTGTATTAGTATTCCGCTGCGCTAACGACAATCGTAGGAAAGCAACGCAACGAAAATGAACAAATTCCACCACGCAATGAACGAGGGCTATTCACCCCCCTCTAGTCGGCCAATCGATCCCCAACATAAGTTTGTTCCAAAGTCCTTGGCACTTATGACCAATGTGGTTGAACTCCTCCTTGGATATACCATATTACAATATTTGAGTGGCCTTTGCATCGGCTTCAACTTATCGCTTCATTGCGTTGGTCCACTTGTCGCAATATAAAAACTCTCCATCATCGCTCATAGATAGAATGAATATCGTCTGAATAAGGATCCACATCTCGACTTGTATCTTAAGATAGCACTCCAGTTGACCCTTCAAATAACGGAAGTCATCTCCGTTAAAGAACGGAGGTTGGACGGTACTATATCACTCAAGATGAGTCATTTAGATCCCTTACAAAGATAAAAACACAAAAAGTATTCTAAGACTCGGTCTTGGATTAGTAGTGCACGAGAAAAATTAAAACACAATAAAATATCTAGAGAAATAAAAGAAAAAATTTTGCTCAAGGCAGTGGTTGCACCAAAATTGAGCGCCCTTGACTTTGATACCAATTGTTGGATCATAGGACGCACTAAAAGGGGGTGAATAGCGTTTTAAAAATTTTCTTTTCTTTTAAAAACCTTCGCAGCGGAAAACAAAGTCAAAACAAAAACTAAGGACACGTTTTGTTTTTATTTTGTTCACAACCAAAAAGTTGTTAATCCAAAGCCCATACAATCCTTGATCGTTTTCGATGGGCATGCACTAAAAGAGTCCATTCCTCATTAAAGATAAGAGACAAGACGATCACAAAAGATTAAAGGGCCGATAACAACCTTACCGATCCTAACAAAAACTAAATACAAAAGAATAACAAGCTCAAAAATAATATACCGACAAATGAAGTAAAAAGAAGAAGCACAGTCGGAGTAGTATTGTAGCATGAAAAAGCACAATTGGAAAGCACGAGCACTTAGGAGCAAATTGATATCTAGGGTTTATGTTTAACCCTTCTTTTAGAGTGTCCTAGGCCTAGATCATCCACTTGGTCAAGATCTAGATCTAGATCTAGATAAACTTTATCCAAACCTCTTATCTTTGAGGTGGCAATTTAGCTCTTCACGCGCACACTAGTTGATTGCTCTTGCTGCCAGTCGATTGCTGATTCCTTCCAGTCGGCTGTTACACTTGAGTTTCCATTCAATCACCTGAATCATAAGATTAGTCTAAGTCATATACATCAATAGTGGTAATGACAGTCTTCGCCTATCTGATATCGATTTCGACATTCCCCCGGAATCCTTAGTTGGTTTGACGCCTAGGATTGTCCCCATACCAAGGATGCGACCTTACGATCGCTTCCCACACGGAGCTTACCTTTCTTACTCTTGGTTCATCTGACCTATTGCTTAGCATCTGATCTTTGACCATCATTTCTCTTGATGTCTTTGAGCTCATCTAAGACTATTCAAGTTTTGCACGCTTCACACACGATATAAAATCACATAATAACTTAACTATGAATTTTTATCATTATCAAAACTTAGATTCGATTATCTGATGCCCCTACACTAATAAAGACTAGAAAAAGTAATACCCGTCAGATGGCTAGAAGAGAAATGCCAAAGAGAGAAAAAACCATAGACTATCCGCGGCATGAATAACCGTACCGTTAGTTGGTAATATTGTTTATATCTTCTATCATTTTCATCCAATACCCCCAATAACATTGCGACCTTGTTCTAAAGATCCCAAGCTTGGTTTTTGGGATCAATGGTGGTATCTGGAAACAAAGACAGCAGCAGCACTGACCACAGACGGCAGAAAGTGAAGGCAGGCATAATCCAACAATCTTAATTCAGTAAGATAATAGCACAAGAATTCTAATTGGAGAGGTGGGTATTTATCGTCTTCTTCACCAGCCTTGGTAGAGCACCTCCAGAAGGTTTTGATGGTAGGACTTCCCAACACAAACCTGAGATAATTTAGAACTTGGCTCTCCATTCAGACCACCTCTTGCTTGGTGTAGATGTTATCGATGATGTAGCAGAAATCTTCCACATTGGGAGGAGTTATCCCTTCGTATTTCGAGGCGATGAGCATGGAGGACATATTGAGGAGCTGCAATCTGTGCCGGTTTGTGGGATGGACGGAAAGAAATCAATCGATGCACAAGACGATGAGATAAATGGTGCCAGATACCAGCTTGTATTCCTCTGCGCCTTCGACAATCCAATCCACCCAAAATCGTCCTCATGTTAGCTGTGACATCCTTTTGAACTGTCCCCATGTAGTTCGTCACGATCATCCTCTTCGTCCCAAGCTCCCTAGATCTAAGATACTGGTAGATATCAGAAGCGTAATCGACGCAATGCTGAGGGTCATAGACCTCAGATCCCGGAGCAGCCTTCTTGTGTTCCTTCTTCCCAGGCTTCGGTATGGACTTGGAAGGGGGCAGAGTGGAGAGATCAGCTGTGAGATGGGTCACGGCGTAGGCCGGGATAAGGGCAGTCCTCTTGGCGGCAGCCCCAGTAAGGCCAGGGATGCCCTCCTCCGCTCTCCCCATCCTCCCGTCCTAAGCGGACCTCCCCGCTCTTCTAAACTCCTAATAATCTTTTTATCTTCTCGAATTGGACCGGATTCTTATTTCCATATAAGTCAGTCAATATTTCCCGCACAAAAAACACAAAATTATTTTATTTGACAAAAAAAAATCGATATATTTTAATTAACATAGCTATGTGTTTTTTAATAATTTAAAAATACTTTGATGTCAAAATATTTTTTTATTATAAAAACACTCTTGATTAAAAATATATTTAATAAAAGAAGAAGAAGAAGAAATAGAGGGATTATAGTAAAATACTTCGATTTTTTTTTAACTTTTTTATTTATTTTTATAATTTTTTCCTCTCAAAAGAGATTTTTATATTTTCCGTACTCGTTGTAACAAAAGATGATTGCTCGCTCTAATAGAATCATTATTAGTCGATTCCATAACAATACAAAGGAGGTAAATCATAGAAATTATGTTTATTAAATTATTGTCTGAATGAAAATTTAAATTTTACATGTGATGATTTTTCATTCTCTACTCATTGTCCGTTGGAATGATTTTTATATTTTTCTAATGGTATGGATAATGATAATCATCTCTGGTGCCATATTGAATCAGCCGAGTTTCTTCTTAGCAGGGAGGTAAAACATGACCACGCTCTCAATTTGATATTATTATTTTATCTGTTATATCATTGAAAAAAAAAATCCAAAGAGTCTATTTGTAAATTTCAAAATTTATTGGACCTTTTTGCAAAAGTACAAAATAAATAAATAAATAAAACCCATGTACAGATTTTTTTTTTTTTTGTCTCTTTCACCGTCGAACTCTTCTTTGTTTTTGTTTTTTTTTATTTTTTATTTCCTTTTCTGATTTTTTCGATTCTATTTAACCCTAAAATTTCTCTAATCAATCTCTATATAAACTTCATCGTCGTAGTCATTGCTAGTCTCATCCCTATCGTCGCTGTTGCCAACACCATCATATATCCTTGATGTCCACCGTCGACATTGCTCGCCCCGGCTGCTAACGTTGTCATCGGCGCACCGTTGTTATGCCTTGGAAAAAAAAAATCTAATTGAGGTGGAGTTTTTCCTGCTTGGTTTCTTTTTAATGACCTTGTGCATAATTAATTCTATCGTTATGAAAATAAAAATAATTTATGATCTAATCTTGAGATAGAATTAGATTAAGAATTTCGTTTAATTATATAAATGTGTTTATAGATAATTACTTAAGTATATGATACAAGAAAATAATTATCAGGTACATTATATTGAATATATATATAATTAGGTTTTGATTAGAATAATATTAGGAATAAATTATTTGTATTGTTCTTTAGATGAAGATTTATTTACATACTCTTTTATATCTATATGGTTTGATCATGTTCTTTTATATTGCTTTGACTTTGTATATTCTTGGTTATTATTGTACATTGGAAAAAAAAAATTATACATAATACAGTGGTCAAATAATTTTGAAATTTAAAAGTGAAGCATAGAAACTTAGAATAATTCTCTTAAGAAGAACTCAAAACTTTATGAGAAATTTAAAGGGAATACATAGCGAAAATGATTTTATGAAGATGAGATTATTAAAATTTAAATAAATAAATAATGCTCTATAAATATAAAGAGTTTGTTTCATGCATGAAAAATAAATAACTTATTTCACTGGGTGGATTGTGGGTCATTCACCCTATTTTTGTATGAGGCACCTCACGGGATGGATTGCAGGTCGTTCATCCTATTTTTATGTGAGGCATTTCGGGTGAATTACAGGTCATTCACCTCATATCTATGTATGTATATGTGCATATATAAGATGTACTTCGTATTAGATGGATTGCAGGTCATTCATCATATGCATATACAATGTATCTTTACTGGGTGGGTTGCGGGTCGCTCACTCTTATCTTATATTTATATAGGATATATTTTATATCAAGTGTATTGCAGATCATTTGTTTGACATGTATGCTAGAAGGGTGGATTGCAGGTCATTCATCTAATATTTATGTATGTATATGTGCATACATAAAATGTACTTCGTATTAAATGGATTGCAAGTCATTCATCCTATGCATATACAATGCATCTTTACTGAGTGGGTTGCGAATCGCTCACTCTTATCTTATATTCATATAAGATATGTTTTATATCAAGTGGATTGCAAGTCATTCATCTATTAAATGCTTATGTTTGAGTCATATATTTATGTAAGAGCAATATGTATTTAATGTTAAAATGAGAAATTGAGAAAATCGATGAAATTCATTAAAGAGTGAATAAGAGTTAAATTAACGAGAACGGAGTAATAATCAATGAGGTATAAAATCTAAAAATATAAATATTTTCTTTTGATGTTGACCTCTTAAATTATATATTCATGCACGTCTTTTTTTGCTCCATTGTGCACATTGTGCTCACTCTCCATTCTTTTAACCTTCAGATTCACAGACTTGAGGTAATTTTCTACCGGTCGGGTAGATGTAATGATTTCCAGATTTAGATATAGATATGAACATGTTAGGTGTTCATATTACCTTGATCATACTCTGTTTATCATATGCTTGAACTTACCATTGATATATATGTGTGCTCGATTATTGATAACACATATTCCCTAGCATGATCTAGAAGTTCTGAGATGTGATGTGAGTAGGTCCGATCGCTTAGTAGGGTGTAGATGTCAGAGTACGGAGGATGACCTAAATTGTAAATTTGGCAAAAAGGTCCTCTGTGGATAAGTATGACCTTAGATGTAGGACTTATTCCATACTTGTATATGACACATTTATTCACCAACCACGGGTTGTGTGAATGGTCATGTGAGTCGTGGGGATAGTCGCTACGGACCGATAGTCCTAGCTTGTCATGATCGGATGAGTGACTCTCTGCTGCGGTAGAGAGTGTAATCGATCAATTGGGTGTGACTCTTGGTTGACAGAGAGTCTAGGGTAGATGTTCCAGATGTGAGACAAGACTTCATTTCATTACATGCATATCGACGACATCGCCTCCCTTGGGGTTGAGAGAGAGTCGTCAGTCATCCTGCCTCCCAGGTTACTTTCAGAGGAGTAACTGGTGTGAGGGCATAGCATTTGTTGTGCCGCACTCTACCATTATTGGCGATGGTAGTTAGAGTTGCGTGCAGTTTGTCCTGGGTGCGTGGTACTCGACCACTCATTAGTAGTGTTAGTCAGAGTAACCAGCAGCAGGGACCCCCGTTGCGTAGCGAGCTACTTACGCTCATATGCTACTTGATCATACTACCAACCTCGGTCACTCGAGAGTGGTGGCGGTAGTCGGGATAGTTGTCATGTCGCGCCACCTAGGCCACACCGGGTCATGGTAGCGAGTAGGGGTGAGCGGTGCATGACCATGCATGTTGCATTCTTTGTATCATACTTGCATATGATTATATATATATATACCTCTTGGTATATACATATATATACATGGATGATGGTGATTAGTATACATACAGATACATCTATATGTATACTCACTTTGATGATGCATTTGTATGTACTTTATGTCTACATTGCATTTGTTTATGCGTATTCATACATGCTATTGCATATTCTGTATGATAGTAGGTTGATACTTGTATACCTATCGGATATTCACAAATGATATCCTTGGACTCGTGTTAGGGTATTGTGTTAGTACTATACTTTTATACCCTATGATGTGATTATATGCCAGGTTGGATCAGATAGGGTAGCCGATCGCCGGTATGTCGATCGCTGATGTTCGATTTATTTAGTATATGCATGCATATCTATTGTTATCTTGATGTATACTTGTTGTATAAGTAGATTAAATCGCTGAATGACATGTAATATCGATACATATATTTACATGTTTTCTCCGACACCTGAGTTTTATTCACCACCTCCGAACTGGGTTTTTCTCGCCGCCTGTAATGTAGACGACCTGTGATTTACTTGGAGTCATACTGACCGATCCATCCCATCTCCGTTTTCCGAGTCTCCCGAGGAGTTCGTTTTCTTATGGCTTGGACTTGTTTATTGTGTTTTGGATTTTGGTCCTATGTCATGGACCTTAGTTTATATTTGGACTTCGTCTTTATGTTGTGGATGTTATTCTGGTGTTGATATTTTTGTACGGTTTTAGTACTGTGGTCTTGTCAGGTGGAGTACACCTGTATATTATATTTTGTTATGTATGTTGTGGGTATGTGCTCTTTATTTCCGCTGCTATTATTTGTTATATATATATTGTTGTTGTTATGGGCCTACGAGCCTTGTATTAACCCGAAATGTTGCTACGTACAGGGGAGATGCCGTCCGTTTGATTTTCGGCTCGGCATGCTCTCGGGGCGTGACATGAGGCGATTGTCAAAATTCGATCAGTCTTATGATGAGTAACTCAGAGATTGCTTGGAGATAGCTTGGAAACATCTTCTACAAAATCCATTCAGTTTATTTTCTTTTTAGTATTATCTATTATTTATGTATTTTGAGATTTTAATATTTTTTTTATTTTGTATGAGTCAGTATGTTAGTCATATCATGATATGAGTCAGTATTTTGGAACCAATATATAGTTATATTATTCTACATTATTTAATAAAATATTGCATATTTATGTTTGTACAGCCTTATATATTATTATTGGGTATTCTTTGTGATTTTTAATATATAGATGAATATTATTCGAACAGAGAAACTATCCCTGGTATAGGAATGGATGTTTGTAGGATCGTGACATTATCAGTTACAAATACTGCTCGATGAGAGGCTCCTCTGCCATCCCTTCAAACTCGAACAGGGAAGAGCTTCTTCTCCTCGTTTAAGGTGGAAATTCGTTTGTTTATTATCCAAATATTGTTTTAGTCTCAGAAGTTCATTTTGATTAATGCTGCTATATATTTATATTTTTAAATGTATTTTGGGGGTTAATTTTGGGCAATTATTTTTAATTAATTTTTCTTTTTTTTTTTTTGGGGTGCGATGAGGATAAAGAATGATGGATCCCTCGTCGATCGTAACTGGCAGCAGCTTCAGCTTCTTTAACTGAATCTCGTTCTGCCTTGATGACCATCGAATGATTGTCTGAGCTTACCTGTTGAGCTTTCTGTAGTTCTTCAATTGTTTTTCTTTTTTGTATGCGTGTGTTTCTAATTAAGTTTGGCTCGTGGATTAAGTTTTAGTTGTCTTTTATTTTATTTTATTTTATTTTTATTTTTTGCTAATTTTTCTTTAAAAAAAATAAAGAGAAAACGGTGCTGAATGTTTTCTTGTCACTTTAGATTTTACTTGTAAAAAAGCACAAAGAAAAAGCTTGATTAAGGCTTTAACGCTTCGTTAAATAGAAGTTAATTGAAGATTTAATAATTTAAGGCCATGGCATGTTGAAGCCAGCTCCTTCCCATTTGATTTTTTTTTAAAATATCTAATTCTGCTGGCACCCATTCAACTGGAAGAATACATTATAAAGTACAAGACAAATAATAATAATAATAATACTAATAAATAAGCACAAAAACTCCATTTATCTCTGAAAAATAGATTTTAAATTTTTTCTTGATTAATAAAAAAAATATCTATTAATAAATTTCTGAAGAGATTTTTGCACGGGATTACCTAGTATACGTTGCAATAAAGAAGATAAAAATGATAAGATGATAATTATGAATCAACTAATAACGTATTAATTCTACTTATCATCCCTTCAAACTTAAGGGTCTCTAAAAAATATTGAGTTGTCCCGCGGAGATGGCGCGATGGTAAACATATGTGGTTGTTTAGTATATATAGGCTAAGATCGATTTTGAGTGGGGTCTAAAATCCCCTGATTGAATGACCTCCACCGCTCTTGCCAGTGCTGACATAGTCTCCCCGTGATTTATCTCCCTCGCCGCACTGACGGATGATAGGGGGGTCATTAGCATAAAAAATATTGAGTTTGAAACGAAAGAAGTTTGAAAACTGATAAAGATTTAGTCGATATATCCATAAGCTAATTAGATGGAGTGCATTCGTGTCTTGACCACTACGTCAAAGTTCATAAAATCCTTCGTAATTTATCTCCCTCATAATGATCGTGAAATAGACTAATAAAGACCGTTAGATTGATAAATTTCAACCTTTACGGAATATTAGAACACGACACAACCTTTTACTTTGACAAGGCCTTTGAAACAAAATTATCTCACAAAAATACATAGTAGTCGCTTGTACTGTAACGATCATCCAGACAAAAAGCTAGTTAGCATCAGTATAACACAGGAGATAAAATAGGAAAAATAGATAAATCAAGGTGGAAGATTATGTACAAATGTCTCAAGATCCATTTAACAGTTTATTAATGACAGACAGTTGATGAGTGTATGAATTGATATATTTTATTTACAACAGAGAAGATTAGAAATAGATTCTAAATTTTTGTTTGATTAATAAAAAAATATCAATTTATAAATTTCTTTTTTATTATTATTATGATTTGATGTCCAAGTGGATCAACTCTTGCCATCTAGATGAGTCAATCCATATAGTTGGATCAATTAAGTTGAGAAATCTAGTCGAGCCAATTGATCTAGTCAGGGTAATTGGTTCACTTAAGCTGATTGAGTTGATCAATTCAATCAAATGGATCCACAAGAAAAATGTTTTACCCATCACATCTGAGCTATAAGATAATTAAATTAAACAAAACACATAATTTGAAAGACATGTCATAAATATAATTTTAAAAAATTAATAGATAATATGAAAGTCAAAAACTATATATATATATTATCCTATACAATTCATTCATAAATATTCATAAATACCTCGATTATCCATCGTTCGATCAGGTGAGTACTATAACTCAATCTTTGAATCTAGGAGATTGGACGATAGATAATAGAAATGTTCACAGATAAATTATATATAGAGAGAGAGGAGAGTTTTCTCCTGCGTGACAAAACGTTGCGCGCCGGTGCATGTGCAATGCTGTGAACAGTGATTTCACTATTTATAGCGCTACAGTGAACAGTAAAATCACTGTTCACCGCAGTGAATCGTGCACATACACACACGACTTCGACGCCTAGATGATCACATATATATATATATCGACTTCGACGCCCAACTGATCACATATATATATATATATATATATATATATATATATATATATATTATCCATCGTCTGGTCCCTTATGGTGCATTTGGTTGGAGGTTTTTGTTGATATCCTTATTAGGTTATCAACAAAAAATCTTATTTGGTTTAGATTATAAATAATTACCTGGTAATTGTTCATCACCTAGTTATGAATAAAAATCTTTTTAGGGGGAATCGGAAAACCTTGAAGAACCAAGGTTTTTGTTGATTATCGAGGTTAAGGATTTTTTTTCCAATATTACTCCTAGCAATATATTAAATGTCAATTTGTCAAAACTCAATCAATTTATCGTCCATCATCGGCCTCGCGCTTCGCCGTCGCCACCGCCGCTGCCGGCCGCCGCCGCTCGTCGCCGCCGCCATCGCTTGCCGCAATCGTCGCTGTTCGCCGCCGCCGCCACGCTGCCGCCGGGCCGCCGCCGTCATTGCCGCCGCCACGCTGCCGCCGCCATGTTGTCGCCGCCGCTGTCGCCACGCCGCTGCCGCCGCCACCCATTGCCCACCGCCACCGCCCGTTGCCCATCGCCGGTTGTCACCGCCGTCACCGATCGGTCGCCCATCGTTGTCGCCGTCGGTCGACCGATCGTCGTTACCATCGCTGATCGATCGGCCATCGTCGTCGCCATCGGCCGGTCGACCGTTGCCGCTGTCGGGGGATCACCGTCGTCGATCGGTCGGCCACCGTCATCGCCATCGACCGGTCGATCGGTCATCGCCGCCGTCGATCATCGCCGCCGTTGATCAGTCATCGCCGCCGTTGGTCGGTCACCGTCGCCGCCGATCGATCGTTACCGTCGTCATTAATATTTCCGTCGTCGTCGTCGAATTGATTGAGCAAAAGACAAAGGATAATTTAGTAAAATATTAAACTAAGTTGTATATTAAAATCTCTAACCAAATAAGATTTTTATCAAAAATTATACTTTAATCCAAGGTTATGTTTTATTCTCTGGTAATCACATAATCAAGATTATGTATAATTACTTGAACCAAACGCATCCTTAGAATTAAATATTGGACTATAATATACATCTGATCGAATAATGAATAATTGAGACATCCATTAGTACTCACGGATGTTGTCTCTTATTAATCAACATTATTCACCAAAGATGAACAATTAAGACGATCAAATAAGGATAAGCATGTACCAGGCAACAAGAGTAAAGACAAGTTCAAAAATAATTCCCTCTTTAAAATGATATCCTTGTTAAGTTAATCTAAAATCTTCTATTTTCATTAATCTTAATCGCCCATAAAGTATATTTAAAAGAAATAATTATCAAAACTTAAAACAATCAATGCAAAATCGTACCGCATATATGTATTCTATAAAAAATCATCATATATTTAATTTAACTAAATACCATTTTATCTTACCTCTAAAACCATGACTCATAAAAGCTTATCAAATAGTCCAAAAATTTAAGCTACATCTATTCCCTACTCAATATGAAGATAATCGAATCGTTAGCAGATTAACATAAGAAGTTGATCACACGACGACAAAAGCTAAATAATTTCATTGATGCAATAGAACATCTAGCAAACTAAATGATGAGATAAAATTAATTATCATATAATCAACATATTATACATGTAAAACAGATGGGAAAAATGTTGGTATTTGAATGAAAATGTGAAGGAAGAATAGAGAAGACGTTCTGCCATCATTTGCGTCAAACCATGAAAAGTTCATATTGAAACTCTAACATAAATGGTCAGAAATTAATGAATTAATGATATATCAGTTGAATCGAGACAACATTAAGACTGACCTTTCGATTCAGATAGATTAAACGAATTAAGGCGACATTATGGTTGATCTTTCGATTCCACCATTAATAAGTCACCTCTATAAAAGGACACAGGATTGCGAACTCGAAAAATAACAATTGCTCTTTGTTTCCAACCCCACAGTGATAGTGTTTAGGTGTATGTTCAGTTCGTCGCGAACTACTTGTACTTGTTTGAGTTCACGGTTTTGCCGTTGTATAATGGAAAATAGACGTCCTACTAAATCTCGCAAGCACCCTGTTGGAGGAGGACGAATCTGTTTTAAGAAAACTATGTAAACACAGGCCTCGGTAGTTTCTTCACTTGGTGTTCACCTCTTTTTATCTCTCAGCTCGGCAACATCTTCCGAGTTATTTCCAACCTCGACAGACGAAGTTTTCTAGTTCGGCTCGACAATACCTTATGAGTAATTTCCGATCCGATGGCCCGGCACGAGTAGACTACCAACTCGGCGACTTGAGCCGAGCCATTCTTTGTTCATCGAAGCCTCTCGACTCGGCGCTCAACTCGCCTCTGCAACATCTCCACAACAACCTCTCGACTCTGCGCTCAACTCGACTCTACAACATCTCCACAGGAGCCTCTCGACTCGGCGCTCAACTCGGCTCAGCAACATCTCCATAGGAGTCTCCCGACTCGGCAGCTTGCAATCAGGAGACTTCTGACTTGGCTCGTTCTGCCTTATTTGTCAGGAGCTCGACGGTCTTAATAAGAAGAAGTTCGTCTTGACTGAGAACACTTCAAAAGTTATAGATTCAACAAACAAATTCGAATTATTTTCAGACTTTCCTTTATATTTCTTTCAGAAAAGGCATAATTTCCAAAAAAAAAAAATCAATATGTGGATATCAAACCATGGCTCATAAAAGCCTATCAAATTGTCCAAAGATTTGAGCTCCATTTAGTCTCTACTCAATCCGATGATAATTGAATTATATTGTTAGCAAATTAACATAAGCAGTTGATCATACATATATAGACAGTAGAAAACTCAATAATTTCATTAACTCAATGAAACATCTAACAAACTAAATGACAAAATAAAATCCATATAATCGATATATCATACATATAAAATAAATGGGAAAAATCAAGAAACGTTTTAAAACTTAGTCAGGTGATGTCCAACCTATACAGCAAAAAATTCATACTAGAAAAAATAAATAGGACTTGAGTCGACTGTTGCATAACAAATAAGAGTGAGCCAAATGCAATCAAACAGTCTCCGATGTAGACGATGGGTATAACTTCGATCCGTTGACAATATTTATATTTACATATATAGACCTGAATTCACTTATCTTTTTCCGACAAGTAAATCCGTTGACTATTTTGTCCGCTTCTGTTGACGTCGACATCAAAAAATAATAATAAAGCATAGCATGTACGCCAATAGGCACACAAGCTTCTTTCATCAAAAAAAAAATATATGAAGGGATTGTTTTCCCTTAAAACAGCAAGAATTATAGCATAAATAAGAGGACGAAGGAGATTAAGTGGAAGTTAAGACTTTGAATTTTTTTTTTCTGAACACCCTTCAAAATTACAAGTTCTTTTTTTTAATACACATTTGAATAACTTAAAAATAAAAAAACATTGATTGAAATTTTTTTGGAAGACTGAAAAGATGTGTTAGGATTACATCTGTCATTTAATCTCATAGCATACAGGGAAAAGAAAGAGATTTTTTTTTTCATCTTTTACTGTGATATTGTTAGATGATAAATTTAAAAAAATTCATTTGAACGGTTCTGGAACCCAGAAGTTTGATGGTGAACAGAGTACGATTTCAATATTAAATCGTCGTTCAAAGATAACGCGACTACGAAGTCCAAACTGAATCGTAAAAAATTATGAGCATTTCTTTGATTTATCTTTGATAGTCGATGGAGATCACTTAGATTCCGATTTACCCGACTTAATTATTAATGAGGCGCTCTGAAAATTCATAGGACAGCACCGAATCGTTTTACAAATGATAAATTTATTTTAATCCATCAATGTCTCCCGTAAAAATTTTTTTTTTTTTGAAAATATAAATCCTCCAAACGGCTTTGTGAAAGTATCATCAGGTTGTTGATTGCTCGGACAATATTCAAGACTGATTTCACTTTCATTAACGAGTTCTAAATGGCATGCGAGTGTGCTTTTGTTCTTCCATATAATATTAGATGTTTAAACAGAAATTGTAAAACTGTGCTACTGTAATATTGTTGAATTATTTTACTTACATTTGAAACTTTAAAGAATTCATCATATTCCCTCACAAAAACGAAGTTCCATTCCTTTATGTACTAGTTACTAGTCTCAAAGGGTCAAAGATTCACCGTGATTTACCTCTCTTACGATGGTCTGAAGGCGAGCTGATAGAGACCGCTAGATTGACGGTTCCAACCTTCTGTACAAAAAGAATTCATCATAACTATGAAGTCTGACACTTTGCTGAAAAAACTGCTACGTATTCAGTTTCAAAAGTTGAGAGTGCTGTAATTTTGTACTTCTTTGAACACCAAGAGATCGTTCCACTGCTTGAAGGTAGTTGTTGAAGTTTCGCTTCTCGCTTCGATCGTTTGTGTATGACGATCCTATCACACGTCTCTGGATTAAAAAATTTAATCCAGACGAAGATGGATTACCCAAGCAACCGATCCATCATCGTACTATTCGATTTGAGTGGTCGCTTGAACAAACTTGTTGTTCAAATAACCTAACTTTTTTTCTCGATTAGCAGCGGAATAGATGATGTACGGATCGTCGGTTTTTATATTTATCATCGGAGTCCAAGTAAATAAGCCACATACATGATACAAAAGAACTAAAATCAAAACAACCAAGAATTATACCTCTTGTTTATCTCTTGATCTTCTATTGTATGACCTATCCTCCTCTTGGAAGTCGAGTGGGCGACGATCTTCCAAGAGTCAAAGCCTCCTAGATCTCTTATCTTTCCTTTCTTGCTCACTCTGAACAAGGGAAGACAAACTCCCTTCTTCTCCTATCTAGTGTCGACCACCAAGCCTCCTTGCTTGGTTGTTGCTGCCGGCCAAGAAGAGAGAGAAGGTAGTGTGCCGGCCAAGACAAAGGAAAAAAAGCCCCTTGCCTTTATTGCCGCCGACCCTAGGAAAAAGAGAGGAGGTGTGGAGGAGGCGCTGGCCAAGGAGATGGGGTGGAGGCGTCGGCCAAAAGGGAAGAGAAACCCTAATGTTGCCACCAGCCAAGAGCAAAACCCTAGCCCTCAAAACCCTTGCCGCCCAAGCCTTGGAAGCAAACCTTAACACCAAAGAGATAAGTTGCCGCCCAAGCCTCTCCCCTTTTATAGATCTGGCTTCACGAGGTATTTATAATAGGCTACAATAGGGATCATGAGAAGGAGTTGGATCTTGGTCACCCAATGAATTCGAACCCGATCCATTAATGATAATTCATTCCACTAAAGCGATCATCATTGATCTACCTCACCAACCCCCATAATTAAATATGGTCTCCATATATTATTTGTACAAATATATTCCCGTGTTTAAGATATCGAATATCCATTAATTAATTAATTTACCGATAATTAATTAATTAACATCTAACTCCATGAGTAGTACCACTCAACCTCATCATCATGCTGGACCAAATCCACCTACAGGATTTATATGATGATCCTTATGAGCTCCTCAAGGGGACATCATCATCCTAATACATAGGACACGGTTTCCTCCTATAATCAACGGCACACCATATAAATAATATTATTTCTCAACTTACCGGGCCTATCGATTTAACTTATAAATCTCGCTCATTGGTAAATCAAAGAAATAAATATTAAATACATGTGCCCATTATTATATCAGGATTAAGAGCATGCACACCATAATATCTGAATTCTGATTCAATTATGTTGTCAGCAATAAATTGAATCACCTCTAAATCGATCATGCTCAATACACACAAAGTGTACTAGTGTAATTCTATGGCCAAGATAAATCAAGACCAAATTACACTATAACCATGCCAATGGTTTGTTCAAAACCATCTTGGTTGTGAGTCTCTACTTATACTCTACAAGGCTCCCACTTATACTAAAAGACTATGATGTCATCATACTGCCATATATCTGATTCTCATTCCCTCCACATGCTTATCAAAAGCTTTCGCTGGAAGAGTCTTAGTGAAAGGATCTATCAGGGTATCCTCTGATGCAATCTTGGCGACAACAACTTTTCCTCGCTTTACGATCTCTCGTATCAGGTGGTACTTGCGCTCTGTGTTTACTTGCCTTATAGGCTCGTGATTCCTTCAAGTTTACAACTGCACCACTGTTATCACACTAAATTGTGATAGTTATGTGTAAACTAGGAATCACATCCAAGTCCATCAAGAAGTTCCTGAGTCATACAACTTCTTTGGCTGCCTCAAAGGCTGCCACATACTCAGCTTCCATAGTGGAGTCTGACACGCATTTCTACTTAACACTCCTCCGTGCAATGGCTCTACCTCCCAAAGTAAACACAAAATCTGAGGTAGACTTACTGTTATCTCTATCTGATTGGAAATCAGAATCTATGTAACCCACAGGGAGCAATTGATCTTTCTGGTATACCAACATATAATCCCTAGTCCTCCTCAGGTACTTCAATATATGATTTATCGCAGTCCAATATCCCTGTCTTGGATTACTCTGATATCTACTAACCATGCCCACGGCAAAGCAGATATTCGGCCTCATATATAACATACCATACATGAGACTTCCTACCGCCGAAGCATAAGGAACCGCTTTCATCTTCTCTATCTCCTTTGATGTTCTGGGATACATCTCTTTAGATAAAGGTACTCCATGGCTAAAAGGTAGAAAATCTTTCTTGGAGTTCTACATGCTAAAACGAGCCAGAATAGTGTATATGTATGAAGCTTGAGATAAGCACAACATTATTTTCTTGCGATCCCTTATAACCTTGATCCCAAGGATGTGTCCCACTTCTCCCAAGTCCTTCATATCAAATTGTTTGGACAATCATACCCTTACGTTTGATAACACTTTGACATTGTTGTCAATGAGCAAAATGTCATCTATGTATAGTACAAGAAATACCACTACGTTTCCGTCACATCTCTTATATATACAAGACTCAACTGGACTTTGAATAAATCCATATGACTGGATTACCTCATCAAAGCAGATGTTCCAAGATCTCGAGGATTGCTTCAATCCATAAATGGATCGATTAAGCTTGCACACAAGATGCTCTTTGCCCTTTGCAATGAATCTCTCTGGTTGCTTCATATAGATGTTCTCTTTAAGACTTCCATTAAGGAAAGTTGTCTTGACATCTATCTGTCAAACCTCATAATCTATATGAGAAGCAATAGACAAGAGAATCCGGATAGACTTAAGCATGACTACTGGCGAAAAGGTCTCCTCATAATTGATACCCTCTTTCTGAGTATACCCTTTCACAACAAGTCTTGCTTTGAATGTATCTACCTTCCCATCTGATCCTCTCTTTCTTTTGTAGATCCATTTGCATCCAAATGGCTTTTACATCATTGGGTGGTTCTACTAGCTCCCATACCTGATTTGAATTCATAGATTCTATCTCAGAATTCATTGCCCTTTGCCAAGATACCGCATCTTCATCTTGGAGTACCTCATCATATGAACAAGGATCAGATTCATGTTCACTAGGGACCGAATCAAAAGATTCTCTCAAGAACATAAATCTCTCAGGTTGTTTAACAACCCTCCCACTACGATGAGGTATCACCTGTGTATCCTCTGTGACACGCGGTGCAGTCACTTGTGGTATGTCCTCTTGTACCGTTTGTACTGAAATAGTGACTTTCCCTCTCAATTTCTCCAGAACAATCTTGATCATGAGTTTGTGATTCATCACATAGTCTTCCTCTAAAAATCGAGCATTTATGCTAACGATCACCCTCTGGTCTCTAGGACTATAGAACAAACCACCTTTCGTTCCTCTAGGATAGCCTACGAATAGACGCACTTCTGTACGAGGTTCCAACTTACCAGCATATCCCTTCAGCACATGTGCTGGACTCCCTAAATCCAAATATATCTCAGACTAGGCTTTCGCCCAGTCCACAATTCTGTAGGAGTAGAAGGTACTGATTTAGATGGTACCAAGTTCAGAATATACACTATCGTTTTCAGAGCATATCCCCAGAACAAATCTAGTAACTCAGAATAACTCATCATCGATCTAATCATCTCCATAAGAGTCCTATTCCTTCGCTCTGCCACACCATTCTGCTGGGGTGTACCAGGTGCAGATAGTTGGGATTGAATTCCAGCTTCTGATAAGTAACTCCTAAACTCTCCCAAGAGGTATTCCCCACCACGATCGGATCATAGTGTCTTGATACTTTTATCTTGACGTTTCTCCACATCATCCTTGAATTTTTTGAACCTGTCAAAGCATTCATACTTGCGGCACATCAAGTAAATGTATATATATCTTGAATAATTGTCTATAAACGAGACAAAATATTCAAAATCGCTTCTAGCCTGGATAGACATAGGACCACACAAATCAGAATGAACCAATTCCAACACATCTTTGGCTCTATACCCCTTGGCCTTAAAAAGCCTCTTGGTCATTTTACCTTCCAAGCAAGATTCGCAGGTTGAAAAATCTTTCACCATCAATGAACCCAAAGGTCCATCAGCTATCAACCTTTGAATTCTACTCAGGTTAATATGACCTGACCTTAGATGCTAAAGATATGTTTTGTTCATTTTCGAAGGTTCTTTTCTCTTATTAGATTTAGAAGATGAGTTATTTATTTCTATTCGCATCGTGGGAGCTTTTGGTTCAAAAGTGTACAAATTTCCTACTAATACACCAGAACAGATAATCTTCATATTTCTTTTTATAACAACTCTATCATTAAAAGAAATAGAATATTCATCCAAAAACAATTTAGAAAATGAAATTAAATTCTTTCTAAATGAAGGTACATAAAGGCAATTTCTCAGAACCAAAGTTTTATTCCTATCAAAAGATAAATAAATATCTCCCACTGCAATAGTCGTCACCTTCGTAACATTGCCCATGTAGACGATAATCTCTCCCTCAGCTAGTCGTCTGGTTTCTGGAACCTCTGCAAAGAGTTGCAGACATGATCAGTGGCTCTCGTATCTACACACCAGGTCCCGGTAGATAACACCGCTAAACATGTTTCAATGACTAAACCAAAAGATATACCTTTATTCTGTTTGCGGTTGAGACAGTCCGCCTTCCAATGTCCAGTCTGCTTGTAAGTGAAGCACTTGCCTTTCGACTTCTTCACTCCTCCCTGAGATCCTCCCGTCACCTTTGTTGCACCTTATTTCTTCTTCTTCTTGCCTTTCGGCTTAGAAGTAGAAACCTTCTGAGTAATCAAAGCCTGAGAACTCTGACGAAAAAATCCCTCTACTGCCTGGAGTTTTGTCAGAAGCTCCGCCAACGAATACAACCTCTTATTCATGTTGTAGTTCAGGCGAAACTGCTCAAAACTCCTAGGTAGAGATTGGAGAATGATATCGACCTGGGTTTCTCCATCGATCTCCACTCCAAGGACTTCC
This sequence comes from Wurfbainia villosa, assembly GCA_025175895.1. Classification (NCBI taxonomy): domain Eukaryota; kingdom Viridiplantae; phylum Streptophyta; class Magnoliopsida; order Zingiberales; family Zingiberaceae; genus Wurfbainia; species Wurfbainia villosa. The sequence goes on along the minus strand of CM045998.1, from coordinate 9,429,110 downwards.
AGCTCATTCAAATGAGTCATCATCTTGAGAACATGATCCCTCACGGGTGTTCCCTCAACCATGGTGGTCGTCATCAAGTTCCTCATAGCTTCCTGCCTAGCAGCCTAATTCTGGTGTCCGAAAGTTCCTTGAGATTGAGCATCATGTCATAGGCAGTATCCATGGCATGATGCTGATGTTGCAATACATTTGACATAGAAGCCAAAATGTAACGCCGCGCCATCTCATCAGCCTTGATCCACTTCCTATAACTCTCTTTCTCCTTTTCACCAGAATCATTTGTAGGTTTAGGAGGACACTCTTCGAAGAATACATATTTTTACTCCTCAGCAGTTAAAACACTGTCCAGATTTCTTTTCCAATCAACATAGTTAGGTCCAGTAAATTTGTTTTCTTTCAGAATCACAGCAAGTGAGTTGAAAGTCATTTTGAAAAACCTAAGAATCACAGTGATCAAAATATTAGATTTTAAAAATTTATTAATTCCTCAAACAATAAAATTTTAAAATCAACCAACACTTTAAAGCACCGAGAATATCGTATGCCACGATAGTGTGGACGTATATGAATTCTACATTTGTAAGAGGAGGTTTTACCCATTAATTTTATTATCCTGTCAACCTTACTTTTTGACAAATAAAATTAATAGTTGGTTCCTCTTCGGCCCTACAAATAAAAGCAGTAACTCCGATGGGGAGGATACTTTTATTTGCGTCTAAGTGTTTACCATTACTCGATATTAAGGGAATTGCCTCGGATTATGTGCCTTCCGATGGAGAAGTACACACGCTTCTAAATAATTTCTTATAACCATATTTGATCTAGTGATCCACAAAACAAACTCATTCGATATGGAGGAAGACACTCAGAGTCAACGCGCAAGTTTGTTTGCATCACATGTCAAATAGTAATGGAGGTCGCAGGAATTTAAAAAAATATCCCTCTCCCACTTAGTAATTTAAAATTGAGGAATTTTAGCTATGCAACCACAACAAGCATATAAATCAAAAGCAATAAATATAAAAAATAATAAAATTTTCAACTATTATGGCTTTTGTTCTCCAATATACATCCAGTCGTGTTGGCACCTCGTCTGCTCCTCCCTATGCCATGTACAAGCCATCCTCTCGAAGAGGATCCGAGCCAAGAAAAATTATTTTAATTTACATCCATCGATCCTATACTCCACAAAAGAGTGTATATGAAATCCAGATCGAAAGTAAACTAAAAAAAAAGAGTGGCTAAACAGTGTCGTACTTAATTACAAAAATTAAATACTAGCCTCGTCAACCCCGAGGATTCAAATAATATTACAATTATACACTCACAATTACATACAACTACATATGGCCATAATAGTTGAATCTTATGTCTGCAAGTAAAAAATTAGCCTACGCACATCCTATTATTATCCGACACATATAATATATGATAAGTGCGTAAATGTAACCGAATCCAAAACACACAAAACCTGAAACCGTGGCTCTGATATCACTTGAAGGTAGTTGTTGAAGCTTCGCTTCTCGCTTCGGTCGCTTGTGCATGGCGATCCTATCACACGTCCCCGGATTAAAAATTCAAGGACGAAGATGGATTATCTAAGCAACCGATCCATTATCGCAGTGTTATTCGATTTGATACTTGGTCGCTTTGAATGCCAAACTTAGTTGTTCAAGCAACCTAACCTCTTTTATTAGCCGCGAAATAGATGATGTACGGATCGCCAATTTTCGTGTTTATCATCGGGGTCCAAGTAAATAAGCCACATACATGATACAAAAGAACTAAAATCAAAACAACCAAGAATTATACCTCTTGTTTACCTCTTGATCTTATATTGTATAACCTATCCTCCTCTTGGACGTCGAGTGGGCGACGATCTTCCAAGAGTCAAAGCATCCTAGATCTCTTATCTTCTTTTCCTTGCTTGCTCCGAACAAGGAAAGACAAACTCCCTTCTTCTCCTATCTAGTGATGACCATCAAACCTCCTTGCTTGGTTGTTGCCGCCGCCCAAGGAGAGGGAGAAGGTGGTGTGCCGACCAAGACAAAGGAAGAAAGGCCCCTTATCTTTGTTGCCGCTGGCCCTAGGAAAAAGAGAGGAGGTGTGGAGGAGGTGCCGGCCAAGGAGATGGGGTGGAGGCGCCGGCCAAAAGGGAAGAGAAACCCTAATGTTGTCACCGGCCAAGAGCAAAACCCTAGCTCCCAAAACCCTTGCCGCCCAAGCCTTGGAAGCAACCCTAGCACCAAAGAGATAAGTTGCCACCCAAGCCTCTCCCCTTTTTATAGATCTGGCTTCACGAGTATTTTTAATAGGCTACAATAGGGACCATGAGAAGGATTTGGATCTTGGTCACCCAATGGATCCGAACCGATCCATTAATGATAATCCATTCTACTAAAGCGATCATCATTGATCTACCTCACCAACCCCCATAATTAAATATGAGCTCCACATATTATTTGTACAAATATCTCCCTATATTTAAGATATCAAATGTCCATTAATTAATTAATTTATCGATAATTAATTAATTAATTAACATCTAACTCCATGAGTAGTATCACTCAACCTCATCATCATGCTGGACCAAGTCCACCTGCAAGATTTACATGATGATCCTTATGAGCTCCTCAAGGGAACATCATCATCCTAATACATAGGACACATTTTCCTCCTATAATCAACGACACACCATGTAAATAATATTATTTCCCAACTTATCGGACCTATTGATTTAACCCATAAATCTCGTCCATTGGTAAATCAAAGAAATAAATATTAAGTACATGTGTCCGTTATTATATCGGGATTAAGAGCATGTACACGATAATATCCGAGTTCTGATTCAATTATGTAGTCAATAATAAATCAATCACCTCTAAATCGTCCCGCCAATACACACAAAGTATACTAATATAATTCTATTATCAAGATAAATCAATACCAAATTACACTACAACCATATCAATGGTTTGTCCAAAATCATCTTGGTTGTGAGCCTCTACTTATACTCTATAAGGAACCAATAACATTATCTTCTGTGTGACACCACACATCATGTTATCTACAATGTAAAGTATTAGACAAGATGCGCACATATAATAAATATAAAATGCAAACAATGATCATGTGATTCTTATTTCAAAATGAAGATGTTCATACAAAGGCTAAGCTTTCAGTATACATCCCAACAATGCTAAAACTGAAAATATACCCATAATGCATAGGGAATCATCAATACTATCTCCTAGATCACTATCTGTATAGCTAACAAGTTTGATAAGCACATGTGATTTATAGAAGATATCATAATTAATAGTTCCTTTAACATATCGAAGAACCCTTTTTGTCGCTTCCTAATGATTTGAAAAATATTTTTTCATAAATCTACTAATCAAACTTACTATGTACATAATGTTAAGTCTAATGACAATGAGATACATCAAATTCCCATCTAGACTTTGAAATATGGTTGGATTCACCATTTCTCCTTCACCATTCATACTTAATTTCAAACCCATTATGCACAAAGTTGACACTGGATTTGCATTTTCCATCGTGAACCTTTTAAAAATTTGAATTGCATAATGTTCTTGTCAGATAAACATTCTCTCTCTTGATTGTTGGACATTAATGTCCAAAAAAATGATGAACCATCCAAATCTATCATTTTAAACTCGCTCATCATAGAGTTCTTAAAATCTATCAATATCTTTAAGTTATTTTTCAATGAAAATAAGGTCATCAACATAAAGATTTACAAGCATAATATCATCTTCAGTTTTTTTTTTTGATATAAAGAGTATGCTCAAAAGGACATGTCTGAAATCCATATTTCATAAAATAATAATTAATTCGATTATATCATGCATGAGGTGATTGCTTTAACCCATATAACGCGACTTTTTGAGCTTGTATACTTCGTCTTCTTCACCCTTTTTTACAAAACTCCGTGGTTGTTCAAGATAATTTTTTTTAAAGAAAACCATTTAAGAAAATTGATATGATGTCTCTTTGTATTAATTTCCAATCATTTTAAGCAACAAGTGTAATAATTAACTGAACTATATCAAATCTAGAATGAGAGCAAATACTTCATTGAAATCTTCACCTTTCTTCTGCTTTGCAACCAATCTTGCTTCGTATTTATTAATGGAGTCATCTAAATTGATTTTAATCTTGAAGATCCTTTTCACACCAATCAGAGATTTGTATAGTGGTAAAATAGTGAGCTCACATGTACCATTTTTCTCAATGGAACCTATTTCTTCATTCATAGCATGTGTTGGGGATTCTTGGAACGCTAGAGGGGGTGAATAGCGATATGCTCGTAGATGAAAATCGTTTGCGTGCTTGTCTATAATTTTCGTTAGCGCAATGGAATAGTAATAATAGCAATAATAAGAATAAAGACAAACACTACAATAGACAAGAACACAAAGATGTAACGTGGTTCGGAACCTCAAGGTTCCTATTCCACGGATCGGGCTCAAACGAGCCCTAGTGATGTCAAACACACACCACTAATAACCACTACTTCTCGGACCAATCCGGAGGCGGAGAAACCTCGTACAAATGATTACAAAAGTAATGTTAAGCAAATACAATCAAATACAAATATGAAATGCAATACAAATAAAGAAAACTACTTTACAAGAGCTTTTGATTGCTTGCTTTTGGTTGCTTGAAGAGTAGCCTTGAAGGTCTGGATTGCAGCAGCAAATCCCCTCCAAATCGCCTCAAGAACCAATGGATTTTTCCTCCTCCACAAGCTCCCTTTAAAGCTCGGGACCATCGATCGGTGACCATCAATGACATTCTGTCGTGAGACAACGGTGTGATCCACACTGGAAAAACTCTAACAGATAGGACATCAGTCGACTGATCATGTCCATCAGTCGACTGATCGAGCCTTCATTCGACTGCTAACTCCAGCGGTTGAGTGAGACTCTATTCTGTGCCCGAAAAATCAAGCACCAGTCGACTGATCATAAGATCAGTCGACTACTCGATCCATCAGTCGATTGCCCACCTCTGGCAGTCGACTGCTGGGACACTTCCCGCAGTCAAACCCTAGTTGACTCACCCCAGTTGACTGTCATATGATACCAGTTGACTGGCACACCTCAAACATGAGGTTTTAGCCCAAATATGGTTCCCCCATACTTGCTAGACCACCCTTAGCCTAGACCTAAGCCTTCTAGCCACCTTTATCAGCCTCACACCTCTCGGATCCCTTCAAGTCATCCATGACTTGTTCATCCATTGTGCTAGCCTTCAGGTGCTTCCATCGGCTATGTCATGCTAACGGTGTCTACACCGCCAAAGCACATTGGACTTACGCTACCAAGACTCCCGCTTGGACTTTACGCCGCCAACCATTGAACTTATACCGTCAAGACTCTCGCTTGGACTTTACGGCATCAATATCAAACCCCTTGAACTTTCCAAATGCCAAGACTCAAGCTTGGACTTTCCCTTGCCAACCCAAGTTGGACTTTCCATTGCCAAGACTCATGCTTGGACTTTCCTTGCCAAGACTCATGCTTGGACTTTCCCAAATGTCAAGTGCCCCACTTGGACTTTCCATGCCAAATACCCAAGACTTGGACTTTCCCATGACAATCACATTGTCATATATTTTTATCGAACATCAAAACATATCTCGAGTCAAGCTCGAGCGAGTCCTGGTCAATCGTGACCTGGGTCGATTACACCAACAATCTTCCCCTTTTTGATGTTTGATAAAAACCAAACAAACCATTGAGTTAGAACACTAACTTGAATTCCCTTACCAATTTCTCAGATTGATAATCTTACCTTTCTCCCCCTTTTTGACATACATCAAAAAGGTTATCTCTCCAAGGAGGGTAGTGTCTCATGTCCCAATGAGATCTTACAATTTTTCCCTTGGTCCAAAAATACCTAGGATGCCTACCATCTTTCTAGTGATAAGTCTCATATCACTCAAGAGATACAATCCTATACACTCTCCCAATTTTCAAATTGGGTATCTCAAAATCCCATCAATTTTTCCAATTGATGACATTCTCCCCATAACTTCTCCCCTTCAAGAAGATAAACACATCCATCATCCCATGATGGATACCTCCCCCTAAAGGTTTGCTCCCCCTTGACTATTGCACCAACAATGTCCTTGGGAAGTCCCTAAGCCAATAGGAACTCTAAACCATCAAACATAAGGTTAAAAATCCAACATTGAACTTTCCACACCTTAAATTGATACAAACCCTAAATTACTCTCCTAATCCATATCCAATGGATTTTCACCCTTTATAATGTTTCCCAAAGCATATCCTAGGGTTAGGAGTGGTTAGGGACCTTTACCGTAGCTGAACACGAGCTAAACATACCTTGTTTTTCCGAAATCAACCTTGGCAGTCGACTCTATCAGATATCAGTCGACTGCCACTCTCATCAGTAGACTGCCACCAAGGGCAGTCAACTGATAACTGAAAAATTCGAATTTCAATTATCAGAGTTGAATTTCAAAAATTCACAAATAATTATACGTATATCGAAAAATCGTGAAAATTCATACGTATAATACTTATGACACATACAATGAGTGAAAAATATTTGAAAATTATTTTACCCATAAAATAGTGAAATTGATACAAAGTTCAAAACCATTGAAATTTTCAATGTTTTAGCCCTACTTTGTATCAACTTCATCAATGGTGATTGCTATCAAAAGATAGACTTCACCAAGATTTTCTAAAATTATTTTAAAATATTTTTGAAAACCTATATTGGATCATATTCCTTGGGCTCAATGTACATGACTTGTACACAAGCTTTCCCAATGATCCACACTTAGTTAAAGATGAGTTTTAGTTCATCTAGATGCAAGAACTATGCACCTTGAACTTAACTCATATCCTAGCATCTCACATGTATCTAGGGTGTATAAATAGACATACATGTCAAGTTAGATGTGAGATGTGAGTTTTTTTCTTAACCTAAGGCCTCATGCATTTTCTAGGACAACATTACTTGATTCCTTTATCAATGGGACTTCAAGTCATGTCATTGTCCTTAAATCAATTTTAATCAAATTAAATGCATGAATGATCATGGAATAAATGATAGTAATAATTAAGCATGACCAATGATCATGATGTCATGACATATGATATAATCTAAAAACACATGACATTTATCCTTAATCTTAAACATGATCATGACATATAAATGATAAAAATAAACATGATGTCATGACATGTTATATGACAATCAAGGTATGACAAATAAAAAGTATAGGTATAAGAATACCTAAATTTTAAAATTAGTTATCATTTGATATAATTAAGTATATTTTGTCATATTGATACTTTTCTTCCAAGTGTGCCAAAAATCCAAAATGACACACTATGACCTCTAATCCTAAATTGTGTCAATTTGATTGATTTCTCATAATTCCAAAACTATATTGGCACATCCTAAAATCTTTTAGGATCATAATATCAACTCTATTTCCAAGGTATCCATAACCTTGAAAATTACCTAAAGTGTCACATTTACCATGGTTAGGTTAACTACCCTTCCATTTAAAGTTGTCACACCCTAAACCCATCTAGCGTGATTGAGGAACCCAAAACATATTTGAGCTCCTAGAGTTTACTAGGTATTCCTTAGGGATGACCTCCCTAGATACCTTCCTAATGACCCTTCTAGGCTTATTAACCTTGGTCATTTAAGTCTTGCCATGGTTGATTCTAGGGGTGACTCCCCTTGCAACCTTCTTAGTGGCTTTCCTAGGTTTCCTTGAAACCCTAGCCACTAGACACACACCATGGTCAACTCTAGGGATGACTTCCCTATTGACCTTGGTCTTCCTAGACCTAGTTTGTGTTCCATAATCAAATGAAACACTATGATAAGCCACCTTAGGCTTAGGTTTGTGACCCAAACCTTTCTTGTCCTTGGTTGACTTTTATTTCTTAGGCCCTAGGTTTTGACTTTCTAGACCCTAAATGTTGACCATTTGACCTTTGCACTTGATTTGTCATTTTTGCAAGGGTCATTTCCAATTTCTCAAGTCTTGACCTCAAGACTTGATTTTCTAACTCTAATTGTCCAATTGATTTTTGATTAAGTTTTCGGGCATTACCATTTTCTTTAGGTATATGCCTACCCTTTTTAGGGTTAATGCCTAAATAATTTTTGATTTTCCTAATTGTTTCCTAGGAAGGACGTTTCTAGGGACATTAGTCCCAAATTTCTCCTTCTTTAAAATAGGTCTAGAGTTATTTAATCTAGATTTTTCTTTAGACCCAAAATCAACATGCTTAGCTCCTAGACAAACATACTTATTATTTCTAGCATGCTTTGATTCATGGGCAATAGCAATAGAATTACAATTATTCCTAGCATGCTTTTGACTATAACTTAAAGAACGAGCATTATTTAAATATACCTTAGGGTTTGTCCTAGAGACTCCCCCTACTTGTGTTGCTCCTTCTTGCCCTTTCTTTTTCCCTATAGGGCATTGATTTCTATAATATCTCGGTTGCCGGCATTTGAAGCAAATCACTTGCTCCTTGCTCTTTATGCGTGAGGCACCGGTCTCCTTGACCTTGGCATGGTTGGAGCTTTTCTTACTCTCTTTGGGCACTTGCTCTTGTAGTGCCCGGATTCCCTACACTCAAAGCATATTATATATTTTTTATTTAAAACCAAATTGCTTGAGTTACCTAGTTCGGTGGTGAAGGTCTCTTGAGCTTGCTCTTCTTCTCTACTAGATGTAGATGGTTCTTCTTGTTGCTCCGGTGTTGAGGATGCTCTAATCTCCTCCCCCTCAATCCTAGAGGTGGAGGTCTCCTCTAATTCTTCCTCTTCTTCCACTCACCCTAAGTTGACTCCTCCTCAACTTCAATCCTCACTTGCTTGTGAGGATGAGCCTCTTCCTCCTCTTCCTTTCTTCTTGGATTGATTCGGGATTGTCGTAGAACTTGACCAACTTGTTCCACAACTCCTTGGCATCCCTATAGCTTCCTAATCTAGACAAAATATCGTTAGGTATCAAATTAACTAACATTTTTGTTACCTTAACGGTGGTCTTGAATTTTGTCGCGTTGCTCCTCGTCCACCTCTCTTCATCTTGAGGATTTCTCCGTTCTCTCCTCTCGAGCATCAAATCCTATAATCACGACAAATCAATTTTCTATATTTGACATTAGAAAATATTCCATCCTACATTTCCAATACGCGAAATCTTCGTGGTCGAAGGCGGGTGGAATCGCTATGTCATCGCCCCATCTTTCTTGAAGATCCATCTTCTTCCCTCTAGCGGTTTCGCTCCTGGTTAGTCCGAAGAGCCCCGACTCGATACCACTTGTTGGGGATCCTGAACGCCAGAGGGGTGAATAGCGATGTGCTCAGAGATGGAAATCGTCATGCGGCTTGTCTACAATTTTCGTTAGCACAGCGGAATAGTAATAATAGCAATAACAAGAATAAAGACAAACACTACAATAGACAAGAACACAAAGATGTAACGTTGTTCGGTACCTCAAGGTTCCTACTCCACGGATCGGGCTCAAACGAGCCATAGCGATGCCAATCACACACCACTAATAACCACTCCTTCTCGGACCAATCTGGAGGCGGATAAACCTCGTACAAATGATTACAAAAGTAATGCTAAGCAAATACAATCAAATACAAATATGAAATGCAATACAAGTAAAGAAAACTACTTTACAAGAGCTTTTGATTGCTTGCTTTTGGTTGCTTGAAGAGTAGCCTTGAAGGTCTGGATTGCAGCAGCAAATCCCCTCCAAATCGCCTCAAGAACCAATGACTTTTTCCTCCTCCACGAGCTCCCTTTAAAGCTTCTGCCTGAGCTTGAAATCGCCAATCAGTCGACTGCTCGGGACCATCAGTCGACTGATGACACTGTTGCTGTGAGACAACGGTGTGATCCACGCTGGAAAAAGTCTAACGGATAGGACATCAGTCGACTGATCGAGCCTTCACTCGACTGCTAACCCCAGCGGTCGAGTGAGACTCCATTCCGTGCCTGAAAAATCGAGCACCAGTCGACTGATCACAAGATCGATCGGCCTCCCATCACCGACCGCCCACCTCCGCGATCACGACACTTTCCGCAGTCAAACCCTAGTTGACACACCCCAGTTGACTGTCATATGACATCAGTCAACTGACACACCTCAAACATGAGGTTTTAGCCCAAGTATGGTGCCCCCATACTTGCTAGACCACTCTTAGCCTAGACCTAAGCCTTCTAGACACCTCCATCAGCCTCACGCCTCTCGGATTCCTTCAAGTCATCCATGACTTGTTCATCCATTGCGCTAGCCTTCAGGTGCTTCCATCGGCTATGTCATGCTAACGGTGTTTACACCGCCAAGGCACATTGGACTTACGCTACCAAGACTCCCGCTTGGACTTTACGCCGCCAACCATTGGACTTATGCCGCCAAGACTCCCGCTTGGACTTTACGCCGTCAATATCAAAACCCTTGGACTTTCCAAATGCCAAGACTCAAGCTTGGACTTTCCCTTGCCAACCCAAGTTGGACTTTTCATTGTCAAGACCCATGCTTGGACTTTCCTTACCAAGACCCATGCTTGGACTTTCCTTGCCAACCCATGTTGGCCTTTCCATTGCCAAGACTCATGCTTGGACTTTTCCAAATGTCAAGTGCCCCACTTGGACTTTCCATGCCAAGTACCCAAGACTTGGACTTTCCCATGACAATCACATTGTCATATGTTTTTGTCGAACATCAAAACATATCTCGAGTGAAGCTAGAGTCCTGGTCAATCGTGACCAGAATTACCAACAAAGATGAACCATCTTCTTTTCTTTTGATGCTTCATCATATGTGATTGGATCTTCTCTGGCAAAGAATGCAAAAAAAAAACTTAATTTACCCCGTCTCATTATAAATATCTCTTAAACTCCTTATTCTTCTTTGCAATGGTGATGGTGAATTCTATAGAGACATGTGTCTTTCAAGACTATCAGGTTTCAGTGATGAAGAATCATCTTTGAATTTAAGAATTTTTCAACTTCAAGAACCTGCAAAATCTGAGAAAACATAATAAGTTTTTCATCAAAGCGGACTTCCTTGCTAATCACAATCTTTTTTGTTTCTAGATTGTAAAGCTTGTAAGCTTTATTTCTTTCGTCGTATCCAATGAATATGCACTTTTCAAACTTGTCATCTAGTTTAGTTCTTAAAGCATTAGTAATATGTGAACACACAAGACAACACGACATAATTTTGTTGTGACGTACACCTAGCCATCAATTCATGTCTGATACCATGGCTTGATAAAATTCTTCAAATAAAGAATATAATAATTCACCTCCTTAGTCACTTCTCAAACTTTTATTTGATAGTTAGAGAATTTTTCCACTTGACTTTGGAAGACTTTAAAGCAAGAGAGAGTTTCTAATTTTTTCTTCAACAAAATATATTCAAGCTTTTTCTAATGTAATCAGCAACAAATAATAAAAAGTATAAGTTACCTCCAAAAAATGATATACACATGGGTCCACAAAGATTTGCATGGACAAGTTCCACTGGTGAATATGATTCTCACTTAGATTTAATTGGGAAAGTCTTCCCATGTTGCTTTTCAAGTTGACATTCTTCAAAGACTTACTTATCCCATCAATTTTAGGAAGTCCTTGTACAATATTTTTGCTTGATAAATCCTTCAACTTTCGAAAATTTAGATGTTCAAATCTTCCATGCCACAACTTGAAAATTTCTTCACTAGCAATAAATAAGATAACAAACAATATTTATAATATCAAATTTTAGAGAAAATAAATTATTTAAGCCCAAATTGATCTTTGTCACATGTTGATTTTTCTTCTTTGCGATACAATATTTATTAACAAAATAAATATCAAGACCTTTCTCAATAAATGACCAATCCTGAGTTGATTACTATATATGTAAACTAAGAATATAGAATACCTCAGACATTTTTTTCAATCGGTCCTAACTTTGTTTTGAAAAAGATTTCTCCTATTCCTTCAATTTTGTAAGACTTAACATCTTCAATAGTTATTTGTCCAGCTTCTAGTAGAGTTCAAATAAGTTTTTATTATCGGTCATATGCTGACTTGCACCACTATTCAAGTACCAAATATTTTCATCACGGACAATTAATAAAGTTTCAATATTTTAAGGTTCATTTTCATCTACTAAGTTGACTTCATATTTTTTCTCTAAATATTTTTTTTCCAACAATCATTTATTTTATGTCCTAGCTTACGACAATAGTGTCATTCAATATAATGTTTCATGCATTTGTAATGTTCATGTTCTCTTCCTCAGGAATTGTAAGAGAATTGTCTCTTCCTTTTGAAACTCTTCGTTTTCTTTTTCTTGTGATTGTTGATAAAAATGTCTGTCACCTCTTCTTTGATTTTGACCTTTTCCACATCTACGATAAGAGCAACAACCTCCCATGGATGTGTATTGAAATTTCAAAGCTTGATTTGAAGAATAAATAAGAGGACTTTGCTGAAGGATTCTAATCTCATTAGCTTCCAATCTTTCTCACAAACTTTCCAAAGGCATCAGTGAAAAATCGTATGATTCTTCAATAGCGACTATCACATGATCAAATTTGATTGATAGGCTTCGCAAGATTTTCTCCACCACCCTTTGGGTCTCCATAATTTCTCTATTTGATGTCATTTAATTCATAATAAAACTAGTTCATGTGAAGTATTATGAGACTTTTTCATTGTCTTCCATTTCTAACTTTTCAAATCTGCTTGTAGAAACTATAGGTGAATTGTTTTACTCAGTCTTGGCGCGAATAAGTTATTTGTAGAATCTCTCGTGCTCATTGAACACTCCTTGCTTTTGAAATCCTTTCATAAATTGGAATTTTAAGGGTTTGATAAATTTGAAAAAAAAAAAAAACTTTTTAATCCTTTGCCTTTTTGCTCTTCGGAATATTTCTTTATACTTTGGTTAATTGATTTTGCCCCTCTAATAAATTTACTCCTTCAATAACACACTATAAATTTTGTGATTCAAGACAATAATTTCATGAGAGTGCTTCAATAATTAAATTTTTCACCATGAATCGTGGTACAAGAGCAGCACGCAAAAGACCATTCCGGCAATTAATATATGTTCTCGGTCTCCTGTCCTCGTGATGATGGCATAGTAGTTAAGGTATAATGAAATTTACGGATAAGATAATGGTCAATTTCGGAGGAGATCTAAAGTCTTTTTCTAAATTCAGATAACTCTCACGTGTCTTAACCACCGTATCAAGATCCATAGAATTCTCCGTAAAATCGTTAGATTCCAATTTTTACGGATAAGTTCCCAATCTTCTGCAGAAGACGATGTCTCTGAAACAAAGACGATGGTCCTAATAAGTTCTCAGTCTTTTGCAGAAGACGATGTCTCCAAAACAAAGACGATGGGTCCAAACCTAAGAGTTCTGATACCAATTTGTAGGTAGTTGTCGCAAGAAGTCGAGCATAAATCATGAAGTAAGAAGATTAAGAGAAAGCTAAGATTTTGATTTTTTTTTTCTGACGCATTTAAATATTACAAGTTCTTCCCTTTTATACACATTCGAATAACTTGGAAATCAAACCGATATTAAAAAAAACATTGATTGAAAACTCTATGGAAGAATAAAAAGATTCGTTGGGAAGGCCTCCGTCGTTTAATTCATAAGAAAAAAAAAAGGTTTTATTGGGAACATAGATTCATTTTAATCCATCAATTTTGACTAACTAGTAGGTGGTTTCTATTCTTTATTTTTCTGATTTTCTATTTTATGATTTTAAAAATATTTCTAATATTTAGTTTGTATTATCTGGTAGTACTTAAATATAATATAAAATGTTTATTTATGCCCTAGAACAATGGCGTATTGATTACAAACGAAGTTCTCCTCTGATAATGCTTGGGGTCGATTTCGCTCTGATACCGCACGGTGTGCAGGGGGCAAAAGAAATCGCCTCGTCCACCTAGCGTGGTCGGCTCATCAAGCGTTCATAAAATCTTCTTGCGATGGATCATGCATCATCCTGATTTATCCTCGTCGACTGATGAGAAATTTTCATATGATCGAGCTGATTGACCCTCAGAATTAGTGGGATGTAAGTCTCAATATCTAAGGTTAATAAAAAAAAAAAAAAAAGTTTATTTATGGGTTATAAACACAAACTTTATAGTCGTTTAAGATTTATGATAACTTTTTATAATTTTTAAAATTTGTCGATATGGTAACTTTTAAATATTTACAATAAAATTTATACCATTTTTCTTGTTATTTTTTAAAAATATATATCTAAATAAAATTTAATAATAATAATAACACTCCATTTATTTTAAAAAAAAATAATTTAGATTGACCTGCCAAGAGACAAGCTTCGCTGACCACTTAGTGACCTGCCAAGAGACAAGCTTCGCTGACCACTTAGCTTGTGAGCTAAAAGATAATTAAATGAAAGTAAATGCAAATTTTTGAAGAGATATCATGTAAAAAAATAACTGATAACTGATATAAAAAAATTATAGAATATGAACATTAAATGGAAAGTGACTTAATTAAGAAGTACACAATTTAGATTGTATAACGTACATGAATCTAAAACTAATAAATAATCCACTTTTTCCTTTGTAAAATGTCAATTTTATTTTTCTCATCACAATTTCTTTTGAATTTTTCATAGATAGTTTATATATAATTTTATGGTGTTTTATCTTTTATAAATGCATTATATATAAAAGGTGAATAAATCTCCAATCTATTTGCGTAAAATAGATGCATCTCATACAGATAGCCTGAATGCCACGTGATTGTATATAATATAAGAACACAAACAAATTATAATCCATCAAATAAAAATCATTTAAAGCTTATACAACTTGCAAATAAACGCTAGGTCCCATTGAGTGCAAATTAAAGGCCATACTCTATAATATATATGTATATAATTTACAGATTAATTTATATCTTATCAATTGCTCTTTTATTTTCACACATTCATTCACAAATAATATTTATAGTTTTAATGATGCACAAAATACACTTAAAAAGAATCTTCATCAAATAGTTCATTTTGCTCTTCTTTGATCTTCCTGGTATTGCAAGTTGGCATCTGTGACAATCAGAGTATATCAATTCAACCAATATAGTCTTACAATAATATTAGAGATTCATCATCTCTTTTATTTTAATTACCTCTCGATCCATGTGATATGTGATTAACTTCGCAGAGCATATCAAATAGGTCATCTGCAGCGAGCGTTTCTTAATTTAGTCTGATGATCATATCGATAAAAAATACAATTATTTCTCAGTTAATAATTCGAGTTTCGCCTAAGAAATACTATGTTGAGGAAAGCATCAGTCCTTTGAAGCACGGAGTGCATGAAATATAATTTGATCTATGGACAACAGTATTGTGTTAAAGATTATAATACTAGAAAAATTATTGCTATATGGTATAAAAAGGAAGGTGATAGTTTAAAATTAAAATGCACACATATACATGCAGTAAATCGTAATCATAGAATATGACACAGATTAAAATGCATGCATTTATTCTGTACATTATGCAATAATAAAAAGAGATATAGCTTAGGGTTTATTTGTCTAAAGACTAAGTAAAAAAAGAATAAGTTAGGCTTTAGTCAACTTGAGTTGTATTCACAAAACTTGTTCATTATCTTCTTTGAAAGCACCATTTACGTTGAGAACCATTAGCTATAAATGGATGAACGGCTTGGCCCCTGGATTATCGTGCAACAATAAAATATTCATATAGTTTTTTAGGTATTTCGGTTATATTTTCAACTTATGATGCATGGTAGAATATTTTCTTATATGACATGAAAAATCTTAAAATATTAGACTATTGATTCATCAACTAAGAGTACTTGCGAATTTATCGTGATGGCTAGCGAGAAATTTCTATGAGATCGATCACCGTCTTCGGATTAGATATATGATGCTAATTATAATATATATATATATATATATATATATATATATATATATATATATATATATGTGTGTGTGTGTGTGTGTGTGTGTGTGAATAAGACAATTTGAATCAATTAGAGTTGCATGGTAAATAAGAGTGAGTCATTTGCGATAATTTTAAATTGGTGTAAAAAGATGATGAGTTCACTGTAAATGTTTTTTATCGTCGACCCATCACTAGATAAATAAAGGCAAATCACGGTTGAACTTTAGCCATATCGCCACCTGAGACCGTGTAGGACAGACAACCCACAAATGCAGGGGATGAAGACAATATATCTCTTCGGTTCAAACACTGATTCATGTGATAAATAATTATTCTTGGCAAATGAAATGTGACCAGAATGAAATAGCTAGGATTATGCATTCTGTATGTGATTGGTTCGTGAAAATGAAATAAATATTTGTTCCTTATCATGCATTAATTTTGTGAAAAATAGGCATGGCATTTGAAAATAAGAATCTGCAAGACTACAATGATCTTTCAACTGACTAATTTCAGCAGTACCTTTTGGAGAGATACAAATATTTGACACATGTGAGATGATCGGCCAATCTTCGCCTGTCTCCCTTTTGCATCTGCTTTCTAGTTGTGGGGAACACTCTTGAATGTTCAACCTGTTTAGCAAAGGGAGGTTGTGCAGACAACTTGGGAGCGATCTTAACTGGGGGCAGTTGCGGATCGATAGCCGACGAAGTGATCCGAGATACTGTAGCCATTCAGGTAAGGTCGTGAGATTTGGGATTTCTTCTATGAATAGACTTTCTAGCACACTCGTTGATGGTGCTCCTGCCATCAAGGATTCCAATTCATCACAACAGTAAATACATAATGAAGCACTATTGATTCCCTTCCAGATGTTATACACATCACTATGCCAACCAGTTATCCGCAATTGTTCGAGTGTGTGAGAGTGTTGAAGTTGCCCACGTAAATTGACATTCTTGTGACAGATATGTATGTCAAACCTTTGTAGAGAATTCAAGATTTGTACAAATATTTCTGGTCGCAACATTAGACTTTCGCAGCTACTGAGACAGAGATATCCAAGTGCGCCGAGGCGTCCCACTTCTAACGGGAAGGATGTTAAATTTTTACATTCCTCGATGGACAACGAGATTAGCGACTGCATTTCATCCCTAGGAAGAAATTGGAGTTTCTCGCAGCGTTTAATTTCCAGCGTCGTCGAGGATGTGAGGTTTCTCAAGCAGTCACCAGGAAGAGATGTCATGCCCTTCATGGTGTTAAAATAATATGAGTCGGGAAAGAATTAAAAAGATATCTTTCTTATTGATTTGTTTGGTACATCTATAGGGTATTTATAGATATATTACAAGATCAAATCAATTGAAGTATTCAAATAAATATTCTAGATAAGAAACTTTATCCTATCTAAATTGACAAAGCCTATTTTACAAAGTCTATTTGATTAATTCTCTTTTATCCCCCTGCAAATTCAACGGGAGATCTTTCACGTTGAGTTTGATTGTCAACTTATTGAAACGATGTCTGGATAATGGCTTGGTAAAGATATCAGCGATTTGATCTTCTGCAGAAATATACGAAACAGATAATTGTTTAGTTGCAACTTGCTCTCGAACAAAATGAAAATCTATTTCCACGTGCTTTGTACGAGCATGAAAGATCGGATTTGCCGTAAGATATGTTGCTCCAATATTGTCACACCAAATTTTCGGTGTGGTATTTGACACAAGATGTAATTCAGAAAGAAGTGACTGAAGCCAAATAATCTCAGATGTTGCATTGGCTATAGCTTTATATTCAGCCTCAGTACTTGAGCGAGAAACCGTGGGTTGCTTTTTTTAATTCCATGAGATAAGATTTCGTCAAGAAATATTGCATATCCCTGTAGAGCGCCTATCTTCGTGAGAACTTGCTAATCGATCACTATAGGCGTGTAAATCTCGCGATGAATGACGATATATAAGAAGACCGTGGCAAGATAGTGCCTTTGAGATAACGCAGAATTCTTTTCACACATTCCCAATTTTGTTCTGTTGGAGTGTGCATAAACTGACAAGCACGATTTACAGCAAACGTAATATCAGGTCGTGTGATAGTAACATATTGTAAAGCACCAACAATACTTCGATAAATCTGAGGATCAGACATAGCAGGTGAGGATGAGGGTACAGTGTTGGTATATATAGCAATTGGTGTGGATATCGGGCGTGCTCCATCCATCTTAGCTCTTTGAAGAAGTCCAAAGAATATATTTACTTTGAGAGAAGACAGCCTTCATCATGTGGTAGAAGTTCAATGCCAAGAAAAAAACGTGCATTGCCCAAATCTCGAATAGGAAATTCTTGATCGAGAAGACTTAATAAAGTTGTGATACCCTTTTGATCATTCCCAGTTATTAAGATGTCATCCACATAAATAAGGAAAAATATCATGGATCCATCCTTATATTTATAAAATAAAGAAGAGTCAGTTTTTGATCCAGAAAATCCTTGTCCTTGTAACCAATTAGATAAGCGATGAAACCATGCACGAGGAGCTTGCCGAAGACCATATATAGATTTCTTGAGTTGACACACATGAGTTGGAAATTGTGGATGACTAAACCCAGGCGGTTGCTCCATAAATATAGTTTCCTCAAGATGACCATGAAGAAACGCATTAGAAACATCTAGTTGTCGAATAGGTGTAAAATACGAAAAAAAAAAAAATAATAATTAACCCTTTAATTAATTGGATTTAATTAGTAGACTAATTAAATTGATTAATTAAATTGGGCTCAATAAGTGGAATTGGGCTGGTATGGTGCTTGGGCTGAAATTGGGCTTGGGCCAAATTACTGGGCTTGAAGTTGGGCTGAATCAATTGGATTGAGCTTGGGTTGGCTTGAACTGAAGTTGGATTGAATTGGACTAAACTCGGATTAGATTTGATTTGGGTCAAGTGGCTGAACCAGTTGGGCTGAACCCAATCAGATTGGGCTTAAAGTCGGCTGGGTTAACCGAATCACTCGAACGGCTGTTGAAAGCGGCCGAAGGAACGGATTTCCTTCATTCGGGTTTTCGCCATCCAGTTTCTCCTTCGCGTCGTTCATCCGCCCCGCACGATCGCATCGCCGATCGGTGATCGTCGGCATCCGGTGCAAGCAGATCGACGGCGCAACCAGCGGATAGATCTCGACAGGGATAAAAAGGGGTTCTACAGGAAGATCGCGCGACACTTCCGATGGGCGATGGCATCGTTGTATGCGTGGCGTGGCGGCCAAGCGAGGTAATTAGGTTATCTGGGGTTAGTTCCACAGAGGATTTCTTAGATCTTACTAGGTTTGATCGGATTTTGGCATGATTGCGACAGATTGGGTTCGTCGATGCGTGTTTCTTTGAGGTTATCTTCACCGACGGTTTCATCGAGTCTTCGATCCGAGCCGGGCTTCACAAATTCTGTCGGAAGCAACTCCGATCGTGGAGGGGAGAGGGGCAACATCCATTGAGCAGAACGAACAGATCGGGGAAGAGGGGATTGGCGTCGTTGGATTCCTCCGGTGAACAGAGGTTAAAGGAGGAGTGATTGCCGGTGAAGATTTAGTGCAGGTAAGTTCAATCCAACCTTTGCTTCTCAGTTGATAATTGTTGTCGATTTCTGGTTATGTTGCGATCTAGGGTTGCTTCATGAGCGACCACCGCCTCATAACTAGAAGCACCATCAATGCAACTATCGCTGGTTCGAGCGTGGAATTGCAGATTCGCCAAAGAATTCATGGTAAGTCTGCTTATATTTTTGTTCTATGCAATGTGGATATAAACAACTAACTTAAAAGCGATTGAATTGGGTTAAGATAAGATTTGAGATATGAGATCCGCCTATTCGAGTGGTAGTCGATCGGTGCGTATGGGATGAGCATAATTGTTTATTTGAATAAGGATGTTGGAAGTGAGGATCGGATGAAAACAGATATATATATATATATATATATATATATATATATATATATATATATATATATATATATATATATATATATATATATATATATATATATATATATATATATATATATATATATATATATATATATATATATATATATATATATATTGTGATTTCAGGTATTCTTGTATTTAGCTAGGGATTATCTCTATTCGACTGAAGGCTTGATTCCAGAACTACTGTGGACAATGGAAATTTAGTTTGGTAAGCTTGATCTAGTGATGGTATAGTTGGAGAACAATCATGTTTATTCGTGATCATTTGATATGTGATGGTATTTAATTGTATCCTATTGTTACAGGACTTTGATGGTGAGGGATACATGAATGTGGAGACGGATAACACGTATTACATATCAGGTGGGTAATATCTACCTGGTCCAGTAGTTTTGATCAATTCCAGTGCATGATATTGGATATATGTATACCGCTCCTTAGATCCACTCTCATTTAATCACATGCTTGTATCTTGCCTTGACCTTTGAGATATATACTCTATTACTCATTGATTATCTAGCTCGGATAGAAACTATAAACCCTATTATGTATTAGCTGATAGATGTTCAGTAAGTACATGTGGTTAGGGTTATCTTTGTGACTTCAGATTGGGTTACTGTATTACATCACTAGAGTTAGGTGATGATTTGGATTATGGAGTCAATTGTTATATCATATCCGTATTAGTGGTGCATTTATGATGGATCTAGTTGTCTGTGTATAGATAAGGGTATGATTGTCAGTATGTGACTATGGACTAGAGGTCCTAGCGTGATGGTATATTCATTATGGATTGTGTGCCTGTGTATGGTTATATGGACGGTCGATTGTATCTCGCTAATGACTAGAGGTCTTAGCGTGGTTGACTGTTAGATGAGTATGACTCTTTGTACGATAGAGAGAGTCTTGTGGATTGTAGTCCTCGTGATAGTTGACTTTTGTTGACTGTGTCTCCTGTAGGGATAGGGAGTGTGGCGAGGATACATGTATGGATCTATGCATCATTACACTACATGCATGCTGTTGACTGAGTCTCCCTTATGGTGGAGACGTGTCGTCAGTCATCCTGCCTCCCCGGCCACTCGGGGTAGTGGTTGCAGGGTTGAGGGCAGAGCATTGTTGTACGTGCCGTTCTCGGCCACTATGGATGGTGGTAGCTGGAGACGCGACTCGCCACCGCGGAGTGGTAGTTAGCGACTCACCCACTATCGACGCGGTGGTCGTGTGATGCGTTGTCCCGGTGCGGTGCTCGCCTACTCATGGGTAGGGACTGAGCGCCAGCAGCAGAGACCCCGTGTGGGTAGCATATAGCTCTATAAGCGGGCTAGCTATCGTTTCATACTACCCAACCTCGGCCACTCGAGAGTGGTGGCGGCCGAGTCGGGATAGTTGTCATGTCGCGGCCACCTAGGCCACTGGGTCGTGGTAGCGAGTTGGTACGCAGACATGACCATGCATATGCATCGCGATATATATGTATGCATGTATTTGATATATGTGTTTACATATGCCCGTGAGATGATTTGATTGAGCTATGATTGTTACATGTTTTGTTCATCATGATACATGTCATTTGCATTTTATATACTGTTATGTGTTGAGCATGATATATGTGTTGGTCCAGACCGATGTATGCATTTGATTAGTGTCATGTCATAGTGTGGTATGGACCGGGTTGTTATTACAGGTGATCATATACTGTTCATATGTTGGCGTATTGGTCAGGTATGGGATTGACTTAGTATGTTATATGGTTATGTTATTGTAAGCTGTTCAGGATGATATAGCTTATGGTGTTGCAGACCGTCAGGTACGTTGGTACATTATTTTATGTTCAGTTGATCAGTTTAGTATATACATTGAGTATAACTTTACTGTAGTTACTTGTTATTAGATTTGGATATGACTGTATATCTATTGGACTCATGTTGTATACCTGTAGATCTTCACATGTATACTTGTAGATCTATCCTTATATGTTGTTCATGCACTTTCGTTATATTACCCCTGAGTTTATACTCACCACCCCGGGACCCTGGGCTTCCTTTCGCCTGTAATGTAGAAGATTCCTTGGGCGTCGAGCTCGCGGTGATCTCATCTCACACCGGACGGATGGATATTTAATCCGCACTGTTGTATTTGTGTGGATTGTCGTTTTGTGGTTTTAGCTTGTATTGTTTCCGTATCTGTGATATACGGACGTGTTGTATGTATTTGATCTTCGATTTGATTTCTATTATGATTCTTGTCGTGTCAAGTCACTCCGGAGTGCATAGTTTGGTCTGTGTATCTTGGTTGATCTGTTTGTATTGTTTCCGCTGTGTTTAGTGTGTTTTGATATGTTGATATCTGCGTATATCATATTATTGTTGTGGGCCTACGGGCCTTGTATTAACCCGATATGTTGCCACGTACAGGGGAGATGCCGTCCGTTTGCTTTTCGGCACGGCATACTCTCGGGGCGTGACAATAGGCCAGTGCGAACTCACAGCTATTGATAATAATAATCGAACAGATGTGATTTTGATAACTGGACTAAAGGTGTCATTAAAGTCAATACCTGGTTGTTGACTAAATCCTTTCGCAACCAGTCGCGCTTTGTATCGTTCAAGAGAACCATCGGCTCGATGTTTAAGGCGAAATATCCATTTAGAACCCACTACATTCATGGAGGGAGTGCGCGGAACTAGACTCCATGTACCATTGCGAAGTAGCGCATCAAATTCTGTAGCCATTGCATTACGCCAATTTGAATCCTTGTTTGCTTGAGAAAACAAGTTGGCTCGGATTTTGAGGAGATCACGAGAGCACGAGGAAGAGGATGTTGGGTTGTCTTGATGGACATCGTGCATAAATATCGCCAAGGGGAGTATGCGACGAGGTGCATCATCTTCGAATCACTCTTTGGGGATGATGAAGTAGATGGACTTACATTATCCGAGGATCGAGTTAGAAGGTGTATTATCTTTGATCGGTGAGGATTCTGAGATTGGACAGAATAGGTTCTTGACTATTGTCTCTTCTAATATCATCATTGCACGATCTCTCGTGGAAGTAGATCCTTGGGATGAATCCAATGGTATAGAGAGCCTGGGAGCAGACCTAAGATTCCATCTCTTTTGTAGATTCAACATGTCTTGTTGGAAAAATGACTGTGGAACCTTTGATGTTATATTGGGTGGTATTATAAAGGTACCACCATTTCGAGGATGGAGCTTACGATATGAGTAAATGGAAAAATAGATTCATCAAAGATAACATGCCGAGATATATATATCGTCTGCGGTACATGTAGACAACGATACCCATGGTGTAAATTACTATAACCAAGGAAAACACATTGTTGGGAACGAGGATTAAGTTTGTGTTTAGAGTAGGGTCAGAATTCACGGATAACATGCGCAACCAAAGATACGTAAGAACCTAAAGTTAGGAGGTTGATTAAAGAGTTTTTCCATAGGAGATTTGTGGTGAAGCAATGGCGAGGTAGACGATTGATAAGATAAATCGTCAGATAACAAAGATCATCCCAAAATTTAAGTGGAACCGATGCATGATTGAGGAGGGCTAAAGCGGTAATTATATGACGATGTTTCTCTCTGCCGAACCATTTTGTTCGGGAGTGTGAGGACATGATACTCGATGAAGAATACCTGAGGAGTCGAGGTAGCGATGAAGCGCCTGATATTCTCCACCCCAATCGGAGTGGAGAGAGAGTATTTTATGGGCAAAATAACGTTCAACATGCCTTTGAAATCGACAAAAAATATCAAGAAGATCGATTTTCTTTTCATGTGAAAGACCCAAGTAAATTTACTGAAATCGTCAATAAAAATCACATAATAAAGAAAACCCTGATTTGACAGAATAGGAGCAGGTCCCCACACATCAGAGTGAATTAATTCTAAAGGAAACTTAGATACATGAGAGGAAGTAGAAAAAGGTAATTTATGACTCTTCGCTTTCATGCATGCTTCACAAGAATAAGAAGGAGACATCAAAGAAGTTGGTAAGTTGAACTTATTGATGATATCTTGAACTAGACGAAGAGATGGATGACCAAGTCGCATGCCACGAGGTTTTACTTGTTCGCTTCCAATGAAGGCCTTGGTGGATGTGGGTTGAAGGTAATAAAGACCATCTTTAATTTCTCCTTTGAGTAGAGTCGTTCTGTTGCGGTGATCCTTCACAAGACAATGATGAGGGTGAAATTCAAAAACACATTATTGTCAATAGCAAATTAATTAACCGAAAGTAAATTTTTAGTGATTGAAGGAACATGAAGAGTATTGCGCATGCGAAAGGTTCGGCCGAGAATGAAAAATTGTGTTTCCAAGGTTAGCAATTTCCAAACTCGAGCCAAGGTTGCTACTTGTACCATGTCAAGTCCATGATAGGGGGAGGCTTCTGGGAGAATATCATAATCCGGTGTAACATGATGAGTTGCCCCAGAATCTGGATGCCATCCACGAGGTCAAGAATTTGTTCTGATCCATATGAGGATTGCTTGCAAGAGAATATGCTCCCGGATGAGATGAAGTTGAGGATGAAGGTTGATTTGATGATGCAAATCCTCCAGGAAAGTTTGAATCAAATCGCTTATAACATTGATGTGCAAAGTGACAAATCGACATCGCCCCTCGGCCTCATTCGGCCCTCGCCCTCGCCCTCGCCCCGTGTATTTCTTTCACTTTGATTTCGTTGATTGTGTTGTTGATGGATAGTTGTATCTGATGTGTTGGTTGTATGCGCAGAGAGAACAATAGAATCTGACATCCTCTGAGATTGTAATTGTAAGAGTATTTCATGAGAAGTCAGCATGCCATGAAGAGCATCAAGTGACACTTGCTCCATACGTGTAGTTACACTGGGAATAAAATTGTCATATTGAGGCCCTAAACCGGCAAGAACATGAATTAACAAATCTGGTTCTGAAACTGGATGCCCAATTGCTCTTAGATTATTTGCAATGGTTTTGATCGACTGAATATATTCATGGATCGATTTATCTCCTCGTTGCACCGATTGTAGTTGCATGCGAAGTTGAAGTACTCGCGCTTGAGAATGTGATGCAAAAGTACGAGCAAGAGTTTCTCATATTTGTTGAGAGTTGTCGAGTCCTACAATAATAGGAAGTATAGGCTTGCTAAGCGACGAAATTATCCACATCATAATTAATTGATCCTTCTTGCTCCAAGCTGTATAATTAGGATCGTCTTCTTGAAGTTTAGAAGAAGTGTCATCTACAATTCCAAATAGATCATGAGCACGAAGTAACGATTGAAGTGATCTTCCAAAGTAAATAATTATCACCGTAAGTTTAATAGGAAGATAGGATATGACATTTATGGGTAAGGATTGACTTATTTCCACTGATGAAGAAGATTCCGACATCTGATTTTAACTGCAGATAAAAAATTTTCGTTAATAAAGAAGTCTCAGCGGAGCCTCAAGGGAAGTCAACCGGTGCGGCAATCGGGCACGGTCGCAGGGAGAGAGGGAGAGGCGGCGTTGATTTCTCCACTAGTTGGCTTCGGCTATAATTGAGATCGGCTGGATGGACTCGAAGGGTTAATGAAGAAGTTGCAGTGGCAGCACTCGGCAACTTGTTCTGCCTTCGTCTGGATTCCGGAGTTTGCAAATGACGAAGTAGGGAAGCCTTCGTCTGAGATTGAGATTGCTATTTGATTGCCAAAAATTTCTTTATTCGCTCTTCACCGTCGACAGAATTTGATTCCGCTGCCTCTTGACCTCAATCGGAGAGGATGACTCAAGGAAACTAGAGGGAGGTCGACTGGCAGCCGGTGCAAGCCGAAAGACGATGATCTGACTCTTGATCAGCGTCGGGAAAGAGATGTGAAAGCCCTCCAAGAAGAGGCGCAAGCAGCAGCAAGAAAAACAAAAAAACAAAAAAAAAAAAAACCTTTGGAGAAGCCAACTTCTGTTAATGAAGAAGTTGCTGAGGAGTTTGGAGAAGCCTGGCGAACAGGATGGGTTGGGAGCGTTGCGGCGGCGCAAAAAGGAGATTTAGGGAAGAGATGAGGAGCAGAAGAAAATAAAGAAACGCTTAGGCTCTGATACCATGTTAAAATAACATGAGTCGGGAAAGAATTAAAAAGATATCTTTCTTATTGATTTGTTTGGTACATCTATAGGGTATTTATAGATATATTACAAGATCAAATCAATTGAAGTATTTAAATAAATATTCTAGATAAGAAACTTTATCCTATCTAAATTGACAAAGCCTATTTTACAAAGTCTATTTGATTAATTCTCTTTTACATGGACCCCAATGAGAGATGAGAAAGAGAAGTCATTCTTCCAACACATGAGAGTAGCCTCTCACTGCAGTAATATAGATCAAAATGTTCGATTCTTGGAAGACTTGGCATGGTTTTCAGTTTTGGACAAACGCAAATCTCCAGTCTCTTTAGCAAAGGGAACAACTCGTCGACGCCTTCAGACCCTGACCATTCCTCTAAATAAGTCATGCTTAACAACTGGAGCTCTTGGAGGGAAGGAAAGCCTCCGATTGTTCCGTGCCCATGGAACTCAGCACCCATGCGTTTCACGCCAGGCATGTAGTCTAGGACAAGCTTTCTAAGAAATTGGAGATTTCCAAACTGAGGAATATAATCACAAGCATAGCAATCTCGGAGAGTAACTTCAATCGAATTTGGTAACTGTAACTCTATCAACCATGTTGAAAATTGTCGGCTCCCGTAATGGGATATCTTCAACTTCTTTAAACCCGTGTTGGGGCAAAGATCATCCAGCATGCTCATGTCCTTAGTCTCGGAACGGTCAATAGTCACCCAACCACTAAAAGATGAGGATAATTCATTAAAAGATAAGGATAATTCATGAAAATCTTTATCCTTCAAAATTTTTCTTCCACCACAAGAATAATGCCTCTGTTTCTGGAAAAATTTGATGGTCATTTTCCCACAAAGCTTCAAATCCTCGAGTTCTGTAATTGAGCATGAGTCAATTCCATTCCCACCAACAAAGCATGATAAACTTCTAAGATTTGTCAGTCGTGACAACCCAAGGGGCATGTGAGTCAAACTGTTCAAGAATTGCAATCGAGATACTGAAGGCTTTGCAAATTCTTCAATTTTTTGGGTCTCTCGAAGGTCATCAATCCCATAGAGAATGAGATATTGCAAATTCTGAAGAGCAGTTATGGTGTCTGGTAGGACTTTGATTTTATTCCCTGATAAGTTGAGATATCTCAAATGTATCAAATTTCCTATTGATGTTGGCACCTTTCTAATGTAATTTCTACGTAAATCTAACACCCGCAAGAATTTCAATTCTGAGAAGATGAGCTGAAATAGATTGGTATATTGATATATAAAACAACTTACGAATATCTGGGTGCGCAAGTACAAAGGCATCTGGAAATACGCTTGAGAATCTTTTAATGAAAATGCACAACGCAGATGCAAATGATATGTCCTCTTCGGAATATCATTATTTAGCTGAGAAAATTCAAGATTGTAATATTCACTTTCAGATACTGATCGTGCCATGTCATGCATCAAATCATGCATTGTGCATTCAATTTTAGGATGACCACAGTAATCGTGATCCTGAAAAGGGACCAAGAGAGTCTCAGGCCAAATTCAGATGGCTAACATAGCCGTGTTAAGGTTTGAAAGGATAAGGGGTCGATTTTTGGAGATAACGATCAGGTTACCGATGACTCTGTATTTCTACGTTAGCCATCTGACACCTAATTTATCCCTCTCCATACATAGGGAGTAGGGACAACGATGAAAAACCGTTAATGTAACGGTTACATATTTTTCTGAAAAGAGACTAAGAGAAAGAATGACCTCAGTACTAGATCATCAAAGATGCAGTTGCCGACTGTTTCAGAGTCAAAATTTCCTTCTGAACATACGAAACCATTTGCTGTCCACAACCGAATCAACTCATCCTTGTTCATCACGAAGTTCTTTGGGAACATGGAGCCAAATGCAAAGCACTTCTTCGACCGCAGAGGAAGAGCGTCATAGCTCAACTTGAGCACAGCTAAGAATTTCTGGTCCTCATCTCTAAGCTGCCATATTTCACTGTTCAATACCGAGGACCAATAAGTTTCATCTCGAGTGCTATTGAGAATGCTGCCGAGAGCTATTGCTGTCATGGGCACCCCGCAACATTTCTCAACGATCTTTCCGCCCATTTCAATCAAGTTTTCGTTTGCTTCTTCGTCTCCGAAAGCAAATTGCCGAAACAAGGACAAACAATCATCCCGGGACAACTGTTGTATTTGGTGGGTGTTGTTGAATGAGCTCATGATCGAAGAGACCTTTCGACTAGGGCAGTCATTAAAACTTTGCTTCCTCTTGCCCCGCATGTCAAGGCCGCTTCCAGTGCCCTCCACTGTAATGCATCTTCATTCCATACATCATCCAACACGAGCAGAAATCTCTTCCCTGATAAGCCTTTTTCTAGT
Organism: Wurfbainia villosa; assembly: GCA_025175895.1. NCBI lineage: Eukaryota > Viridiplantae > Streptophyta > Magnoliopsida > Zingiberales > Zingiberaceae > Wurfbainia > Wurfbainia villosa. Next base: position 9,400,636 of record CM045998.1, on the reverse strand, counting down.
TCTCCCCTCACTAACTCTGGTTCTGAGATGTTGACCGGTGCACAAGTAGCCAGTTCTAAAACAGACTTCATTAACTTTATGGGATCAAATTCTGCTCCGACAACTTTCCACGTACTAAAATTTCCAAAATAAGCTTTCGCCCTCTCGTCATTGAAAGCATGCCGAGCGAGTGTAGTTTTCCCGAGGCCACCCATCCCGACGATGGCGATGACCTTGACGGTACCAATGCTGCTCCCTTCATCATCCGTTAACTTGCCGACGATCATCTCCTTCTCTGTTTCTCTCCCTATGACAGTCAAGCTATTGTGCGAGTGGATCTCTCTGTAGGCACTCCGTGAGATCCGGTTAGTGCCTTGTGGCAAATTTTCAAGGATGGACTTTTGCAGCAAAATGGAATCTAGATTCTTCGTTACTGCTCTTGTCATGCCACTTATCCTTCTCTTAAATATAAGTTGATTATTATTAGAAGAGAAGAAATCGCGCACCGGCCTGGAATATACTCTTGATCTTTGCTTCCGCAAAGCTTCGGTGTCGTAGTAATCCATGACGTCCTCCAGATCGTAGGCCAAGTATTTGAGCTTCCTCAGTAAGTTCTTCACAGCCGCAGCGTCATCCCCCGCAGAGCAGGCCTCGACGTCTTGGATCACCATGTCGATAATTGTCGACAACTCCTTGAGCTTCTCCATCTTCCCTTCAATATCACTTAAATCTTTAAGTTTCTGGTAGAGTTTGAGGACATCAGCCACCTTCTGGCTCAGGAAGCGAGCTGCAGTAGTCGCCAAAGCCGTTTCCATAGCCATGCCTGCACAGAAGAGGAGAAAGGAGAAAGCAATAATTTGCAGGGCGACGACTTGAGGTCGGCCCGATTACGAGGATAACCGATTCGTAGGTAGGAGTAAATCAGAATTTATCGTTTTATTTAGAAAAAAAAAAATTATAAATATACTATAATTAAAAATCGAATTATAAATATGAGATAAAATATTAAGTAATTTTTAAATGAGATATTATCGTGATAAAATAGAAAGTGCTCCCGTCTATACTATCTTTAATTTATCATTTTATTTAAAAAAAACTTATAAATATATTATGATTAAAAATTAAATCATAAATATTTGAAAATAGAATTGAATATTTTTTATATATTGTACCTTGCACCGTAGCATAGCGGTGACTTATTCCCATCTTTCTTTCAATGGATATTAAATTGATAATTAAAAAGATCCGTAGATCAGTCTAACTTCCAGCTTCCATGACAAAAAGATCTATAGATGGACGACGACTTCTTCTGATCTTCCATGACATTGATCATGATAAATATAGTATCAGTAAATTTGTCACCAAGGAAGGTCCTCTGTAATTATATCAGTACATTTGTTCTTAACAAATTAATACATATTAAATCACTACTGATCTATCCAATGACCACACTTCGATACTTAAATTAAATAAGACATTAATAAAAATATATATATTAAATACAGTAAAAAATATATAAAAAAAAAGGAAAAAATTTTATCTCACATAACACTAGAGTAATATCAAGAATACAAAAAAGAGCTTACTCTTCCTCTCAATCTTCCTTATCATAGGTTTCTGCTCCTAATTATTCTCATAACATAGAAAATTCTGGAATAGCCATGCAAGACATTTTTGTGCCATCATGAATTACAAATGCATCCGGTCCATACCTTCCATCTTTGTCAGATTTAATTAGAGTCACATTTCTTCCTTTACTCTTCTCGCCAGAACTCTACGGAGCAAAGCGATGGTACTTTCGGTGAACATTGGGGCAGTGATCATATGAATCTTGTTGCAGAAAGGGGCGACTACAATAGTGAGTCAGCGTAGATGATAGAATCACCTTACTTCCAGAAAAGAATTGTGAAGAAATGTTTATGTAGTGAACTGTATGCACTCAAGCATTTGCTTATATTGAAGATGTTTCAAGTAACCAATGAGTGCCTCATCCTCGAGATAGCGATTCTAAGCAAGATAGGGGATATACGTCGGATTGGCGGGACATTGAACAAACTTCAACTCGAGAAGAAACCACTGGCGACCACCATTAGGATCCTTGTAAGGATTCTTAGGTAGAGATTACGATTTAATAGGTCGATCAACATCTTCTTGACTGGAAGCCATTACTTTCGAGCTCAGATGAGAACCCAATCTTTGCTCCTTTGCACCTTAGTGGTTTGACCTCTAATATACAACCGCGTTGACTCCAAAGAGGAGGAGAGAATCACCAGCGGGTCCGCAGTTGAGAGAAATAGCAAATGTGGGCACAGGAGTCCGGAGGCAGTAGCACCGCAGGCGGGTCTTTGAGTTCATCATCATAGGCATGGTGATGTCGACCCTGAGCAGGAGACCCTAGCGATGTTTTTATCCTTGCCCTAAAATGGGTCGATATTTTTCATATCATAGGTAACCCCTAAACAGTCAGATAAGTCACTCTGATGAATCTAACTTCAGTTTTATTCCTTCATCATCTCAAGTCGGATCATATGTCTACTCCCTGTTCCCCTACTCGGAGATATCATATGCATCTATAACGTCCAGTGATTTGTCTCAGTCGAATGAAGAAAATGTTGATTCGAAGACTTACGAACTATCTCAGATGAATATAATAAGATGACTGATTTGAGGACTTATGAATAGTCTCGGTCAAATAAGAGAATGCTTGAAGCAAGGGCTTACGAATCATCTCGAATAAATATAAGAAAATGGTCTCCAAATCCTGACTAATATTCACTTCAAAATATCTCGGAGGAATAAAATAATGTTCGACTCAGAGCACCTCGATGGAATAAAATAATATTTCCTCCAGCTCAATTCAATATAATAAAATAATAATCGACCTAGAGTGCTTTGGCTCGGATCAATTTGACATAAGAAAATAAAATAAGAATTGATATTACACATCTTGACTATACTGAATAAAATAATATCCGTCTTACAAGACTTCAATAAGATAAGAACTACTTCGACAACACCTGGGTTGCATTGAATAAAATAATATTAGGCTTCACAACACTTCAATAAAATTAAAACTGATTCGACAACGCCTGAGCTGAGATAAATAAAATAATATCCGCCTGCAACACTTCAATAAAATAAGAATTAACCCGCTTCACAATACTTCAAAAGAATAAAAATTAGCCCACTTCACAATACTTCAATAAAATAAGAATTAGTCCGACAACACCTGGGTTGCCTCGGAATATATTAATAGAATGAAGTAATAATCATATTGAAATGTCTCGGCTGCTTAAGAACATGTGGACTGAATAAAATAAAAACTCTCTCCATACTAATACTTCATAAGTAGGCAAATAGAATATCCCTCTCCTCGACCAATTGAATATAAAATCATACTCCTCTCGGTTCGTCACTGCACAGGAAATGTAAGCTTGGTCAATGTCAAGCTAAATAAGAATGCAGATCGACTTGAGGGCTTACGAACTGCCTCTGTCAATCGTGATAATAAACTACGCTATTCTTCCAAAGTGTATTCTACCTTAAATCCAACTCCTCCGATCCGCTACCGCACGGGGAACATCAATTGCGAGCGTATCGAGGGCTTACGAATGACCTCGGACGACCGAGTTGAAGAATAAGACTGACTCGAAGAATAAGACCAACTCGATGGCTTACAAACTGCCTCGATCGACTTTAGTAAAATACTCCGTCGTTCTTTCAAAGTGTATTCTATCTTAAACCTAACTCCTTTGATCCACCACTATACGTGGACATTAACTGTGAGTGTACCGAGGGCTTACGAATGGCCTCGGACGGTTGAGTTGAATAATAAGACCAACTCGAGGGCTTACGAACTGTCTCGGTCGATTTTAGTAAAATATCCGCCGTTCTTCCAAAGTGTATTCTACCTTAAACCCAACTCCTCTAATCAGCCACCGCATGAGGAACATCATCTCAACTGTAAGTGTACCGAGGGTTTACGAATGACCTCGGATGACCTAGTTGAAGAATAAGACCGACTCGAAGGCTTACGAACTATCTCGGTCGACTTTCATAAAATACTCCGTCGTTCTTTTAAAATGTATTTTACCTTAAACCCATCTCCTCCGATCCGCCACCGTACGGAGAACATCAACTGCGAGCACACCGAGGGCTTACGAATGACCTCGGACGGTCGAATTGAAGAATAAGACCGACTCAAAGGCTTACGAACTGCCTCAGTCGATTTTGTTGGTGCAATCATCCCAAGTCACGATTGACCGGACTCGAATTTGATTCGAACAATGTTTTGATGTTTGACATGGAGGTTTGACATTGACGTTTGACATTGATGTCTGATAATATTTTAGGGAGATTGTTGGTGCAATCGACCTGGGTCATGATTGACCGGACTCGAGTTTGACTCGAGAGGGATTTTGATGGTTGACTAGGGTTGACCATGTGATGAAGAAAGTCCAAGTGGGACACTTGGCATTTGGAAAGTCCAAGTCTTGGCATGGGTCTTGACATGGAAAGTCCAACATGGGCTGGCAAGGGAAAGTCAAAGCTTGAGACTTGACATTTGAGAAGTCCAAGGGGTTTGATATTGGCGGCGTAAAGTCCAAGCGGAAGTTTTGGTGGCATAAGTCCAATGGTTGATGACGTAAAGTCCAAGCGGAGTCTTGGCAGCGTAAGTCCAATGTGCCTTGGCGGTGTAGACACCGTTAGCATGACAATAGCCGATGAAAGCATCTGAAGGCTAGCATATGGATGAACAAGTCATGGATGACTTAGAGGGAACCGATAGACGCGAGGCTGACGGAGGTGGCTAGAAGGCTTAGGTCTAAGCTACGGGTGGTCTAGCAAGTATGGGGGCATCATACTTGGGTTAAAACCTCATGTTTGTGGTGTATCAGTCGACTGGTATGAGTCAACTAGGGTTTGACTGCATAAAGTGTCCTAGAAGTCGACTGTCAGAGCCTAGCAATCGACTGCTGGCTCGAACAGTCGACTGATCTGGTGATCAATTGACTGATGCTCGGGATCTCGGGCATAGAAGGTTCTCCAATCGAGTGATCGACCCGCCCACTCGACTGATTGAGTCATCAGTCGATTGATGGTGTAACCGTTGAACTTATCCAACGTGTTTCTTACCATTGTGAGACAATGGCTACAGGGGCAGTCGACTACCAGGCGAAATCCAGCCCAAAGAGCAGCTTTAAAGGGAGCTCGTGAAGGGCAGTTTTGGCACCGGTTCTTGAGGAGTTTTGGGACAATTTGCTGTTGTAAATCAGGGTCTCCAAGTGTAATTCAAGTAACCACAAAGCAAGCAATCAAAAGAGCAATTGTAAAGTATTTTTCCTTTATTTGTATTGTATTTCATACTTGTATTTGCTTGCATTTGTTGTGTTACTTAGTGTAATCATTTGTACGAGGTTTTTCCACCTCCGACTTATGTCGAGAAGGAGTTATTGTTATAGTGGTGTGTGATTTGCATCGCTAGGGCTCTTACGAGCCCAACCCGTGGAGTAAAAACCATTCGGTTCCGAATCACGTTATATCGATTGTCTTGTGTATTGTGATTGTATATTTGTATTGTATTTTTTATATTTCGCTGCGTACTAACAATCATAGACAAGCACGATCGAAACGACTTCCATCGACGACGCTATTCACCCCCCCCCCCTCTAGCGGGTGCAACGTTCCTAACAGATTTTAGTAAAATACTCTGTCATTCTTCTAAAGTGTGTTCTACCTTAAATTCAACTCCTCCGATTTGCCACTGCACGAGGAATATCAACTGTGAGCGCACCGAGGGCTTACGAATGACCTCGGACGGCCGAGTTAAAGAATAAGATCGACTCGAGTGCTTACGAATTACCTCGGTCGACTTTAGTAAAATACTCCACCGTTCTTCCAAAGTATGTTCTACCTTAAACTCAACTCCTCCGATTCGCCACCATACGGGGAACATCAATTGCAAACACGCCGAGGGTTTATGAATGACCTCGGACGATTGAATTGAAGAATAAGACCGACTCGAGAGCTTACAAACTGCCTCGGTCGACTTTAGTAAAATATTTCTCCGTTCTTTCAAAGTGAATCTACCTTAAATCCGACTCATCCGAACCACTATCACACGGGGAAACAAGAAAACCTTAAAGAAGTGTGTAGCTCCAGCTTTCGTATATAGAGTAATAGTCTATGTATGATAAGTAAGAGTAGTCCATAGTAGATTAAGTTTGGAGTTACTTCTTTAAGACCTTTGAGGAACCTCCTTATACTTAGAAATCCCAAATTTAATACAAATGGACAATAAATAAACTCTAAAGCGAATGAACAACTGGGCAAAGTCTTCTCTTTAGACAGACGTTCAATATATTTGGCAACGAATTTAGTAGCGAGGAGGAACCACAGTATATGATACAGGATGACATCACAATTCACCAGGGGATTTTATATTAGTAACTAATATGTATAACACTTGATGTCTTCCTCCCACCGTGGAGTCATATACAATAGAGAATCTCTGGTGAGGAATTGATGTGACAAGAATCAACATTAATCTAAAACAATTAAATGATAGTATTTTCTCTCTTAATGTTTTGTCCATAAGTTTTCCACAAATGATGTCAATTGATACGGCTCAGATTTTTCATGCCTCGCTCTTGTGCCACCGAGGAAGGATCCTCTCCGATCATATTAGTAAAATTATTCTAAAAAAGTTAATATGTGTTAAATCATCGTCGGTCTATCTAGCGACGATACTCCGATGTTTAAATTAGATCGGATGTTAATAAAAATATATATATTAAAAAAGAGGAAGAGAGCTTATCTCACACTAGAGTAATACTGAGAATGCAAGAAAGAGCCTACTCTTCCTCTCGATCTTCCTTATCATAGGTTTTGTTCCTAATTATTCCTGTAACATAGAAAATTCTGGAATAGCCATGCAATACATTTTTGTGCCATCATGAATTACAACTGCATCCGATCCATACCTCTCATCTTTGTCAGATTTAATTACAGCCGCATTTCTTCCTTTACTCTTCTCGACCAGAACTCGACGAAGCAAAGCAATGGTACTTCCGGTGAACATCGGGGCAGTGATCATATGAATCTTGTCGCGGGAAGAGGTGACTATGACAGTGAGTCGGCGTAGACGATGGAATCACCTTACTTTCAGAAAATAATTGAGAAGAAATATTTATATAATGAACTGTATACACTCAAGCCTTTGCCTATATTGAAGATACTTTAAGTAACCAATGAATATCTCATCCTCGAGATAGCGATTTTGAGCAAGATAGGAGATATACGTCAGATTGGCGGAGCATTGAACAAACTTCAATTGGAGAAGAAACCACTGGCGACCATCAGGATCCTTGTAAGGATTCTTAGGTAGAGATTACGATTCAGTAGATTGATTAACATCTTCTTGACTAGAAGCCGTTACTTTCGAGCCCAGATGAGAACCCCATCTTTGCTCCTTTGCATTTTGGTGGCTTGACCTCTAATATACAGCCGCGTCGACTCCAGAGGGGAGAAGAGAATCATCAGGTCCGCAGTTGAGAGAAACAATAAATGTGGGCGCAGTTGAGAGTCTTCTCCCCGGCCAATATTTCCCATATCGTATCCGTATCCAGAATAACTTTGTTTGTACGATAAATATTTTTTAAAAAAGAATATTTTTGAGTGTCAAAATTTAATTATTCGAACAAGTAAAACAAAGCATATTGAAATCAGCTCTTAAACAGTGATGTTTATATACAGGAAGCGGCTATCCACGCTCCATGGAACTCTAAACATATCCAAATTTTTATAAAAATTTTAAAACGTCCTTTCCGTTTTTCCCTTTGTCCGCACGCGAGCATCGCGAACCCGAACACTCACACTTGACAATCCGTTGTCGCTCAGTATCACCATCGAATGATTGGATTCCGATCATTGTTCGATCGACATCCAACTCGGATCGATTTACGATCGAATTACAATCGGAGTCAAGTCGAATTGCGGTCGGCAGCACTACGACCATTGGAAGCTGCAAATCGTGAATGATTCTGGGTGCAGTTCGTCTGAAATTCGATGGCAGTTCAATTGAAATATGATGCCGACTAGACCATGGTCGGATTCCGATCGAATCGTGATTGGAATCCAGTCGCTCGGCGACGATGTCGGACAACAGCAAGTTGTCAGGTGCGGGTGCTTAGAATCGCAATGCTCACGTGCAGAGAAAGCGGAAAACGGGAAGGGTATTTTAGGATTTTTATAAAAATTGACAGTCGATTGTCAGTCGACTGGTCAAGTGTTCTGACACTTGACAGCTGAGTCGACTATGGACAGTCGATTGAGATTATGACTAGTCGACTGATGGGAGTCGACTGATGATCAACTGCGGCCGAGTGGCTTTGGCAGTCGACTGTCATGTTATGGCAGTCGACTGACCTTGAGCAATTGACTGTCATGGATGGCAGTCGACTATTGGTCGAGGTCACGAGACGTAACGCCGATAATTTATCGAAGCGATCGGCTACGGCAGGCAATGCGCGCTGTATCCATTGGTTTGGATGCTAACGTGAGTCAAGTCCGTTGTGAGACAACGACATTGTTGACAGTCGATTATCACGCACGAAATTAGTTCTATGCAAGGATAATTAAAAGGAGCAACTCGTGAAGGATTTCGTCTATGGTTTCTTGAGAGGTTTTTGAGGTGATTTGAAAGCGGAATGCAAGTGCATTTCAGGGTTCTTCAAGCTCATCCAAGCAACTAACAAGTAAAGCATTCTTGTAAAATTTTCTTTACTTGTTTTTCTTGTATTTGCTTGCATTCTCGTGTATTACTTTTGTAATCTGTTGTAAGAGGTTTTCTCCACCTCCGGAGTATTTTCTGAGAAGGAGAGGCTGATTAGTGATGTTTTGCATCGCTATAGATCATTTGAGCTCAACCCGTGGAGTAGGAACCCTAAAATTCCGAACCACGTTATATCTTTGTGTTTGTGTGTGTCTTGTATTATTTGTCTTTGTTTTAGTTTATTTTCCGCTGTGCACTAATCTTTTTATAGAGATAAGCACGAATGAATTCCAACGATCAAATGAACGCATCATTCACCACCCTCTAGCGCCCGAACTACGTTATATCTTTGTGTTTGTGTGTGTCTTGTATTGTTTGTCTTTGTTTTAATTTATTTTCCGCTGTACACTAATCTTTTTATAGAGACAAACACGAACGAATTCCGACGATTAAATGAACGTGTCATTCACCCTCCTCTAGTGCTCACCGAAGTTCTTAAAAAATTTTATGATGAAAATATTTTTCGTCATAAAAATCTGCAACGAAAAAAAATTTCGTTGCAAAATGACCACCGTGGCTTGGCGCTAAGAGATTAAGATTTTGGAACGGAATTTTTTGTCACAAATTTTGCAAAGAAAAATGATTTTCATCGTAGATTTTTACGATAAAAAATATTTTTGTTGCATAATTTTGGGATAAATTAATTTTCGTTGCAAAATTAGTGACAAAAAGCATTTTCATTGGAAAATTAGTCACTAATTTTACAATAATTTTTGCGATAAAATTTTTATTTGTTACAAAATTTATGATAGGTTTCTATTTTTCATCACAAAAATTTACAACTTATTTGCAATGAAAAAAATTCCATTGTAAATTTTGTGACAAATTTTTTTTGCAACAAATTTATATTAAAAATTCGTTACAAATTTCATCACAATTAAAGTTTTTTCTTTTTTTTTTTAGGAGCATCCTTCACATGTCGTTGCAATTCTTCGTCATCAAAATCTACAACAATTCCCATGAAAATGCTTTAAATGATATTATTTTTAAGCTTATAACTAGGCTATTACTAGTTACACCCGTGACAAATATAGATCTAAGACTTCTATTTAAAACAAAAAACGTCTGAAAGCTCATCCCCAATCAAAAATTATAGTCTTTGAAAACCTCTGCATTACGTGCTCATTTTTATCCACATCAGTAGACTAATTTTAATGGCAATCGACGCGTTCTCTTTTGAATATCCTAATCCTTCACTCGATTACTTACTGTCATTGCTACTATGATGGTACTTTTTGTTTCGATTGCTTCGTCTCCGAAAGCAAATTGCCGAAACAAGGGTAAACAATCAACTCCGGACAATTGTTGTATTTGGTGGGGATTGAGTGAGCCATGATTGAAGAGACCTCTTGCCCTCCATGCATGTGAAGCCAGCTGCTGCTTTCAGTACTTGCCACTGTGATGCATCTTCATTCCATACATCATCCAACACGAGCACAAATCTCTTTCCAGATAATGAATTTTTCAGTTTCTCCCTCACTAACTCTGGTGCTGAGATGTTGATTGATGCACCCGTAGCCAATTCTAAAACAGACTTCATTATCTTTGTGGGATCAAATTCTACTCCAACAAACTTTCCAAATTGAGTTCACCCTCTCATTTTGAAAACATGTCGAGCGAGTGTAGTTTTCCCCAGGCCACCCATTCCAACGATAGCGATGACCTTCACTGTACCATTGTTGCTTCCATCATCATCTATTAACGTGTTGACGATCACCTCCTTCTCTGTCTCTCTCCCTATAACAACCGAACTATATTGGTTATATCAATTCAACCAATATAGTCCTACAATTAATTGTCCGTATTAGATATTCATCATCTACTATATTCAACTGAATGCTTTTGTATTTTACCTCTCTATCCATGCGCAACTAATCTTGGAATGATTAAAATATTTGACACATGTGAGATGATCGGCCAATCTTCGCCTGTCTCCCTTTTGCATCTGCTTTCTAGTTGTGGGGAACACTTTTCAATGTGCAAATCATTTAGCAAAGGGAGGTTCTCCAGACACCTTGGGAGCGATCTTAACTGGGGGCAGTTGAGGATCGATAGCTGACGAAGTGATCCGAGATACTGTAGCCATTCAGGTAAGGTCGTGAGATTCGGGATTTCTTTTATGCATAGATTTTGTAGCACACTGGTTGATGGTGCTCCTGCCATCGAGGATTCCAATTCATCACAACAGCAAATACGTAATGATGCCATATTGAATCCCTCCCAGATGTTATAGGAAGAAATATGCGAACCAGTTATCCACAATTGTTTGAGCGTGTGAAAGCGTTGCAGTTGCCCACGTAAATTCACATTCTTGTGACAGATGTGTATGTCAAACCCATGTAGCGAATTCAAGATTTCTACAAGTTTTTCTGATCGCAACTTTAGACTTTCACAGCTACTGAGACAGAGATACCGAAGTGCGCCGAGACGTCCCACTTTTAACGGGAAGGATGTCAAATTTTTACTTTCCTCGATGGACAATATTGAATGAACCATGATTTGCGACTGCATTTCATTCCAAGGAATAAATTGGAGTTTCTCGCAGCTTTTAATTTCGAGTGTCGTCAAGGATGTGAGGTTTCTTAAGCAGTCACTGGGAAGAGATGTCATGCCCTTCATGGACCCCAATGAGAGATGAGAAAGAGAAGTCATTCTTCCAACACATGAGAGTAGCCTCTCACTGCAGTAATATAGTTTAAGATGTTCAATTCTTGGAAGCTTTGGCATGGTTTTCAGTTTTGGACAAATGAAAATCTCCAGTCTCTTTAGCAAAGGAAACAACTCGTCGACACCATCAGACTCTGACCATTCCTCTAAATAAGTCATCCCTGTCAACCAGAACTCTTGGAGGGAAGGAAAGCCTCTGATTGTTCCGTGCCCATGGAACTCAGCGCCCATGTATTTCACCCCAAACATGCCTTTTATGACAAGTTTTCTAAGAAATTGGAGATTTCCAAACTGAGGAATATGCTCACAATCATAACAGTGTTCGAGAGTAACTTCGATCAAATTTGGTAACTGTGATTCCATCAACCATGTCGGAAATTGTCGGCCCCCGTAATAGGATATGTTCAACTTCTTTAAACCCGTGTTGGGGCAAAGATCATCCAGCATGCTCATGTCATTAGTCTCGGAACGGTCAATATTCTCCGAACCAATAAAAGATAAGGATAATTCATTAAAATCTTTATTCTTCAAAATTTTTCTTCCACCAAAAGAATAATTCCAAGGTTTTTGGCGAAATTTGATGGTCATTTCCCCACGAAGCTTCAAATCCTCAAGTTCTGTGATTGAGCATGAGTCAATTCTATTCCCACCAACAAAGCATGGCAAACTTCTAAGACTTGTCAGTCGTGACAACCCAAGGGGCATGTGAGTCAATCTACAATAATTGCAATCGAGATACCGAAGGCTTTGCAAATTCCTCAATTTTTTGGGTAACTCCCGAAAGTCAGCATTCCCATGGAGACTGAGATATTGCAAATTCTGAAGAGCAGTTATGGTGTCAGGCAAAACTTTAATGTCATTTCCAGATAAGTCGAGATATCTCAAATGTATCAAATTTCCTATGGATGCCGGCACCTTTCTAATGCCATTTCGACTCAAATCTAACACCCGCAAGAATTTCAATTCCGAGAAGATGAGTTGAAGTAGATTGGTATTCAGATGCAACTGACAATATCTCAATATCAGGGTGCGTAAGTACAAAGGCCTCTGAAAATACCCCCCAGAATCGTTTAATAAATCTTCATAACACAGACGCAAATGATATATTCTCTTTTGAATATCATTATTTAGCTGAGAAAATTGAAGACTGCAATATTCATGTTCAGATACTGATTGTGCTAGATCATGTATCAAATCATGCATTGTGCACTTAATTACATCACAACCATAATCGTACTTCTCAGAAGGTGCCGAGAGAAAGAATGACCTCGATACTAAATCATTAAAAACACGGTTGCCAACTGTTTCGGCATCAAAATTATCCTTCGAACGTATGAAACCATTTGCTGTCCACAGCTGAATCAACTCATCCTTTTTCATCACATAGTTCTTTGGGAATAGGGAGCCAAATGCAAAGCACTTTTTTGACCACGGAGGAAGAGCGTCGTAGCTCAACCGGAGCACAGATAAGATTTTTTGGTTCTCATCTTCCAGTTGCCATATTTCACTATTTAACACTGAGGACCAATAAGTTTCATCTCGAGTGTTATGGAGCATGCTACCAAGAGATATTGCAGCCAAAGGCATACCACCACATTTCTTGACAATCTTTCTACCAATTTCCATCAAGACCTCCTCATTTGCTTCTTCGCCTCGAAAAGCAAATTGCTGAAACAAGGGCAAACAATCATCTTCAGATAGCTGTTGTATTGAGTGGGTCTCGAATGAATCCATTATCGAAGAGACCACTCGGCTACGGGTAGTCATTAAAATTTTGCTTCCTCTTGCCTCACATGTTAAGGCTGTTTTCAATTCCCCCCACTTGAATGGATTTTCATTCCACATATCATCCAGGACGAGTAGAAATTTCTTCCCAGATAATGCATTTTCCAGTTTCTCTCTTATTAACTCTGGTTCTGAAATGTTGACTGATGCACCAGTAACCAGTTCTAAGACAGACTTCATTATATCTGTAGGATCAAATTCTTGTCCAACAGTTTTCCACTTGCAAAAATTTACAAAATGAGCTTTCACCCTCTCATCATGGAAAACATGTCGAGCGAGTGTGGTTTTCCCCATGCCACCCATTCCAACAATGGCGATGACCTTCATTGTACCGTCCCTGCTTTCATCATTATTTATTAACATGTCGACAATCTTCTCTTTCTCTGTTTCTCTCCCTATAACAACCAAACTATTGCACGAGTGGATCTCTCTGTAACCACTTGATGACATCTGGATAGTGTCTGGTGGCAAATTAAGAATAATAGACTTTTGTAGCAAAATAGAATCTAGACTCTTTGTTGCCGCTTTTATCATGCCACTTATCCTGCTCTTAAAAACAAATTGATTGTCAGATGAGAAGAAATCACGCACCGGCATGAAATATGCCCTTGATCTTTGCTTCCGCAAAGCTTCAGTGTCGTAGTAATCCACAGCATCCTCCAGATCGTAGGCCAAGTATTTGAGCTTCTTCAGCAAGATCTTCGCTGGGGCATCCTTCACAGAGATGGCCTCGAAATGTTGGATCACCGTGTCAATAATTGTTGACAACTCCTTGAGCATCTCCATCCTCCCTTCTATATCAATTAATTCTTTGAGTCTCTTGTTGAGTTGGAGGAGATCTGCCACCCAGTTGGCCGCCAAGCGAAACGCAGTAGTTGCCAAAGCTGCTTCGATAGCCATGCCTGCGACTGGGAACGATCCACAAGTTGTTCGATTGCTGTGGATATGGCTGCTACCTTTGCAGGAGAGAAGAAAGAAGAAGCAATAATTAATGGGCAGGGCGACGACTTCTTTTGAATAGATATTAATTAAATCGATATATTTAATTTCCAGCTCACCGTGAGAAAATCTTTTAAAAATATTTTCTATTCCTCAAAAAGTCTTTTTTTATATTATTTAAATATAACATTGCCTGAGAAATTTATTTATATATTTTCGAATTGCTTCAAATAGATAGGATAATTTATTTTACATGGAAAAGAAAGATCCATATATTTTAGTTGACATCGCTATGTTTTTTTTAATAATTTAAAAATACTTTAATGCCACAATATTTTATTAATGTCAAAATATTTTTAAAATATTTATTTTATTATAAAAACATTCCTGATGAAAATATCTTTTTTATACTTTTAAATTACCATTTATATTGCTCTTTTTTTATGAAATCTTTAACCTGAAAGTTTTCGATCTTTAAATTATTTTCTAAAGATAAATAAAATTATTGAACATTGGAAGAGGAAAAAAAAAGCTATCTGATTATTATTCACTTGAATTTTAATGTGGTCAATACTGACGGTTGGTCTAATATTTCAATTAATTTATAAATTCAACTAATTATCCTCTTACTCAAAAAAATATTTTAAAAAGTAATTAATTAATTAAAATAAAAAAATATGTATTACACACTCACAATGATTTCTTTATTTAAATAGCTGTTAAATTAATATTTTCTATTCGTACGGATAACAATAATAACGTGTGATACAAATAATGAATTAGATGGAGAATTCAGTGGTTATTATATACAGATATAATATTATAAGATAACGAGTTAATTTTTTATAAATATGAGAGTATCATCTCTATATATACTGATTATTAATTTTAAAAGTTAAAGATCTATCGTACTTTATTTTTCTTACGATAGTCAAAAACAAATGGATACAAGGCGATGGATTGATCTTGATTGGCAAGGCAAAGCAGGACCACGCTTTCAAATTTGATAATATTATTTATCAGCTACAAGTACAGCTCGATGAGAGGCTCCTGCCGTCCCTTCAAATCCTCTGTATGTATATATAGTCCGCTCGATGATATACCTCCCTCGAATGCACCTCCTCTCGACTGCTGGCGAAATGCTAGTTGGGCAGATTCCTAATTTTTGGATCTATGCACGATTTTTTGCACTCTACGTTGATCCACACTCATTGTCGACATCGTCGCCGTGCTGTCCGACCATCAAACCGAGCACGATCGACGCGTAATTTGTCGGTGGTCCGACGGGGGTCGGATTCCGATCGATTAGCACTCGAAATCCGATGTAAACCGATCGAAAATGATCAAAACACACGACCGGTAGTGGCGCGGTCACTGCCGGCCGCGATCAGGTCGGATTCGGGCCGAAATTCGACAGTGGACAGATCGGCAGGCGACATTGGCCCGTCCGTCGTCGGATTTCGACATCAATTTGATCGGAATCCGACCCGATCACGGCTAAAATCGGGCACCCGATTCTGACGGCGAATTTCGGCTACGATTCGGCCAGCCGACAGCCGAATCGCGACCAACCAAGTATAGCAGACGAATCGACATCGACTGTCGGTCCGTCCGACGCCGAATTCCGATTGCGATTCGGTCGGAATCCGGCCCGATCGCGGCCGACAATGGTCACACCACTGCCGCCCGCGTGTTTTGGTCATTTCTGACCGGTTTGTATCGGATTTCAGGCGTTAATTGACTGGAATCCGAGCTCCGTCGGACCGTCGGCGAGTTGAACATCGATCGCGTCCGGTCCGACAGCCGATAGTGGCCGGACGGCACGGCAGCGACGTCGACATCGTGCATGGCTCACGCTAAGAGTGCACGGGCAAGTAGGAGATCGTTTATATATATATATATATATATATATATATATATAGTACGTTGAGCGTTTAATTTCGGGTAATTAATTTTAATTAAGTTTTTTTGGGGGCGATAAGGATAAAGAATGATGGATCACTCGCCGATCGCAAATGGCAGCAGCGTCTTTAAGTGAATCTCGTTCTGCTTCGACGACCATCGAATGATCGTCTGAGCTTCCCAGTTGAGCTTCAGTGGCTCTTTAATTGTTTTACGAACAAATAAATTTTCTTTTTCTCTTTTTTATTTTTAATGTTTGTGTTTCTAATTAAGTTTGGCTCGCGAATTAAGTTTTCGTTGTCATATAATTTTTTTTTCTGCAAAGTTTTCTTTTAAAAAATATAAAGAGAAAGCAGTGTACTGAATGTTTCATTTCTTTTGTCACTTTAGATTTTACTTATAAATAATCGAGGTTATCCTTTTTAAATTGTTAATTTTATTTTTCTTACTTTTTGAATTTCTCATAGGTAGTTTATAATTTTATGGTGTTTTATCTTTTATAAATGCATTATATATAAAAAGTGAATAAATCTCCAATCCATTGCGTAAAATATAGATGCATCTCATACACAAAGCCTGAACGACACTTAATTGAATATAATATAAGAACACAGACAAATTATAATCCACCAAATAAAAAACATTCAAGCTTATACAACTTGCAAATAAACCCTAGGTCCCATCGAGTGCAAAGCCCATACTCTAAAACATATATATCTATATAAATGTATATAATTTACAGATTAATTTATATCTTATCAATTGCTCTTTTATTTTCACACATTCATTCACAAATAATATTTATAATTTTAATGATGCACAAAATAAACTTAAAAAGAATCTTCATCAAATAGATCATTTTGCTCTTCTTTCTTTCTGGTTTTGCAGGTTAGCATATGTGGACAAGAAAACAGCAGAGCATATCAATTCAACCAATATAGTTTTACAATATTTATATTCCGTATTAGAGATTCATCATCTACTTTATTCAATTGAATAATTTTATATTTTATCTCTCGATGCATGTGATGTGTGATTAACTTTGCTGTGCAAGCGCTTCTTAATTTTGATTATTGGAAAATTTATTTTGAATTAAAAAATTGAATACATTGTGGATAGAGAGAGAATCATTGAACTACTTGATAGTAAAACAGAAATACTATGTTAAGAAAAGCATCAATCCATTGAAGCATGAAATGCAGAAAATAATATTGTATTAAAGATTATAATACTAGAAAAATTATTGTTATATGGTATAAAAAGGAAGGTGATAGTGTCAAATTAAAATGCACACATGTACAGTAGATCGTAGTCATAGAATATGACACTAATTAAAATGCACACATTTATTTTATACGTTATGCAATAATAAAAAGAGATATAGTTTAGGGTTTATTTGTCTAAAGACTTAGTAAAAAAGAATCAGTTAGGCTTTAGTCAACTTAAGTTGTATTCACAAAACTTGTTCATTATCTTCTTTGAAAGCACCATTTACCTTGAGAACCATTAGCTATAAATGGATGAACGGCATGACCACTGGATTACCGTGCAACAATAAAATGTTTATATAGTTTTTTTTTTTTTTTTGGGTATCTTCGGTTCTATTTTCAACTTATGATATATTGTAAAATATTTTTTATAGTAAAATAAAAAATCTTAGAATATTAAACTATTGGATCGTACTTATGAATTTATCATGATGACTAGTGATACCATGATAATCTAATTTAGGAATTGAGATGAAGAATATCATACGTAAAATACTGTCGGAACCGATTGAACTCGACCCATGGGAGTCGACCGAGCTAACAGGGTTGAGACGTAGAACAGGATGGATAAGTCCTAATATCAAAAGGGGACCCGATGAGCAACCTAGGGTACAAGTTTGAGGCTGACTCATGAAGTGAGTCGGAGATTGACTCGAGGAGTAATGTAAAACACAAGGGATGAGTCATATAACTAGAGTGGATCTAGATATCAATAGACAATGTACGCCTTGACTTGAGTGAACTAGGAGAATCTCGTCAAGAGGGAAACCGAGTCAGTATTTGACCCCACGAAGGAAGAGAGGGTGAAGAAGAGGGGCAAAATATTTCCCGAAGACACTAACTTATGAGACTTCGTTATATGATATAATAAATTAGGACCCCACACAATATTCACAGGAGCCTTCATTCCTTATCCTCTTAACAGAATTGTTCTCCAGGACAAATGAGCCCTCCACGTGGACGGTGATCTAAATAGTTTATTATATTACAATTGGCGGGGGAAGAGGAGGATAAAAGCCAAGGAAGAAGAAGAGAGAAGGGGATATTTTTCTAATCCGAATCCTAATTCATCGGAGGGGGGAGCCACACCATCGAGGGAGGAGGAATCCACATTGTATCGGGAGGGAAGGAGGAGACTACGGAGGAGGGGAAAAAAGGTCATAGTCCGAAGGAGGAAGAGAAGAGCAAGGGGAACCTTTGAAGTTGATTCTATTCCTCTATTTTGTACATTGCTGAAGTTGTAAGAGGTTTTGCTCCATCTCTGAAAATATTTTAAAAGAAAAAGAAAAACTTCATAGTGGAAGTGTTTTGACACCATAGTTCGTTCTAGAGCTCACCCCGTGAAGTAGGAATTGAAATTTCGAACCACGTTAAATCATATATCATTGCTATTTGTGCTTGGTTCTGCATTATTTATTCATCTTTATTATTATTGCAGTCGGAGAGGATCCTAAGCTTTTTTGACACCATCGTTTTCTGCATCACAAGGAAGTGAAAAAATCCACATATCCACATCAACTAGTAAAATATTTCTATGGAATCGGATCGATCACTCTCTTCTGATTAGATATACTATGCTATTTTTTTTTAAAAAAACATGAATAATCCAACTTGGATCGACTAGAGTTGCATGGTAAATACAATTTTAGCAATATTATAACACAAAATATTGGATAGTAAAAATAAGAAGACAATATATCTCGTCGCTTCAAACACTTATGCACGTGATAAATAATTATTCTTGGGAAATGAAATGTGACGAAAATAAAATAGGATTAAGCATTCTGTATGTAATTAATTCCGTAAAAGATTAGAATTGTAAATTTAAACGACTTCATCGATATATTTCATAGTCATTATAAAAGAGATAAATCACAGAAAGTTGAGTTTTGACGTGATGGTCAAGACATATAAGAGTCATCTGGATTTAGAAAAAATATTTAGATCTTCTCCGAAATCGATCCATGACACTTCTATAAGTACTGTTGTGTCTTAATTATCATATTATCCCCGTGGAGACTACTTCTGTATGTGATTAATTGATTCATGAAAATGAAATAAATCTTCGTTCCTTATCATACATTAATTTTGAATCGATTAATCCTAAGAATAATCAATTTTGTCATAACACTAAATAAATTTTATATAAAATATATTCTATTGATCATCGTAATAAAACAAAAAGCGCTCGGTCAACCATCTCGATAATTACAGTGTCTTTTATTTGTCATTATATTTGTAAAAAAATATTATAAATATATCATGAGTAAAGATCGAATGTATACTTTACACGTTGCACCGTAGCATAGCGACCACTTCTTCTCGTATTTCTTTCAATAGATACTAAATCGATAATTAAAAAGATCCGTAGATCGGTCTAACTTCCAGCTTCCATGACAAAAAGATCTGTAGATGGACGACGACTTCTTCCGGTCTTCCGTGACATCGATCATCGAAAACGATCATCGAAACCGTTACAACGATCGAAATATTTTAATTGACGTTGCTGTGTTCTTTTAATAATTTAAAAATACTTTAATGCCACAACATTTGATTAACGCCAACATATTTCTAAATTTTTTATTATACTCCAAATTAAAATATCTATTTTGTACTTCTAAATTTCCATTTAAATCGTTCATTTATTGATGAAAATCTCTGATATGAAAATTTTCAGTCCCTAAATTAATTTTTAAAGTTAAATAAAATTATCAAAAATTGGAAAAAAAAAAAGAATAGCTATCAGATTATTCACTTGAATTTTAATGTCGTCAATAACAATTAATTTTTAAATTCAATTACTTTAGCCTCTTACTCAAGATAAATTAAAAAATAAAAGAAAAAGTATGTATTACACATCCACAATGTTTTTTTTTTACCTTAATCAGTTGAAAGTTTAATCGGAGAGAAAAAGTTATAAAGATTTTTTTACTCCGTTTTTCTCTTTATTTAAAAAAATTAAGAGAAAGCAATGTTTGTTTTTTTTTCCACTGCATCTCATATTCTCATTGATGACACATAAAAAGCTTGATAATCAGTTTATTAAAGAGACGTTAAAAGAAGAAATAATATTTTAAAACCACGGCATATTGAAATAAGCTCTTAAACAGTGATGTTTATCACACTCCATCAAACTCTAAACATATTCGAATTTTTATAAAAACTTTAAAATGTCCTTTCCATTTTTCACTTTGTCCACACGCAAGCATTATGATCCCGAGCACCCACGCCCAACAATCTGCTACCGTTCGGTATTGTCATTGAGCGATCGGATTCCGATCGCGATCCAATTGACGTCAAATTTTGATCGAATTCCAATTGAATTGCAATCGGAGTTAGGTCGAATTGCGTTCGCTAGCGGTGTGACATTGGTGATCGTAAATCGGGAACAATTCCGTGGGCAACAACGAGTTGTCATGTGCGGGTGCTCGGAATCACAATGCTCACACACGGATAAAGTGGAAAATGGAAAGAATATTTTAGAAATTTTTATAAAAATTATAAATAAAACGGAGGAATAAAGAAAAATTTATAAATTCTTACGTATAAAAAAAATTTAAAAGTTATATTAACTCAAAACTTATTCCATATATAGAATTTTAAACCTTTTTTATATTTCGATAACATGCCTATTTTTTGTAAAATATTTTTTTCTAATAAAAACTTAATTTTTATAATAAAAGCTAATAAACTTTTTTTTTGAAAAAAAATCTAAATAACTTTTTTAAAGTTTTCAACTAATTTTAAAAATTGATATTTTAGATAACTCTCGATTTTCTGCTTGACATATTTAGTTATTTTTATTGTGCATTTATAAATATCGAAGAACTATTAGGCTAACAAAGGATGTCGTCCTCATGGCATGCATTAGATCTCTTGGTTACAGTTCTTTGTTGCAGAGGCGAAGTAGCAGAGAGCGAAGAGCTCGACTGTATTGCAAGTTAATATTATCGACCTATATATATATATATATCTATATATATATTTTTGATGATATTAAAGTTCTAGCGGATAATAATAATTTAGACACTGAGACAAGAGAATCGTAAACTAAGCAGGAGAAGAGGACACGAGAGAGCTGCTGGAGCTTCAGATTCATGAAAACAGGACAATTTGAACCTTCATTAAACTAAGCACCATGAAAGCCAGCTGCTGCGAGCTCAGAACAGAGACTTTGGATTCTTTATGCGAGTTTAGAGGTTTTTTATGGCAGATGCTCACTCCCTCGTCTTCTTTCTGCAGGAAAAACGAAAACTAAATGGAGGAGGTGATAGTGGCGGCACTATTTCTTTCCCTTTCTTCAGTAAATCTCTCTGTTGCTGGATTCGGTTTTGGTTAAAAATACAACTTTTAGTAGAAAGTTTGAATCTTTCATGTTGAATCCGAGAGCAGTTGCAGTTAAATCTGAGAATTTGTGACATTATAATGAACAGGAGTTTCGTGGTGCTCAGAGCTCCTAATTAACCTCGAAAGCTATTCTTTCATGGTGAATCAAAGAAAAGAATTCCCATCCCGTTTAACTTTCTTTGGTATCCTACTCTTTTATTAGATTTGCCAATGGTTAAAAATCCAAATTTTAGCAGGAAGCTCAAGACTTCATGGTAAATTTAAGAGTTTTTTCAGTGAAATATGACATTTTACCATAGAAAACCAGACCTTTATTAAAAACAAGGGAACTCAAAGTTACTATCTCATGAGTTATTCTACAAGATGATATTTTTTTTCCTTCCTTTTTTTTCTAATCCAGAAAAGGCAAAGAATCCTTATTTACGAGAGCAAGAAGCCCACACACGCAATCCCCATAACAATCACTGAATCTAGTCGTAAATTTGAGAGCTTGTATTCTTCATCCAACTAAAATCATTCTTCCTTGATTCTGAGCATGTGGTTTCCTATTCTATCCTACCTAAAATCTAATTGTCCTATTTGATCTTATCCGTAGTTTTGTAATAATTAAATCATCAGATGAAGTCAAATCCAACAGAAAGGAAGTCTAAATTTTCACCCATTTTCAGATTTTTCAATGGCTGGGTCCTGCTCTAAAACGACAATTCTAGGATTCTAATTACTGTTCTTGATTAGATAAGCATGCCTAACTTAGTGGATAAAAAAACACATAGCTGTGAGGAATAATGGATGTGGACTCCAATTTGTAAGCGAACACCAAATAAGAAATTGCGAAGATGATTGGTCATTTATGAAGAGAGAGAGAGAGAGAGCATCTCCCAATTAGTATCTTATAGTCCTCTCAGAGGTGAGGAGTTTCTCCGTCTGGAATATCTTCTTCAATGATTACATGGAGACTAAGTGAGGTTTGCAATTTTATGGTGATCTCGTTTTCTCTCTCTCTCTTTTTGCCCTTTTGTTTCATCAGTCTTTTGCTATCATTACGAGCAATTCCTTTGGAATTTTGAGTCAATGATGGCAGCATCACTGTGATGACACGAGGAGAGAGTTCCAGGCTTCTTCATTTGGTATTTATGAGGGCAATAAATGGAAGAGCGATAAGATGACAGAAAGGAAGATGTTCGATAAGCAACCAAAATGATGAGTTTGCAGGTGAAAAAAAAAATCCTCTCGTCATTTGTTCTGTTTCCTTTTTATTTGGTTCATTTGAAGATTGTTTATATAGTGAGTTCAAGAAGGATCCTAAAGTTGAAATGTGAAAATCTTCCTTGTTTTTGAAGTCAGTTCATCATCAATTAGTCCAAATACTTCTCTTAATTGCTTTTTTCTCCCTTGAAATCAGACATTCTTGAGATCTGATCCTTTTGCTTATTAAATAATCTTGAATCACTAGCGTTTCTTTGCAATTAAAACAACTTATGATGTCCTCTTGGATAATTAATATTTCATAATGCATGTTTCTCGAAAGAATTTCTATGTTCTTCAAATAAAATTTGACCTTCTCCCCTTTAAATATACTGCACCGTCTGAAACTTTCATTGAATTTTCAGATATTTTCTCATCCTATGACAGAAGAATCATTCTGCAAAATTATCAAGAGAGAGTTACTTGTTCTGAAATAAAGAATTCCTTCTCAGAAATGAATTGCTACTCTGACGATGAGTTGGTAATCATTTTTATGTTTGGTTTTTACTCTCCTCTTATGCTTATCCTTCCACTCTCCAGGCGTAACTCTTTCTTCCCCCCTGAATAAATTAAACCTGCTAGTTGTTTTGTTTCTCTGGCTAATTGTAACTTGTTATTTTGCTCGATGCAGAAAAGTTAAAATTAATGATCTACCTCATCATTATTTTACTTGTGCTGTTAAGCTATTAATCAAAGATTATCCAATAAGTTGCATCTAGTTCGTCAGATGATAGTATGTTCTCTTTCTTTTCTTTTCTGAAAACTTGAATTCTACTCTGATCATTAGAAGCAAAAAAAAAAAAAAGGTTAAAAGGAGAAGGATCAAGATTTTGGCTAAGGAATCAGGCTTTCTTAGCCTAAGACTTCATCTCCTATTCATCCTTGATTTTATTTCTTTTCAGGAATGGGCTCAAAGCTGCAAACATAAAATAAAGTATTCACCGCCTTGAAAAGAAGCAACAGTTTGCCAGTAACTGTAGCAGTGAGGGCTTCAGATTCAAATGCTTTGGACCGACGTGGGTTTCCAATGAAGAAACATGTCGAATGCCATAGCAGAGATTCTGTGAGGAATACAATGTTGAAGCACGAAGACATTTTCAGGCAGCAGGTTAAACAAAATGCCACATTTTAATCGCACTTCCACCACAAAAAGCACATTATTGCTAACTCACCGAGACGAGCTGGATGATGTAGGTTCGTGAACTCCATCGTCTGTATCGAGTCCAGAAGATGCTGATGACTGAGCTGGCGAACAAGGAAGCAGAACTCCATTCCTTGCCGGAAGCTACCGCGGCAGTGGCAGATACAAAGACTAGAATCTGGAGCAGTGCTTCAACCTCAGAGATCACCCAAGCTTCTCGAGTCAGTAATGTGAACCAACCTGCAGCTTGCAGCACAAGGGCGGGAGGCCTCCTCTCGAGGGAACTAAGTTTCTGCTCTCGTGACCGATCGAATGCGCATGCCATGGGCTTTGAATTCGACCAGCCAGCTGAAGAGGGCACTTTCAGAGGAGACAGGAACACCAAGCAGCTCCAAGAAACATGGTCTGATGATGGAGCTGGAATTGACTTGACACTCAGCATAGTTTGCGGTTCTAGAAACAAGAAAGAACAAAGGTTTTCGCCATGTCTGAATGCCGAAATTGGCTGCTCAGACCCAACTGCAAGTGATATCAGGTTGAGGCAGATTAAGCAGGAGAAAGAAGAGGATTGTAGTGATTCTTCTTCTGGCCTGGACAGAAAAATGGTGAAGAGCCCCCCGTGGCTTCTGCGTGCTCTAAATTTGAACAAGACATGAAACAAACATAAAACTTTGTTTCTTGTTTCTTGCATTATTCTTGATTGAAAACAGGTGATGAGGACTCTGAGCAAAGGACCTTCTACATTAGCAGCCAAAATTGATTGATTTATACGGTCAATATGTTTCTTTGGGTTTTCAAGTTTGATATATATATATATATATTTTTTTTTTCTTGATTTCTTTTACTTTGCCATTAATTAGAAGTACTTCAACAACATAACATGTCTTTTCATTCCAAATATATTTCAAGAAGCTGAACTTGGTCCATAATTTTAGACTACGATATTTTCGTAAATTTAACTGCTCCCTTCCGAGGATCATCAGTTATGATCATATTCAGTGTCGATCCTCGAAGTTTAGAGATTTTTAGCGAAACAATAAAAATTGAACTCATGAATTTTTTTTTTTTTATATTAATTGGACTCTTTTACATATTTTTTTTTTTTTGAAGATCAAATTTTGAACCTGAGTGAGCCCCAACAGCGCCCACTCTGATCATATATATTATCCCTGTCAGTTAGTTTGAGGATGTTATTTTCTGATAAAATGATTGTTTTTGTTAGACTGTTTGATTAATATATAACTCAGTTTATCTGAAATGTATGATAACGATTAGTCAAGTTTCATTGTTTTTATGAATAAATCATAAAAATATATGTCTGAGAATTTTTTGTCTTTTATTTTCATTCTCTCTTTTTTCAGAAAATAAAAAATAATTTTTTTTTCCAATTTTTCAGAGAATGCTCTTTTATTTTTTGAAAAACAAAAATAGAAAAAAAAACGATTATTTTTCGTTTTCTAATTTTTCAAAAAATACTCATTTATTTTTTGAAAAATGGAGATGAAAAATATAAACCAAACACGTTTTTTTCATTTTCGCAGAAAATGAAAATGAAAAATAGAAAAAAAAAACTCCTACCAAACGCCCCTTAACTTCTTATTTTCTTAGAAGAATTTACTGAAAAAATTATAGGTACTGTAAAATATATATGGTTGATTGTAAAATATATGTATTGTAAAAACTATATTTTATGCAGGTAAGACAAGATGGAGCATAGAAATCCAATCTAAAAAATATCAGTTATACTTGATGACTACTTTTGAATTCAAGAGACATAATATTTTATGATGATGATAAGCAGAGAAGTCTATCTGTCTCCAGTCTCTACGTGAGAAAATATGTTCATATATGGATTTTCATCAACCCTGAGAAACATTATCTTCAGATATATGTACAACTTAAAATTCAGTTTTGGAGCTTAATTACATCACCTTAATGGCCAAACAGTGTGGGTCTTGCATCTGTACGGAATGAAGAGTCTTAGACTGTTTAATGCTGTGATATTTTGTCAATGTCAAGCCCTTTTAGTTTGACGACTGATTCCACATGCTCTTCAGAGTGTTCAGCTCTCTTATCCTGCAAAAAAAAAAAAAAACACCCATTTGTATAGTAACATTTTATTGTTGCATATTTAACCAAATCCACCTAATGGAATCGTCTCTACGAGATATATTTTAATTTGTATAAATGGCAGAGTGCAAGGGTCTGTCTGTCTGCATGCATACGGAGCTTTCTCTTTTCTTTCATTGTTTTCCCCCTTTAGATACAAGTGGTGAATGTGAGATTGCATGGCATGAACTGTGCAGTGAAAATGATCTCAATGTGTAACTAAAACCTAACTAAGAATCATTTGGCATCGACCAGAAGGAAAATGACAGGAAGAGAGACAAAAAAAAAAGAAGGAAAAGGACTACAAAAAACGAATTCTGGATTGGAATTTTGGCCCATACAACTAGTAATTTTGGCAATACTGCAGGTCCAAGTTGGGCCCAGTTATATTTTAGATTTTTTTTTTTTAATGATTTTTCAGTATGGATTTTGAGAATTTTGTACTGATTTTACAGGTCTACGATTTTCTCACTGAAAAGTGAGATTTTCTATTGTTTCTGAATAGCTCTGAGAGAAGAGTCTAAGGTGGATTGAGCAACACAGTCTTATGCCATTTCCATCATACTTTATTTTGTGAAGTAGACTTATACTGAATCAAGTTAAATTGCTTTCATCTTCTTTTTTATAGTTATTGTACTATATCATAGGAGACAAAGATTTTACCACCTTACGTTAAAATGGTGAATTTGGATATTATAGGCACCATACTTCAATCTAAAAGTATGTGGCTCGACGTGACCATTCTAACAAGTGGAATCTCTTATAGTGGTCTTACTGAGGCTTTATAGTAAACTGAACAGTCGACATTGCCGTTTGTAAGGAAAAACTTGCAGTATTCTGTTTTTTGCCTCTTTTGTCACAGTTTCTAAGCGTATAATGTTGGCTATGAGAAATGCTATCTTATTGCATCTATCGCCGGTCATGACGAAGAACAGAGCTTAAGCATTTCGAGTCACATGATTTTTGGTACAAAGTTGATGGTTGCTCCGTGGTCCACAGGCCAACTTGAGACAACTGCTTGAAATGCAAACAAGGTTAGGAAGCCACTCCTTTTACCACCTGTTCAACATGATAAGTAGCTTCCTTGTCCCCAATTTCATTTTGTTTCTTACTTTGTACTCGGCTCTTCGGATTTATAGCTCTTTCCCCATTGTCGCATTCTGGTTAATTTTAGGTGTTGGCAATCATTAGATTTACCAATTTAACAGACGAAACATAGCACACTGGTAGGGCTAGCTTGTGATTCATTTGTCTTCTTTCAGAATCGAGACAATCATGCATGTGATTGTTGTCATGTTTCTTGAACTGGATTCCAAGTCAATGCTTTTCTTCTAAATTTGGTTGACAGTACAATCCTGCACCTTCACTTAACATGTGTTGAGCTCTCAATTTTACTGGCAGATCCAACTAACTTTGTAGTTCGAGACACTGTTGATGAAGGCTTAAGCATTCCTAGGGTACAAATTAAACAGTATGCAGTCCAAGGGATGAGCTATGTCCTACTTTACATAACCAGTGCAGTTTAGTGCCTAGATTTTAAGACGAGTGATCATGAATGGGAGCTTGCAGTCCACAACGATGAGGTGTCGGATTCTTCGTCGGAGTAGTCCAAATCATCAAAGCCCCAAGACTCTTCTTCCTCCTCCTTGTCCTCGCTTAGCATCTTCAATGCATCTTGCAAAATCTCTTTGCCTTCGATTATGTTCAGTACCTGCCATTCCCCATTTGTGACCTCGTCAAAACAGTCGTTTGATCCATAGAAAAACACAGTGAAAACGGTGGAGATTCATGAGCAACCCGTGACGCGAGAATAAATTCATGGATTTTTCAAGTGTCTAGTTTCTGTAGCTATTGAAGCAGATTCAACAAATAATTTTGATTGTTGGTTGAGATTGGCAGTTTATGAAGTATAAATATGGCAATTTGCTGTTGCATAATTCGATCACTATTCTTATCATTAGAATATGCTTCATGGTCAGGAGGTAATCAGATATGAATGTATGCTGGTAGGCAAGAAAGCAACCAGTTGCCAAACAATCACAGCGCCTCGAACCAGTAATACGATTAGAAAAATAAGAACAATAAGCAAAAAGTCACGAGATTCAGCATCTACTTGTATTATTTGCAACATTTCAGTTTCGTAAAAGATGCTCAAATCTTTTAAATATATCGTCCAAACTCTAGCTACTTCACTACAGTTTCAGTATAATTCAACTACCTTTCAGTTCTACTAGTTTCTTACTCACATAACCATTGGTTAATTCCTTACTTAGTTTAGCTTTTGAGGATATATAGATACCTCAGTCATCGATGGGCGAGATGCCGGTGCCGCCCTGATGCAAAGGGAGGCTGCAAAAGTGAGCTTGTGTAGTTGTTCATAGTCGTAATGTTCTTCTAATCTCGAATCGAGCAGCATTCTTACTGTGCCATCTCTTAGATGAGGTTTTGCCTGCAGTCAGTGAAGGTCGATCTAAGTAGCAATGGGTTTAGTGAGGACTCTCGATCACATTGAGCACACACTTACCCAGCTAACCAAGCTTGTGTGAGAAACATCGACCGGCTTCCTTCCCGATATGATCTCCAAGAGGAACACACCAAACGCAAAGACATCAGTCTTCTCATGCACAATCCCATGCATGAAGTACTCCGGTGCCAAACACCTAATCACACACAGGCTTCATTTGCTAGAATTCATATACACAACTCAAACTACTACTTTTAAGTTAACAAATTGAGTTTTAAGTGTAAATACCCAAATGTGCCTTCAATGGGCTTCACTGTGAGATAGCTCCACTCCGATGGAAGCCATTTTGCAAGCCCGAAGTCTGATACCTGTGAATCGATCAGTGATCAGATGGTGTTTACAGAGTAGAGTAAAAACTTCTATTT
The DNA here is from genome assembly GCA_025175895.1 of Wurfbainia villosa. Classification (NCBI taxonomy): domain Eukaryota; kingdom Viridiplantae; phylum Streptophyta; class Magnoliopsida; order Zingiberales; family Zingiberaceae; genus Wurfbainia; species Wurfbainia villosa. Next base: position 9,371,532 of record CM045998.1, on the reverse strand, counting down.
TGAAGAACTAATGATGTTATGGAGAGCTACTTGAGGCTCAAAATTATGATCGAGGAGTATATTGGAGGCCTTGATGTCTCTATGGATGATCCTTCTCTGGCAATCCTTGTGCAGGTAATGCAGTCCTCTTGCACTTCCCAGAGCAATCTTGTACCTCAACTTCCACTCCAATGGAGGACTGCTCTCATCTATATCGATTTAACGTGGAGGTGAAACTGATAATTACTTTTGAACTCTAAAGAGTTTTATCGAAGTTAGTACCGTGGATGTTGGAGGAGACTGAGCCGTTGGAGGCGAACTCGAAGATCAGATAGAAGCCGAGCTCAATGCAGCATCCGACGAGGGCCGAAACGTTGGGGTGGCGGACATGGCCGACGGTGCCCAGCTCCGTCAAGAAGTCCCTCTCCTGCTCCGACGACGACGTGAGGGCCATCCGCTTGACCGCAATCGCCTGTCCGTCCTCGAGCACTCCCCTGTACACCTCCGCGTACCCTCCCCTCCCCACCAAGTTGCCTGCTAAATCCTCGCAAGAAAAGGGGTCATCGCCGGTCCAGACGAAACGGTTGAGGTAGCAACCGCAGAGCACGAACCTTGGTGGAAGCCGTCGGTGGCTTTGTGGATCTCCTCGTGGGAGAAGCATCTCCAGGCAGGTTTGTTCAGTGGTTGGGCATCGAGCAGAGGGCGCGGCTCTTCTTCTTTCCTGTTCCTCCGGCCAAATTTAAATAGCTGAAGCATGCTTTTGAGGCCCATTCCTTCCCGAAGAAGACGAAGCAAGTGCCTTCAATGGATTTTAAGAAAGCGATGTGACTTTCGCTATGCGTAGCTTTGCTTTTCGAGGGATGCTATAAGGAAAGCATTGATGAGGAAGTTGGGAGCTTTTAAAGGGGAAACGGAGTCACCATTGCTGGATTCAGTACCCTGCTCTGCTTCGATTCACGGAGTCACCATTGCTGCTTTGGCTCCGAGGAAAGCCACGAACTTGGGCTTTAATGGAGGAAGGTGGAGACTCGGAGTAAATTCTACAAGACCAATTCTGAGATGAAAAGTTCTAAAATTTTCAACTGTCGAAACGTTTGTAACTCACCCTACGTGATTCGCACCCTTCCACTGAAAGGAAGGGGACCAACTCGCAAGATCGAGCAACTAGGTCCAGAATATTTCTCATGAAAAGGCACATTCACGTTACTGCTCACTGGCATGATTAGACATGTCGTATAACAGGTGTAAATATGTTTGAGGGTCCGGATTGGGAGTACTTGGCTGTCACAGGGCTAAATGCAGGTGGCCATATCTCCTGCTACGCCATGGATGCTTAAATGATGCTGCCCTTGCTGCATGAATACTGATGCCTGAATTATTGTTTGGAGCAGGGCTGAGCAGAACCAGCCTGAGAGAATTGCGTGATGCTTTCGGAGCTCTTCTTTGTTTAATTGTGCAAAGGTTCCTCCTTTCTTTTCCATAAATATAAAGAGAGTAAATTGTGAATGAATTTTATTTTCGACGTGATATGATTTAAGATCTTCTTCAGAATCTTTGTCTTTTTGTCCATTGTGCAAATTAATACACGACCTTATTAATACATCATCTCCGGCTCTTCTTTGTTTAAGATCGATGAGGAAAAGAAAGTCTACTCGATCGAGAGGGTTGGCCTGCGAAGGAAGAGCGGATTCCATTTTGTATCTTCTTATGGACAAGAAATGACACGAGGATAATTCTGACACGGCCGTCCTGCATTTTGTATCATGCAGACTTAGGGACACTTTTTTGCCTTTCTGTCAGCGTTTGAGCTGGGAAATTTGAGCAAGTTCGAGGGATTCAGTGGATGAGATAGTTACATTGACTATTTGACGAATACCTTCGCAGTTGTTTTCCATCAAATCAAACTGCATCTAGCATAAAGTTTTCCTAGCTTAACATTCTAGCATTATTTTAAGCGTTTCTAATGTTCACTGTGATATAAATTTAAAGATTTTACTTGTGTGTGATAAATAATAATGCTCGATATTTAAATACTAATATTAATTTTTATCTATATTTAATATTATTAATTATACTTTATTTGAATGATATTGTGCTTATATATATAATTAGATAATTCATTGAAATTAACAACAGTCAAAGTTAGAAAACTCTTTCAAGCAACCATAAAATGGTCAACGGAGCCTCTACTTACCATCCAATAAACCACGTCCTCAATAGAATTCGGTCCAAAATTAGTAAAAGACCACCTATAAATTCCACCTCCGTTTATCCTCCAAAGCAATCCTTTTTTTTTCTTCCCCCTTTTAATATATTTTTTTTTCTAAAATAAAAAAAAAAAATCTAAAGTCGAATAAATTGGAGATGGCCTCCGACGCCGCCGTCCTGGCCTTCCTCCTCCTCTCCTCCGCCGTCGTCGCCGCCCTCGCCTTCGACGTCAAGGAGATCCTCGCCCCCGAACCCGACTTCTCCTCCTTCACCAAGTACCTCACCGACACTAAGGTCGCCGACGACATCAATGGCCTCAAGACCGCCACCGTCCTCGCGCTCGACAACTCCGCCGTCGCGCCGCTGGCTGGGCTCTCAGCCGCACAGCTCAAGGACGTGCTCACCGTCCACGTCCTGCTCGACTACTATGACCCCGACACCCTCGACCGCGTCTTCAAGAACAAGTCCGCTGTCATCGCCACGCTCTTCCAGAACTCCGGCCACGCCGCCGCCGACGACGGCATGTTGAACTACGTCGAGAAGGCCGACCAGAGCATGTACTTCGGCTCCGCGGCGGGCGGCGCCTCCCCTGACTCCGAGCTCGTGAAGGTCATCGGCGCGCGGCCGTATGACCTGTGCGTCATCCAGGTCAGCAAGGCCATCATTCCGCAGGGCGTCGCCGGTGGAAGCGGCGGCGCAGCATCCGCCGGCAACAATGCCACCTCTGCTTCTCCCACATCCGGGGACGCCACGACTGGCGCTTCAGCGGGAAGCGCCTCCACGCCTGCTAAGGGCCCGGCGTCAAGTGAAAGTACTCCGTCTGCAGGCGCTGGCGCCGACTTGTCTCCCGCTTCAAGCGACGCTGCAGCAGCGCCGGGCCCTGCCGGGGAGAAAAAAGCTAGCTCGGCCGAGAGAGTGGTGGTTGGCACCGCACTTGGACTCGCCATGGCCATGGCCGTTTTTGGCGCGCTTTAAATTGAACAACTGGCCGAAGAGAAGAGTTGAACATTAGAGGAAACATATTACTTTTGCAAGATCCATCAAAAATTTGTAAAAAATGCGCATCCGGGGAATCGAACCCCGGTCAGTACCGTGGGAGGGTACTATGATACCACTACACCAGATGCGCTTCCATGGCTCTGTTTTTGTATTATCAATAATCAATTAATAATATTTTCATTTTCTGACAATTTGGAATATAAAATAATGTGTCGGTTTATCTATTTCTAATTGATCTTCAAGCTAATGGTAATTAAAAATAACTTTTAATTTCCTTATCTGGCTTATATTCGAGGTTTGATTGAGGAATTGCAAAAGAACAATAAACTATTTTTATAAGCAAAACTAGAAAACTAAATAAATACAGGACCAAAAATAAAATCAATATATATTAACATCCAACTCGTTTGAGTTTGGTAACTAGCTATATACTAAACATCTAAATTCCAATTTGTATAAAAGCATGACTGTCCATGAGTATTTGCATTATCTTACGAATAAAGTACATATTTAGATTGGGCCGGGCTTCTAATTCTCAGTAATGGCATCATTTTATGCAGCCCCACCCGAGATGGGGGTTTTCTGGCCCAATCGACGCCCTGCAACTGCAAGTCTCAAGTGGTCAAGCCCTTTCCATTCCCGCGCTCTCGCATCTTCGACCTCGAGAAAAGGTTTCGCGTCGCCAACCAGAGACCATGGCGGCGGAGGTGGAGGAGGAAGAGGTCGAGATGGAGTCCATCGGCGCTGCCTCTGGGAGGCCGATCCCCTTCCAGCTTCAACTCGACAAGCCCCTCCCCTTCCAGGTCGGTCGATCCCTCCTTCCTCGAAACCCTAGGTCCCCTCCCAGTTTTGGGGGCTTGCTTGAGTTCCAATGCAGCTGTAATGGTGCAGATTAAGATCGCGGAGTGGAACCCGGAGAAGGACCTGCTTGCTATGGTCACCGACGATTCTAAGGTAGTCTTGCATCGCTTCAACTGGCAGAGGCTTTGGATGATCTCGCCAGGTGAATGCATCCTGTCGATATTTGGTTCCTCCTTTTTTGTTTTTTTTTTTTTTTTTTTTTTTGAGCCTTTGAGTCTCTCTTGGTTCATGGTTTACTTTGAAGCAGTTAAAAAATTATGGAACTTAGCCATTCTTTCAGCTTGTCTTTCTTTTCGTCTTGAAAGAATGGCGAAGGACAAACCGTAATTGAAAAATCGTTTTTTCTTTTGTTTAAGAGTTTGTAAAGTAGGTGAAGTTATCGATTTCAGTTTAGCTTTATATTTGATGCCTATACCAATCGTTAAGGCCAAACTGATATATATCTGGATATTTATGCCTTTGATGGACTTGAAACAAAATTTCGAACAATTTAACATTGTTCTGACTAAGCAAAAACCATGAAAAGAATCTATAATATCACGGTATGAGAGCAAAAAGATATAAATACACTTGAACAAGTCGCTGAAATCATGTGTGACTAATTCTCTCAATCCTATCTAGATTTCTCCCTCAACTTCATTTGAGAGAACCAACAACATTTTGCCTCCTGCACTCATTTTAACACTAAAAAGCTCTTGATGTGCACACACCCAAGGCATGTCCTTAACTATAACACACATCCAAGGTGAAATAGTTGCTGCAACAATAACAATAACAACCAAGTCTTATCCCACTAGGTGGGGTTAACAATAACAACCAAGTTTTATTCCACTAGGTGGGGTTTGCTACATGGATCCTTTTATATCATTAGGCTATCCCCTACTATATCATCATCTATACTTAAATAAATTTTATCTTATTTTATTATTGTTAACCAAATTTTTTTGGTCTTTCTTTTCCTTGTTTGATGTGCGTATTTGTTATAGTTTCATATCGTTTAACTGAAATATTTATTGATCGTCTAAGTACACACATTAAACATGTCTTTCAGAGTTTTCTCTCAATAAATACAACTTCGACTTTCTCTAATGCTCCCATTTCTTATTCTGTTCATCCTTGTATGCCCCACACACCCATCTTAATATTCTCATATATGCTACTCTCATTTTTTGTTCATGTGCTTGAGTCACAGCTCAACATTCAGTCCATATAACATAGCAGGTCTAATTATCGTTTTGTAGAACTTCCCTTTAAGTTTTAGAGGTACTTTATGATCACATAAAACACTTGACGTTCTCTTCCATTTCAATCATTTTACTTGTATTCTATATAGGACACCTCTTCTAATCTCTCCATCATTTTACAAAAATGATCCTAAATACTTAAAGCTCTTAGTCTCAGACAACTCGTCATCTTCTTTCTTAATACTTGCCTCATTATGTCTAATATTGCTAAATTTAAATTTTGTATATTCTGTCTTTACTCTACTAAGTCTAAAACTTTTCGTTTCTAGTATTTTTTTGTTAAGATTCTAATTTGACATTTACTCCTTCACGTGTTTTTGAAGACAAACCATAATCGAAATAGTTGCTGCTTTTGTCCAAAAATCAAAGACAAGTCAAAACACAGATCAAATCCCCTAAACTTGGGGTTTTGTGGGGGCCATCTCCCCTATGTGTTGGGTCTACTTGATCACACACATGTAGCCCATGCTTTGGACTGTGGCCATGTGGGCCTGCTGAGGTACTGGACCTGTGTGCAACATAATCTTACCATAAGACAACAAATATCAGCATTTAGATATCTTATTCTTTGCAGATCTAAGTAATACATGTTTTTCTTCAGGCAAATGCATTACATCTCTTTGTTGGCGTCCTGATGGCAAAGTGATTGCTCTTGGTATCGAAGATGGTTCCATTCTATTGCATGATGTTGAGGTAGGTTGATTGGAATGCTTAATATAAACAAATTTACTTTCAATTATTAAATTTTTCATTTTTGTATGACAGTTGTGGGACTGTTGCTAATTTCCTTTTTTGATACAATTCCATTCCCATCTGTGAGTTTCAAATGCTTATTCTTTGATTGATTCCTCTTCTCAAATTTGATTAATCATTAGGTAAACATATTCTTATCATTATAGCCTCTAGTTGTGAGTACTTCCTTTTATCCAGAGTGTCACCAAGTTATTGTACTTGATTTTCTACATGTTTGAAAGATCAACATAGTATTTGTGAATTTTCCACCTATATTGCATGTTCCTTGTCTCTTGCAGTAATAATAAATTTTCTATCTCATGTTATACACTATATTTTATTATAATAATGCTCTCGTTTTAGTGATCTGCTAGGAAACTCAGTTGGCTGCATGCTTTGTTTCATTTGTTCAAAAATTGAGTTTCCTGATACATGCTAGTTTCCTAGATTATGTACAAATGATATGCAGTAGTACATCCATTTTAGTCCATGATACTAGTGTTTTTTTAACTCATGCCATGAAGCTATCAAAATTATGGCAGTGTAAAATAGTTTGTTAGTCTTATAATAGCTGTAAAGATGGTAGGATTGCCATGCTACCTTGGATTGTATCACATTGTAAGATCCTTCTGATGCCGAAGACTTTGATAAAAACATTTCAAACTATAGTTGTCTATTATAATTCATAATATGAATTACTCTTCAATGACCAGTACCATTATGAGCATTTGTAACTTTGCGTCTTTCTCATATCATAAAACATCATTACAATTTTTCTTATTCTAGGTATACGTATAATGCCATATTACTGTTATGTATTTATGTGGGTGAGATGGATACTTAAATAGAATTCTGCTAAAAATTAATTTTTTTTTTGAACATTAATATAAATTTAAGTTTTGTAGATGAGAATTTTAATAAATCTGTGATATACATTTTGCGAATGTTGAAACTTTAAAAAGTGCATGCAAGTTTAAGTATATTTCCCTAAATCATAGCTGATCAAGAGAATATAGGAATGGATTATTGGTTCATAAGGGCCCAACTCAGTTAATATCCTATTTGAGATCTGGGTCAATTCTACTAATTTGGATTTTAGGAGCATAGAATCCTAAGGTTTGGACAGCAATCTTATTGTGATATCTCTAGTTATTTTCTTAGTTACTCTTTGGAGTTATATAGCTGTCTCAAATCTTAACCAATTAATTTCCTTTTTGCTTGCATTTGCTCAGATAGTGTCAGTGCTAATAAATTTAATAGTGTAATTTTGTAATCATAAAAAATTAAAGTAAAAAAATATTATTCGTGAGCAATTAGGTGTTGCTTGATAAATGATAAAATAGATTATATGTTGTGATAGCATGAATATGTTGGAAGGCAACAAATAGATTATACAATCCAAATTGAATTGATTAGAATAGTTAAGATCAAAGTTGTGGTGGATAAAACATTTGTTGTTTCAAATGTTGCTCTTGTATTATGTTATATCAGATGGTAATTTCAACAAACTAAAGCCCATCTGTTACCAATCTTCAGAATGGAAAGTTATTAAGGAGCATTAAGTCCCATTCTGTGGCTGTCATCTGTTTGAACTGGGAGGAAGATTCACACGCTGCAATGGTATGTTCTCCGTTTTTATTTTCTACACTTGATTACTACTTACGCCATTTGTCCTAAATAGTTCTCATCTTGTTTTTATGCCATGGTGCCTGTGGTTATTTCTGAAGCAACTTAAAATGCACTTAGAAATTTTCAAAATTATAGTCTTTACTAATTACATTAGCACTTCATTATTGAAGGAGAGCTTTTTTTAATAACCAAGGGAGAGTGGTAACAAAGAGGTTTGGTTGTGGTCTTTTAGGAATTCATGGTCGAATTGAGGAGAGGAAGGGGAGTAGGTAAGACCCCTTTAAACTTATCATTTGGTCTGGAATCATCTGTTTCTGAAACACTAGGTTGAACTAACAGAACCAAACTCAAGTGTTTGGTGTATTTACTATTCCTGTAGGGCGGTTTACTGTTTCTATTTTCAATGGCTTACCACTTATACCTATCATTATTAGAGATTCAAGGGAAGATATTCAAGTCAATGATTTAAATCTGGCAGTTGACATGAGTGAAATTTATCATTTAACTGGTACAATGTTTTCACGAAGGGACTTGACAACATCATTGATCATAGGGTGTTGGGTGGCACTAGATTTCTCTCGTCTTGCTCTGACAAGCATCTTGTGTTGTAAGGGAAAGAGAAGAATAGCCAATCAATTGGCGCTGTGTGGATAGGATGCTTCCTCATACTGATAAAAGGAAGTGAAGCATTTGGTTGGTGTGCCTTTGGGAAAAGAGAGGGGAGCTAGCTGGTTGGTGTTGCATGGGTGAGGAACCATGTGGAACCATTTGTAGGGTGAGAAGGGGGTGTGGAATTGCAGCCTTGTGGATGGGGTGGGAAATTAAACTTTTTCTAAGGCACTATTAGACAAATTACTTACCTGTTTATTAACAGATTGTAAAAAGATAAATATATATTAATTAAACAAATTATAAACAGTCTATTAATTTTATATATAGATAGATTAGTATTAATATAAATCTAAAAATTATTTAATTCTAATTTTAGTTAAAATTATTTAATGCTAATTTTAGTTAATAATCAAATTATTTACAAATTTAATTAATATTTGAAGTTTTACTAAAATTTATATTTATATACACATTATGTTGCTACAAGTTTTAAATTCAATTACATTCATATACATGTCATGTCGTTGTAAATTATAGGTTTATTTAATTAAGTGTATTATTATTAATAATCCATTCAATTATTATATTAAAATAATTATAAATATTTGTAAGTAATTGAAATTTTATAAATTATTTATTAATCAGGAAGTTATTATCTTATAAAATCATATTAATTAAATAGATTAATTTCAATGCACTAAACAATTTGTTATATTTTAGAAATAGTTAATATCAATACTATGTATAGGTTATTTATGTAAAATACTTTCATGGATGTGTGTTGAATTTCTGAATCTGAAATAATTTATTATAGTTAATATTAATCAGGTGCAAGGAGATAATTAAAGAGTAAAATTTATCTTAATTGTCTCATCACGCTTTGATTTGTGTTGAAGTGGGTTGAGTGTCAGTTTGAAAGCGCAAGGAAGAAAAGGAAGAGGGAGGGAGTGGATAAAGGTGGCCTATCCCTTGTTTGGGAGTCTTCTAAATTGTGTCTGCTTGAGGAAGGTAAAGTAGAAGAAATAGAAAGGGAAGACGGTTAGATTCCTTTGTCTACTTGAGCAGAAGAAAAACAAGAGAGGGTGCACCTTGGAGCTCTTTTTTCCACACTTAATTCCGCCCAAGTATGGATGGTAGAGGGGAGGAGGGAGGAAAAAGTGGTAAAAAGATTGGTTTAACCCTACATGTTTTTGGAATGGCAAAAATCCAAGGCCTAGTTATTTTGTGTCATTTTCTCTTTTTTCTTCTTTTTTCAAGTAGAGAAAACGAAAGAAACCCTTCTCTTCTTGTTTCCTTTTTCTTCTATCTCATTATTATTCCTTTGTTTATTAAATTACTATTTCTATCTTCCCGTAGAGGTTAAAGACAAGACTATTTTGATCTTCAATAGTTTCTTTACTTTCGTCTCCCTGATGATAAACATCCAAACAAGGTAGAGTTCCCTTTCCATTCCCCTCCTTTCATTCAGTTTCCTTCACTCTACTTTCCTTTCCCTTATTAAAAAAACCAAGCCATTGTCTAGTTGGGTATGTTAAATAACTTAGTCATAGGCTTTTATTGCATGTTTCTGGATTCTCATATTCTGTTTTCTCATTTGGATCATTCCTTTCTCAATATTTTTTATCTGAAGTTCCATGGAAAAGCGTGTTACTGAATGATTTGCAAAGAAATTTTATGAGAATATGTTCAATGATTATACTATGGTGGAGATTCTCTAGTTTTAATCAGAGGTGACACTATACTTTGTCCACAGGAAGATGTTGATAATGCTTTTGTTTTTGAAGACCGCACAAGTCGTTTCTTTCCTCCTGCTCCTAGAATTCCTCGTATGCCTGGTTTGGGTGCTGGTGATGCTGGTTTCATTGATGACCATGAAGATACTTTTCATGAATTATCAACTTCTCCAGGTCAACATTTTAATGTGTTGTCTAGTGGTGATAAAGATGGTTCCATTTGCTTCAGTATCTTTGGAATATTTCCAATTGGAAAAATTGTGAGTTATTCTTCTAGTCCATGCTTGTTTGACTTGACATTGATAACCTCAAATGCTCATATGGTGAAGATCTTTTAGGTGACCTTGTTTGCTGATATTTTAGATTCAAGGAATTACACTATAATTAGTTGTTCATGAGTTGCTAAAATCTGCCTATCACAATCCAAATTAGCTGAGTTAACCGGGATCAGCTATGAGCAATATAAATTTTTCCAAAAAGTCTATAATCATAGACCTTATTGAAATTTGTCATAAAATACAACAAATTATCTCTATTGAAAATCATACAAGAATTGACAAATTAAAGGTTGGACAAGATAAGATGAAAGTTGTAAAGATGAGGATGTTAAGGTGAATGTATGTATGTATAATGATGGATATGATAAAAAATGAGAATATTAGAGAGAAAGTTAAATTTGCACTTATTAAAAAAAAACTCTAAAAGATACGTTAAGATAGTACAAATGATATTTAGACATCAAATAAATGTGCTACGCAGGCAGTGTGAGACTATAACACATACACATATTAATAGAGAAGGAGAAAGATTAAAGAAAATTGGTTAGCAATGATAAAACAACATAGTATTCATTTAAATATAGATGAGGATATAGTAAAAAATCTAACTTAATGGATTAGGAGGATCCATATAGTTGACTCTACTTAGCGACATAAATGCTTGGTTGTTGTTGTATATAATTAACAACAATAGCAACCGAGCCTTATCTTATTAGGTAGGATCAATTATATGGATCCTTATGACACCATTAGGCTCTATTCCTTACTATATTATCATCTATATTTAAATAAATTTTATCTTGTTTTTCATTGCTAACCAAGTTTTCAATAGTCTTCCTCTTTATTATTTGATTTGCATATTTGTAATAATTTCACATCACCTAACTGAAACATTTATCGATCGTCTAAGTACATGTCCTTACTATATTAAATGTGTCTCTCGAAGTTTTCCCTAAATAGGTGTAACTTCAATTTTCGTTTTAATCTTTTCATTTCTTATCTCATCCATCCTTGTAAGTTCATACATCTACCTTATCATTCTCATTTCTGCAATTGTCATCTTCTGCTCATATATTCGAGTCATAGTCCAACATTCAACTCGATATAATATACATGTCTAATTGCGATTTTGTAAAATTTCCCTTTAAGTTTAAAAGATATTTTACAATCACAAAGAACACTTGATGCTCTTTTCCATTTCAATTATCCTGTTTGTTTTTTATGTATGATATATCTTACAATTCTTCTATCCTTTTGCAAAAATGATCTTAAATATTTAAAATGTTCGATTACAGACAACTTATTATCTCTTATCTTAACAATTGTTTTATTGAATTTAAGATTGTTAAATTTAAATTTTATATATTTTGTCTTTGCAAGTATAAACCTTTTACTTATATCATTTCCCTCTAAAATTTAAGTTTAGTATTTACTTTTTTATGTGTCTCATCTATCAAAACAATATCATCCACAAATAACATATACCAAGGTATCGTGTCTTGGATGTGTCTAGTAAGTTCATTCATTATTAGTGTAAAAAGGTAAGGACTTAAAGTTAATCCTTGACATAATCTTTTTTTATAGGAAACACTTCGGTTAATCCTTCTGGTGTTTTTATTCTTGTCATTACATCCTTGTATATATCTTTAATTATTTTAATATACGCCACATTAACATATTTTTTTAGAATTCTCCATATAATTTTCTTTGGAATTCTATCATAAACTTTTTCAAAGTCAATAAATATTATATGTAAGGTTCTGACATTCTGGTTCAGAAGATAAGAATAGTTTGTTTAGCATGTTGTTTAGGAAATGTGCTAAATAAACAACAACGATTTGGACTTTTTTTTTACTAGCATCAGGTATTTAGGCCTTCGGCCTAATTAATCCTGAGGATGGTCGGTCTTGTCCCATGGATTTTTAACGGAGTGCTAAATAGCTCCTAGGTGAGATATGTTCCATCGACCATCAGGGTAAATTAGAAAGTGCTTGCGTGGACGACCTCAGCAGCTGCAATGTTCTTGGTTTGTCACTCCATTTGGAGAAAAATCCTACAAATGTGCCATGGCTGATGATCGAACCGTGAATACTTAAGAGCCGAGTTGGATGCCCTATTGCTGCATGGTAGCCTTGGGGGAAACAATGATTTGGACTTTTTAAGCATAATCATGTGTTTTTGTGAGTTTGAATCAACGATTTCTTCCCTTCTATGTTTTCTTTTGCTGATTTTTCAAGGAACTCAAATTGGTTTGTGAGCTGCTTTAAGTTGATTTCCCCCATCTAGAATTTCTTTCAATTTCCACCAAAGGGGTGTGATTACTAATTTCTTCATGAATGCCATTATGGTGTCTAATTTTGATTAATATGTAATGTTTGTTCCTCAGTCATTTGTTTCAGTTGTATTTTAATCTGAAGTTTTATTTTATTACTATTATTTTAAATCCTTAATTTATCCAAATCACTTGGATTTTTTTAAACTGTTTCTATCATATGAAGGCCAAGATGTGCTCTTCTGCAACAGTTGAATTAAATATGTTTCATGGCGATCAGTTTGTTTTATATTTTAAATAACATTTGGTGGCAGCTTGGAAACATCAAATGTTCAGTATAACATGGATATATAAATATTATTTAGTTCTAAAGTTAATTTGTGCAACTTATCTTTAGAGATAGGCAATTAATTGGTCATTAATCTATTCTATGCACTTGTTCTCTTTTTTATATATAATCTAAGCGGAACTTATTTGCTCCCTGACTGATTTCATTAAAAAGCAGAACATTCACCAGCTCCCTATCCAAGCAACACTTCCAAACAGGATTGCTACCTTGCAGATTTTAAATGCTTCCATACAGAAGGTAGTCTAGTTTGCTCTTCTGTTGCTTGGTAATATACTACTGCATTCAGATGTTGAATTTAGTGAGGATGATTGCTGTTTGAATTTCTTTTTCTGAGAAATTTTTGCTTTTCTTTGTTATTTCATGTGTTTTCTAGTTGTCATCTATTAACCATGGTTTGTTGTAACTGGCTCAATTTATCTTTCGATTGTTCCTGTCAGTTGGCATTGTCAAAAAATTTATCTCAGCTAATTGTTCTATGCTTTGGAGAACTCGTTGAAGACTTTGTTGAATCAACATCCAAGTCTATACAGACAGCTGAACATTTTGAGCTGCAGAGTTCTTCAGTCAACAAGGTTTCTTCAGTAGGGTTGCACTGTTTTGTTCTTAAAACATCTATATTTCTTGACAGGTGTGTGATATTTCCATAGTAAAGCTATCATTCTTTTGTGTCCACCATAGTACTTATGTTTAAGTTTTATTATTTTTCTTTCTTTATTGAAATCATGAATCAAGTACCTCATATTTCTAATGGTTGAAGTTTTGAAGATGGTCATCCCTTAATCCTTGGTCCAAGTCTTAGGAACATTGCAATAGTTTGTTGGTTTTCCTTTTCAACAAATAAAATTCTTCTTGTGGGGCGTGTACTTGCTATTCTAAATTTTCAAGTCTTAAAGTGATTTATGCTGGTGCAGGAAAAATGAACTTCATCAGGTTGCCCAACAAGCTTCAAGTATTGAAGATTTGGTTGAAGTGGTCCGTGCTTCCCTGTCAGTTATGTCCAAGCAATGGTCTGAAGCCATGCATTCATTCCATGAGAAATTTGACCCTCTATCTGATTTGATCGTAGATCATGGTAGCTATTGGTACCTGACGTGATATAATCATTTTTCAATGATTAACTGATATATTTATCTGATTCTTTTTTAATGGATTTTGTTTATAGCGCTTAAAATTTTTCTCTAGGTTTGATTTCCACTCCGCAAGATGAATTTCTAAGTGTGTTATTTGGGGCGAGGTCAAGTCCACCGCTTCATCAATTTCTAGCCAATACACTTGGTGAAGCGGTACTATAGTATTTGGTTTATTTTAGAAGTTGAGTATTAACAACTGAAAACAACTATTCTATTCATAGGGTCTGAAACGTGTCTCTAAGGCTGTTGATAGTGCTGGAAAGGAGTTGCATTCTGTTGTTCACGAACATCTTCAGGTACTATATTTATTGCCACTTGCATCATTGTATCGTTCTTTTAAACTCACAAGTTACCCATTGAAGTTGAGAGCAGAGACAAGTCCACATGAAATTGAAATTAAGCTGTCAATCTATTGATTCGGATCTAGTTACTGGAGGGTAAAACTTCCTAAAATTTGTATTATAGGCTAGAACGTAATTTTCAAGGTACGATCAATTCTGAATTGGGGTGGGATACAGCTGTCAATTTGCTAAATTGGATTTTAGGTGATGAGAAACTAGAAATCTTCCAGAATAGGTAAAAACGAGGTGAACAAGGAGCATCCAGAAGTCTACCTTGGCTGGAGGTATGATTGTTTTGAAAAGGATCTAACCAATTTGATTGATTGCTCAAACTAAAGTAAGGCTGAGGAAAGAGAAAGGAGTAGACAGCAAGAACAATGGGCAGGGAGAAGGCATATATTCTGGACAGAATATATTAAGATATTATAATTAAATCTTAGCATATAATATGTCACTTGAATAAAAAAGATTTTTTCATACAATTTCAAAAGAAAAAATAGACAACTTTTTGAAAGTATAAATCACATTTATTCTAGATATATTATGTGCTGAATTTTAATTTAATACTACACGGTTAAAAATGGAAAAAAAATTCATGTTTTCACAGAGAAAAGTCACACTAATAAGAAAAAAAATATAAATTAATACATTTAAATATAATTGATCTTGTTCGTCGATTTGATTTTATTTTCATTGCCATTTATCTTTTAAAAACTTCATTGTGTAAATCAAAATAGTTGTACAAGGTTCTTTTTCGTCTAGGTAGCAAACTTATTATTTTGATGAAGCCGCTTATTTCAAGAATCTTCCTGCACTATTTGGCAGCCTGCTGTAGAGATCATCGGATTTCGAATTGCAGAATTGCGAGGTCTTTCTCGATGGCGTGCACGGTACCATGTCATTGGACTGGATGAGAAGTTTATTGATAATGCAACAGAGAAGGCTGGCATGTTGCTTGTGCAAGTTGAAAGGTTTTCGAGGATTCTTGCAATTGTATTACACCTGGTATGCTATTGTTTCCAGGCTGACCATGTTTTCTGACTGCATACCTGGCTTCTTTTTATTTGTGCTTTACTATTTATTTATGTTTCATTTGGGCCATGCGCGATTTGTTGCACCTGTGTATTTGCCTTATATATATATTTCTATTATCTACCATAATATGTTCGATTGTGATTTTTCGTATAACTAGTTTCTTTGATCTTTTCTCACTTGCTGGAATGTGTCCAACTACATGGGTTATTTGTTATGAAAATTTCATTCTCGACTTTTAAGATCTTATAGAACCTTCAACTTGAACATAGGTCTAGCCATCAGATTGCTGTTAGGCAGCAACTGATATTAAAATTTAGTAAGAACTTCACTGTTCCTTCTTGCAATATGCACATTCTGTAAATTTGAATGTTCAGTTTGCCTATATCATAATTTAATTTAGCATTTCCTTGCAAGACTTCTAACTTTCCTTGAGGACAAAATAGATTGCTCTTATTCTTGTGGGAGCAAGGGTTTTGTAGAATGGATTTGATCATGCTGAAATTTCATAAATCTCTGCTACCCTTTTGATTGCAAAATTTCCAATTTCCACATTCATTACTTTCCATATTTTATTATGGACATTGCAAATAAAATCCGCAATAAGCAACTTCAAGCATACGAAGAGGTGAAATATTTAATTTTGTCATCTATACAATCCAAACAATAATTCTTTCCATATAGAAGTTTCTTGAGTTGGAAATTGTATTCTATTTTTAGCCTTGCCACCAAATCCACTTCAATGGATGCAGAAATTTCTGGTGAG
Source organism: Wurfbainia villosa (assembly GCA_025175895.1). Taxonomy (NCBI): domain Eukaryota; kingdom Viridiplantae; phylum Streptophyta; class Magnoliopsida; order Zingiberales; family Zingiberaceae; genus Wurfbainia; species Wurfbainia villosa. Next base: position 9,355,367 of record CM045998.1, on the reverse strand, counting down.
GGGCAAAGATATATGGATAGATTATTCTCGATGATAATCCTAGTAATGGGAAAGGAAAATACTAATAGGCTTTTGAAGTTGCCTTGGCTTCATTGTCTTATATGCAATCTAAACTATTGGCTGCCTCTTAGAGTAGAATGGAATCGATAAACTTCTGGCGTACTAGGTATGTCTAGTTATTATATCCTTATGTGTTTCTACACACCCAAGCTCTGAGAGGATACGGAAGTGGGATGTACTAAACAAGTGTTCCCCGTTGTCATTCCCGAATGAAAATGTGATCTAAATTGTGCATATCAAATGATTTGACATTCTATATTAAATATTGGCTCCCTTTTTGTTCCAAAAAAAAAACAATTATTATATTATCATGTTTAGATATTTTCTATCATATTTTTTTACTTCATACCTGGATTGAGTTCTTAAGATATTCATTATTAATTTCATAATGTATGTGGTTGTTTGAGTTCTAAGTTTATCATATAGTTATTCTTGTTATCTCCTTTATTTCAGTTACAAAATTTTTTCAATTGGATTTTGAGGTCTATTAAAATATTAATGTCCGAACCAATTGATCAAGTACAGTCAGCAAACAGGTTTGATATCCAACATTTCCCTTCTGATTTTCATACTAACACTTGAGATATGATTGGTACTGATAATTTTCTGATCGTGTCCATAGCGAACTCATTGTGGTGTTCTTGAAATTTGTGCTCAATCATGATCCAGTTGGGGATTTGTTGGATGCCACGAAAACAATTGATGTTGATGGGTAAGTTACCGTTTGCAGATGTTCCTTTGATTTTTGTGGCCTATCATTTCAGTAATCATTTATCTATTTGGATAAGACAATCAATCTGCTTGTGCACATTGAATTGATGACTCCAATATGACTGCCCTTTGATTTCCTTAAGATATTTTTCTTTATTTTCAGAGATTGGTTTTTGAGTGTTGCTGTTTGTTGATGCAGGGAACTTTTGGAGCGGCTCGAGGAGTTAGTGATATTTGGAGGATATTCAGATACTAAATACTTGGAAAGAAACTTATTAAATGAATTTAATCTGATGGAGCAATGGTACTATCTGCACTTGAATATATCTAATAAATGGTTTGAATTCAGAAAAAGCACAATTAATCCCAACATTTGCAGATTTTAAGATTCAATATGTTTAGGATCTTGGTGTACTTGATAACACTTTACATTGTTGAATGTATTCAATGCACGGGTTAGAAAAAGCGCACTTTGTTAATCACAGCATTTGTAGGTTTTAAGATTTCATATGTTTAGGACTCTTGGTGTGCTTAATAACTTTTACATTGCATATAACTTGACTTTTATAGACAACACATCAAATTAGAGGTTTCAATAGTTGGGCTTGGCTTGAGATGTTACCATCTCTTGCCATGCTTTGTTTTTGGAGTTGAGGTTTTCTATAGCTTTTAAGGAAGGTATTCATTTAAAAAAAATACACAATATATCTTTTTCGAGAAGTCAGTATGCTAGAATGGGAACTTACAAAAATTCCAAACACAAAATTATGATATGTGGATAAAAGATGATATCTATGAAGGTTGTTCTAGTTATTGAGGGCTCATGGAAAATTTTATATATATAAGAATTGGACTATGGTGCTTATCTAATTGGATGGTGGATAATGGAGGTGCTCATGGATGAATTATGTAGGGGATCATTCCTATACACACACACACACACACTTTGCGGAGTAAGCATTGTCAATCAGTTTAGGCAACCCAAGAAGTGTCATTGGAAAGCACTGATGAGCATTCTTCAGGATTTGTAAGAAAAGTTTATAAAGAACATGATTGCCTAAACATTTATGCCTTTTTTGACACTATTTTATCTGTCGGGTATTGATAGAAGATCCATCTCATCTCAGAATTCTATACTAAACTATATTGGATGCAATCTTGTAATGAAAAAAACAAAAATTAAACTATTGACCCACAATGACATATGCATCTTCTGCGATTATGTGGGTAGATTTTTAAAAATTTCTTCTCAGCATCTAGCTTTAACAACAGTGGTTATATGGACCTATGAATATGCACCATGACAATCACATTAGCATCTAAAATGCAAATAATCCAATATTCCGAATGCACCAAACAGGATTGTCATCTCATCTATGATGCATTTGTGACTAAGAAGATTAGTGTGCCCTATGTCTTTTTCGAACAATTACCAATCTTTTAATGCTATTTGTTTTTTGATTGTCTTGAAAGTTGAGCATGTTTGATTTATCAGGGGTATTTGATATAACATTTCTTAAAAAATTCAAGGACCAACTTACAATATTTGATAGGCAATGTTTCTCTTTTGTAAAAATCCTATTGATAATTAGATCAAGGAAAAATTTATAAATAGTCTAATCTTTCTCGGTTGTTCTTCCCTCTCCTTGGCCACCGACTCATGTCGTCACCCTTGACTTTGTCTCCTGGACTTCCAATGTTGCAAATGCCCATGACTCAATATCGCCTCTGACTTGTGGCTGTTGACTTCCATCGCTTCTATTGATTTTCACCATTGCCATTAACTTTTGCCACTAACTTTGTCACAGTCTCGAATTGTGATTACTTTCCTTTAGCCTCTCAATTCGTATTTTTGAGGTTATCTTTTGAGTTTGACTTTTTATTTCTGATGAATTTCTGCTCAGAGATTCCTGATGATTGGAATCAAGTTTTCAAGTGTTCTTTTATTTGTCTTGTTGTACATTATTTTTCTTATGCATTTTCCTTATGTCAACGTGAGTCCACCAACTATGTCTCAGCATAAGTTTGACAACTTGTTTAAAGTTTCTAGCACTTTTTATTATTGAGGTTTTGTGTATTCTTTTCGTGTTGCTATTTTGAAGTTATGATGCAACAGTGGATATTTGTGCCAACTTATCTTAACTTTTTTAATAAAGTGTCGAACACTTTTTATTGCTAAAGTTTTGTGTATTTGTTAGGTGTTGCTATTTAATAGTTATGATCAAGGTTTTTTGGCCAGGAGCAGATCTGATTTGATTAATATCGTATCATGCGTGCCAATACTGTTTCGATAATATAAATTAATTAATAATTTATTTAATTAAATTTATGGTTTAATTAATTTATATTATATATAAAATTTTAATTAATAATATTATAAAATAGAAATTATAATTTAGTTAATTATATAAATTTAATTTTTAATTAAATTGGGATAGTAGATTTGGATCGCGATCGGGGAATGCGATCGTGATCCCGCGATCGCGCGGGGAATGCGATCACGATCCCGCGATCGCGTGCCAGTCGCTGCCGTTGCTCTGTCACGCGAAATTTCGTACGGCGTTTCGTTTCGATCGCGCGTCGGAACGAAATATTTCATCCGTTTAGAGCGAAACGAAACGAAATTTTAAACCTTGGTTATGATGCAACTATTGATATTATGACGATCAAAAAGTGTATCCCATGTATAGGAATGGAGCCTTGGGTTGTGATAATTAAGACATAACTATGTTCAATGCATACCTAGTCTAAAATACATGGACTTTGACTAGTTCAATAAAATAAGAAGATACCTAAGTTCTCATCTAATATATTTTATTTTACATATGTTAGCCATTGTTGTTAACATAAATATTTTAAAACTGAATATATCTCTATATGTGTTGTTAATACACATTATGCAGTGTATTGACTACATACCTCCTTGATATACTAATGGAAATCTTGTTGATAATAATTTTTTATGCTTTTTAGCTTCAAGGAGGCTTTCCTTCATCAGTTCACGACTGTTTCACAAAAGATACACTGTGAAGATCTGATGCCACTATATGAATTCAGATACTCAACTCAATTTTCATCATCAGCCACCCCTACATCAATAGTCTACTACAAGGTACTTATCCAAATTTTCTTTTTAAGAATTCTTTAAGTTTTAAGACTTTGGTTTATTTTGAGTACTTGTTTGAGGAATTACACGTGGCAAAAAAATTTGTAAACTTATGTTTCATATTTGTGTTTGCTAATCATTCTTTTATTAACTTTTTCAGTGTTGTTTGCATATGATAGATTTCTCTCTCTCTCGTTTAAGCTCTTACTAAAATGACATGATGATGATGAATATTAGAATATCATGTCATATATTATTGGGTATTTTAGCTATATCCTTCTTTGGAAATTATTATTTGTTGTTAATAGAAAAGGGACATCCAACTGCTCATACATGACACATGCATATACCAGTTTAAGTATCCGATTATCTAACTGATTGCATGTGGGCAACTGGCAAAACCATTTGAATATTCTTATTTTGCTTTGTGATTTTGGTGACTAGCAATCATTTATTTAGGTGTAGAATCAGAGGAGAAAGACAATTTTGAAGTGCAGTGGCATGGTGAGATGCAATTTATAAGCGCTCTTGTCAGTTGAGTGGCTGATATTGTGAGACCCAATGACACCAATTAGAGGTTGGCGAATTGACAGTGACATATTTTGTTGTAAGTACATGATTCAATTCAAATGTTAGGAATATGTGCATATGTGTGAACAATATATAACAGTGATAAGAATTGGCCGAAGCCAAAAAGCTAAATTATAACTAACACAGTTTGTTTAATGCGGTCAAAATATTAAGGTTTAATGTAGTCAAAACACAGTTTCTACATCGACGATCTTGCCATTTTGGCACACAACATAAAATAAACTAAAACTATTTCTTGCCACAAGCTACTTTAGGAAGTCTTTGCAAGAACGTCAAAATCTTCTGACACATGCAAGAATAATAACTCACTCAAAATGAAAAAGAAAGAAGTGTCGAGAATCAAATCTCACCATAAAGAATAAGATTAAATTTATTAAATGAGAGCTTCATCTTAGAAACCACTAGAGCTTTTCCGCAATGTGAATTTTTAATATGCATGATGTGTTTTTGTATACAAAGATGGAATTTTATAAGTGTTACATAAAAGACATGAAAATATGGTTGAAAATCTAGTCTCAACATATACCTACTAATCACTGTTGGTCGATTGACCAAAGTTTGTTGGTTGGTTGACCAAAGTCTCATGATCATTTGACAAAAAATTTATTGGTTGGTTGACCATAATCTATTGGTCGACTGATTAAATTTTGTTGATGTACTACTGATTAAACGATAAAGTTGTTGCCATGTGACCTAAACGTTATGGGTTTGAATTTTGAAAATAGTTTCTTACAATGCAAGATAAGATTGTATAGAATAGACCCTTTCTTGATACCTCACATTGACAAGAGCTTCATGCGCCGAGCTACCTTTTCAGTCTACTATTGGCTAAAGTCTGTCAATTGACCAAGGTGTGTCGATTGACTATTGTTGAGTAATAAAAGTTTGTTGATTGATTGATCAAAGCTTGTTGGCCAATTGATGGATGTTTGTGTGTTGGTTGACTAAAGTTCACATGAATGCCCGAGTCAATTCAAATTTTGGTTAAAAAAAAAATTCTGGTCGACCAAACTTGGTATCAAGTTGATGACTAAGGTTTTCTTTCAATTCTTAGTTGACCATCCAACAACCTTTGGTCGCTCAAACAACCTGAAACAGCAAACAAAACATCTGATTGCTAAACGAATCTTGTTGGGTACCTTAAACTTAGTATTTTATTTGTACAACTTTAAAAGAAAAAAAGATCTAAGCTTTGTAAATCATAGTTAAAACATAGGCAGTTCTCGGCACTAAAATTTAGAAAAATAGGAATTTGACCCAAGTACTTTATTAGAATTCTAGTTAAATAAATTAAAGAACAAACTCTTCTGGTAAATTTAACTCTCCTATTCATCTATTTATAACCCCAAATATAATTATACAGGTCTTCAAGTTAATCTTTGATAATTTCACTACATGAAAGTTTCAAAATGCTTTACACTTGTCTGTTGGGTTCATCCAATTGACCTTAGCATTAATCCAATGAGCTACAACAAATGTTAGATCTGCAAGTTCAAGGAAGTCATTAGTCTGAACCAACTAATTTAAACTTGTCAAACATTAAAACCACATGATTAGTCTAATCACAATGGAGGAATTAATATTCTCCAACAGATATTCCTCTGAACAATTCAGGTCACTTTCATATGCAATATCCTTTTGGTTGTCATGGTCAATTTTTTGAATAATCTCTCATATGTTTGTCCTTTAGATTCTTTGTTGTTGCTGCTAAGATGCATCAGCTTTTTGATCCAAGAAGCACAATTTCAGCATTATTATCATTTTGAATCTTTCATGAATAGTAAAATTCCATCCTTATCTGCCAATTATTTGTTGGTTATTGTAGGGCAACTACGGTTCAGAGTCCTCCACAAATTCAGATAATCTTGTGGACTACACTTGCTTTAAAGTGCCTAATGAGTCACTTGAGTTGACAAATTGTATTGGCATCATGAGGGGTTTCACTAATGCTGTAAATTCTCTTCAAAAGCAAACATATTGCCCTGAAGCTGTTATCTTGCGCATTCCAGAAGCATTTCATTGCGTGGATCTATCTTTTTACAAGGTTATAACATTTTCTTCCTTTGTCATTCTTTTGTTCATTCTCTTGTATCTGTAATTGGTATTTCTTTTATTACCCTTTGAATAAAACAGGAAAAGCAACTGATTCTTTTACTTAATGAAGCAATCTCCACGTCTAATAGTGCAATTAGATCATTGATTATGATGGTGCAACTCGATGATCTTTGCTTTCTGCCACTTTCAAGAGAAGTACCTGAAATCTGGGCAATTCACTCTTTGAGGGTAAGCCTTGTTAAAAGTTGTACAGATAAGTGTGAGTCAGAGTCTACGTAGGCATATGTAACCAACGTACAACTTTTCCCAAACTATTTTTGTGAATGCTAGGTGGTTGCATGGTAATAATTGTCTCCTCACTACTAGATACCTATGGAAACTTTTATACAGTGTCCAACTATCTAGTAATGATTGCCCCATATAACAAACATCCTTTATTTTCAGAGAAGCCAAAGTGATTTCTTTTGAATCTCTAGTAACTCCTGATCATTCTGCTATTCACCAGGCTTCTGCTGTAGATATGCATCTGGAAAATGGGAAAGTGCGTTATGTCTCTGATCCTGTTTCTTGCCCATTGGCTGTTAGTGGTAAAGATCCTCTCACCTTGCATTTTAGCTTTTACTTTGTGAAGGCGATGTGGTTTGCCTTTTTCTTTGATGAGTTCTTGGCCGACGTCTGTTTCTCAGGAGGATTTGATGCTCTTGTTCTAAATTTGAAGGGTTATTTAATATAAACTATTTTATTTTCATCTTTATGAGATGAAAATCATCTCACCTACTGTATTGGTTACTGGTTGTTTCCCTCGTTGCTCATTGTAAAAATTATGTACCGAATTTGAGTTTGATCCTATTTAAAACTTATGTGCAATTTCTATAAAAATCCACTAGGTGCTTTGAAGGATAAAATCATGCTTCCATGTCATCATCTTTTTTAGTTTTATAAAAATGTCATGAGATTTGTATTTATTGCATGTTTAAGTGGTTCTTTTTTGCTAGCTAAAAATGAAATTAACTTGCATGCTTGTGACTGCGATGCCGAGTTGCCTTTTTGTTCCCCACCCTGGCGAGCTTTTGGCTCTTGAGACTTGTTACGTTTTAATTCGAGAGTTGATATAAAAGTAGTTTTGCTCTTAATCGGAGAGTCGTTATATTTTATGCTTCAATTGAAGTTGTGGAGAAAACATTTTGTTGACATGAGATGTCTGAACTATCTGCAGCTTCTAGGGGTCTTGCATGTGTGTTTACATCGAGAAGCCATGCCGTGGTGTATATACTGGATGAAGATGAAGACGAGGACAATGCTTCTAGTGCCTAATGATGCTATAACCACTGGTGGAAGTCATCGGATCAAATTGTTATCGTCATTAATTAATGATGCTACTAATCATAGAAGTTCGCTGAATTCTTCATGGACTCACTTCATTCTGCTCAGATTTTACTAGTTAGTATAGCACGGAAATATTTGCCTATTTGATTTTTCATGATAACATCCATCTAACATTTAATTATGGTCTCAATTTCATCATTAACAAAATGTCTTTCATGGATACTTGTCTGTCGATTGTATAAAAAAAACACGACCCCTTTCACAAATCTCATTGCTTTTATAAAATCTTTAGAAATGATAGTTTGGTTTTGATTTTTTAAACAATAATTTATACTACTGCTGATCAATTATTCATTGTAGTGCGCGCTTAATTAGAAATTTTATTTGTACTAATTATATTTTATCTTAATGCAATGAATAAACATGATATGTAAATACTTTGGTGAAAACCCACTTTAATAATCGAAAGAGCTTCGACCAATCACTTTAGTAAAAAAAATAAAAAAAAAACAGAGGAAAAATTAAAGCTGGCAAGGTTTTAAATATCTTAACAGAAACCTTTTACTGCTTTAATAGAATAAAAAGAAAAAAAATTTAAAACGTAAACTAAAGCACTTTGGTGAAAACCCATTTAATAATCGAAGGAGCTACGACCAATTACTTTAGTAAAAAAAAAAAAAAAAAAACAGAGAAAAAATTAAAGCTGGCAAGGTTTTAAATATCTTAACAGCCTTCAATTATACATAAAGAAAACCTTTTACTGCTTTAATAGATTAAAAAGAAAAAAAATTAAAGACGTAAACTAAAGCTGTCAAGGATTTAATTAAGTTAATCACAAGCCTTTAATTCTAAAGAAAATCTATTTTTCCATTGATAACTAATGCTACGAATTTTTCATGGATTACTGCTTGCTCGAGTAAGGATATTCATGTTGCAGGGTAAATCATGATGCTTATATTATAGTCAATGAGTAAAGGAATACTTTTGCTTGTGACAATGACAAAGGAAAGATGCTGATGGTAAGAAAGTTAATTTGCTTCATATTAGTGTACATATCGAAACTAATTTGGTTCGCAACCACTCTCTCAACCATTGCATAATTAAGACCATTCACTAGCAAAGGAAATAAGAGGTACGAGAAATTATATTTTTGTTTGTGGAATTGAAGCATCTATTGCTGCAGGTGCTACCATCGCCTCCCATGATGGCACAAGCCAGCTCGCTGCGTATCCAAAACCACTGGGCGATGGTTTGTGATAGTCTTTGGACTATCAATTCAATGATCATTCTCTCTGAGATGGAAATAATATACAATAGTTCTTTGAGATCGGAGGTGCTAAATTTGCCTACAGAGTTTGCAAACTAGGCAAACGATGTGGCCGCTGCTGTTGTAGATGTGGGAGAGTTGCTCGGTCGAATCTTGGATTGGGAAGCAAGTTTGCGTCATTCCATTCTTGCCAACATCCAACGGATGCACTTTCGTCGTGTTGTTCTGGCAGAACTGAAAGATATATTGTGCAACTTGAATTTTCTTGTTCTCAGAGGATCTGTGATGGATCTTCCGAGGGGCTCCTTGCATTCCATGAACCCACTCTGAAAAGATTACTCAAATGTCTTGAAAAAGGAGGTGGTGGGCAGAGAGGATGACGTAGAGAAACTCATTGTAATCTTTCAACAACAAGAACGACAACTAATGTCATCCGACGGTAATGGCGACCATAACAATCCATTTGTGGTTGTCATAGTTGGCAGACCAGGGATTGGGAAGATAACCTTGGCACATATGATTTACCACCACACTTGGCTACGTTAATAATTTCATCATCGTATTTGGGTGGATGTACCCTCCTATTCATCATTCAAGACTATTAATATCATCTAGGTTGACAGATTCCAAACCTTTTTTCCATCGCAAAAGACTATTACCCTCCTATTACCACCAGAAGACTATTAATATCATCGCAAAAGAATTTGCAAGGTCTATAAGCAACGAAGAGCATTGTGATAAGAAATTACATCTAGACATACCGCTGCAATCCCTGTGGGAATATGCCAATCAACAACTCTCGATGGAAGTAGATATTTCTTAGTGCTTCATTGCGACAAATTTGTGACATTGAAGAAACAACAATGAGATGATTTGAAGAAAATCCTGTTGCATATGGGCGGGTCTGGGAGTGCAGTATTGATCACCAGTGATTTAATGACGACATTAGATTTTAGGGAGGATACGACTTGAATTCCTTATCGGAGGATGCATGGGTGGACTTATTCAAGAGACACGCCGCAACGCCAATGCCCCCATCGAAGAAGGTTATGCAATTCTTCCAAGACTTTATTGGTCAACCTTTTTCGGCCAAGATTCTTGGACAGTTTAGCGATAATATTCAAGTAACCCTTTGGGCAACAAATTACTTTATGGAATTGATAGACTGTATTTCTAGGCTTGCTAATACGACATTTGTCGACGTACAATTAAATCAGTATGTCGAGTATTATTTTATTTGATGATTGCAGCTCTTCCGGATGTGGGTCCTTGGAATTCACTGGGTTTTACAAATCCCAAGGAAGGAGACTCAATAGGTTCTGTGGCTTTTACTGCTTTGTAGACTCGTGTGTTCCTTGTAAGCTTTATCGGAGGATGCTTTGTAGGTTCTGTAATTGCTCATGAAACGGGCCAGCCTTCCAGTTTACAGAGTAAAGCTTCCACCCTGCTTAGTTTTTTGTTGAGTTCCTCCACAAGTGCTAAGGCCTCCCCTTTTGCCCACTGCTGCTCAGTAATTAATTCTTGAACTTCCTGTTTTGTTACCGGTCTAGTTTTTGTATAGACAATCGTTAGATTTTTCAACATTGTTTTTAATTTCGACACTTCCTTTTCTAAAACAGAGCATCTTTTCAGTATTTGTTTGAAATTTTTAAGGTCTACACGAGTGGACTGACAAGTTTTATCGTAGATGACAACAAGGTTATTTGCTAATTGGTTTGTGGAAACTTTGGTTGTGGATGCTAGGTCAAGATATTCAAAAATGTGGAATTCTTTTCCCCTACGTATGAAGGGGATAAATCGGATGTCAGTGGCATTGGAAATCTGAGTCATCGATATTCAATGTTAGATGTTCGGGAGTGACTATACCATTCCTGAATAGACTTTTCCCAAATGTCATACATAAATTTATGCTAAGAGTAGGGCAGTTCCTCACAGGTTTAGCTCAAACAAGTGTGCCTTTGGTGTTGGGCCCTTATGCCTCTTTACCAGGTTAGACTTGTTTCTTTTGCTACTCCTGTTTGTGTAATACCAACAACCTTGGAGCATAAATTTGAGTTTGTGCTTATGCCAGCGGAAAAATTCTTCTCATTTGTGAGAGTATGTTCGGAGTCCCCCTTCTTCCATCTGCTGCATTAATTAGAGCATCATATTTTACAGGGTCAGTCATTCTCCATTGAATCCAAGCTAATTTTTCAATTTCCCCCAATAGATTCTCCATATATTCTATCTTGTCTCTGGTCAGTGAAGCCTTGGTTCGATACATGGTTTAGTGTAATTGATTCCCACCTAGAGAATACATTATGAAATAAACCAATTTGCTCCGGAATTACAAATTAAGATTGCTCTCCCATGTTACTGTGCTAAGGGCAGTGTTCATAGTTCATTGTTGGTGTCTCTTCTAAACCTTGTATTTGGTGGCCTTTGCTTATAAATTGGTTGAGAAGAGGGCCTTGGTTCCTGTCTTGCTGCTGGTGGGTAACCAGGGGGTCCCATAGATGTATCCTGAGGCGGATTGTATGGGGAGGTCATAGTACTAGTGGAATAAACTTGCTATGGGTGATCTTCACCTTCTTGTGAAATTAGTCTTTGTAGACTTGGGTATTCCATGTCAATTCCTGTAGCAATTAGTTGGATATCAATACTCCCACCACCTTCTGTGGAAAAAGGATTGAACCAATCCTACTCATCATCAGATTGATCTCGCTATGGTTGGTCAGAATGCACCGGAACAGATAAGCCAACAAGGTAGTGTATGTGATCCAGATAATCATCAAAATCATCTACAAAAAGGTCCCTGGGCTAGAGTATAGAGGCCCTTGGGATTGTAGTTCCTGCAGGGTTTTCTAGTAGACTTTCCTGAAGTACCAAGATCACGTGCTCTTCTATGGGTAAGAGAAGATCAAATATTGCTAGACGTTGTCATTCCGTCTGTTGGGAGGTGGAACTAAGCCGTTCAGTTTCTTTTGAGGTTGTAGGCAGGGAAGGAACTTGATAAACATCTGGTAGAATAATTTTTTTGAAAACAATTTGGGCCACAGTTTGTCCTTGGTTAATTTGAACAGGATAATCAGAATGATTGAAAACCAGAATAATTACCTCGCCTCTATAGTCACTGTCGATAACTTCGGCTCCCACGTCCAGTCCTAATCGCCAAGCTGGGCCAGGTTTAGAGACTAGTCAACCATAGGTTCCCCAGGGAATTTTCATTGCTACCTGATGAAATCCGCTTTTGAGATCAAACTTGGAATATATATTGCTTCTGCATATCTTTTGGATAATGGTGTTTATACTAGGAAGGCTGTATTGATCTTTGTTAGAGATATCGTTTAAGCGTTTATAGTTGAACACCAGTCTTTCTTTTCCTTTGACTTCTTGGCCTATTTTTGGATCAATACTAGTTCCAGAATTTACTATAATTGTCGTCATTCTGTGATGACTCTTACTGGGCCTTATTATCAAGAAGAGCCTTTATATGTCTTGAAAAAGATTCCATTTGTGTTGGTGTAAGATGCTTCAGGAGGCGATCTTCAATAATAAAATCAGGGTTCTTTATGTCCAAGTAACATAAAATTTGATTTTTTGACGAATGTTGGAGAGGATTCTCCCCAATAAATCCCTGGTCCTTTAGCTCCTTTAATAGGGGCTCAAATTGGCTCTTGAATGAAGGAGCTGATTGCCTTGCTGAATAATATACAATCTCTTTAATGTGGAGATATTCTTCTTCCTCAAGGTCTAGTTCCTTGATCGCTGCAGCTGTAGTTATAGAAGGTAAAATGTTAATAGTAGTTAAGTTCTTGTAGAATGTTACCACATTGCCTTCTATTCGAACGCCTCCATGTTGGGAATTAGAGGCCGCTAGAGGGGGGGTGAATAGCGCGGTGACCGTTCGGAGATGGAAATCGTTCGCGTGATTGTCTACAATTCGTGTTAGCGCAACGGAATAATAATAATAAAAGCAATACACGAAATACAATCACACGAACACAAGCATATAACGTGGTTCGGAACCGTAACGGTTCCTACTCCACGGATTGAGCTCTACGAGCTCTAGTGATGCACACGCACTCACTAATCAATGAATAACTCCTTCTCGACACAAGTCGGAGGTGGAGAAACCTCGTACAACAGTTTACAACAATAAACTAAGTACAACAAGCAATTACAATAAACTACAATGCAATACAAGTAAAGAGATCACTTTACAAATGCCTTTAGATCGCTTGCTTGAGCCGTGGTTGAAGATCAAGAAAGCAAAAACCCTCCCGTCGAGCTCTCCTTTTATCCTGCGCGACACGGGTTTCCGCTATCGCCATAAGTCACTAGTTCGGTGATGCCGTGTCATGAGACAACGGCTCGATCCTTGGAAAAACTCAGCGGATCTCTTGGCGATCGGCCCGACAACGCAAGCGATCGTGCAAGGCGCATCGGCCCATCCCGGCCACGACCCTCTGTGCTCGCGGCACGATTGGCGGTCGATCCCGCCATCCATGGCGATCGGCTGCCAGTCAGCTACTCCATGGTGGCACCGATCCGAGCAATCCACTACGGCGGTCGAACTCGAAGTCGACTCACGGCGGTCGACCGGCCATAATGCGGGCCGACCAACCTCAAAATGAGATTTTAACCCAAGTATGGTGCCCCATACTACTTGCTAGACCCTTAGCCTAGACCTAAGCCTTACAGCCATCTCCATCACCTCACGCCTCGGATCCTCCAAGTCATCCATGACTTGTTCATCCATCGCTAGCCTTCGGATGCTTCCATCGGCTATGTCATGCTAACGGTGTCTACACCGCCAAGGCACATCGATGGACTTACGCCAAGACTCCGCTTGGACTTTACGCCGCCAACCATTGGACTTATGCCGCCAAGACTCTGCTTGGACTTTACGCCAATATCAAACCCTTGGACTTCTCAGTGCCAAGACTCAAGCTTGGACTTTCCCTTGCCAACCACATGTTGGACTTCTCATGCCAAGACCATGCTTGACTTTTCCAACCCGACTGTATTGGACTTTCCATGCCAAGACTCATGCTTGGACTTTCCATTGTCAACCCATATTGGACTTTCCCAAATGCCAAGTGTCCCACTTGGTCTTTCCATGCCAAGTACCCATGACTTGGACTTTACCTTGCCAAGACCCATGCTTGGACTTTCCCATAATCACATGATCAACCCTAGTTAACCATCAAAGTCTCCTCGAAATTGAACTCGAGTCCGGTCCAAACATGACCCGGGTCGATTGCTCCAACAATCTAACATACTAAACATCAATGTCCAACATCAATGTCAATCTTATGTCAAACATACTTTGTCAAACATCAAAACATCACTCGAGTCAAACTCGAGTTCTGGTCAATCGTGACCTGGGCCGATTGCACCAACAATCTCCCCCTTTTTGATGTTTGACAAAAACCAAACAAATCATTGAGTTAGAACACTAACTCAAATCCCTTACCAATTATCCCAAATTGGTAATCTTAAAAACATTCTCCAAAATGTTTTCTCCCAGAATGTTCTCCCCCAAACATTCTCCAAACATTCTCCCCCTTTTTGACAAATAGTAAAAAGGTTATCTCTCCAAGGAGGTCAATGTCTCATGTCCCAATGAGATCTTACAATCTCCCCCTTGATCCAAAAATACCTAGGATGCCTACAATCTTCCTAGTGATAAGTCCCATATCACTCAAGAGTGACAATCCTATTAACTCTCCCAATTTCCAAATTGGGTATCAAAAACCCATCAATTTCCCAATTGATGATACTCTCATAATAACTTCTCCTCTTCAAGGAGAAAAACACATCCATCATCCCAAGATGGATACCTCCCCCTAAAGGCTTGCTCCCCCTTGACCATTGCACCAACAATGTCCTTGGAGAGTTCCTAAGCCAATAGGAACTCTAAACCATCAAAATTAAGGTTGGAAATTCAACATTGAACTTTCCACCACCTCAAATTGATACTTTGACCTAACACCTCTCCAAATCCATATCCAATGGATTTTCACCCTTTATAATGCTTCCCAAAGCATATCCTAGGGTTAGGAGTGGTTAGACCTTTACCAAAAATTGGCTAAACAACCTTGTTAACCCAAAATCAGACTGGCAATGACTCGACAAGAATCACCGATCACACATACATCGACCGCCACCAATGGGTACGATCGTAGTAATTTTCCAAATTCAACTATCGTAATCCAATTTCAGAAAATCATAAATAATTATACGTATATCGAAAAATCACGAAATTTGGTACGTATAATACTTATGACCAAAACAATGGGTGAAAAATGTTTGAAAAATATTTTACTCATAAAATAGTGAAATTGATACAAAATCCAAAAGTGACTAAAAACTTTAAAGTTTAAGCTCACTTTGTATCAATCTCATCAATGGTGATTGCTATCAAAAGATAGACCTCACCAAGGTTTTTCAAAATGATTTTAAAATATTTTTTTAAAACCTTATCTTGGATCATATTCCTTGGGCTCTATGCACATGACTTGTACACAAGCTTTCCCAATGATCCACTAATAAAATTAGATGAGTTTTAGTTCATCTAGATGCAAAAACTATGCACCTTGAACTTAACTCATATCCTAGCATCTCACATGTATCTAGGGTGTATAAATACACATACATGTCAATTAGATGTGAGATGTGGGTTTTGTTCTCCCTAAACTAGGGTTTCATGCATTTTCCTAAGGCAACTCTACTTGATTCCCTTATAAATGGGACTCCAAGTCATGCCATTGTCCTTAAATCAATTTTAGTCAAATTATCTTAAATGCATGAGTGATTATGGCATTAATGATGATATAAATAAACACATGCTCATAATCATGATGTCATGGCATAATATTAAATCTAAAAACACATGACATTAACCTAAAACCTAAAACATGATCATGACATTTAATATGATTAAACTAAACATGATGTCATGACATGTTATATGACAAACAAAGCATGACACATAAAATATATATAGGTATAGTAATACCTATATTTTAATATTAATTGCCATTTGATATAATTAGGTTTATTTTGCCATATTAACCTAGATTCTCCCAAATGTGCCAAAAACCCAAATTGGCACATTGAAAACCTCTAAACCTAAATTGTGCCAATTTGATCAAATTATCAAACTTCTCAATTAATATTGGCACATCCTAAAATCTTTTATGATTATAACTCAAATGTATTTTCAAGGTAACCATAACCTTGAAAATATCGTAAAGTGCCACCTTTACCATGGTTGAGTTAACTACCCATCCAATTAAGGTTGGCACACCCTAACCCCATCTAGGGTGAATCAATCACGCTCTTAGGAACCCAAAACCTATTTGAGCTCCTAGGGTTTACTAGGTATTCCTTAGGGATAACCTCCCTAGATACCTTCCTAATGACCCTTCTAGGCTTGTTAGCCTTGGTCATTTGGGTCTTGCTATGGTTGACTCTAGGGGTAACTCCCCTTGCAACCTTCTTAGTGGCCACCCTAGGTTTCCTTGAAACCCTAGCCACTAGGCACACCCTTTGGTCAACCTTAGGGATGACTTCCCTATTGACCTTGGTCTTCCTAGACCTAGTTAGTGTTCCATAATCAAATGGAACACTATGATAAGTCACCTTGGACTTAGGTTTGTGACCCAAACCATTCTTGCCCTTGGTTGACTTTTGACTTTGAGGTCCTAGGTGTTGACTTTGACCATTAGACCCTTTAGATTGGTTTTGGATCTTATTGAGGGTCTTTTCTAATTTTTCAAGCCTTGACCTCAAGGCTTGGTTCTCTAATTCTAATTGCCCAATTTTAGCATTTTGATTTAAATCATGAGCATGGGACTTTCTAGGCATATGCCTAGATTTCTTAGCATTAAAGCCTAGATGTTCTCCTATTTTCTTAATACTTTCCTTAGGTAATATATTTTTAGGGACACTAGTCCCAAATTTCTTCTTATTTCCTAAGTGAACACTCTTAGCTCCTAAACAAATATGTTTGTTATTTCTAGCATGCTCTTTATGATAAATGGCAAGAGAATTGAAAGCATGCTTTTGTTTGTAAATTAAAGAAGGAGCAAAGTTAGAAGTTACTCTAGGGTTTGCCTTAGCTCCCCCTACTTGTGAAGCTCCCTTTTTCCCTTTCTTCTCCCCTTTCGGGTATTGACTCCGGTAATGCCCTTTTGAGTTGCATTTGAAGCATACGATGTGCTCCTTGCTTTTAGGTGATGGGGAATTGGCATCCTTTGACTTTTGTTGATTTTTGGATGCCGGAGGAGCTTTCTTGACTTTCTTTGGGCATTTGCTCTTGTAATGCCCAAATTCCCTACACTCAAAACACATGATATTATTTTTATTTTGAATTATGGTGTTTGAGTTACCTAGGTCCATGGTGATCGGAGTGGGTTCTTCATCCCTCCCGGAGGTTGAGGCTTCTTCTTGAATTTGTTCCGGCTCCGGTGTGGATGGTCTCTCCCCCTCAATCATAGAGATGGATGCTTCTTCCACCTCTTCTACTCCTTCTTCCTCCGATCCGGAAGTTGACTCCATCTCAATTTCCGATTCCTCATTTTCACTTGAGGATGAGTTCTCTTCATCTTCGGTCTCCTCCTCTTGAGCCGATGAGCACTCTTCTTCTTGAACCGGTGATGGGTTTTCATAATGTTTCGCCAATTTGCTCCATATCTCCTTGGCGTCTTTACAATCCCCTATCTTGATCAAGATGTCATTAGGGATTACATTAAGCAAAATACCCATTACCTTATTATTGATATTGTAATATCGTAGTTGGTCTTGGCTCCAATTCTTCTTCTTAATTTTTCTTCCCTCGTCATCTTTTGGAGTGTCAAAACCTACTAAGACACTAATCCAATTGTCAAAATCGCACATTAAAAAGTGCATCATTCTACCTTTCCAATACGCGAAGTCTTCGCGGTCGAAGGACGGTGGAATGTTGACGTCGTCACCCAATCTTTCTTGGAAGTCCATCTTCTTCCTCTAGCCTCTTTCCTTAGCTCCCGGCGATTAGTCCGTAGAAGAGCCCCGGGCTCTGATACCACTTGTTGGGAATTGGAGGCTGCTAGAGGGGGGGTGAATAGCGCGATGACCGTTCGGAGATGGAAATCGTTCGCGTGATTGTCTACAATTCGTGTTAGCGCAGCGGAATAATAATAATAAAAGCAATACACGAAATACAATCACACGAACACAAGCATATAACATGGTTCGGAACCGTAACGGTTCCTACTCCACGGATTGAGCTCTACGAGCTCTAGTGATGCACACGCACTCACTAATCAATGAATAACTCCTTCTCGACACAAGTCGGAGGTGGAGAAACCTCGTACAATAGTTTACAACAATAAACTAAGTACAACAAGCAATTATAATAAACTACAATGCAATACAAGTAAAGAGATCACTTTACAAATGCCTTTTTTGTTGATCGCTTTGACTAGCACTTTGAAGACTCTCGATTTGAGCAAAGAAATCGCCTTCAAAACGCCCAAGAAATCGCCGCAAAACCTCCCGCCGAGCCCTTTTATCCTCGCGGCCCGATTTCGCGCCATCACGATCGCCATAAGTCACCGGGGTTCGGCGATGCCCTTTGTTGTCGTGAGACAGCGGCTCGATCCACGCTGGAAAAACTCCAGCGGATCTCTTGGCGATCGGCAACCGATGTGATCGGCCGACGCGCGTAGTCGTCAGCCCGATCGGCTCACGGAGCCCTCTGTGTTCGCGGCACAATTGGCGATCGTGCCATCCATAGCGATCGCGGAAGTCAACTGCTCCGTTGAAGCGATCGCCAGAGCAATCAACTACAGCGGCGGTCGAACTCAGTCGACTCACGGCGGTCGAGGCCGTAATGTCGATCATACTGACCTCAAAAATGAGGTTTTAACCCAAGTATGGTGCCCCCATACTTGCTAGACCACCCTTAGCCTAGACCTAAGCCTTCTAGCCATCTCCATCAGCCTCACGCCTCTCGGATCCCTCCAAGTCATCCATGACTTGTTCATCCATCGCGCTAGCCTTCAGATGCTTCCATCGGCTATGTCATGCTAACGGTGTCTACACCGCCAAGGCACATTGGACTTACGCCGCCAAGACTCCGCTTGGACTTTATGCCGCCAACCATTGGACTTATGCTGCCAAGACTCCCGCTTGGACTTTACGCAGCCAATATCAAACCCCTTGGACTTCTCATGTGCCAAGACTCAAGCTTGGACTTTCCCTTGCCAACACATGTTGGACTTCTCAATTGCCAAGACCATGCTTGGACTTTCCCTTGCCAACTCATATTGGACTTTCCATGCCAAGACTCATGCTTGGACTTTCCATTGTCAACCCATATTGGACTTTCCCAAATGCCAAGTGTCCCACTTGGTCTTTCCATGCCAAGTACCCATGACTTGGACTTTACCTTGCCAAGACCCATGCTTGGACTTTCCCATAATCACATGGTCAACCCTAGTTAACCATCAAAGTCTCCCTCGAGTCAAACTCGAGTCCGGTCAAACATGACCCGGGTCGATTGCTCCAACAATCTCCCCAACATACTAACCGACATCAATGTCCAACATCAATGTCAATCTTATGTCAAACATACTTTGTCAAACATCAAAACATCACTCGAGTCAAACTCGAGTTCTGGTCAATCGTGACCTGGGCCGATTGCACCAACACTCCATTCATGGCACGGATAAAGTTGTAGCCGATTATCATCTGAATATTTTCCCCTAGGACCATGGGGAAACTGTAAGTATAGGGAATCCGGAAAATGATCCCTAGGTGACAAGGTATGCAATAAAAGAAATAAGGATATAAGATGGAAAACTCACACTAGGTGACAAGGTATGCAATAAAAGAAATAAGGAGATAAGATGGAAAACTCACAGATTCTCTTACTGCAATAATTTACAAGACTCTGAACTTCAAAAGCTAGGAAGACTCCCCAGGTAGAGTTCAAGTTTTTCTTGATGCCTCTGCAAAGGGTGCACTGGTCCTTAAATAAGTGAGGGGAATGGATGTCGAGCGCTCTTGGGACCCCATCGCCACATCTTCTTTCCTCACGATTGGACGAGTTTTGTACATGACTTTTTTATTAAAACCCGAGGCACAAAACTAGGGGCGTCGGTGGTTTTGGTACTATAAAGGTGATCGGCTCCCCAAGGCTCAAATCACCTTTTTACAAATAGCACACACAATAGTACATAGTGGGTGAATTATTGTTGTCCTTGCGGGTCCACCACTTCCGCAAAGATTCTTTAGGTCGCCTAAAGCTTGAAAGATGCCATCCGGCTAGTGGCATCCTTGGTAAGCTTTATAGCTGTTGCTAGTTGCACATTGATTTGTCGTATAGTTGGATACCAGTTGGACTACCAATTATCCTTAGTGCTTAGGTGCCGACATTCTTGGGTCTTCAGTGTGTGGAGAAGCTAGAGCTGCCCAAGGGCTTGCATGGCCTTATGGGCTGCTTGTTGTTGTAATTGGTCAAGTTGCCGTCGAATGTCATTATCTTCTGCCAAGGAGAGTTCATGTTGTATCTTGTGTCTTTGGTACTGGAGAAGTTGCTCATATTGTCCAGCGAGTGGCACATCTTCTGGAGTAGATGTATAAGCTGGCCTTGGGCCTTCTGATTGGGCTTTTCCTTTATCTCTTGGATGGTAGGAGCTACAAGTGCCAAGTTGCTTAGTTTCTCTAGAGGCCATTCTGTACATAAAAGACAATTCATTAGTCTAGACAATGTTTCAGTTAACTGATTATCTTTTTCATCAATATATTGTCTTCTAGAGCTTCCTTAGGGATCGAAGTTTGGTTTACATAGCATGTTGTTGCTCCCATATCTAATATTGCTTGTAAAGAAAACCGCTGGATACCAGAAATTTCAATTTCTACGCTGAGGTTGTAGAGCATATTTTTAACAAGTTTTGGATCCTGTGCCTGATCCTTCTTTTCTATTGTTTCAGCATATAGCACACTTGCAACCTCTGTCCCTTCTTCTGCTATCATAACAACTTTTTCTTTTTCAAGGGTATCAAAGTCCATTCTTAATTCCTTTTCCATTAGAAGTTCCTCATACTGAGATTATAATATGCCACCTCCTTTTCCAGTCTTGCAATTTCACCTTGGCACCAAGATATGTAGTATTGCTGCTTCAATATTAAATTTTTAGGATAAAACGGAGCTGGTGCAGAGGGAGCTACTGGTACCTCTTTGTTGAAATAGTAAGGTTCACATAAATTGCATGAGGTAATAAGACATTTGGAGCAATGAATCCTAGCCCTCTTCATTGTTTCCCGCTTACAACATGTGGAGTTGCTAGGTTGTGGTGGATACATATCTTCATTGAGGTGCTATTCATGTAAGCTTTCATATTGTTCATTAGACACCTTGACCCTTGGTCTGTAGCCACCGTCAATCTGCCTAGGATGAAGAGATACAAAGTGATGAAGAGGAATTCAAGTTGTCACATACCCTGGCAGTTCTGATAGAAAAACAACCTGGAGTTTTTACTTATGCAGATCCAAATGATTTAGTTGATCTAGAAGCAGGATATTTTGAAGACGTTCAGTATGACAATGCTTCACAAGAAGATGCACAACCATTTTTCCTGGTTCATAAACTGTTTGAAACTGCCACGATGATAGAGAGAAAGTCATCCGGCATTGCAGTCTTTGATCTTGCAGCTGATAAAGACTTTTCAATAGAACCCAGAGGGTGAGCCTTAATTTCAACGGGGCTCAGCAAAGGTCCAGTAAGAGTCATCACAGAACGACGACAATTATAGTAAATTCTGGAACCAGTATTGATCCAAGAACAAGCCAAGAAGTCAAAGGAAAAGAAATACTGGTGTTCAACTATAAACGCTTGAATGATATCAGTCACAAAGATCAATACAACCTTCTTGGCATAAACACCATTATCCAGAAGGTATGCAGAAGCAGTATATATTATGCATCCCAATTCAATTGAATGGACCGCATTTTGGGTATCGGAAGGGCTATATGAGTGGCTTGTCATGTCATTAGGACTTAAAAGTGCTCCTGTTATTTTCCAGAGAAAGATGGACTTATGCTTTAAGTGGACTGAAAACTTCATTGATGTATATATTGATGACATTGATTTTCTCCAGCAATGAAGAAGAACATGTAGAACATCTAAGAATTATGCTTGACATCTACAGAAGAAATGGGCTAATCCTAAGCCCAACCAAAATGAGGATTGCAGTAAAGGAAATAGAATTTTTGGGAGCCCTGCTTGGAAATCAAAAGGTTAGGTTGCAACCTCATATTATTACAAAGATGCTCTACTTGCGTATGAAGGTTCCCAAAGATTCGACTACTATATTAAGTCGCTGTCGCTATTTGTGTTTGAAAATTAATGTTACAACGAGACAGTTTCGACTACCGACCATGCTAGTCGAGGTGAGCAATAAGCTGATAATATTGATTCTGCAAGAAGATGAAGAAACGGAGGAAATAACACTTCAAGTATACAAAAAAAGATGCATGAAAGCAACAACTGCAATTTCAAGATTTCTCAACAAGATGTCCGTAAGACTTGTACATTTACGTATGCTAATTGTAGAAACTAGTATGATCTAGAGCCTACCCAATGAAGTTAGCAAGTTGTTTAACCTGTGATACCTCCACCTTTTGAAGAATAAGATGGAGTTGCTTCTGGAATCAATTTTTGACCTGCCTAATTTGCAAATTTTAAGTTTGATTCGCTGCCAAAAGCTTCGAGAGATACCTGAACGAATCTATAAGCTTAAGAAGTTACAGATTTTGAAACTAGCTTACTGCACAAAGCTTCAACAGTTGTCGAAATCTATAACAGGACTCCAAAACTTACTAGAGCTCAATGTGGAAGGTTGTTGTTGGCTCAGCAAGCTACCAGAGGATTTGGTCAGTTTTAAATCACTAAGAATCCTCAACATTATAGGATGTGCATCCTTGTCTCAGATTCCCAGTGGGATCGAGCAATCATTTGGCCTTCGTAAGTTGTTAGGAATATTTGTCGGTGCCAAAGGAAGTTTGGAGTTCACACAGTTGCAAGCTTTAACAAATCTTCAGGAAATAGGATTACAAAACTTAGAACGAGCACAGGAGACCCAAACTGAAGTGTTGATGGGTCAGCAAAGGCTTCGGAACTTGTCATTGCATTGGGGCGATGAAGAAGCAAATGAGAATTCTAAATTAACTACACCACTGCGGGTACTCGAAGCTCTCCAACCCGATGTGCATTTAGAAAGGCTAGAGATCCTTTCGTATAAAAGAGAGAAATTCCCTCATTGGATGAGTAAACAACAACTTGCTTATCTCCGTTATTTAGTTGAGATCAGACTCATAAATCTCAAGAGGTGTGCTACGTTACCATCACTTGGTCAGCTTCCTAAGCTCCAGAAACTCAAGATGAGTGGCATGGATTTAATAAAACACATAGAAGAGACATTTTGCGATGATGGCAACATGTTTTCTCAGTTGAAAGAGCTCACTTTCTCAGAAATGCTTGCGCTAGAGAAATTGTCTGTGTCGAAAAGAAAAAAAGCTAAACTTTTTCCACAGCTTATCATATTGACATTAATTCAGTGCCCAAAACTCAAGCACATGAGTCCCCGCCTTTTAGATTATTCGAATTTTAAAATGAGAATATAGTTGAACAATGAGACAATATGGTCAACTGAATTTTCCAATTTGGAACAACCTCCGAAGAATTAAAAGAATAGAGATAGTCGGGTGCCATGAGTTAAGGTGTATGCCAGAGGTTATGCGAAGCTTGACGCATTTGTCCGAGTTGACAATCAATAATTGCAACAATTTGGTTACTTTGGTGCCATTAGATTCACTTAAAGTCTTGCACATATATGCTTGTCCAGTATTATCATTCGACCTACAAGTATTTACAATACTTTCTGAATTGGAAATTGCAGACTGTCCCAAGATGCAAAAGTGAGTGTGATTTTCAACTCCTAGTAAATTTCATTTAATTACTTTTATATGCTTAGTTTATAACCAATGATAATTGCTGATTAATTATTGCTTCAATCAAATTAGTTAATTGGTTTCTTCTCCTTCTTAGGTACCAGCAGTGCATATACTTTTTGTCTTGACAAACAAAAATGAACTGCGTTGACAATTAAGAAAACTTAACAGTAATTAACATGTGGAAGATTGGCCCATATACCATTTGTTTAGCTATTTTGAACATATTGAAATGGAAAAAAAGAGAGACAATATTGTGAAATTTATCAAAGCCTAGCTGCAAATGCAATTTGAAAATGACAACAACCAAAAAAATAAATAATCAAGATTCATATTTTCAATTAATGTTATCGAGACAAATTGAGCTGCTATTAATTTGATTTTTTTTTTTTAAAGAGGAGGATATTGCCAAAAGCATAACTAACATTTGCTTAGCATTTCAGTTATTATAATGTTTGGAGGGGAAAAAAAAAGAGGAACTAACAAAGTGGACTTGGAGCAAAAGCAGTGATGACTATTTAAGAATATCATTGGACATGTAGCAAGCAGTGGTCGACTTCGAGCTGTGGTAGAAGAACAAATTGGTGTTGATCTGCTTATTAAAATCGTATCTTCTCAAGTATACTTTAATTTAGCAGATTTAGTTCATTTTAATATGTGAATTTAACGTGTGTTTGTTGTGAAACTCTCGGTTTGTCTTGCATCGCTCGGACAATGTTTTACTAAATACATTTTTACTATAAAAAATTTTATGCTGCGTCTAATACTGCACGATTCGTAGAGAATACACAGTAATTTCGTTATCGTCTGAATAAGTACAGTAATAAAAAATATATAGTATTTTTCACTATCAGACTTTCTTCTCGCCCTAGCCTCTCGGCATTGCCACCGAGCGATTGAATTTCGGCCATGATTTGGTCGACATTGGAGTCCGACCGGATTGCGATCGAATTTTGACCGAATCACGATCAAAATCGACTGTAATTGCTGCCGCCAGTGGCCACAGTTTCCTGGAATCGACCGTGGCGTTGATGCCCACAATTCGATAGGATTCCGACTACGATTCGATCGATCGATCGGTCAGACGATGACAACGACGGCGGCGACTCCGACGGATTCAGAGGTTAGATTATAGTATTTATCGGAGAAGAATATCACGGGTAAAAACACTATATAATTTTTTATTTATTGTACAATCATATGAATTAAACGGAGATCGAATAACTTACAACGCGTCGCATACGGATGTACAACGAGGGTCGCACAACATTTTAAAAAAAATCTCTTCTTACTATTACAATAAAAATAAAACACATTAATTGTCCTCTTTTTCTTTTTAAATTATGCATGTTCTTGGACCTATTGAGACTTTATTGAGTTTCACTGCCCAATGTGGATAGTGACTTTGTTTTTTATTGTCATTTTGATTAAAAATTTGAGCCAAGTTAATCTTATCAAAGATTTCTCCACTTTAAGTTTTATTGCTATTTTATTTTTATTAATTTATTTTCTAATGATTTTTTTTTACATGTAAGTTACCACATTCTTAACATTTCACATATAAGTTTTACTTAATAGAATCAATGATCGATACAAAAGTTTGTTTTGAAGAAAT
This sequence comes from Wurfbainia villosa, assembly GCA_025175895.1. NCBI lineage: Eukaryota > Viridiplantae > Streptophyta > Magnoliopsida > Zingiberales > Zingiberaceae > Wurfbainia > Wurfbainia villosa. Next base: position 9,329,652 of record CM045998.1, on the reverse strand, counting down.
TTTATTTTAAAAAAGTTAATCCCCTCTTTTGAATTCTTTGATGTTATATATATGGTTGTGTTTCAAAACCAAGTGAAAGCATTTAGGTGAAAAAAATTGTTAAAAAAGATGAGTTTTTTTTTATGCATTCTTTACATAAAATTAAGTTAGTTGGTTAATATTCATAAATAAATTTTATTAATAAATTTATTTAAGAATTAATCCATCTAAAATATAATTATATTCTTATTTTTATATTAAAATATATGAAAAATTATAATAATTAAATATAAGTTATATAATTCTTTATTCGTAATATATTAATAATATAACTAATGGATTTTATTTATTGAAGTTTTTAAAATACAGTAATAGCTCTCGTTGAACTTGCTAACAAATAAAGTCAAGATTAAATCCAGTAACACAAATAAAAAAATTTGATTACAATTAAACTTAACTCAATTTAGTTTTTTTTTTTTTACAACTCTAGTTATTAATGACCTCCTCTCTCTGTTGTGCCGCAATCAAAGTGAAGTTGCCATTAAAATACATTCATCCTTCTTCTATGCAAGTAAACGCTCTTTTTTTTTTCCCCCTAGGGCAATGGTGCGATGGTAAGATACGAAGTTTCTTTCTGTGCATCCAGTCGGTCTGCCACGACAACATGCGGCTAGCGCGGTGTGATCACTGATGCCCCCTCGTCGGCAAAGATGGTCGATCTTCCTGGACAGCACGGGTCCTAACGCGTCGGACCATCCGTCTCCTGATTTATCCTCGTCAGTCGTTGGAAAACTTCTGTGGGGTCGGGGCGACTGACCATTAGGACTAGTAGGGAAGAGAAATCGTACCTGATATATAAAAAAAAAAAAAAAAAAAAAGTAAACGCTCTTTTTAGGTAAAGAGAAAATTGGAGAGGAGAGATTAGAGAGAGTGAGAAAAAAAAAAACAGAGATTACCATTTTTCAAACCTACTCTATTAAATCGAAAATAATTCCTATTTTTGTCTTTTTTTCTTAATCTTCTTTTTTATTTTAGCAAGAATAGAAATTTGGTGAAGAAAACTTTGTTGGTATCAATTGCAAAACTTAGATATAAATTGTTACGTTTCTTTTCACTGTGATAATATTTATCATCTCTTCATTGACAATAAGTAAAAAAAAAAAGGAATAATTTACCATGGGTGACATTACTAAATGAATTTGATCAATTTAGTAATTTTTTAAAATTAATTTTTGAAATAACTTTATATTAATATTTTTTTTTTTACTTTTGTCATAAAATTCCTCACACTAATGATATAACATAAATTTTCATTTGATATGAGTGTAAAAAAAAAAATCTCCATCTCTAGGTGTGGTAATCGTGCTACTTAGTATTTATTTTATAGATGGATAAATTTATGAATTTATATTTTAGTGAAATAATTTACATTAAAATAAAAAAAATAAAAAATTATTTTAAAAAGTATAAAAGTGAAGTTATTGAAAATTAGACAATTTCCCATTTTTTTTTAAATTTATTGAATTTATTTTGAAACATGATATTATTTCATCAAATAACTTTGATGAGTGAAATAGATAAAATTAAATTATTTTTCAATCTTTAATGATTCATTAAATTAAATGGAAGGACTCCTTTGGAAAAAGGTTCAATTTGTCAAGTTATTTAAAAATTATGTGTAAACTAATTTTTTTAATTGTTGTTAAAAAATAAATGCATGTCAAATTAAATATGAAATAACCACTTACATTGATTTTAAAAAATAAATTATTTATTAAATTGCCTCATTTATGGAAAAATAAAATTATTAATAAATAATTAAATTATTTATATATTATGGGGGTTTGCTTTGATAAAATGGTCTTGAAATAATATAAATATTTTTTTTTAAATTAACTATTACTGATTAAAGAAAAGGAAACAAAAATAAAAAAAAAATACATCCCTAATTGATATACGAAGGAAACCTTGATCAGCATCTTTCAATTGCTAAAGAAAACCTCATAGGTTAGAAAAAGAAAAAGAAAATATAAAGGCAAAAACCAAATTTGTCATGTTGCAAGATAAAGCATGATACTTATACTACTTGATGAGCAAAAGAATACTCAACTTTGCTTGTGATTATGGACAAAGCTAGCCAAGATGCTAATGGTAAGAAAGCTCATGTTGGTTTGCATATAAAACTAACTAGTTTGCTTCACCATTCTCTATCAACATCGCTTGTTGTGATTACACAAAGTCACTTGTTGCATATCCAAAATTACTCGTGGGGATGGTAGTGATTAAGGTGGCATTGGCTCTATTATAGATCATGTGTCTTCGGGAAGGTATAACATTTTGTTTTTTCATAAGTATTTAATGGTTTAGGTGAAATTTAACTAGGTTTTTAATTATATGCTATTATCTCATGAGGGTCAAATATTTATCTATTGGTTGATCAATGGATGTCTCTTTCTTTTTTTTTTTTTTTTTTGATTTACAAGTGGTATCGAACCGGCCCACTGCCCCCTGACCTCGAAGAGTCTCCGCCCTGGGTAAATCAGGAAGACGCGCCACCAAGTCGCCGTGAGGGGTTTAACGCCATGGTCGGTGCACCACACCAACCCATTGGTAGTAGCGGAACCGCCTCCAACCCATGGCGAGTGGAAAGCGGCGAATTCCTCCATAGTGCGTGCGTGAGGATCGAACCATGGCTTGCTCAGGACCCCCAGACTCTTCTGCGCGCCATTGCCCTGGGGGCATGGATGTCTCTTTCAATCATGATGATGTTTGTTCATGGCTTGTCGAGTTTGAGTTGTGATTTATGTGTTTCGTATCAACTATTCATATAGTTGAGTTGTAGGCTAGATTGTTTATTTATGTTTAGAAACCTAAGTCACTCTTGAGTCAAATTGATGATTACTTTTGTGGAGGGAGTATTTACAATATCAAATTTGAGGATAAGTAATCAATCAAAAGGAAAACGAATCATGTCTAAGATAAGAAGAGATTTTTGGAAACGATCATGATCGGAGAATTGGATACGTGGAGTCAGGTGTTTATTGGATTTTAAAAATCAAATTGTTATTTGTCACATTATATTATTGAGTGATTGACTTGGGTGTTGAATTATGATGGTATGTGATTGGAGTTACACCAGTAAGATGCAAAATTTATGAGATTCATAATTAATAATGTTGAATGAGGTGTTTAATTTATTATAGATTTGTGATATCTCAAAATATGATATTTTGATTTTATGTGGTGAACTATGAGTGGAATAGATTTTTTTTTTAAAATATCGATCTATACTAATCTTATGCAAAATATGGGTCAAAGATCATTTAAGTATTGTGATAAGTTACACTTTAATATATGAGTGTAAATGGTCAAATTTACTGAAGCACCTTATCACAAATGGTAAGCGTGAAAGTACATGTTGGGAGGTGCTTGGGTTGAGTCCTCTTGATGTGAGAGAGTTGTTGGTGAGATCTTGAAATTTGGCAGCGTTGCTCTTATCAACATCGTGGTACCGTGCCTCTAAAAATTCCCGAAAGAGATTTCTGATGAGGGGCCGCTTCGGCGGTGGGACCGGTCACGTTAAAAAGTTTACCACCACAGTTTTAGCCCCCGGGGGTACGACGTGGTGGTTCCAAGCGAAGACCTCCTCTGGATATGCCTGGGGTAGATTCCACCCACCAGCAGCGCGCGCTGGGCAGGTGGTGGTGCTCAATGCCCCCTGTCCCAGTGTGGTCGACCCATCAGACGCCCATGAGCCCGTACGCCACGGGCCACCCGTCACCCTGATTTACCCTCGTCAACCGGTAGAGACTCTAGTTGAAGGCCTTGAGGCGGGGCCGGTTGACCCTGTGGACTAGTGGGCGCAAGCCCGACACCACAGGTTAATAAAAAAAAAAAAAAAAAAGTAAATGGTCAAATTTTTAAGTGCTACTTGGTTATTTATGATCAATAATTTGTAATATTGATTATATTATGGATTTAAATTGCGAATTGAGTGGATTATAAACTATCTTAACATCAAGAAGATGGGTAAAAATTTAAAAGTATTTTATGATGTAATAAAAGTTTTAGAAATTATTTACAATTTTGAAAATGTTAGGTGAGTTGGATTAATTGAGCTGTATTATATTCAGGATTTGTGATCAATTGATCTAATGGTAAAAAGAGAAAATTTGGTGGAAAAGAAACCTTATTAAATATATGAATTAAGTTCTCCGTTGATTTACATATTTTAACTGAAGGGATTTTTAATCTAATGTCTGGGCTAGCTGTTTGGAGGAATATATATATATATATATATATATATGTATACATGGGAAAATATCAGAAGTGATTGTAATCTTAATTTATTAAAAGGAATTAGTGGCTAAAGGATAATTTTAATGGAGAGTAGTTGACAATTAATATTTGTTTAGTTTTATTTTTATCATAAAATTCTTCACCTTGTTGGATATAAAAGTAATTTTTGTATCTGTATGACCCTGGATGACTCTTGCAATTTTTTTTCTCTAGATCTCAAAAGATGTATAATTTTATTAATTTAAGGTTTAGTGAAATAATTTACATTGAAATTAATAAAATAGATTAAAATTGTTCTTTTTAAAACTATTAAAATATATAACAAAGTTATTAGAAATGGATAATTTATTATTTTAAAACATGACAATCTTAATTTCACTAAATAACTTGATCGATTGTGTTGAAAAAACAAACAACATAAACTCTTATACTTATGAAAAATTACGGAAACATAAATATACCTTAAATTTGTATATGTTGAAGTTGCTAGAACTGCTAGATCTCTGCAACTCTTGGATCTCACGGTCGAAGGCTCGCTGTCGGGATGAGTCACGAGAGTTAACTTGAACTTTTTAATCACAATACCACAACGTTGCAACCCTTAACTCGGTGACGAAGATGAAGATGATATCTTGTTCTACTCAACAAGAGATCACACTGTATACGAGAATTGGCTGCCTCCTCGCAGTACTCACACACAAGAAACCTTCTCGTTTCTTGTCTCACTTGTGCACAAAGTTTTCCTCGCAGCAACTCACGCAGCCTCTTAGCTTTAGTCAAGGCATCAAACCAACCAACCATTAGCCGAACCTTTCTTCTCATCAAGAAAGGTAATATATATAGAGAGGAGGAGAGGAGATGGGAGAGATGGTGAACCAAGAGTAATGGGCGGTTACCCATTACCCATGATTCCTATATGCCTCACGTGGGCATATAACTTACATCTCCCACTTGCATATGAGGGCATATAATGTCAATCATCATCAGATCACATCTTATGCGATCCATCACCCTATTGAGCTTTCACACAGAGTTGGACGTCGTGCGACTTGCGAGTACACCTGCATATAAAAAACTGCTCTATACACCTGTTAGAATGATAGAGTAGCCCATCTTTGTATCAAAGATACAATCTCACTGCACCCCAGATCCAAGACTTATTACATCCCATTGAACTGCTTTCCTCATTGAAAGCATCCCCATATATTGTTCGATATTATATTCACTGATATATTTAATTCCTCCTTGGATAAACATAAAAAACTAGTCGGTAAATATTAAAACTTGATATAACGTCAATTGGTCTTCCTTTTCTCAAACTAGAATCTATTAGCCATAACTCAACTTCTTTCCTAGACCTGTCCTTCAGACATCAATTTATCTTCCGGGATATCGGTAAACATACTAAAGTAGCAATACTGAATCATGACCTCAAGAAACAGCTGAAAGTAATAAGGGTTCAAGAGATCCCTCCCAATGGATCTTGAATCTCACACAATGGGGCTCGAAGATATTAATTTACTGTCTCAAGTAATAAGACTCCCACTTTCCTAGTCGATTTAGCACATGTGGTATGAAACACGTGTCACAGTGTTATTCCCCATTTCTCATAAGGGCATATGTAAGATTTCTCTAACATTGTGTAGGTATGGGACTCAGTTTACACATAAGACTCTACCCAGAGATTTCAGAGAGAGTCTCTCAAAGACAGTATCATAAACTGCAGGTGATATCAAAGATCTCAAACCTGGTTGCTTACGGGCCACATGAATGTGACTAAATCCATGTCGGTCATGTCGCACATGACCTCATCTTGAACACACATCAGGGCGACTTAAGTTCTAGCATGGATACTCTCAAAACCTCTTACTGCTAGAAATCATCTAATTTCCACTCTAGGAGTTGGTCACTCATGTGAGACAGTGAACCTGCCTGCCTGACATATATATTATATCACATAACATACATATATAACAAGTGCAACAATATTATTGGACCAATAAATGCACATTAAGTCATATATTTCATTAAGCATCATTATCATTTTAATACAAGTTGAGAAATTTTTCAATAAATATACAAACCTAACGACTCTCTATGTCCTATAAAGGAGTCTCTAGTGATAGGTTTGATAAAGGGGTTAGCCACCATGCTGTGTGTTGAAATGTACTTGATAGTCACTTCATTCTTCTCAATGATGTCTCTTACATAATGGTATCTAGTATCAATGTGTTTGGTTCTACTATGAAATTTAGGGTCTCTTGTGTAAGCGATGACAGCCTGATTATCACAATAAATCATTATTGCCCTCCCACTATTCGCTACAACCCCTAAGTCAACAATAGTCTTTTGAGCCAAACACCCTCTTGAACTGCTATTGAGCATGCCACAAACTCAGCCTCCATCATAGATAGAGCAACACAAGTTTGCTTCTTGCTGCTCCAAGAGATGGCCTCGCGATTGGGCAAGAAAACGAAACTTGATGTTGATTTATGCTTATTCAAATCAGCTCTTAGTCAGCATTTGAATATCCCATGAGACGCAAATCGCGTCCTCCATAACACAGAGAGAAGGTTACAGTTCCTTTAAAATATCTGAAAATCCTTTTCACTGCTCTCCAGTGACCCCTTCCAGGATTTGCTTGATATCTACATACCAGACTGATTGCATAATATATGTCCAATCTTGTACACAATATTGCGTACATTAGACTTCCCACTGCACTTGAGTAAGGTACTTTACTCATTTCCCTTATCTCTTCCTGAGTCTTAGGACACATCATCAAGCTCAAGCCCTCACCTTTAGCGATCAGAGTATTTATGGGATTACAATCACTCATCCCAAGGTGCTCAAGAATTTTCTTAATATAAGTCTCTTGTGAAAGAGCTAAAAATCTTCTCGAGCGATCCCTTTGGATTTGTACTGCAAGGATGAACTCAGCTTCACCCATATCTTTCATGTCGAAAGTGGAAGATAACTACATTTTAATAGTTATCAGATATTCAATATTATTCTCAGCCAACATTATATCATCCACATATAACGGCAGAATCACAAATGAGTTATTAGATCTTATCAGATAGACACAATGATCCTCCTCGACCACTGTAAAACCATAAGATATCACCTCCTCATGAAATCTTAGATACCACCACCACCTTATCTTCTTGACCGAGAAGGTTGTTCTATGTAGATCTCATCATCCAAACTTCCATTAAGGATGATTGTCTTCACATCCATCTGATGCAACTCTAGATCTAAACTCGCGATAATCGCTAAAAGTAAACGGATCGAAGTAAACTTGACTACTAGAGAGAAGGTCTCCTTATAGTCAATGTCCTTTGTCTGAGTGTAACCCTTGGCTACTAGACGAGCTCTATATCTCTCGATCGATCCGTCAGTCTTCCTTTTGATTTTGAGAACCCACTTGTTCCCAATGACATTTCTATTCTCAGGTAAGTCAACAAGCTCCCAGACTTTGTTGACTTTCATTGATTTCATTTCGTCTTCCATGGCCTTAAACCATTGGTCTTTTGTGGAACCCTCGAGGGCCTCTCTCAGAATCCTCGGATCTTTCTCGTCCTCTGGAGTCACGACGATGAGGTACATTTCCCCGACCACTTTGATGAGGAGAGAGAGCATCCTCACCTTGGGATGAACCACTCTCACTAGGACCAAGATCCTTCTCAGGGTCTTGAATCCCGCCGCTGGGATCTATTGAGCCATTAGGCTCGTCCATCTCATATAAGGTGAAATCTCGATCGATTTCTCCTCTTTTAGGAAAATCATTCTCGAGAAATATGACATCACGAGACTCAATCTCAGTAATAGTCCCGTCCGTATGTTCTCCTAAGAACACATATCCTTTGGAGTGTTCAGAGTATCTAATAAAGATACACTTTTTTTCTCGCGGGCCTAACTTGCCATATTTGTGCGAAGAATCATTAACATACGCGGCATAACCCCATGGTCTCAAATGACTAAGGACAAGCTGCTTCCCTGTCCAAAGTTCCATATAGGGTATTGACTATGGACTTAGTTGGAACGCGATTAAGGCATACGCTGCAATCAATAACGCATCCCCCCAATGGGAGATTGACAAATCGGCCTGTACCATCATAGATCTTACCATTTCCAAAAGAGTCTTATTCCTTCTCTTGGCGACTCCGTTCTACTAAGGAGTAGTAGGAATAATCAGCTATCGTGTAATGTCTTTCTCGAAATAGAGCTCTTTAAACTGCTCAGATAAATACTCGTGCCCACAATCGGTTCTAAGAGTTTTCACTCTTAAGTCTAGTTGATTTTTAACTTCGCTTATAAACCTCCTGAAGCACTCCAATGCCTCAGACTTGTGCGAGATCAGACAGACATAACCGAAAATGTGTGTAATCATCTATAAACATAATAAAATATGTGACTCCGTTTTGTGCTCTCACATTCATTGGTCCGTAAATATTGGAATGAACTAACTGCAATGGAATCCTAGCTCTCACTGCTTTCCCAAATAATTTTCTCTTAGATTTGTCTGCTAGGAAAAACTCACACAAGGGCAACTCGACCTTAGTTAGATGGCCTAACACACCACATGCTGCTAATTGGCCCATCCTCTCTTATCCTATGTGGCCAAGTCTATTATGCCATACACTCACATCATCCACTACACTATCAGATGCAAAGGCAATAGGAGACGTAGGATAAGACTCGTGAAATGAAATCAAATTAAGTGCATATAGTTCCTCATGGACTATACAAGAACATATTAAAGAGTTGTCATACGAGATAGAAACTTTAGAGTTTCCCTATACAAATATTATATCCTAATTGGTCTAAACTACGGACAAAAATAAGATTTCGCTTAATATCCGAAGCATACAACACATCATGGAGATACAAGACTTGATTACTTTGCAGCACCAGCTTGCAAGTGTCAATCCCTCTCACCTCCACGAATGCTTCGTTCCCCACACATAGCCTTCTCGCATGTGGACTAATACGACGAAAATCTACATAAGCACTCCTATCTCGAGCTACATGGTCTATTGCTCCTGAGTCTACAATTCACAAAAGAGAAGAGTTAGCGAATATCATACTAGATGACACATAACTCAAACCATGTAAAGAAGAAGTATCTACCTTTCGCTCACAACATTTATGTGCGAAATGTCCAAGCTTACCACATACGTAGCATCGGACTTTGCTCTTTACGAGCTCCTTCTTGCTTTTCTGTCCCTTCTCATTAGTCTTTGGCTTCTTCTTGTCAGGACCCTTGCTCTTCTTCTCATGCTTGCGCTTGGTACCTCGGGAGCTCTTACTCGACTATGCAATGTTAGCATGTCCTGAAGAAGATTTGGTCACCTCCTGTCACTCCTCCTCAAGCTCGCAGTGCCTACTCACATATGTAAAAGTATGAATACTTTCGGTGTGCGTGAGATAGGTCTTAGCTACCTCCCATGAGTCAGACAATGACTGGATCACACCCAATACTTGAAGCTCATTCGACATGGACTCCCCCATATTCTTCAAAGAGGCTATCATACTCGACATATGTATTAAATGTTGTTTCATAGTATGATTAGACCTCTTCTTATAAGTTATAAACTTATACGTCAGCATCCTCATCTTAGGAGTTGAAGGAGTGTCATATTGCTCTCTCAGAGCATGCCAGACCATTAAAGCAATAGGATAATGTTAATAAATCGAGATTAGCTCATCATGCATGCTACTAAGAAGAATTACCCTAGTTTGGCCATCCTTCTTCTTCCATGCACAATACACCACCTGATCCCTTCTCGCTTGTGCCGTGGTACCCTCTCCGAGGTCCACCATCTCGTGCTTAAGAACCTCCCCGAGTTCTTGCTCCTCGAAGACGAACTGAACCTTCCGGTGCCAAATCTCATAATTATCACCGTTCAGTTTGTCTCTCTTCACGAGATCCAGTACGACACTCTTTGTTGCAGCCATTTATCTGTCGCACAGATAAAGAGATGTTAGTGACTATTGATGTTTAATGTCTCAATATTTGTGTACCTTACTAATCATCAAAACTCAAAATAACTCGAATACAAATTCTATGACGAGCGTATGAATCAACATACATCATACACCACAATCTAGAATTGCATCTCACCATTCGAATTAAGATGCGGTACACAAATAGTCACATTAAACTCTCAAAGCAAACCTACGTGCCGCTGTGAAAGTCTACGCACTACCATATAATGGCACCATTTATGGTAAGGCTACCCCCCAACTCGTAATGGTCCACACACCTCGGAGTTAGACCTCCTCGTCGTTTCCGAGACTCTCCACTTAGGTCGAGTTCCTTTTGAAAATCCTTCTCAACCTTCAGTTTAGATTTTGAATAAACTCAAAATCTCAGTTTTGAACACCCCGCATAACACCTCTATGTGTCAAACAATTCAGTGCAACCCGAGTTTCTTTACTCATGTCAAGTTCTCGAGATCCTCAGCAACCTTGAGAACCTAGGGCCTTTCATGTTCCAAGCTCTTGCGAGTGTCACTGACCACTTTGTCGACTTTTTAAAGCACTTCCAAGCTTCACATAACAAGTCCCAAGCCCCACAAATGCTCTGGCTGAGCACTTAGTGCTATGGCCGAGCACTTAGTGCACTGGCCGAGCAGCTACAGTGCTTTTCTCGAGTAGCTACAGTGTTTTCCCGAGCAACCTATAGGAATCCCGAGCAACCTATAGAAATCTCGAGCACTGTGCAGATGAGCACCTTCACGTGCTGATGAGCACTCGTGCGGTGGCCGAGCAACTTATAGGAATCCCGAGCCATATAGGTTGAATCAGCCCGAGCAACCTATGGAAATCCCGAGCCACATAGGGTGAGTCTGCAATTGCATTATCAGTGCTAGCTAATCAACATTACCAGACTCCACAAGTCCAGCCCGAGCAACCTATGTAACCCCGAGCCGTATAGGATGAGTCGGCCCAAGCAACATAGTGTGAGTCGGCTTGAGCCACATAGTGTGAGTCAGCCCAAGCCACATAGTGTGAGTCGGCCCCGATCCACCTAGTGTGAGTCGGCCCGAGCCATATAGTGTGAGTCGGCCCGAGCACTATTTGACAAAATAGTTTGCCTCTTGGGAAATGCTCGGTTTCGCCTGTAACTGTTCGGGAAGCAGTTTCCCATTCGGGAACTGCTTGACAAGCGGTTTTCCACTCGGGAACTGCTCGAGCAGTTCATTGTTCATCGTCTTCTCCGCTGTATCTGAGCAACAACAATGCTCCACCATTGCTTCGGCTCACGATACACGACATGTGTGACTTGTACACTACTGAGAACAGTGTGTCCGAGCATCTTCCTCATGCTCGCCCTACGGAGCACTGTTCATCGTCTTCGACGAGAACTGTGTTCCACAACCAACAATCATTTCTGAGTTTTAACTCAAGAAATTTGTTGAACGTTATAACGTTCAACCTGGCTCTGATACCAATGTTGAAAAAACAAACAACATGAATTCGTATACTTATGAAAAAATACAGAATTATAAATATACCTTAAATCTGTAGATGCCGAAGTTGTTGGAATTGCTAGATCTGTGCACCTCCTGGATCTCACGGTCGAAGGCTCGCTGTCGGGATGACAGTCACGAGAGTTAACTCGAACTTTCACCACAATACCACAATGTCACAACCCTTAACTCGGTGATGACGATGAAGATGATCTCTTGCTCTACTCAACAAGAGATCACACTGCATACGAGAATTGGTTGCCTCCTTGCAGTACTCGCACACAAGAAACCTTCTCGTTTCTTGTCTCACTCGCGCACAAAGTTTTCCTCGCAGCAACTCACGCAGCCTCTCAACTTTAGTCAAGGCATCGAACCAGCCAACCATTAGCCGAACCTTCTCATCAAGAAAGGTAATATATATAGAGAGGAAGAGAGGAGATGGGAGAGATGGAGAACCAGGAGTACCCATGATTCCTATATGCCCCACGTGAGCATACAACTTACAGATTGAAATAGATAAATTTAAACTAAATATCCAATCTTTCATTTTCTATTAAATTAAATGGGTAGTAGCATTTTAAAACTATGAACGAAGTATATTAGTTTCTCCTTATTTATCTAAAAAAATGTTTGTCATTTATTAAATTGCCTAATCTAAATTTGAAGATAATAGCGGATGTATTTTATAAAAAGAAAAAAAAAAACAGTAGGCGGAGTATAGTATTTTTGTAATAATCAAGTTCCTTTTGACATATCCCATATATTATAGGGGTATTTGTTTTGGTAAAATCCTCTAAAATAATAATTTATTTTCATTTTTTAAAAACTAATTCAATTACTGCTGCTTAATTTATTCGGAACATTTTTAAGGAAAAAAAGAAAAACTCATAATGACCCCTTTAACAAATCTCACTGCTTTATAAATGCTTTAGAAATGATATTTTATTTTTGATTTTTTAAAATATAATTTATAATACTACTGATTAATTATTCTTTTTAGTGCGCGCGCGCTTAATTCTAAATTTTGTTTGAACTAATTATATTTGATCTTAATGCAACGAATAAATGAAAGAGCTTCCATGAATTACTTTAGCAAAAGAAACATAAAAAAGCAAAGAAAAAACTAAAGCCGGCAAGGTTAAGTATCTAATTAAAGCCTTCAATTCTAAAGAAAATCTTTAGAAGAAAAAGAAAAGAAATTAAAGGCGAAAAACTAAAACTGTCAAGGATTTAATTAAATTTATCACAAGCATTTAATTCTAAAGAAAATTTGTTTTTTCATTGATAATTAATGCTACAATATTTTTTTTATGGATTACTGCTTGCTTGTGATGATGTAGACTGAGGATATTTATGTTGCGGAGTAAAGCATGATGTTCATATAGTCGACGTTGATGGTGAGAAAGTTTACTTCATATCGGCATCGCAACCAATCTCTCCGCCATTGCATAAGCCCATTCACTAGCAAAGGAAATAAGAGATACAAGAAATTATGGCCGTGTTCATGGAATTGAAGCATATATTGCTGCAGGTGCTACCATCGCCTGCCATGATGGCGCAAGGCCACTTGCTGCAGATCCAAAACCACTTAGCGATGGTCTCTGATAGCCTTTGGGCTATCAATTCGATGATCATTATCCCTGAGATGACACTGCTATATAAGTATTATTTAGCACGGACTGGGGTAGATTGTGTGTTAGATGTGCCTACAGAATTTGCAAGTTTGGCGAAAGCTGTGGCTATCGCAATTATAGATGTGGGAGAGTTGCTTGGTCGAATCTTAGATTGGGAAGCAAGTTTGCGTCATTCCATTCTCGACAACATCCTCCGACGGGAGCAATTTCGTCGAGCTGTCCTAGCGGAGCTGAAAGAGCTGCTGTGCAACTTGAATTCTCTGGTTCTTAGAGGATCTGTAATGGGTCTTCCGAGGGACCCTTTGCATTCCATGAACCCACTCCGAGCAGACTATTCAAATGTCCTGAAAAATGAGGTGGTGGGCAGAGAGGAAGACGTAGAGAAACTCATTACAATCTTTCAACAACAACTAGTGTCATCCGACTACAATGACGATCCGTTTGTGGTTGCCATAGTTGGCAGACCAGGGATTGGGAAGACAACCTTGGCACATATGATCTACCATCACGTTTGGCTACGTCAACAATTCCATCATCGTATTTGGGTGGATGTACCCTCCTCTTCGTCATTCAAGACTATTGATATCGGAAAAGAATTTGCAATGTCCATAAGCAACGAAGAGCATTGTGATCAGAAAGTATACCTTGACCTGCCGCTACAAGCCCTGTGGAAATATGTCAATCAACAACTCGATGGACGTAGATATTTCTTAGTGCTTCATTGCCAAGAATTTGATCGAGCATTGCAAGAAAAATGGGTCGAGTTGAAGAACATCCTGTTTTGTTCGTGCGGGCCAGGGAATGCAGTCTTGATCACCAGCAATTCAATGATAGAATCAGATTTTAGAGGATACTACCTGAGGTCCTTATCGGAGGATGCATGGGTGAAATTATTCAAGAGACACGCCACGACGCCAATCCCCTCGAAGCGGGTTAAGCAACTCTATCGAAACTCGCTCGGTCAACCTTTTCCGGCCAAGATTGTTGGACAGTTCAGTGATAATGTTCCAGATCCCTTAGCTGTGATGGGATATATTTATAACCTTGCTCCATCGACGCTTGTTGGCGTACGATTAAATTGGTATCGTCGGCTACTCGATGTTAATATTTTTGATGCTCGGGAAGTCATGTTAGAGATGTTGATCGCTGACTACCTCGTACCGGCAGAAGATCTGGCATCAGATTTGCTCGACCATTCTGATAGAATTTTTCAAAAATCAATTCGTTAATCGAGGAGAATTTCAGATTACGCGGTAACGGCAATGCTCTACTTGCGTATGAAGGTTCCTAAAGATTCAACTACTATTCCAAGTCACTGTCGCTATTTGTGTTTGGAAATTAATCCTAGAGCGAGACTATTTCGACTGCCGACCATGTCAGTCGAGGTGAGCAAAAAGCTGATGACATTGATTCTACAAGAAGACGAGGAAACAACGAAAGAAGATGGCGAAGAGATAATATACAAAAAAAGACGCACGAAAGCAACAATTGCAATTTCAGAGTTCTTCAACAAGATATCGGTAAGACTTGTACATTTGCGTATGCTAATTGTAAAAACTAACATGATCAAGAGCTTGCCCAGTGAAGTTAGTAAGTTGGTTAACCTGCGGTACCTCCACCTTTCGAATAATAAGATCGAATTACTTCCAGAATCACTTTTTGACCTAACTAATTTGCGAATTTTAAGTTTGCTTCGATGCCAAAAGCTTCGAAAGATACCTGAACGAATCTATAAGCTTAAGAAGTTGCAGATTTTGAGACTAGCTTATCGCACAAAGCTTCAGCAGTTACCGAAATCCATAACAAGACTCCAAAATTTATTAGATCTTAATGTGGAAGGTTGTTGTTGGCTCAGCAAGCTGCCGGAGGAATTGGTTAACTTTAAATCACCGAGAGCACTCAACATCGTAGGATGTGCATCCTTGTCTGAAATACCTCGTGGGATGGAGCGATCAATTGACCTTCATAAGTTATTAGGAATATTCGTCGGTGCCAATGGAGGTTTGGAGTTCACACAGTTGCAAGCTTTAATAAATCTTCAAGAAATAGGATTGCGAAACCTAGAACGAGCAGAGGCGACTCAAACTGAAGTGTTGATAGGCCAACAAAGGCTTCGGAACTTGTCATTGCATTGGAGCGGTGAAGAAGCAAATGAGAGCTCTGAATCAGCTACACCACTGCAGGTACTCGAAGCTCTCCGACCCAATGCGCATTTGGTAAGGCTAGAAATCATTTCGTATAAAGGAGAGAAATTCCCCAATTGGATGAGCAAACAACAACTTGCTCATCTCGATTCTTTAGTTGAGGTCAGACTCATCAATCTCAAGAGGTGTTCTCGATTACCATCACTCGGTCAGCTTCCTAATCTCCAGAAACTTGAGATAAGTGGCATGGATTTAATAAGACACATAGACGAGACATTTTACGGCGATGATGACGACATATTTCCTGAGTTGGAAGAGCTCACTTTCTCAGAAATGCCAATGCTAGAGAAATTTTCTGTGCCGGAAAGTGGACATCCTAGATTATTTCCAAGGCCTAATATATTGACACTGATTCAGTTCCCAAAACTCAAGGAAATAGATCCATTTGCTTCGTTTTTAACACTGAAAATATGGTTGAACAATGAGACAATATGGTCTACCGAATTTTTCAATTGGAACAACCTCCAATACATTACAAGAATAGAGATAGTTGGGTGCCAAGAGTTAAGATGTTTGCCAAGAGGTATGCAAAACTTGAAGAATCTGGGTGAGATGTCAATTAATAGCTGCAACAATTTGATAACTTTAGTAGTATTGGATTCACTTGCAATCTTGCACATATATGCTTGTCCAGTGCTATCATTCAACCTAGAAGCATTTACAATACTTTCTGAATTGGAAATTGAAGACTGCTCAAAAATGCAAATGTGAGTGTTCTTTAACTCCTAGCAAATTTCATTTAATTTCTTCTACACTTTTATTAGTGTCAATGATAATTGCCGGATTAATTATTGCTTCGATCAAATTATCAGTACCATCTACGCATAAACTTTTTATTTTGACAAACAAATATAAACTGTACGTGTTGACGTGAAAACTTAACGGTACAATGAAAGATTGTTCCACGTACCTTTATAAATTTGCTTATTCATTGAACATATTGAAATGTAAAAAATGAGATATTATGAAATTTATTTGTTCTTTTATTATACAATTGGAAGTTTGAAGTCTAGCTGCAAACATAGTTTGAAAAGGAAAAAAAAAACTTAAACCAATACTTGTATCCTCTATTAATGTTATTGAAGCAAATTTAGTCTGACATAATTAGTTCGAAAAAAACATCCTAAGACCAATAGCATGGCTAATGCTTTTTTTTGTTTTTTTGTTTTTTTCATTTCAGTTATTATAATGCCTGGATGACAAAACAAAGAATGGGAAAAAGAAGCAACGAAGAAGACAAAAGGTCCTAATAAATGTTGATATGTTTGTTGGAATGTATCTTCTCATATTTAATTTGGTCGATTTAATTAATTTTGAGTATGTGAACTTAATTAATGTGTGTTTGTTATAAAACCCTCTATCTAGATACAAGTTTAAATCTACTTTTTAAGAGGTTAAAGATATGTATGAATAAGGTAGACAATTGTTTGATTTGATAGATGTTTTAAAAATATTTATTATTATATGTTTGATATTATTTTATATTATATTATTATTATTATTATTTAAATTAATAAATAATATATTATAGTTAGACCAAGTCTATCATATGAATTTGATCAATATTTTACTAAGTACAATAAAGAGTTTCACTGTCGTCCAATGTTGAATACACAATCAAACTTGGCTATTAATTATAAAGGCGCCTTTAGCAAATCTTATATATTCAAAGTGTTTGCTGTGGTAAAATGCTCTAGCAAATCTTATTTTTTAGTTTCTTAAAACTAATTGTAAGTGCTTCGCATTAAAGAAAAGGAAAATAAAATAAAAGCAAATACCTTAATAGATGAAGAAGATTTTTTTTTTTTTTACTTTAGAAAAAAACAAATAAATTTCTTGAGAATATTTATGTTGCAGGTAAAGCATGTTACTTGACGAGCAAAAGAATACTTAACTTTGCTTGTGACGATCAGATGCTCATAATAAGAAAGTTGACGTTGATTATTATTTAACAGTGTATTATTTTTGTATACTGTTATTTATAAAAAATATAATTAATACTATCAATAACATACTTGATTGGGCTTACCATAAAAAATTATTATTAACAACGTATTATAATCATGTGTTGTGATTGTTTCCCAACGACATTAATTGATTGTCGTGATAATACAAGACCACTTGTGCTGAGTATCCAAAATCACTTGGATGGTTGGTGTTGAGGGAGGTAAATCACGAAAAATTCTATGGGTGTGTTTGGTTCAAGTAATCATATATAATCTTGGTTATGTGATTATCAGGGAATAAAATATAACCTTGGAATAAAGTATAACCTTTGATAAAAATCTTGTTTGGTTGAAGATTTTAATATATAACTTAGTTTAACATTTTACTAAATTAGGCCGTTGGCCGTCGGCGGCGGCACGATGGTCGATCGATCGATCGGCGGCAGCAACGACGATCGATTGATCCGCGACAACGATGCGACGGCGTCGATCGCGGCGGTGGCGACTAAGCCGGCGGCGATCGGCGACTTGCGTGCGATCGATCGGCGATAGGTGGCGGCGGTCGACGACGGCGGTGAAAGGCGGCGGCGAAGGGCAGTGGTGAAGGGCGGTGGCGGCAGGCGAGCGATAGGCGGTGGCGGCGAAGCGATGGCGGCGGGTGGTGGGACGGCGAAGCGGCGGCGACGACGATAAGCGGCGGTGGCAATTAACGATGGCGACGGGCATCGACCGACGATGAGCGGCAAATCGATTGAGTTTTGACAAATTGACATTTAATATATTGCTAGGGGTAATATTGGAAAAAAATTTCCTTAACCTCAGGAATCAACAAAAATCTTGGTTTTCCAAGGTTTTCCTATTCCCCTAAAAAGGTTTTTGTCCATAACCAGATAATGAACAATTACCAGGCAATTGTTCATAGCCTAAACCAAACAAGATTTTTGTTGATAACCTAACAAGGTTATCAACAAAAACCCCCAACCAAACGCACCCTATAGGTCTTGACATGGTGGCCAAGACATATGAAAATTATATGAATTCAAAAAAAAGCTTTAAATTAAACCTCCTAGCTCCGGAATCAATTCTTGTCTTATTTGCAAGTTCTGTCGTATCTTAGCCACCATACCATCCCAGTGGGGACATAATCAGGATTTCAATTATATATTATATGGTATCGCGGAATGATTGATTATCATCATTTTACTTATGAGTTGATCAAAATGTATCCATCGTTCAATAATGATAATTTCCATTCATGGCTTTTTAATTTTGATCGGAATTTAGGGTTGATTATCATCATTTTATTTATGAGTTGATCAAAATGTATACATCGTTCAATAAATTCCTGCTCCAAAGGAATTTACAGCTATCGTATCTACTATTTGAGTAGTTGATTTTTTATTTTATTTTATTTTATTTTTTTTTGTGGAGGGAGTAATTATAATATTAGATTCATGGATGAGCAACTCAACTCAAGAGGAAGATGATAAAATTCATCAAGTTTAAAATAAGAATAGTTTCTGAGAAAATGATCATTATTGGATCATGTGTCGATTAGATTTTAAGAGTGTCATCGTTATTTATGAAAAATACTCAGTCAGTGACTTGGAAGTTAAATTACGATGGTATGCCATTGGAGTTAAACTAATAATTAAATTTGGAGATACAAAATTTGCTAGATGTATAAAATGTTTCATGAGGTATTTCTTAGATATTTGTGATATTGCAGGACATGCATCGTATTTTGATTTTATGTGTTGTCAGTTGAGTAGGTTTTTTTGTTATATAAAAAAAATCGTTAACCTATAATTAATTAAGCTCATGCGTAAATTAGCATAGGTGAAAAAGGATTAATTAGTTGAGTTTTGTGATATTATGTGAACTAATTGAAATTGCACTTTAAAAAATTCGTGTAGATGGTCAATCGTTTAAGTGTTACGTGATGTGGTTATAAAATATGGTGGCCTATAATCAAACTTGTGCGAAAAAATAGGTCAAAGGATGATCTTCTGAGTTTTGTGATATTAATTAAGATTGTGAAGTGTTAATTAATTATCTTATGGAGATGGTAAAAAAATTTAAAAGTATTATGTCGATCGCGAGGAGATGATAAGAAATTTAAAAGTATTATATGCATGACGTAAAAGAATTTTTAGAAGTTGTTTAAAATTTAAAAATGGTTAGGTAATTAAGCTGGGTTATAACTGAGATGTGTTATAATATTTAGGATTTGGGTACCGTTTATATATATGGATTGCAGGTCTCCATAGGAATGATGTAGTGGCTAAAATATGGTGATACTTATAGAAGTGACATGGATCGATTTCGAAAGAGATCTAAATTTTTTTTTCTGAATTCAGATGATTCCTACGTATCTTAGCCACCAAGTCAAGGTCTATAAAGTCCTCCGTGATTTACCTCCTTCATAATGATCATAAGACAAATTAATAGGAGCCGTTAGGTTGATGATTCAACCTTTTCCAGATCGCTTTACGCAGCATATCAATGTTGCACATCCCCGGGAGGATGTGACTCTTGTGAGCAGCTTCAACCAAAACTGAGATGGTGCCATTGAGCCACTGATCATGAAACAAAGCTACGGGAGAAAGAACGTAACAGAAGTGCAGGCCCCATGATCTCAGGTATATATGGGAGAGAGAGAACTGCATGAACATAAATTAAAGTAAAACATAAAGTGTTGGACGAGAATATGACAAGACAAAAATGAAAGACATAATTAATTGGAGAACTGAGTTGCTAAGCAGAGCTCGATATATCATTAGTATCAAAAAGAGAGTTAAATATACACTCTCATGACTTCGTTGAATTCTAAATGCAATTGATTCCTAAATACTCATAAATAATTATATTTGACTAATCTTCTAGGATGTACATCCAATCTCCTTGAGAATTATAAAATGATTTATGTTCTTGAGAATTGTTATTTTTTAATAAGTGCATTAATTCCAACACTCCCCCTTAATGCACTTTCTTTGTGACTCCAATTTATTGTCTGAGAAAACAAATTTTTTCTTTTGGTAGAGCTTTGTTCAAAATATCATCCAATTGTTCTTGAGTGCTGCAATATTCCAATTGAATTTCTCCATTCTGAATTGATTCTCTAACAAAATGGTACTTGATTGCAATATGCTTTGTGCCATCATGATTGATTGGATTTTTACTAATAGCAATGGCTGATTTGTTATCACAATATAAGATGATTTTTTCTATTTTTTCTCCCATATCACAAAGAATTCTTTGAAGCCATATAGCTTGAGACGTTGCTTTTGCAATAGCAATATATTCTACTTCAGCAGTGGATTGAGCTACACCTTTTTGTTTCTTTGAAGCCTATGAACATATTCCAGAACCAAGTGGAAAAATATAACCTAAAGTGCTTTTCATATCATCAAGACAACCATCCCAATCACTATCAGAATATCCATTTAATATTGCTGGATATGACCTCTTTACACTCCTTGAAGAAACAATTGAACCACATGGCCGATTATTAGTACCGACAGGAATAACAATGATAATACCTATAGGGTATTATGGGCATATCACAACAAAACCAGGTATGACATCACACCTTGGTATTCTTGGACATGAATTCTAGACAGCGACTCCCATAATGAAGTGCAAATACTCTTATTCAACCATACAAGAAGACCCATTGTTCTTCGAGCAAGACAGAGAATAGTTCAGATGATAATATGCACTGTACCAAAAGTAGAATTCCAGGAAGTAGAAGAATTCACAACTTCTCTACTACCACAACCAATTGAAGATATATTTCAAACCTTATTGCCGAAAGAAAAACCAGAATGATCCAATCAAGTACAACCGGTACGTCTACAAATACGAACTGAAGTAGAATATTTGATAAATAACTTTCTGCCCCAATTAGACCATGCAGAGGATACAAGCCCAGGGGCCACTGTACCTCAGTCCATGGGCCTAAGTGTGGATCCAGAAGGCTATTTTGAAGAAGATTTTGGAACTCGATATGATTTTCGACCGTCTTGTATGAAATTCCATAGTCAATAGTACCTTGCAAATATTTCAAAACTCTTTTTGCCACTCCATAATGAATTTGAGTGGGCACTTGCATGAATCTAGATAGTAATCTTGCTGCAAACATTATATCTGGTCTAGTAGATGTTAAATATAAAAGAATTCCAATAAGACTTCTATATGTTGTAGCATCAACCTTTGGAACTCCATCTTCCTTTTTTAACTTCTCATTCACAATTAGTGGAATATCAATGGCTTTACACTTGAACAAATTAAACGTCTTGTATTTTTTGATGCTTCCATCTTGATTAACTTTAGTTTTGAAGATCCATTTGACTCCGATTATTTCTCGATCTTTTGGATAATCAACAAGCTGCCATGTTTGATTTTTCTTTATCATAGCGATTTCATCGCGCATGACTTCTCTCCAAAATTCATATTTATTGACATCTTCAAAGCTTTCTAGTTCAACTTTAGAAAAATTGCATGATTCATATATTTCACTTAATCGTCGAGTTCATTTCGAGGAAGTTTCTGAAGAAGGAAAAGAACTAGGACCAGAATTTGGTGAACTTAGTGGAGTTTGAAGAATACCTTTAGACTCGATACTTAGCTTATTCTTCCAAAGAAGAACCGTTTGTACTTCTTCTTGCTGGAGTTGATGGAAATAATATCACATTTTGCATTCGTGGTTGTTCAAGCCTCTCTTTCTCCTTCCAATTCCAAGTTGCATTTTCATCAAAAATAACATCTCTGCTCACAAATAATTGATTAGCTTCCACTTCATATAACCAATACCCTTTTGTGTTGGAACTGTATCCGACAAACACATATTTCTTGCTTTTTTCCTAAAACTTAGTTCTTTTTTGAGAAGGAATGTGAGCAAACCATATACAACCAAAAAAATCTTAAATGTCTTACCGATCGCTTGACTCCACTCCAAGCTTCAAATGGAATTTTATCCTTGATTGATCGCCTTAGTTGAACTTCTATTGAGAATATACACTGTTGAATATACAACTTCTGCCCCAAAAACTCTTTGATAAGAACTTCTCATTTAGCATGGATGTCGCCATTTCTACAATGGTTATGTTTTTTCTTTCAGCAATGTCATTTTGTTGCAGACTATATCCTACAGTCAATTGCTTCCAAATTCCTTCATCTTTGCAAAAATTTTCAAATTCTTGGGAGGTATATTCTCCTCCTTTGTCACTTCGTATGGTTTTAATGTAATAGCCACTTTGTTTTTCAACAAGGGCCTTAAATCTCTTGAATACAAGAAAAGTTTCCGATTTTTCCTTCAAAAAATAAACCCAAGTCATTCTTGAGAAATCATCAATAAATAGGAGGAAATACCTTTGCTAGCCTAAGAATCGTGTCCGCATTTTCACACAAATATCAGTGTGAAACAACTCCAAGGGTACTTTTGCTCGCCAAGAACTTTGTTGAGGAAATTAATTCCGATGTTGTTTGCCTATGATACACTCTTCACAAATATCTGTTATAGATTCAATTTCTGATAGTCCCTTTACCATATTTTTCTTCTTGAGAAGCTTCAAACCATTAAAGTTTAAATGACAAAACCTTTTATGTCATATCCAAGTATCTTGTTTAACTTCTCCTTGCATTGCCATAACAACTTCAGTTTGAAGATTAATAGAGAAATTTCTATTGCTCTTCATTTTCACATAAGCAATCACATGACCTTTTTCCTTTTTTATCAAATATAGTGCATCCACCATCTTTGAAATGGTGACGATAGCCATGTTCAACTAGTTGCCCCACACTCGATAAATTTTGATTGAGTCCAGGTACAAATAGTACATCATTGATATATTTTATACCCTTTTTTGTTTCAACTGAAATTCTACCTTTATCTTTTGACTCAACGATAGCACCATTTCCTAGTTTCACCTTAGGAATAATCGTAGAATCAAGATTAAGAAAAATATTTTCATTACCTGACATGTGATTGCTGCAACCACTATCAAGAAGCCATGTGCTATCTTTGTCTTCAAGAGTTGATTGGCAAGCATAAAATAAATGACCTTCTTCATTGTTATTTTCCTTTTTATCTTGAATGACCGGCTTAAATCAGCAATCTTTTTCAATATGGCCGAACTTCTTGCAATTATGACATTAAGGCTTTCTACAATGCCAACAATTGGAAGAAGTATGACCTTATCTTTTGTAGATCTTGCAAGAGGTCTTGGAATTATCATATGTTGACTCCTTTTTACTCTCGTTGACTTCCCTTCCATTAGACTCTCCATTCCGGAATTTTTCTTTGTCATTTTTCTGATTATCTTTGAAATTGTGTTTTTTTGAAAGAACTTTGATCTCTGAAATTTAACTTAATTTGTTAGAAAAGCACTCTCCAAAGGTTGCTCATTACGCATCATCCTTCTTTGCTCATGAGACTCTAAAGATCCTATCAATTCTTCGATCGAAAGGTGTGGTGAGATCCTTAGATTTTTCAATGGCAATAACAATATGTTCAAATTGTTTTGGCAAGCTAATAAGAATTTTTTGGATTATCTTCTGATCAACAACGTCTTCTCCAAGAATTCTCATATGATTAACTACTTCAATTACTTTAGAAAAATACTCTTTAATAGACTCATATTCTTTCATCTTTAGATTTTCAAACTCTCTACGAAAAGTTTGAAGTTTGATAACTTTTGCTTTGGTATCACCTTGAAATTCTAATTCTAGAATATCCCAAGCATTTTTTGTTGAAGTAGCTCTCATAATTCTTAGAAAGATAGTTGTGGCGACTCCATTTTGAATTTTTGAAAGAGCTTTAGCATCTATCATGCGGTCTGCTTCAAGCTTTTCAATATTTGTTGCCGAAAGTTGAATACTTGCTTCAAGTTCTATAAAACCATAGCAACAATATTCCATAAGCCTTCGGACAGAAGTAAAGTCTTCATTTTCACTTTCCAGAAATCATAATTTTCTCCTCCGAATATTGGAATGCTTGAATATGAAACCATAGATTTTGTATTGAAGTGGATGTATCTTCGAACTGATAGAAGACTCCCAAATGGATCTTTAATCTGCTCTGATACAAACTTTGTTTGACGAGAATATGACGAGAAAAATGAAAGACTTAATTGGAGAACTGAGTTGCTAAGCAGAGCTCGATATATCATTAGTATCAAAAAGAGAGTTATATATACACTCTCATGACTTCATTACATTAATTGAATTCTAAATGCAATTGATTCCCAGAGACTCGTAAATAGTTATATTTGACCAATCTTCTAGGATGCCACATCCAATCTCCTTGAGAACTATAAAATCATTTATGTTCTTGAGAATTGTCATTTTTTAATAAGTGCATTAATTCCAACAAAAACAAGAGAATTCATACACTGATTGAGCCGCTTGAACCAATATAATATCACATCAATCGATATCCTGGACACAGACTTGTATCCAGCATCGATCTCCATCTCTTCTTCATCCTCTTCTGCAGTGCATCTTCTGGTTCCTCATCTGCATTCTCATTTCATATTCTTAATTCTCGTTCAACAACTCTTTCCCAAAATGAGAGCTCGAAACTGCAAAACAAAAAAAAAAAAAAAAAGAAAAAGAAAAAAGAAAATGAAAGAATCCCAAGCATCTTGTTATTCTCATCGATGCCCTGAAGCTTGTCTTAAAGTGCTAAATGCTACGTCGTACATGAACTCCCAAATAAAACCAAACCGAAAGAAAGGACTTGCTCTGCTTCCTCTTCTTCTTCACTATAACTTACTAATTGTACGCAAGACGCTTCAGTGGTGTTGAGCTAGAAGTCGAAGGGTGCTTTAGCGAACTCGCACGCACAAATATATCTAAACAAGTTGGCAAAGAGGTTGAACTATCCATCATTAAACTCTTCAAAGATAAGGAAGATAATAAACTTCATTAGCAGAAATGGCAAGAAGATGGAGGGATGTCAGACCATTTTAACACTTTATTATATTCAGCGTCATACTAATTAAGATAAAGCAATTTCTTGCAGACTTCAGATTTGAAAGTGGATCTTTGAGTAACTTTGGTAGGGGTGATCATGGTTCGATTCGAACCGTGAATCGAATCGGAATTGATGGCTCAAAAACTGAACCGAAATTGCTTTTTCGATTCCGGTTCCGAAACCGGAATCGGAACCGGAGACATATGGTTTGGTTCCGATTCTTAAATTTTTGGAACCGGAACCGAATCGGAACCGAGCGAACCCGGAACCGAACCAGAACCGTATTAGAATCGGAACTAAATATTTTTTTTTAACTCGGAATTCAATTTTTAAAAATAATTTGATATTTATTTTTGAAAAAAACTAAACTCATTCAAAATTCAAAATTTTATTAGTGTGTCATAATTATAATAATAAATATGTATAAAAATCAAAATTAAAATAATTTGAAATTCATATTTGGTATCATTGCATCATAACAATTAACATGCAAAAAAATTAAAACATTTAAAATTTAAAATTTCATTGTTGCATCACAATTATAATAAAAAATATTCATAAAAATCAAAATCATTTAAATGGTATGTGAACTATGAGGGCTTTGATTCTTTTATATCCCAAAAAGATACGTAGGCAACTTAATATATATAAATTAAGTTCAAACTCTTTTCTTTTTTTAACTGTTAAATCAAAGAATGAGAGATATAATATATTGTAATAATATATATATTCTTTCTTTTTAATTTTTTGATATGAATTTATTAATTAAATATGTTCAATGATAATTTTCTATGATCAATATTTGATTTAAAGAGTTATATAAAATAAATAAATCGACATAAGTTAAATCTCCAAGTATAAAATTTAAATTTAAATTAAAAAAAAACGACCGAATTAATGAATTGAAAAATAATATACTTAAATCACCTATTAAAGAAATGAGAAACTTAAAAATTAAATAATTTCAATTTTGTTTAAACGATCAATAATCGAATCGAGGGAATCAAACCGTTGGTTAACGCGGTTGATTCGGTCATGGATGAACCGGAATCGCGATTCAAATCAAAACCGAACAATAAAGAACCGGAATCAATGGTTCCGAAACCGGAACCGAAACCGTTGATGAGCGGTTCGGTTCCGGTTCTATTGAATAATAAATCGAAATCGACGGTTTCAAAATCGAAACTGACGGTTTCGGAATCGTGGTCACCCGTGAACTCTAGACACTTAATTCTAAGGTGCTATTTTTTTTTAATAATTAACTGTGGATTTGCACCGTCGCTTTGTGGGAGACGCGGCGCCGTTCTTGTTGTTCAGTATTTCAGTGACATAATCGATTCTCGCATGCTTTCCCTCGCACTAAGTCGCTTGCATGCTTTATAATAGTTTTGTGTGTCAATAGATTCTTCCGGAAGATTGTTAACAAATAAAGTCAAGATTAAACTCAATAATACAAATAAAAAAATTGAATACAATTAAACTTAACTTAATTTAGTTATTTATAAAACTTAGGTATACATTCTCACGTTTCTTTTTATAACATTTATCATGGGCGACATTATTCAATGAATTAAATCAATTTAATAATTTTTTCAATCAATTATTGAAATAACTTTATATATATATATATATATATATATATATATATATATATTTGACCTTTATCATAAAATTCTTCATAGTATTAATAAACATAATTTTTCATTTGATATGAGTGCAAAAGTTAAAAAAAAATCTCCTTCTCTGGCTGTGTTAAGTGTCTCTTGGTATTTTTGAGATGGATATATTTATGAATTTATATTTTAGTAAAATAATTTATATTCAAATAAAAATAAGTTAAAAATTCCTTTTAAACATATATAAAATGAAGTTATTGAAATTTCCCATTTTTATTTATTTATTGAATTATTTGGAAACATGATATTATTTTATCAAATAACTTGATAATTAAGTGAAATAGATAAAATTAAATTATTTTTCAATCTTCAATGACTTATTAAATGTTATCTATAACTTCTTCGGAAAAAGGTTTAATTTGTCAAGTTATTTAAAAACTATATACTGAGTAAATTAATTTCTCTAATTTTTGTTTAAAAAATAAATGCATATCAAATTAATATGAAATATCCTCTTAAAAAAAAATAAATTATTCATTAAATTGACTTATTTTAAAAAATAAAATTATTATTAAATAATTTATATATTATGGGGGTTAGCTTTGATAAAATGCTCTTGAAATAATATAAATATTATTTAAATTTTAAAAAATAATTTAACTACAACTGATTAAAGAAAAGGAAACAAAAATTAAAAAAAAAAAACAAACAAACATCCCTAACATATGAAGAAAACCTTCATCAACATCCTTCAATTACTAAAGAAAACCTCTTGCTTTAGAAAAAGGAAAAGAAAGAGAAAAAATAAAGGGAAAAACTAAATCTGTCACGTTGCAGGATATATAAAGCATGATACTTATACTACTTGATGAGCAAAAGAATATTTAACTTTGCTTGTGATTATGGACAAGTCCAAGATGCTAATGGTAAGAGAGTTAGTCATGTAATTGGTTTGCCTATAAATCTAACTAGTTTGCTTCACCGTTCTCTATCAAAATCACTTGTCCTGGTCACACAAGGTCTCTTGCTGCTTGCTTATCCAAAATCACTTGAGGATGGTAGTGCAGGATTAAGATGGTGTTAACGCTGGCTCTATTATAGATTATCTGTTTTCGGGAAGGTATAACATTTTGTATCTTTACAATTATTTAATGATTTAGATGAAACTTAACTAGGTTTTTAATTATATGCACTATTATCTTATGAGGGTCAAATATTTATCTATTGGTTTATCGATGCATGCCTTTTCAATCATGATGATTTTTGTTTGTGGCTTGTCGAGTTTTAGTTGCGATTTGTTTTTCTTATTCACTATTGAGCGATTGACTCGGGGATTGAATTATGTTGGGATGTGATTGGAGTTACACAAGTAAATTTAAAGATGCAAAATTTATGAGATGCATAATTATGAATGTTGAATGAGGTGTGTTGGTTTTAATGCATCCGTCGCAAGTATTTATAATGCAGAAAAATAAAAGTAGATTGAAAAGAGGAAAAAAATATTTTACAGTGAGTCGTCAGAATCTTCATGCTTCCTGGATCTGTAGCGATGACGATCTTTGCTTAGCGTTTAAGGAACGATCACGATTTTCAAATCGAAAAATTCCTTCTCTTTCATGAACCAAGTTCCAACCATGCCTTGGCTTTCTCGGAACTATCTACTCTCTCTGACAGCTTGACGGTGACTCACACACAAACTCTTCTCTCTCCGACAGCGTTCTCGCACAAGCACAGAACTCCTTTTCGTGGACCCTTTTCCACTGTGTACCTCTTGTCCCATGTATTAGGATTTGGATGCAGCAAAGGCGTGGAGCAATTCACGCACTCCTTCGAGAGTGTGTGCAGTTACTACGTGATACGTGCAGTAACTGCCTCCACGTCTTACATCTCTCACCCGTCCAAGATATGCCACATAGGTAAATGGTCACATAGACCAATAAAAGATATTTAGCCATATAGACTAAATAGAGCTAGAGTCAATAGTCACATAGACTAATAGAAGTATTTAGTCACATAGACTAAAAATAGAGTCAGAGTCCATAGTCCCAAAAGACTAATATAACAGAGATGAATAGTCACAAAGACCATTAGAACAACCAATTCATACATTGGAAAATGGTTCGTGCGACAGCAAGCATATTGAGCATTCATTGCTAAGAAAATTGTTACACCTTACATAGCTGCTCATAGAGCGATCAATGCTAAGAAAAGTTGTTACACCTAACTTAGCCGCTCCTCAAATGATACATAATCATTCTCTGAATGACACATAACTAATCATTCTTCCAGGTGGCACATAGTCGTTCTCCAGGCGGTACAATACCATTCATGGTGGTACATAACCGTTTTCCTGGATACATTCATGCCTTGCTATTTACCCAGATTAAATAGTCATTTACATCAATATGAACATCTGTAATCCCTCATAATGACCATCATGTTAAGAGCATATTCCATATTCTCAATATTCACAATCATTTCTATACACAACAGAAATGGATCGACCGGTGAATATTCTCAAAAATATAAATCTATTTAATCTTCCTTTTTAGCGTGAATATATTCATATTAATCAGTCGCTTTCCTAGTCATGTTCCATAGATTGAATTATCCATAGTCAATAGGTTTACATACTAAAGTAGACAGCTAAATAGTCACAAAAGGCAAATGCTTAGATTAATATATAATCTCAAAGGGCTCACATAGTAGAAAAGCAGGGATCCATTCTCCTACTACCCTTATTGTCGCCTTAGTACATATGGTATGAATCACATGCTACGATGTTATTCTCTTTACTAATAAAGAACACATGTTTTTCTCAAATTAACATCGTATAGATTTCGATCTAGACATTCAGAATGTCTAATCTTGAATTCAACACATGAATTCAAATTTGGCTACAAACAGGTATAGTAAATGGTGGGAGTATTTACTTCGATCACTTTTCTCAAATGATCTTATTTTGATACAAATATCAAGATGATCCCAGCTTATAGGTATGTATCTCTATACATATAGCTTCCAAAGCTATCCTATAAGTAATGGTCTTATCCCTATTCACAGTAAACAAATAGAGATGATTGTCCATGTGAGAGGACCAATCACTACTTGCCAACATGCTTACCGAGATCTTATCACCAGAATGTAACATTACATATACTAAATAATTTATGGTTGACATTTCAAACAATCAAATTACAATATCCGATTGTCACTACAAAATTGTTACATTCTACGAAGTCCCATGAACTTTACATGTTCATTAAATGACTCTCTAGTCATCGACTTAGTAAAAGGATCTGCAGGCATAGCTTGTGTAGGGATATACTCAAGAATCACCTTCTTCTTAGCAACAATATCCCTTACAAAGTTATACTTTATAGCTATATGCTTGCCCTTGCTATGATATTTGTGATCCTTGAAAAATGCTATGGCAACTTGACTGTCATAATAGACGGTCACTGGACTCCCATTGTCCTCAGCAATCTTCAGATGCTTCAAGAACCTCCTTAACTAGACTATTTCTTGTACAACTGCTGAACATGCCACATATTCAACTTCCATAGTTGAAAAGGTCACACAGGTTTGTTTCTTGCTATTCCAGAAGATGGCGCCACTATTCAACAAGAACGCATAACCTTATATGGATTTTCTATCATCCTAATCCCCAGCCCAATCTGCATCTGAATAACGCTTTAGACTCATATATGATCCTTGATAACAGAGACTATAACCTGTTGTCGCTTTCAGATATCTGAATATCCTTTTTACTACCTTCCAGTGTCTCGGTCTTGGGTTTGATTGGAACCGGCTGACTAAGCCAACAACATAGTTGATATCGGGGCGAGTATACAATATAGTGTGTAGGATCGAAGTGAGCGCTAGAGGGGGGGTGAATAGCGCAAAACCTTTTTCTTCTTTTACGAGTTCGTATCAAAACAAATAAGTACAGCGGAAAGATAAATGAAACAAAAAGAGACAAGTTTATTTTTTTACTTGGTTCGTAGCCTTCGGCTACTACTCCAAGGTCCTAACGGTCCTAGACCGTTTACGGAGGGCAATTCACTAAAACACTCCTCCTCGTTGGAGGTAGGAGTTTGACGATTACAAAAAAACTTTCGAAGCAAAATGATAGAGAGACAAACCCTCTCTTCTATTAAAAGTAAAATGCAACGATAGAAAAATATCGAGTAAAATAATTGCAATATTGAAAACAAGGATTATACCAACAACTAAAAAGAAAGAACTTAAGCTAGGGTTGTTGGCAGCACTTCGTTGTCGTAGAGTCGTCGGAGAGTCACAGCGTTGTGGAAGCTTTTGAGCACTTAGAATTAATTAAAAACCCTAGGTTTGGCCCTCCTTTTATAGCCTTTAAGCCCCTCATCGAATGGGTCTTCAACCAATAGGAATTGGGCACAAAACTCCTTGAAAAATGGTGATAAAGCTTGACTCCTCGAGGCTGATTTTTGACCACCGGTTGAACTGATTTCTTGGCCGGTTGAACTGATGGCTCAGCAGTTGAACTGATCCTTGGCCGGTTGGCGATATCTCGGGATTGAATCGATCCTTGGCCATTGAACTGCTTTTCCGGACTTTTCGATCGTAATAAAGAGTTAGCTCGACAAAAACATAATTCCGGCGATGTCGATCTCTAGACCATCTATAGGATGTCTTTGGTCGGATCTACGCTTAAGATCATCCCCGTAAAGAGGATACGACCTTACTTACTCTCGCACACACACGAGCTTACCTCGATACTTACTATGTCACTTTTGCTTCCAGCCTTCCACTCAATTCCTTCGGCTCCCTCCGAAGTCTCTTGAGTGTCGCCCGACCACCGCGGCTTCCTCCGGGTGTCGCTAGCCTTCAGCTCCAGCGTTGAGACTTTTCTGCACACTTGATTTAGCTCGTGAGATAACAATATATGCTTAACTTTGTATCGTTTGCTATAATCAAAACTTAGGTTCGACTTAGGTGCCTACTGCACCAACAATCTCCCCCTTTTTGATTTATGGCAAACCCACATACAAAGTTAAGTAAATAGCAAGCATGAAGAATAATAATGTGCATGAGAAACAAAAAATATGAAGATTAAGTTGGAGTAGTAAGGATTTTCTTCAAATACTCCCCCTTGAGGAAACCTCCCCCTAGACCGAGGGTGAGTCTTTGAAGAAAGACCTTAATCCTCCCCCTTGAGGGTTGCTTTAAGTAATTAACATTACTTAAAGTTGGCCTTAGTAAAACATTTTAGTTAAGCCCTTTCTCCCCCTTAAGTAAAACATTAATGACATAAAGTTTTGTTAAAAGTTATAGAATACGTTTAAGTAAAACGTAGACGGCACAAATACGTTTAAGTTAAGAATTATTTAACTTTTGTCAAAAGTTAAATAAGTTTTAACTTTTGGTAAAAATTTTTGTTTTGACCCCTTAACTTTGGCCTTTTTCTCCCCCTTTTTAGTATATCGAAAAGAGTAAGGGGTGTGTGTGGAAAAAAGTTAATTTTAAAATCCAAGCATGTTCCACATTATTTTGAAAATAATATACTGAAAATAAGTTCATCTATAAAATGTTCGACTCATATTTGGCTTGATTGATATGAAAGATCAACCAGTCCTGGTCAGAGTCGGTTAGTATGTATAATTATACTCCATGGTTCATAGCGATGCACTAGCTCTACATCTGGAACCAGGAGTAAGGTCATAACATCTCACGCCCATCTACGTGGCTAAGTACACAAACACATTAGTCCTATGTGTTGTGAGATGTATTGGCTCCTTAAATCTATAGGTGCATGATATCTAAGGTATGTCCTATGCTAGTTCCATGAAAAAAAATAAGAAATAGTAGTAAGAAAATATAATTTGCAAGTTCCTATTCTATTACGCACATGCCCAATTTTCGTCTCAAGAGACTAAATTCGGCTTCGGGTAGTGGTTTAGTAAAAATGTCTGCTAGGTTAGACTTCGAGTCAACATATTCGAGTTGTATGGAGCCATTGGCTACATGTTCTCGAATGAAATGATGTTTTACCTCTATATGCTTTGTTCTTGAATGACATATAGGGTTCTTAGTTAGATTTATCGAACTTATGTTGTCTATGAAAATTTTAGTTTTGGTGAAGTCCAACCTAAAGTCTCAGAGAGTGTGCTTCATCCAAAGAAGCTGAGTTACACACTCACCCATCGCAACGTATTCGGCTTCGGTGGTAGATAAGGCAACACAATATTGCTTCCTACTGCACCAACTCACTAGACTCGACAACCACTCGTGCTCTTTCTATCGAGCTTACTACCGGCATAGTCCGAATCGAGTAGTCGGTTAGTTCGAACTCCTGGTAGATCTAGGATACCAAATCCATTAAGTACCCTTTAGATATCTAAGGATACGCTTGACTAGGGTTAGATGAGACTCCTTAGCACAGGTTTGAAACCTTGCACATACTACTCTGCGAATAGGATGTCATTCGACTCAGATTAAGTATAGGAGACTTCTATTAGCTCTATAGTACTTTAAGTCAATGGACTTACTTTCTAGGTCTTCTCCTATGTTAACATTAATCGCCATCGGGGTGTTTATTATCTTAGCGTCTTGCATTCCAAATCTTTTAATCAACTCTTTAGTGTATTTTTGTTGATATAGGTATATACCATCCTTAGTTTGTTTAATTTGTAGACCTAAAAAGAAACTTAACTCACCTACCAAGTTCATTTCGAACTCACTTTCCATGAGTGAAACGAACTCGTTCAGTAAGGCTGAGTTAGAGGTTCCAAAAATTATGTCATCTACGTAAATTTGAGCTACGAATATTTCTTTACCTAAGGTTTTTACAAAGAGAGTTGGGTCAACTAAACCTTGGTTAAACCCTTTTGACTTGAGATGGATTGAAAGTCTCTCGTACCAAGCTCGAGGAGCTTGTTTAAGTCCATAGAGAGCTTTCTTAAGTTTTAGAACATGGTCGGGTTTATCTAGATTTTCGAATCCGGGGGGTTGGCTAACATAAACTTCTTCTTTAATGTATCCATTTAGGAATGCCGACTTAACATCCATTTGAAACAGCTTAAATCCTCGATGTGCAGCATAAGCTAGCAACATTCGAATGGATCCGAGTCTAGCTACTGGGGCATAGGTTTCGTCGTAATCTAAGCCTTCAACTTGACTAAACCCTTTGGCGACTAACCTAGCCTTGTTTCTAACTACTTCACCTTTATCATCAAGCTTATTCCGAAACACCCACCTTGTTCCAATTATCGTTTTGTCTTTAGGTGGTGGTACTAATTCCCACACTTCATTCCTAGTAAATTGAGCTAGCTCTTCTTGCATTGCAATAATCCAATCGGGATCAAGAAGAGCTTGTTCAATTGATTTGGGTTCTATCTTTGAAATTAAGGAAATTTGACTAAGGTTCCTATAGGATGCTCTAGTTCGAACTCCTAGATTAGGATCACCTATCACTTGGTCGATAGGATGATTCGTTTGAGTCCTAGTTGGATTTGGGTTTGAGTCTACAACTTGATCCATAGGATGACTCGTTTGAGTTCTAGTTTGGTTGGAGTCATCTATCACTTGATCAATAGAGTGATTTGGTTGACTTAGGTTAGGATTAACACTAGAGCTAATCTCCGGATCAGAGTTAGGTTTAGAATGCAGAATCGGCTCGCTAATTGGGGTTGCCGGGGGTTTTGTAGGTTCGTGTCCTTCATCGAACACTACATTAATGGTTTCCTCGACTCTAAGGGTGTCGTGGTTATATACTCTATAAGCTCTACTTGTAGTCGAGTATCCTAGAAAGATTCCGGTCGTAGTTTTGGATGTAAATTTACCTAGGTAATCCTTAGTATTTAGGATATGTACCTTACACCCAAATACCCTAAAGTACTTGATGTTAGGTATTTTATCGTGATAAATCTCGTACGAGGTCTTAAGGTGCCTCTTTACCATAAGGATCCTATTCTGGACATAGCAAGCTGTACTAACGGCTTCTGCCCAAAACCTATCGGGTAGATCGTATTCATTCAACATGGTCCTAGCGGCTTCTTGTAGAGTTCGGTTTTTCTGCTCCACTAGGCCATTTTGTTGAGGGGTCCTAGGGCAAGAGAATTCATGGTGGTATCCGTTTAGGTTACAGAAGTCGGTGAACCTTTGATTTTCGAATTCACCGCCATGATCGCTTCTAAGTCTTTTAACCTTAAGGTTCTTTTGATTCTCGATTAATTTAAATAGATTGATTAATTGATCTAGGGTATCATTTTTATGTTTGATGAACCTAACCCAGGTAAACCTAGAGTAGTCGTCAATTATAACTAAGCAATATTGACTTCTATTGAGTGACTTGGCTCCATGTGAATCGAATAGATCCATATGCAGGAGCTCAAGTACACTTGAGGTTCGTTCTTGGTTAGTTAACTTGTGTTGTGTCCTAGGTTGTTTTCCTTGTTGATAAGCATTACAGATTTTATTAACCAAATTATTGAGGTTGGGTAAGCCTCTGACTAAGCCACTCTGACTCATCTTGTGGACGAGTCTTGGGTGCGAGTGACCGAGTCGTCGGTGCCACAACCATGATTCCTCTTGCCGTGTCATAAGACACTTAGTTGAGGAGTTGGTTAAATTGATCGTATAAATGTTGTTATTTCTAGTTCCTTTAAGAATTGTTTCAGAGGTTTCGTTGGTATTAATTACGCATTCGTTTTCTAGAAATACGACCTTATAGTTATTGTCACATAATTGGCTTACACTAAGCAGGTTATATTCAAAATTTTCTACAAGTAATACATTTTTAATAACAAAATTCAAGTTAAGCTCGATATCACCTGATCCGATGATTTTGAGCTTGCCGTTATTCCCAAAGGCTATCGATCCTTGTCGTTTGAATCGAAGCTTCGCGAATTTGAGTTGATCCCCGGTCATGTGTCAGGAGCAACCGCTGTCTAACATCCATTGATCCTACACACAAGGTGGTTGGATTGGATGTTAGATTATTATTATTAAAAAAAATGGTTGTAAGTTGTTAAACCTAGGTCATCTCACCTGAGTCTATATGATCAAGCATGTTATACTTATGTGTTCTTTGTGAGATGACTCCCAATTGAATTGATTAAGTGGATTTAGGTTCAAGTAATTTTATGTTGAAATGGTTAAGTGGATTTTATGTTGAGATGATTAAGTGGATTTAGGTTTAAGTAATTTTATGTTGAGATGATTAAGTGGATTTAGGTTTAAGTTAGATTTGGATTTAACCCAAGGCTTGTCAAGTTTACCTTTTCAAGATCATGGCTTCCAGGTCGTGGCGAGGCACAGGGGCCTTCTTTTATTGGATCATCGACCACTTCCTTAGACAAAGCCATGTTCAAGAAAATGATGACTTGACTCACCTAAGACTATTTCCTAGTCTAACTGGTTATTTTTGAAAAGAGGCTCCCCGAGGCTCAATCTTTTCGAAGGATTTTAATTGGTTATTTGAAAAGAGGCTCCCCGAGGCTCAATCTTTTCGAAGGATTTTAATTGGTTATTTGCGTGTTCTAAGTGAGTTCAGAAAAAAAACAAAACAAAACAAAAAAAAAATCTAAGCATGCAATTACTAAGTTAAAACACAAACATGTTTTTTACTGGCTCCCCCTAGACCGTTGAATCGGTTCGGTCTATCCACATAGTGGATTTGGTCCTTGGGAACCCAGTACAATGTTTTGGAGAATGTTTGGGGGAGAACATTCTGGGAGAAAACATTTTGGAGAATGTTTTTAAGATTACCAATTTGGGATAATTGGTAAGGGAATTGAGTTAGTGTTCTAACTCAATGTTTTGTCTGGTTTTTGTCAAACATCAAAAAGGGGGAGATTGTTGGTGCAATCGGCCCAGGTCACGATTGACCAGGACTCGAGTTTGGCTCGAGTGATGTTTTGATGTGTTTTGATGTTTCGACAAAAACATATGACAATGTAATTGTCATGGTAAAGTCCAAGCATGGGTCTTGGCATGTAAAGTCCAAGCATGGGTCTTGGCATGGAAAGTCCAAGTCTTGAGTACTTGGCAAATGGAAAGTCCAACATGTGTTGGCAAGGAAAGTCCAAGCATTGGTCTTGGCAAATGGAAAGTCCAAGCATGGTCTTGGCATGGAAAGTCCAAGCATGGTCTTGGCATGGAAAGTCCAACATGAGTTGGCAAGGGAAAGTCCAAGCATGGTCTTGGCATGGAAAGTCCAACATGAGTTGGCAAGGGAAAGTCCAAGCATGGTCTTGGCAATTGAGAAGTCCAACATGTGTTGGCAAGGAAAGTCCAAGCATGGGTCTTGGCAAATGGAAAGTCCAAGCATGGTCTTGGCATGGAAAGTCCAAGTCTTGAGTACTTGGCAAATGGAAAGTCCAAGCATGGTCTTGGCATGGAAAGTCCAACATGAGTTGGCAAGGGAAAGTCCAAGCATGGTCTTGGCAATTGAGAAGTCCAACATGTGTTGGCAAGGGAAAGTCCAAGCTTGAGTCTTGGCATTTGAAGTCCAAGGGGATTGATATTGGCTGCGTAAAGTCCAAGCGGGAGTCTTGGCAGCATAAGTCCAATGGTTGGCAGCGTAAAGTCCAAGCGGAGTCTTGGCGGCGTAAG
This sequence comes from Wurfbainia villosa, assembly GCA_025175895.1. Lineage (NCBI taxonomy): Eukaryota > Viridiplantae > Streptophyta > Magnoliopsida > Zingiberales > Zingiberaceae > Wurfbainia > Wurfbainia villosa. Next base: position 9,291,925 of record CM045998.1, on the reverse strand, counting down.
TCCAATGTGCCTTGGCGGTGTAGACACCGTTAGCATTGTTGGAATGTATACTGAAAGCCTAGCTCTTTTTGTATGAACATTTTATTTTGAAATAAGAATCACATGATCATTGTTTGCACTTTATATATTTATTATATGTGTGTGCATATTGTCCAATATTTTACATTGTAGATAACATGGTGCTTGGTGTGGCACAGAAGATCATGTTATCAGTCCTTTGTAAAATATAAGTAGAGGCTCACAACCAAGATGGTTTTGGACAAACCATTGGCATGGTTGTAGTGTAGCTCGGTATTGTTTTATCTTGGACATAGAGTTACACTAGTACACTTAGGTGTATTGAGCAGGACCGACATAGAGGTGATTCAATTTAGTGCTGACTACATAATTGAATCGGACCTCAGATATTATGTTGTACATGCTCTTAATCCCGATATAATAACGGGCACATGTATTTAGTATTTATTTCTTTGATTTACCAGTGGGTGAGATTTAGATGGATTAAATCAATATGCCCGGTAAGTTGGGAAATAATATTATTTACATGGTGTGCCGTTGATTATAGGAGGAAACCGTGTCCTATAAATTAGGTTGATGATGTCCCCTTGAGGAGCTCATAAGGTTCATCATGTAAACCCAGCTGGTTGACTTAGTCAACATGATGATAAGGTTGAGTGGTACTACTCGAGGAAATAGATGTTAATTAATTGATGGTCAGTAAATCAATTAATTGATGGACATTCGATATCTTAAACACGGGGAGATTAATATACAAATAATATATGGAGCCCATATTGATTTATGGGGGTTGGTGAGGTAGTTCAATGATGATCCTCTAGTGGAATGGAACATCATTGATGGATCAAGTTTGTGTGGTTCCGATCCATCGGGTGGCCAAGACCCAACTCCTCCTTATGGTCCCTATCGTAGCCTAATATAATCCTTGTGAAGTCTAGATCCAAGAATGTAAAACAAAACCTAGAACCAACGGTTGGATTAAATCCATAGATCCGATGGTTAGGATGAAACCCTAGAATCGACGGTTGGGATTAAATCCCTAGATCCGACGGTTGAGATTAAATCCCTAGATCCGACGGTTGGGATAAAACCCTAGATCCGACGGTTGGGATGAAATCCTAGATCCTACGGTTGGGATGAAATCCTAGATCCGACGGTTGGAGATTAAATCCCTAGATTCGACGGTGGAGATTAAATCCCTAGATCCGACGGTGGAGATTAAAGGAGGCCTAAGCCTAATTCTATAGTTAGGGTTTGGCTCATCCATGTGTTGGGCGGCAACAAATCCTAGAGGAGATAAAGTTATTTGGGCGGCAAGAAAATAGGGATTAGTTCCTATATTTTAGGCTAACCAACTTTCTCCTAAATTCTATAAATAAGGGCTTAGGCATTGGGCGGAAAGAGGAGTTGTTCAAATTAGAGAATTAGGGTTTGGCTCATCTTAGAGTTGGGCGGCAACAAATCCTAGAGGAGTTAGGGGTTGGGCGGCAAGAATATAGGAGTTAGTTCCTATATTTTAGGCTAACCAACTTTCTCCTAAATTCTATAAATAAGGGCTTAGGGATGGGCGGCAACTAATGGTTTTTGGATTGGAGGATTAGGGTTTGGCTCATCCAAGTGTTGGGCGGCAACAAAACCTAGAGGAGCTAGGGTTTTGGGCGGCTAGGAAAGTGGGCGGCAAGGTGATTGTTCTCCCAAGGTTTTTGGCCGGCGCCCCTCTTCTTCTCCTCCTCCCTTTGCCGGTTCTCTTCTTCCTCCTCTCTTGCTCCTTGGTGGCCGGCGGCTCTCCAACTATTGGTGGCCGGTGCTTCTCCAACATCTAGGTGGCCGGCGGGAACTATACAACTAGTTGGTCGGAGCTCATCCAATCGTTCCTTGGCCGGCAGTTGCATCAAACTCTCTTGTTTGGTGGCCGGTTCTAGAAAGGAAAGGTTTTGTTGGTTCTTCTCTTTGTTCGCAGCGGACAAGGAAGAGAAGAACGCGATCTAGAAGGCTTCTACTCGTGGAGGATCTTCGTCCACACGTCGTCCACGAGAAGGATAGGACATACGGTAGAAGATCGTAAGGTATAAAGTTTTATAACTTTAATTTCAGATCTGAGCATGTTCTTATATATGATGAGTATACATGTGTGTATATGAATATATATTGTATAATCATGGACCCCGAAGACAAACACAAAAACCGGCGATCCGTCCGTCGTCTCTTCCGCGGCTAACCAACTAGAAGAGTTGTGTTGCTTGAACAACTAGTTTGTTCAAGCGACCACTCGAGTTGTTAGCACGACGACGAAATGGTGTGGATAAGGAAGCTCATCCCATCCGGATTAATTCTTTCATTAGTGAAAATTTTAATCCGGGGACATGGGAGCCAATGAGCCTCCGAAGCGATTCCCTTCAAGCATGACATAGCCGATGGAAGCATCTGAAGGCTAGCGCGATGGATGAACAAGTCATGGATGACTTGTAGGGATCCGAGAGGCGTGAGGCTGATGGAGATGGCTAGAAGGCTTAGGTCTAGGCTAAGGGTGGTCTAGCAAGTATGGGGGAACCATACTTGGGTTAAAACCTCATGTTTGAGGTGTGCCAGTCGACTGATGCCATGTGGCGGACCGACCGAGTCAACTAGGGTTTATTGCGGGTTATGGCCTAGCGATCGCCGGATGACGGCGGTCGATGGCTCTATCGGTCGACCGATCTTGTGATCGATCGACCGGTGCTCGAATTCGGGCACAGAATGGAGTCGAGACTCGACTGGTCGAGTGAGTACTCCATCAGTCGACTGATGGTCACAATCAGTCGACTGATAGTAGTTCCGTTGGACTTATCCAGCGTGGAACTAGCCGTTGTCTCACGACAACAGTGGCATCAGTCGACTGATGGTCCCGATCAGTCGACTGATCGACTTTTTCCAGCACAGGTTGAAACTTTATAAGGAGCTCGTGATGGAGGATTTTGGTATCGGTTCTTGAGGGCGATTGGGGCGATTTGTTGGTGCAAATCAGGTCTCCAAGTGCAAGCAAGCAACCAAGCATTCAAGCAAACATTCCAAAGCTTTTTGTAAAGTTTTCTTTACTTGCATTTTAGTGTAATTGCTTGTATTCTTATAGTTTATTGTTGTAAACTATTGTACGAGGTTTCTCCGCCTCCGGATTGTTCCGAGAAGGAGTTTATTGATTAGTGAGTGCGTGTGCATCACTAGAGCTCGTAGAGCTCGATCCGTGGAGTAGGAACCGTGCGGTTTCGAACCACGTTAAATACTTGTGTTCGTGTGGTTGTGTTTATTTCGTTATTTCTTTTATCATTTCTATTTCCGCTGCGCACTAACGAAATTGTAGACATGAACGCGATCGAATTCCATCGACGAACGGGTCAACGCTATTCACCCCCCCCTCTAGCCGTTCCGAAATTTCCCCAACAAGTACGAGTTGGATCCTAGAGTTGAAATCAAAGTGGTCTTAGGGACCCATGCTTGGACACGTTTTTTATGTCTACTTACGATTGACATATACGACTTATTGGTCGTGTTTGAGCTAAACCCTAGTCCGGCCTTGTTGTACACGGCCCTTTGCGATCCAAGTAGGAGGTCAAGTCCTTTGGATCCCAAAGTAAACCTTTCCAACGTATTCCTAAGATCTTCGACTTGACTTTTCAAGAGTGAGTTCTCAACTTCGAGTTTTTCAACCCGAGTTGAGTCCTTCTCTTGAACTCGACTAGTCGAAGAGGTTAGGGAGACCTCGTGTTTGAGGAGTTTAACTTCCTCAACCAGGGTCTCGACCTTGGACTCGGACTTAGCTAATTTCCTAGATAGAAACCTAACCGTATTATGTAAAACATTAAATAAATTTCGACTCACCTTAAGGGTATCTTTTGAACCGGATGCGTATCCGTGGCTTGACTTGAAGGTAGCTTCGTAGTCCGAGTCATCCTCAGGTTCTGACTCAAGTTCAGGTTCGATCTCCGTGTCTGACTCAATCGATTTCGCCATGAAGACGTGGTCTTCGTCTTCTTCGGATGACGCTTCTTCCCATGTCGCGTTGAGGGCCTTCTTGTTCTTAGGTGCTTGGTGGTTGAGCTTGGGGCACTCGGACTTGATATGTCCAAACCTGTTACACTCATAATACCTAATATTAGAACTTTTAGGCTTACCTTGGTTGGGTCGAGTCGTGGTTCGCTTTCGTCCCTTGGCTATCCTTCGAGCTAGGTTCATTAGTTCGACAGTCAACTCCGGGTCAACTTCTTCTTCGGACTCGTCTTCCTCCTTGGTTGGTGGTGGCTTGCTTGCGATTTTCTTCTTCCTTGAACCTGCAAACAAGGCTATACCCCTCTCGGGTTCCGAGTTGGATTGTTCATGTAATTCAAAATCCGAAAAGAGTTCATCTAACCTAATTTTAGAAAGGTCCTTGGAGACCTTGTAGGCATCGACCATGGATGCCCACAAGGTAGTCCTCGGAAAAGAGTTTAGGACATACCTTATAAGGTCGCGGTTTTCGACCTTTTGCCCGATTGCGTGTAGGTTGTTGACTATGTCTTGGACACGGGCGTGGAGTTGCGTCGCGGACTCGTGTTCCTGCATTTTTAGTGTATACAATTTATTGAACAACAAATCATGTTTGCAAACCTTAGCTTGATCCGATCCTTCGTGTAACTCGATTAGTTTTGTCCAAAGATCCTTTGCGCTTATGAAGGGGCCGACGCGATTTAGCTCCTCCTTGGATAGGCCGCATTGGAGAATTTGTGTTGCCTTGGCGTCGGCTTCGACTTGTCGTTTTGTTGCAACGGTCCATTGATCATAATCCAAGGAGTCACCCACTTCATTAGTCAGAAGTGTGAAACCCGTTTGGATTATGATCCACATCTCGATTTGGGTTTTGAGAAAGCATTCCATCCGACCCTTCCAATAACGGAAGTCATCTCCATTGTAAAACGGAGGTCGGACAGTGCTAAAACCCTCGAGATGGGCCATTAGAATAAAAAGACAAAGAGACTAAAGCGAAAACCTAGCAACAACAAAAACACACGAAAGTACCAAGACTTGCGTCTTGGATTAGTAGTGCGGGAACTAAAAAGAAATAAACGAAAAATAGAAAGTTAAGCAAAGAAATAAGAAACTAAATAAAAAGTAAGTACTCACAACCTTCAATGTCCCCGAAAGGCTACTAAACATCGATTTTTGAGGATGAAAACAGCTTGTTATGAGGGTAAACCCTAGTAATAAGTGTAGATCTCTACGAGAGCTTTGATTTGGTAGGTAGACCGTGTCATGGGTCAACTTGTACGAAAAGTTATGCCCGTTTGACCGTTGGCTACTCCAAAAGCGAATACTTGCAAAACAAAATCAAACGAAGAGTACCAAGACTTCGTCTTGGATTAGTAGTGCGGGAGAAAAATTTAAACGAACGAAAAACAAATCTGTAAAAAAAAGTTAGATTGGTGGTTTCACCAAATCTAAGCGCCACTCGATACCAATTGTAGGATCAGTGAGCGCTAGAGGGGGTGAATAGCGCAAAACCTTTTTCTTCTTTTACGAGTTCGTATCAAAACAAATAAGTACAACGGAAAGATAAATGAAACAAAAAGAGACAAGTTTATTTTTTTACTTGGTTCGTATCCTTCGGCTACTACTCCAAGGCCCTAACGGTCCTAGACCGTGTACGGAGGGCAATTCACTAAAACACTCCTCCTTGTTGGAGGTAGGAGTTTGACGATTACAAAAAAACTTTCGAAGCAAAATGATAGAGAGACAAACCCTCTCTTCTATTAAAAGTAAAATGCAACGATAGAAAAATCTCGAGTAAAATAATTGCAATATTGAAAACAAGGATTATACCAACAACTAAAAAGAAAGAACTTAAGCTAGGGTTGTTGGCGACGTTGTAGAGAGTCGCCTTGAGAGTCGCAGCGTTGTGGAAGCTTTTGAGCACTTAGAATTAATTAAAAACCCTAGGTTTGGCCCTCCTTTTATAGCCTTTAAGCCCCTCATCGAATGGGTCTTCAACCAATAGGAATTGGGCACAAAACTCCTTGAAAAATGGTGATAAAGCTTGACTCCTCGAGGCTGATTTTTGACCACCGGTTGAACTGATTTCTTGGCCGGTTGAACTGATGGCTCAGCAGTTGAACTGATCCTTGGCCGGTTGAACTGATATCTCAGCAGTTGAACTGATCCTTGGCCAGTTGAACTGTTTTCCAGACTTTTCGACTGTAATAAAGAGTTAGCTCGACAAAAACATAATTCCGACGGTCGTCGACCGTCCGATCTCGACCTAGACCATCTATAGGATGTCTTTGGTCGGATCTACGCTTAAGATCATCCCCGTAAAGAGGATACGACCTTACTTACTCTCGCACACACACGAGCTTACCTCGATACTTACTATGTCGCTTTTGCTTCCAGCCTTCCACTCAATTCCTTCGGCTCCCTCCGAAGTCTCTTGAGTGTCGCCCGACCACTGCGGCTTCCTCCGGGTGTCGCTAGCCTTCAGCTCCAGCGTTGAGACTTTTCTGCACACTTGATTTAGCTCGTGAGATAACAATATATGCTTAACTTTGTATCGTTTGCTATAATCAAAACTTAGGTTCGACTTAGGTGCCTACTGCACCAACATAGTGTACATCAAACTTATGGTTTTTTATTTATCTCAGCTATTTCTTCAGGAGTCTTGGGACTCATACTCTTGCTCAGAATAGTACCTTTCACAATAGGTGTCTGTTCGCTGTTACAATTAGACATGTTGAAATGTTGTAACCTCTTATTTATATAAGACTCTTGAGATAAACCCAAAAGTCTCTTAGATCGATCCCTGATGATCTTAACTCCTAAGATGTATTCAGCTTCTCCCATATATGTTGTGTCAAATTGCGATGAAAACCACTCTTTGACTTATATTACAAAATCTATGTTATTTTCGACTATCAACATATAATGATAAAATGACATACTTTTCTTTTTTCTTTTTCCTTTTTCAAGAAAATGTAATGATCCTCATTGATCATTTCGAAACCATAAGATAAAGCAACTTCGTTAAATTATATATTCCATTGTCTTGATGCTTGATTTAGTCCATATATAGATTTTTTAAGTCTACATACTTTTTCCTCTTGACCTTTAGCAATGAAACCTTCTGGCTGAACCTTATAGATTTCCTCGTCAAGCCCACCATTAAGGAAAACGATTTTTGTTGGGGACTGATGGCTCGGTTATAAGGAGGGATGAATAGCCGAATGAAAGCTTGATGGAACTCGCTCATTCTTGATTGTCTACAATACTCGTTAGTGCAGCGGAATAATAATAATGTGAGTACAAAGACAATTAAGACTAAACAAAAGTAAAGAAAGAATGCACGAACACAAGTCTTTTAACGTAGTTCATGGCCTCTTACCACTAGTCCACGACAATCCGTTAGGTGGATCACTCTCTCAACCTTTCCACTAAACTTCTCCTTTAGCTCAATCACAAGGTGGAGAAAACCTTCTTACACAAACTCTCCCTCTTACAATGTGGTAGAGATAGAAATAGGGAAGAGGAGAGTAAAAACGTTTAGGGCACTTGGAGCAAAGTTTGGAGTTAAAGAATTAGGATCGCCAAGCCTCCCAAGCCCTCCTTTTATAGAGAAGAGGGCTTTCTTCCCATTGGGCATGCAACAGTCGACTGTTGCATGCCATCAGTCGGCTGCTGTCGTTCCAACGGCTTCTGACTATGCCTAATTTGCAATCGTCACAGCCCAACGACACACTGCTAGTCGACTGATGTAGCCATCAGTCGACTGCTCCAGGCAATCAGTTGACTACGAATGGTTCTGTGCCCGTGTCCACTTATAACAGTCAACTGCCATCCCTTGGCAGCCAACTGATGGTGGACCAGTCGACTGCCAAACCCTAGCAGTCGACTGTTGGGCCACAAAACCCTAGTTGACACCAGTCAACTAGCAGTCGACTTGGACCAGTCGAATGATACCTATATCAGTCGACTGTTGTCGGGTAAAATCTCAAACAACAAGTTGTTTGAGCATCCGACCGTCGGGTAAAACCTCAAACAACCATGTTTGAGCATCCGACATTTGATCTTAGCTATTCGGCCAAGTTCACCTAACTTGAGCTACCCTGATCCAGGTTACAATTGCTCAACTCTCATCTCCCATGGAGTCTCCCATTGAAGCTATCTTCCTTCGGCCTGCGTCCCTCGAATGCACTAAGCTCACGACTTCTCCCGTGCCATCCTTTGCGTCTCGCCCTGAAGTCTGCTTTCTTTGGTTCAACTCTATTGCTCCTCGTCCGACGGTCCCTCGGATGCACTAAGCTCACGACTTCTCCCTGTGCCATCCTTCTCCGACTCAAGGACCCGAGCCATGAGATGATGAACTTGCCAATGCTTCATCAAGCAACTCATGTGTGATTCACTAAGTCCTACACAACTTAAACAAACACATCAAAAGCATAACATCCTAACTTAAACTCTTTGATACACACATCAAAACCAAGATTATATTTGGATTGATTGCCCTAACAATCTCCCCATTTTTGATGTGTGTCAATATGTTTAAGTTAGGTAAAACAACTTAAGGAAAGTAAGCATGAAAATCAAACATGGAAATCAAACTCCACCTTAACACATGCAAACTCCCCCTTAACACATGCTCTAGCATGATTAACTTAAACCTCAATACTCTCCCCCTTTGACATCATCAAAAACATCATACATATGTCATACAATGTGGTATCAAAATCTAAGGGAAGAAAAATACCAAAAAAAGTCTTAAAACACTCAAAATCGAGCTCATCGTGGCTCGTACAGCATCATGATCGGGACAGTCACCAATGATCGCTCTCGATAATCAATCTTTCTGATTTTTGAAGCCAACTTCAAAAATGCACGAAAAATTCAAAAAATGATGAAATTTGGAGAACACATTTCTTATGAGTTCCTCTATCATGAAAAAAAAAATAATTTTTCATGAAAATGCATATAATTTTCAAAAATTAGGCAAAAACTCAAAAGTTTTAAAAATTCTCAAATTTTGTATCAATTTTGAAACCTAGTTTTGCCTTAGAATGTTTCAAAACAAAGACTCACAGTTTTCAAAATATGAAATGTTTTTAAATCATTAAAAATATCCAACTATGATCTTTGGGCAAGATGTTCATGAATTAAACATTTGCTTTCCCCATAGTTGGTCTATGATTGCTATGTCATGATACACTTAATGACTCATTAAAATGCCATAAATATTAGTGAATCATTTGTATCAACCTAACATCTCACCCATTGCTATGTTATCAATCAAAGTTATCCTTATAGTGGGTTGTGAGATCTAACTAAGGTAATTATACTTAACCAAAAATTTCATGCAATGCTATCAAGGTTAAGTATTATCCAAAATCACCATCATGAGCATAAGTCAACCAAATAACATGATATGAAATAAGTTCAAATATCGTTGACTATCCTAGGTTTTTCTAACCTTTAAGGATTGACTTGGGTACCCAATATAAGTTCTTTCCAATAGGGTTTACCAAGTACTCCTTAGGGATCCATTTCCTAGCTACCATCGTGGTTTTTGATTGCTCCTAGCAATTAGACAATGGTATGACTTTTCATTTCTTGATCCCTTGTATCCTAAGCCCTTTTTTATTGAAACTTGTCCTTTGGCTCCCTATAATCATTTTCAAAGTGTTTGAGCCTATGGTAAATTTTTCAAGGGTCTTACTAAGGTATTCGATCTACCTTTTCCCTTAAAATCTTATTTTCTTCTAAGCATGCATCACTTGTACTAGAAGAAACAACATCATCATGTGAACATGCTTTTTCAAGTTTTTCTTCTAGAATTCTAATCTCATTTTGCATGCATTTATTTTTCTTAGTTCTAAATAAATTCTTAGTTAAACTAGAAATCATGCTAACAATATCTTGAATAGGGAGATTTTTTACCTTACTTACCCAATCTTCTTCTGAATTCGAGGTTTGTGCTCCCCCTACACTTGAGCTCTCCTCCTCACTTGTACTTCCTTCTTCTTGTTCGGATGAGGTGGAGGTTACGTCATCTACTCCCATGAGCACAAAATGTGAGATGGCTTCTATTTCCTCTGATGAAGATGACTCATCCCATGTGGCTTTCAAATTCTGAGATTTATACTTCTCCTTTTCTTTTGACTTCTTTTCTTCTTTCTTCTTTCTTCTTACCTTCTATTTTCTTGTCATTCTTCTTCTTTTCATCATTCTTCTTGTTCAAAAAGGGACACTCATCCCTCATGTGTCCTTCTCCTTGGCAATTATAGCAAATAATCTTCCTTCTTCTTCTCCTATCATTAGGCTTGTTAAATTTAAAACTTTTTAAAGCACACTTTACCCTTCTTACCATATATGCCTCTTCATCGGTGTCCATCGAAGAGTGAGAGTCATCATCTGATGAGGAGTGTGTGGTCTCCTTCTTCTTCCCTTTGTTTGCTACTAGTTCTACTCCCCTTGATTTAGTGCTTGGTTCTTCAACTATTCCTTCAAGACGAGTTTCGTGAAGTTCCATGGTTGAAAAGAATTCTTCCAAGGCACTAACCTCTAGATTCCTTGAGATGTAGAAAGAATCCACCATGGAGCTCCATTTTGATGATCGAGAGAATGCATCAATAACTTTCATTATCATGTCTCGATTTGAGAGCTTCTCCTCTAAACTTGACAAGCCATTAATAATTTCCTTAAACATAGAATGTAGTGATAGTACCTTTTCTGCTTTGTCCAATTTTATGTTGTTGAGTTATAATCGGAGAAGGTCTCTTCTTGCTAATTTGGCTTCGAAGGTGACTTCATGAAGCTCAATTAGCTTCTCCCACATCTCCTTGGTGCTTGAGCACTCTCCAATTCGATTTATCTCTTGTTGAGGAAGCACATTGAAGAGGTGATGCTTGGCCTTTGAATTTGCTAGGTGCTCCTCCTTTTGCTTCTTTGTCCATCTTGATTTTTCTATTGGCTTGCCTTCTTCATCCCTAGGTATCTTGAAACCACTTTCCATTATAATCATTATATAGAAATTGCTTTCGAAAAATACCTCCATTCTCTTCTTCCACCATGAGAAATCTCCTTTGAACTTCGGTGGGTGGATGCTCATGCCGGCCATTTGTCTTGCTTATCGTAGCGGTGAATGAGATGACAGACTCCTCGCTCTGATACCACTTGTTGGGGATTGATGGCCCGACTAGAATGGGGGATGAATAGCCGAATGAATGCTTGATGGAACTCACTTTTTCTTGATTTTCTACAATACTCGTTAGCGCAACAGAATAGTAATAATGTGAATACAAAGACAATTATGACTAAACAAAAGTAAAGAAAGAATGCACGAACACATGTCTTTTAATGTGGTTCACGACCTTTTGCCGCTAGTTCACGACAATCCATTAGGTGGATCACTCCCTCAACCTTTCCACTAAACTTCTCCTTTAGCTCAATCACAAGGTGGAGAAAACCTTCTTACACAAACTCTCCCACTTACAATATGATAGAGATAGAAATAGGGAAGAGGAGAGTAAAAATGTTTAGCACACTTGGAGCAAAGTTTGGAGTTAAAGCATTACGCTCCCCAAGCCTCCCAAGCCCTTCTTTTATAGAGAAGAGCGCTTTCTTCCATCAGTCGACTGCTGCCATTTCAATGGCTTCTGACCACGCCTAATTCGTGGTCGCCATACAACGCAACACCGCTCAATCGATCTAGCCTACTACGAATGATTCTGTGCCCGTGTCCACTTATAACAGTCAACTTCCATCCCTTGGTAGTCGACTGATGGTGGACCAGCCGACTGCCAAACCCTAGCAGTCGACTGTTGGGCCACAAAACCCTAACTGACATAAGTTAACTAGTAGTCGACTTGGACCAATTGACTGATACCTATATCAGTCGATTGTTGTCGGGTAAAACCTCAAACAACAAGTTGTTTGAGCATCCGACCATCGGGTAAAACCTCAAAGAACCATGTTTGAGCATCCGACGCTTGATCTCAGCCATTCGGCTAAGTTCACCTAACTTGAGCTACCCTGACCCGGGTTACAATCGCTCAACTCTCATCTCCCACGAAGTCTCCCATTGAAGCTATCTTCCTTTGGCCTGCATCCCTCGGATGCACTAAGCTCACGACTTCTCTTGTGTCATCCTTCACGTCTCACCTTGAAGTATGCTTCCTTTGGCTCAACTCCGTTGCTCCTCGACCGACGGTCCCTCGGATCCACCAAGCTCACGACTTCTCCCCGTGCCATCCTTCACCCACTCAAGGACCCGAGCCATAAGATGATGAACTTGCTAATGTTTCATCAAGCAACTCATGTGTGATTCACTAAGTCCTACACAACTTAAATACACACATCAAAAGCATAACATCCTAACTTAAACTCTTTGACACACACATCAAAATCAAGATCATACTTGGGTTGATTGCCCTAACAGTTTTTTCATCCATCTGATGTAATTCCAAGTCATAATGCACCATAAAAGCCAAAATAACTTGTATTGACACAAACTTCACTACGGAAGAAAATATCTCTTCAAAGTCTATACCCTCTAATTGAGTAAATCCTTTTGCAACTAAGCGAGCTTTGTATCAGTTAATCTATCCATCTAATTTCCTCTTTATTTTGAGAATCCATTTATTCCCAGTAACCCTTCGGCCAGGAGGAAGATCGACTAACTCCCAAATATGATTTTAAATCATTGACTCTATCTCTTCAACCATTGCATTCTTTCACTTTTCTCTAACTTTACACTTTACATCCTAGAGCTTTCTCAACTGATTGAGGTTTATCATCGTCAACTGGGAGTGTCATCATTGCCCCATTCTCAATATCAAATCTATTCTTAGATTTGATCATACGAACACTTCTTCGTAAGTTGGGCTCTTGAGAAGTCACCCTGTGAATAAGAAAATTACTCCCACTGGGTTGACTAGGTTCAGGTATCCCACTTGACACTTGTCTTGTTGATAATGACTTATCCTCCTCAAATAGAGGAATTGTCTTATCAACATCACCTTTAGCTGGGAGCTTAGTTTTGAGAAAAGTATCATCTCTCGAATCAAATTCAGAGATGATTCCATCTTGTTGCTCACCTATGAAAATATAACCTTTGGAGGTCTCAGAATATCTTATAAAAATACATTTCTTACCTCTAGGTCATAGTTTTCCATACTTGTGAGAACTATCATGAACATAGGCAGCTGACCCCTAGGGTCTCAGATTGCTCAAATATGGTTTTCTACCTGTCCAACGTTCGTATAGGGTAGATGGAACTGACTTTGAAGGCACTTTGTTAAGTATATAGGCTACAGTTAATAATGCATCTCCCCAATAGGAGATCGACAAATTAGCCTGCGCCGTCATAGACCTAACCATTTGTAGAAGAGTCCTATTTCTTCTTTCAGCAACTCCATTTTACTGTGGAGTTTCAAGGATTGTCAGTTGTCTAATAATCCCCTTATCATTATATATTGTCTTGAACATATCAGACAAATATTCTCCTCCACAGTCAGTGAGTAAAGTTTTAATCTTACGTTCCATTTGATTCCCAACTTTGTTCATATAATGAATGAAGGAATCAAATGCTTCAGATTTATGAGAAATCAAATACACATGACCGAAACGAGAGAAATCATTAATAAATGTAATGAAATAGTAAGCTCCATGTCTAGCCTTCACATTCATTGGACCACAAATATCCGAATGAATCAATTGCAAAGGTGACTCAACCCCAACAGTATTATTAAATGGTTTCCTAGTTGCTTTTCCAGTAAGACAATGCTCACATATAGACAATCTAATTAATCTTCGTACGAGAGCCCAATAAGCCCTCTTTAGCTTACCGATTCATGCGATCTTGTCCTATATGTCCTAATCTAGCATGTCAAACATCATTAGTTATTTTTGCATCACTAGTAAGAGCAATGTTTGAAAAACAACTATCAATTGCACAATTGACATTTGGTTCCACATTAAGAACCATAAAATCATTCGTTAAAAAACCATATCCGATTGACACAGAGCCAATCTTAAGTTCTACACACCGGTCGTCAAAATTAATACAGTACCCTAAATCAAGAAGACACGTGACGAAAACAAGATTCCATCGAATTTTAGGAGCATACATGACATCATGCAGAAATAAAGTACTACCGCCACGAAGATTGAGTTTGCAAGTGTCGACTCCTTTGACTTCAACTCTTGCATTATTTTCTACATAGATCCATTTGTTGCCAGCTGGTACCCTACGGTACTTCACATATGTAACCCGCTCCCGAGCTACATGATTGGTTGTTCCCGAATCTATAATCCATAAAGAAAAAGAATCAACCAACAACACAGAACTAGCAACAAAATGTCCAGAAGACAGAATTGAAGTTACCTTTTTTGGCTTAGTACATTCCTGAGCATAGTGACCCTTTTTGCCACAGTTAAAGCAAGACACCTTGCTTTTAGGTTTCTTCCCTGTCTTTCTTGCCCTTCTTCTTGATTGGGCCTTCCCCAGCAGCAGCAGCTTCCTTCTTCTTTCCTTTTCCTTTCTTAAACAATTTCTTTTTCTTGTATCCAGATGATCCAGCAAAATCGACAGCCAAATAGGCTTGGCCAAAAATCCTTGCGGACTCTACTCTCTCCGCCTCCAGTTCAACATGGCATGAGATGCCAGTGAAAGTCTTATTACTCTTACTGTGAGTTAAGGTCTACTTCATGGTTTTCCAAGAATCTGGTAGGGAACGAATAACTGCCTGAACCTGTTGTTCATCTGTCATCTCATGACCAGTAATTTTAAGCTCCCGAATCATGTTAGACATCTCCCTGAGATGTTGAACCATCGAAACATTCTTGTTTTTCTTGTAGCTATCGAACCTGATTGTCAGTTGTTGAAGCTTGCTCAGACTTATTCCATTGTATCTATCCCTAAGGGCTACCCAGTGTCACGCCCCGAGGGAGTCCCCGCCAGACGAAAATTCGACAGCATCTCCCCTGTATGGGTGACAATACCAATTTTTATACAAGGCCTACACAACCACTATACATCGGTCAACACGACCGGAATCCAATCACAACACAATATACATAATATGCGGCCTCAGGCCATCAACCAAAATAGGTAAAAGATCTAAAACATTACCTACCCCTTCTGCCATCTGAGAAGGAACATACAACCAAAACGAACCGAATATAAGTCCACAAGAACATAACAAATATAACCAAAAACATCCACCGGTATACAATCCAAACATAAATCCTAAATATATCCTCTAATAAAATCCCAATCCATAAAACTAATAACCAAAACCATAAGACCAATAAAACCTATCCACTTCGACGAGGGGGGTTGGCAACTGGACTCTCCTGACAGCTTCATCCTGAAATAAATATAAAACCACGGGGTAAGTTCAAAGAACTTAGCGGATATTAGTCGATATGAATAGCAAGATATAACTAACAATCTAATCATGCCAGTACAATCTCATATATATGGTAAGCAAGAAATAAATGCAAAAGGACTGTACTCACCTGAATCTCCTACCCTGATATAGGAGCAAGTGCCCTACAATAAGAGTCATCACCCTATACAAATATGTATCATGTATGCATGGCAATCATATGCAACATCCAAGGCATCAATACAATAATGCAGCAAACACAATACAAATGCAATCCGTGCAAATATATGCATGCCGTGCAAATGACATGGTCACCCCTGACGCCAGTCAACCGCCTCACACGCGATGGTGAAGCCGAGTGGGTAGGGCTATGACAACTGTGCACTCTGCCATCACTTCTCCTAAGTGATCGAGTGGACATGATGCTGTTGGAGTACACCTATCCTCCTGCCCCAAACATAGTGGGGGAGCTAAGCTCTCATCTCCCGGTGTCATAGACCAGAGGAGGGATCCTTGCCCGCTACCACGCTGCCTCATCGCTACCCATGAGCGGACCAACGGAGTCTAACAGAGCAACTGCACACACCCTCCTGATGTACCACTAACCCATGAGTGGCAGTGTGTGCAAGCCATGTAACTGGCTGCGGGCTCAACAATAATAGAACCCCATCCAGCCAGCATGCAATCATGCAAAAATGGTGCATGATACTAAAGCATGTCAATCCTACTCAAAATACATATCCGAATAATATGTACAATCAATATGTACATATCCATAATCCAAGTAACTATGATCCAAATAAACAGGGAAGACAAAAATCATATCCTATCCAATGCATGTATCAATAGGCACAAAAATATACTAGGCATATAAACATGAAAATTATTGAAAGCTATCCTAACTAGCATATCAACATTTGACTATATCTAGGAGATAAGTCAAAATACCCGCCTGATAAAATATCCACAAAAAGAACCAAATCGTCACGACCGGGGACCTGCCTTGTGACCGAAACCTGCATACAACATAACTATTGTTAAGCACAATATGCAATTCACTGACAAATCGAATACTTAATCAATTATTCTACATAACCAATTAACCCAAATCAATTTCCAATTCCACTTATTTATCTAACCCCTTCACCCAATAACGGTCTTTTCGTTCAATTACTCTTATACTACACCTCTTCACTCGAATACATCATCCACGGATGGAACCAAAACCCAAATAGCTACCTCACATATCAAAACACATCCGGAACCATTCACAGCTCACTAATCATACCACTTATGATCATACAACCGACACCAACCTAATCACAACCGTTCAACACTCCAATCAAAACCTCACAGCTATCATTTGACCCCTTTATATCCAGCAAAACACCCAAATACCAACACCACGACCACAGCAATCTACCGATAATAGGAAGAGGATAGAAATCTTACCAGCGCTTGGGACTCCACCGGCAATCTCACGCCCTTACTCCCTGTTCACTGGAGAAATCCGCTCCAGCACACTAGCTCCGACGAGAATCGGCCAGGGCAGCTCACCCACAATCTGAGCGACGCCGCTGCTGGTCCTTGGCTCCACCGAGCACCCACTCGGACCACGCCCAAGGAAGCTTGGTCGGTATCCCTCCCTCCAATTGGTTCTCCCGCCGGAACAGGACGTCGGAGTCGCGTACAGGCCAAAGGCTGGCCGCAATGATGGATGTCACAGAGAGGGCGGCGGATGTGCGTGACGCGAGCAGCGGAAGGAGAAGGGCGCTGCGGCTGCCTGTGGGAGCAGAAGAGGCACCGATTGGGTGATCGTTGCAAGGTCGACGGCGTCCCTGTGGCCGAGGAGTCGGCGCGTGCGGCGGTGGACGGCGAGCGCGCGTCGCGCCGAGGCGGCAGTGCTCGCTGGTGGTGACGCAAGGTAGAAGGGCTCGGGCGGCTGTGGCGGCGCGCGATCCGAAGTGTAGAAACGCCGGCGCAGACGACTGAGGTCGGCGACGGGAAGATCAACGGCGAGGGCAGCAGGCGCACACGCGGGGAAGAGGAAGAGGGCGATGGCTTCGGGCGCGAGGGGAAAAGGAGGCAACCGGCGGTAGCTCGTGCGCGAGGGGGGAAAAGAAGAGGAGAATCGGGAATTTGCGGCTGCGGCAAGAATCGGATGGAATCGGGGAAATAAGAGAATAAAAACTTAGGTTTAGATATTTCAAATAGGTCCTCCAAAAACCTATTTATTCTATCCCCGTACAAATCTCTTACAAGCTCCCTTTAAATCCAGAAAAATTCCGGAAAAATTCCTAAAATTCCCTAAAAATCCCGAAAAATTTCTAGGATTATTTTCCTTAATTCCTTGGCCATTTAATTTAATATTTTAAATTTCGGTATTTAACACCCAGACTGCATGAGCCGAAGGATACGACTCATACTAAAAAACTAGGTCATCAACCATTGAACTTATCAATATACTCTTAGCAGTGAAATATTTCTTTTTCCATGTCTTATAGGCTTCAAGGTCTCGTCTGTGATGTGCATTAGGACCCTCAACAGGTTCTACCATAACATGATGTACAACCTCTAGAACTTCTTGTTCCTCAAGAACATACTGAATCTTGAGGTGCTAGATTTTATAATTTTCCCCATTAAGTTTTTCACTCTTATTTAATTCAGCTATGATGTTCTTCGTTGCCATAATCTACCATAAATAAACATATTATTCAGTGATTTAGTGTATGTCATTATGTATGTAATCTATAAATTGACTCAATATAAATCTGATATGGTTTACAAAATCAAGTGACAATTACGTTCTCACTCATCATCTGTATGTGTCAATCTCACTTACATTGATCTATTCTATTACATACATCCCATCTCTTAATCATTATACAATCATGATATTAAATATTAAATGAACTTATCATTTAAAATTATACTCATAATGAATAAATCAAAGAGCATAAACAAATATCATGCATTCATGTAGAGAAAACAACATTAAATGAACTAATCGTTTAGAATGAACATATCATTAACTAAATATGTTGTACATTGTTAAAAAATAACAAGACTCTACTTAGATTGTTACACATAATATTCTTTCTACTCATAACCTAAACAACTAATAAACTAGATAAGCAATTACTACTCCCACTAGGACAAACCCTAGCGCAGTAGTAATCAAAAAATGTCTTATCTGTCTAGGATGAACTAGGACATCTTCTGCTAGGACGCTGTCATAATGATGCAAAGACACTGTCTCCTTCAAAGAGCCCCCCTTAAAGAGCCCACAGAAAAGTGCTCTTCAGGATCTTCTTCAGAGTCTATATCTGGATCAACTTCAAAACCTTCATAGTGAAACAACTCTGCGCACAACTGGGTATAGAAATGTGCCCCTCATAGCGCCCCCATATATAATGTGCCACATCCCTCAGATTTTCAGGCAATAAACGAATCAAAGCCCAAATCTTATAGTTGTCCAGAATTAGAAACTCCTGCATCTCGAGTTTTCAGAATAGCCTGTCAAGTCTCCCAATTTGCCACCCAACTCCATGAGCTGAGTCATACTCTATCACCTGGATAGCCTCTCTCAACTGATTACGCAACAAATCGCGACGAGTCATAGTGGTAATTATCCATGCCATCTGGTAAAATTGAAATTAATTAAGTCAGTACAAAACCAATAAACCAACACATATAGCGGCTTAATTCAATTTATACAGGCATAGAATCAACACAATAAATCAAGAATAAGTTTTCTTGATTTGCTAGAGAATAGTCGACTGATCCACTTCTGCCAGTCGATTGACACTTTTACTAGTCGACTGTTATCTAAGCTCAGTTGACTAAAACTATGAAGACTCTACTTGACAGTGAATCCATGATAACCCAAACACTATTCGATTTGCTCCGAGCGCCCTAGGCACCCGAGTAACTTTTATAGTATTCTGTCTTCTCATTGTCCCTAGTCTCCAACTCTATTTCACTTAGCCTACTTTTAAGTTGTTTAAGTCGAGTCTTAATTATTCCAAACAATTACTCAACAATCAAGCTGTGAGTCTAGTTGACCATGGTTAACAATGATACAATGTCAAACACTAATAGGTCCAGCCGAGCACCCTGTGCTCTGACCGAGCACCTCAATTGCAAGTTGACCCGACCAACATTAGGTCTAGCCGAGCACCCTGTGCTCTGGCCGACCAATATTAGTGCTAGCCGAGCACCATGTGCTCAGGCCGAGCACTATTTCCAGACTCCCACATGTTCAGCCCGACCTTCCTATGGAAATCCCGAGCCATATAGGCTGGGTTGGCAGTTCCACTTGTCCAGCCCAAGTAACATATGGAAATCCTGAGCCATATAGGCTGGGTCGACAGTTCCACTTGTCCAGTCCGAGCAACATATGAAAATCCTGAGCCTTATAGACTGGGTCGGCAGTTCCACTTGTCCAGCCCGAGCAACATACAGAATTTCTGAGCCACATAGGCTAAGTCGGTCCGAGCAACCAACGGAAATTCTGAGCCATATATGGAAATCCCGAGCACTTAAAGTGCTAGCCGACCACTATTAGTGTTGGCCGAGCACTCTGTGGAAATCCCGAGCCATATAGGGTCGCTCAGCCTGAGCAACCTATGGAAATCTCGAGCACTATATAGAAATCCCGAGCGACCATTGGAAATCCTGAGCACTACTTGACAAAACAGTTTCCCTCTCGGAAACTGCTCGGGAACTTCTCAATAAGCTGTTTCTCACTTGGAAACTACTCGAGGACTACTCGGGAAGATCACTGTTCATCGTTCTTGTGATGAACTATGATTTTTTTTTAACAGTAAATTCTGACATAAATTCTTATGGCCAGATGCAAACTAACGATTGCTCTGATACCATTGTTGGTTTTAATGCATCCGTCTCAAGTATTTATAATGCTGAAAAATAAAAGTAGATTGAAAAGAAGAAAAAAAAAATTTACAGTGAGTCGTCAGAATCTTCATGCTTCCTGGATCTATAGGGATGACAATCTCTGCTTACTGTCTAAGGAACGATTATGATTTTCAAATCAAAAAGTTCCTTCTCTTTCATGAACCAAGTTCCAACTGCGCCTTGGCGTTCTTGGAACTATCTGCTCTCTCCAACAACTTGACGGCGACTCACACACAAACTCTTCTCTCTCTGACAGCGTTCTCGCACAAGCCAGAACTCCTTTTCTGGGACCCTTTTCCACTGTGTACCTCTTGTCCCATTTATAGGGATTTGGACGCAGTAAAGGCGTGGAGCAATTCACGCACTCCTTTGAGAGCGTGTGCAGTTACTGCGTGATATGTGCATTAACTGCCTCCACGCTTACAAGGTGTTTACTAGAGATTTGTGACATATATTACAGAAAAATGATATTTTGATTTTATGTAGAAATATGAGTGGAGTAGTTTTTTTTTTTAATTGTTGATCTATACTCAAGCTTATGCGAAAAGAAGTCAAAGATCATTTAAGTTTTGTGATAAGTTACATTTTAAAAATGTGGAACCACCACATTAACGGCCTCCTCTGGTTGCCCCTACCGGTGGAGAAGATAAATCAGGATCCAGGTGGCAAATACAAAGGAGGAAGTCGGTCGACAGTCCAGAGTCATGACTGAAGAGATTAAGTTCTCTCGGTTGAGTTACATATTTTGACGGAAGGGATTTTTAATCTATTGTCTAGGTTGTTTGGAGGATTTTTTAGATCATCTTGTTTCAAGTGAGGTTAGCTTGTTAAGTTTTTTTTTTTTTTTAAAAAAAAAGGAGGCCCAAATGATTCTATATTATATATATGTATACAAGGGAAAATATCAGAAGTGATTGTAGGAATTGGTGGCTAAAGGATAATTTTAATGGAGAGTACGTAGTTGACAGTGGTTTGGGTTGAATTTAAGTTTGCTCGTGTAGAACATATATATAGTAGTACCATTAGCTTATTGCATAAGAATAGGGTTACCTTTGAAGTGCAAATTAAGGTAAAAAATGTAGTCGATAATGTCGTGCTCACATTATTGTATAGAGATGATAAACAATAGTGATATCTCGATGAAGTTCTCTGTTCTCTTGAACTAGGGAATTTCTTTGGCTATTTTAATTTATTTTATTTTTTGTCATTGTAACATCCATCTAACATTTAATTATGGTCTCAATTTCATCATTAATTTAATCATTGTAACATTCAAATGTATAACCGCCTCATTAATACTCACGGTATGCGATAAAGGAGCTAAACCGATCTCATTGGCTAGATAATGAAAATCTCCATCATAGCAAGTTAAGTGAAATCCTTATCCTTTTATGAGAAATTATCTTTCATATGACTAACTTTTTAACAGATAGTGCTTGCATTTTTTGAGAATAAGAAACAAATCGACTTTATAATGTGTTATTAAGATTTGTTTAGTTTTATTCTTATCAAAAAATTCTTCACCTTATTGGATATAAAAGTAGTTTTTGTATCTATAAAACCCAGTATGGCTCTTGCAATTATTTTCACCCAAAAGATGAATGTATAATTTTGTTAATTTAAGGTTTAGTGAAATAATTTACATTAAAATTAATAAAATAGATTAAAAATGTTCTTTTTATTTAATTATTTCTAAACATGATAATCTTTCACTAAATAACTTGATCGATTGAAATAGATAAAATTAAACTAAATTTCCAATCTTTCATTATCTATTAAATTAAATGGGCAGTAGCTTTTTTTGGTAATAATTAAGTTGCTTTTGACATATCCTATATATTACGGGTATTTGTTTTGGGAAAATCCTCTAAAATAATTTTTTTTTTCATTTTTTAGAAAAATAATTCAACTGCTGCTACTTAATTTATTTGGGACATTTTTAAGGGGGAAAAAAAGGTAAGACTTATAATGGTCGTTTTCACAAATCTCGATCATTGCTGTGATAAAATGCTCTAGAAATAATATTTTTTTTTTGATTTTTTAAAAATAATTTATACTACTGTTGATTAATTGTTCTTTTTAATGAGCCGTTAATTAGAAATTTTGATTGAACTAATTATATTTTATCTTAATGCAACGTAACAAATAAGCATGATATGTAAATACTTTGGTGAAAACCCGCCTTGATAAACAAAAGGGCTTCGACCAATTACTTTAGTAAAAGAAGCAGAAGAAATTAAAGCAGATAAAAAACTAAAACTGGCAAAGTTTTAGTATCTTACGAGACTTCAATCCTAAAGAAAACCTTTTACTTTAATAGAAGAAAAAGAAAATAAATTAAAGATGAAAACTAAAGCTGTCAAGGATTTAATTAAGTTTATCACAAACCTTTAATTCTAAAGAAAATCTGTTTTTTCATTCGAAGTTATCATGGATTACTGCTTGCGTGAGATGTAGACCGAAGATATTTATGTTGCAGGGGTAAAGAATGATATTTATACTAGTCGATGAGTAAAGGAATACTGAACAACTTTGCTTGTGACAATGACAAAGGAAAGATGCTGATGGTAAGAAAGTTTATGCTTCAAGTCGGAGTTGTGACCGTTCTCTCTGCAATTGCACAAGCCCATTCACTAGCAAAGGAAATAAGAGGTAGAACAAATTATGGTTGTGTTCTTGGAATTGAAGCATCTATTGCTGCAGGTGCTACCATCGCCTGCCATGATGGCCCAAGGCCACTTGCTTCATATCCAAAACTACTTGGCGATGATCTGTGATAGCCTTTGGGCTATCAATTCAATGATCATTATCCCAGATATGGGACAACTATATAAGCATTATTTAGCATGGAGAGAGATGGATTGTGTGTTAGATGTGCCTGCAGAATTTGCAAGTTGGGAGATAGATGTGGCTATTGCAGTTACAAATGTGGAACAGTTGCTCGGTCGAATCTTAGATTGGGAAGCAAGTTCGTATCATTCCATTCTTGGCAACATCCAACAGGAGCACTTTCGTCGTGCTGTTCTAGCGGAGCTGAAAGAGATGTTGTGCAACTTGAATTCTCTTGTTCATAGAGGATCTACGATGGGTCTCCCGAGGGACCCCTTGCATTCCATGAACCCACTCCGAGAAGACTATTCAAATGTTCTGAAAAATGAGGTGGTGGGTAGAGAGGAAGACGTAGCGATGCTCATTACAATCTTTCAACAACAACAACTAGTGTCATTCGACAACAATGGTGACGATAACAACCCGTTTGTGGTTGCCATAGTTGGCAGACCAGGGATTGGGAAGACAACCTTGGCACATATGATCTACCACCACACTTGGGTACGTCAACAATTTCATCATCGCATTTGGGTGGATCTACCCTCAGCTCAGTCATTCAAGATTATTAATATCATCGGAAAAGAATTTGCAAAATCCATAAGCAACAAAGAGCATGGTGATAAAAAATTACATCTTGACCTACCGCTACAGGCCTTGTGGGAATATGTTATTGAACAACTCGATGGAAGTAGATACCTCTTGGTGCTTCATTGTTACGAAGCATTTGATAGATTGAAGCAACAAGAGTGGGATGAGTTGAAGAACATCCTGTTGCGTGTGGGCGGGCCAGGGAGTGCAGTCTTGATCACCAGCGATCCAACAAGATACTTAAATTTTATAAATTTCTACTTGAATCCCTTATCAGAGGATGCATGGGTAAAATTATTCAAGAGACACGCAGCAACACCAATCCCACCATCGTCGAAGCAGGTTAAGCAGCTCTTCCAAATCTATAATTGTTATCCTTTTTCGGCCAAGATTGTTGGACAGTTTAGCGATAATGTTCTAAGGCCCTTAGCTACGCCAGAAAATATTTATGGACTTACTAAATCGACATATGTCGGCGTACGATTAAATCAGTACAGTCAACTACTTGATGCTGATATTTTTGATACTCCTGAAGTTATGTTACACATGTTGGCCGCTGACTACCTCTTACCAGCTGAAGGCCTCATATCAGATTTGCTGGACCACCCTAATAGAATTCTTCTAGAAGCATTTAGTCAATCATGGAGAGTTTCTGAATACTTGTCGACAAGGATGCTCTATTTGCATATGAAGGTTCCCAAAGATTCAACTACTGTTCCAAGTTGCTGTCGCTATTTGTGTTTAAAAATTAATGCTAGAACGAGACAGTTTCGACTGCCAACTATATCAGTCGAGGTGAGTAATAAGTTGATATCATTGATTCTACAAGAAGATGAGAAAAAGGCAAAAGAAGACGGTGACAAAATAACAATTCAATTATACAGAAAAAGACACATGAAAGCAGCAACTAAAATTTCAAAGTTCCTCAAGAAGATGTCGGTAAGACTTATACATTTGCGTATGCTAATTGTAGAAACTAATATGATCCAAAGCCTACCCAGTGAAATTAGCAAGTTAGTTAACCTGCGGTATCTACACCTTTCGAAGAATAAGATGGAATTACTACCGAAATCACTTTTTGACCTAACTAATTTGCGAATTTTATGTTTGCTTCGCTGTCCGATGCTTCGAAAGATACCTAAACGAATCTATAAGCTGAAGAAGTTGCAGATTTTGAAACTAGCTTATTGCACAAAGCTTCAACAATTACCAAATTCTATAGCAAGACTCCAAAACTTAGTAGAGCTTAATGTGGAAGGTTGTTGTTGGCTCAGCAAGCTACCGGAGGATTTAGTCAGTTTTAAATCACTAAGAATCCTCAACATCGTAGGATGTGCATCCTTGTCTCAGATTCCTCGTGGGATCGAGCAATCAATTGGCCTTCGTAAGTTGTTAGGAATATTTGTCGGTGCCAATAGAGGTTTGGAGTTCGCACAGTTGCAAGCTTTAACAAATCTTCAGGAAGTAGGATTACGAAACCTAGAACAAGCAGAGGAGATTAAAACTGAAGTGTTGATGGGCCAAGAAAGACTTCGGAACTTGTCATTGCACTGGGGCAATGAAGAAACAAATGAGATTTCTGAATTAACTACACCACTGCAGTTACTCAAAGCTCTCCGAGCCAACGTGCATTTGGAAAGGCTAGAGATCATTTCATATAAAGGAGATAAATTCCCTAAGTGGATGAGTAAACAACAACTTACTTATCTCAATTTTTTAGTTGAGGTCAGACTCATAAATCTCAAGAGGTGTGCTAGATTACCATCACTTGGTCAACTTCCTCATCTCGAGAAACTTGAGATAAGTGGCATGGATTTAATAAGTCACATAGATGAGACATTTTACAGTGATGATGGTGACATATTTCCTAAGTTGGAAGAGCTCACTTTCTCGGAAATGCTTTCGCTAGAGAAATTGTCTGTGCCGGAAAGGGAAAATACTAGATTATTTCCATGGCTAGAAATATTGACAGTAATTCAATGCCCAAAACTCAAGGAAATAAATCCATTTGCTTCATATTTAACAATGAAAATATGGTTGAACAATGAGAAATTATGGTCTGCTGAATTTTCCAGTTGGAACAACCTCCAATACATTACGGAAATAGAGATAGTCGGATGCCAAGAGTTAAGATGTTTGCCACAAGGTATGCGAAACTTGGAGAATCTGACTGAGATGTCAATTAATAGCTGCAACAATTTGACAACTTTGGTAGCATTGGATTCACTTAGAGTCTTGCATATATATGCTTGCCCAGTACTATCATTCAACCTAGAAGCGTTTACAAGACTTCATAAATTGAAAATTGAAGGTTGCCCGAAGATGCAAATGTGAGTGTGATCTTCAACTCCTAGTAAATTTCATTTAATTATTTCTATGCTTCTTTTATTACCAATGATAATTGCTGGATTAATTATTGTTTCAATCAAATTAGTTATTTATTTTCTTCTCCTTCTTAAATACCATCAGTGTATAAACTTTTTATTTTGACAAATAAAAATTAATTAGGGTGACAAAAAAAAACTTAACAATTATATATATAAGGAAGATTGATCCATGTACTATTTACTTAGCCATTGAACGTATTGAAATGTTAAAAGTGAGATATTATGAAATTTATTTTTCCTTTCATTGTTCTCGATAGTTTGACTATCAAAATCTAGCTTCATATGTTATTGAGGCAAATTTTGAGTTGCCATTAAAAAAGATAGCTCGATACATGAAGTGATATCAATATGGGGTTCCAAAGAAGACTCTAATTAATCACATTTAGTCTATTCCATGCATCCTTACTTTACATTATTGCAATATACTATTTTTATGACTCTAACCCATGACTTTAAAATTACATAGTAGCAACTTTACAATTATGTCAATCTCCCCTATTGAATTACCATTAATTCGAAAAAAATCCTAAGAGGAAACTACCTGCAATAGCATGCATGGCTGATATTTATTTATCATTTTAGTTATTTCAATGCCTGGAAGGAATCAAACAAACGGAGCAACAGCAGTGAAGAAGATGAATAATATATATGACAATGCAAGTAGTGTTCTTCGCTAAACTGAATAATTTATTGGACATGTAGCAAGCAACAGTCGACTTCAAACGATGACAAAAGAATAACCTAATTGATGTCGATTTGCATGTTGAAATCGTATCTTCTCAAGTGTGCTTTAATTTAGTTGATTTATTCCGTTTTGATCATGTGAATTTATAATGTGTGTTTGTTATGAAACCGTCATTTATCCAGCATCATTAATTAGATACAAGTTATGATTTGTGAGACAGCCAATACTAAGACTTAAAGATACTTTTATGATTTTTCTGAATAAATCAAATCCATTTATCGATGTTTTTCAACAAACCAAAACTCTATGAACTTAGATAGTTGTTTTCATTTGGTAGATGTTTTAAAATTTTAATTAAAAATGTTTATTGTTTTTGATATTATCTAAGATTATTTTATTATTTATTTAATTCATAAATAATAGATTAAAGTTATCGAGACTCTTGTAATTGACAATGCAATAAGAATATCACTGCCCAATATGCGTAGAGACTTCGCCTTTGATTAGTAAAAAAATTTGAGCCAAGTTAATTAGTCTTTTTTTTTTAAGATTTCTCAACTCTGAATTTTATCTCTATTTTACTTTTATTAATTTATTTTCTAATGAATTTTTTTATATGTAAGTTGCAACAAACATATCACTTCACATGATTATTATCTTTTTTATTTAAATATATAAATATATTATTGATGCGGCACGGAATTATTTTGCTCCTCGATCTTGTGCCACCGAGGAAGGGGTCCTCTCCGACCGCATCAGTAAATTTGAGTATGTCCTGAAAAAGTTAACACGGATTAAACCGTCGCCGGCCTACCCGGTGACGGCACTCCGATGCTTAAGTTAGGTCGGACATTAATGAAAGAAAATGTATTAAATACAGTAAAAATAATGTAAAAGAAGAGTGATAGAACTTATCGCATATGTAGCTTGAGGCATGCGAAATAATGCTTAGGTAATATCCAAAGAAGTAGCGACAGCTGGATAATTAAAAGAGAAAGGTCAACCATATATTGTTAAGCCAATATCCCAGCCACAGTGCTTCACCCAACCTCAAAGTAGTTCTTTTCCACGTAGAAATTTGTGTTAAGGAAGAGACAAAACTGGTTTCTTACTATATGCATGCATAAGTGTCCACTCGGCAATGTCTAAGGGAAAATCCTCCACACTGACGCCTTCACCTTGCAGAGCCCAGATGAGAGTGTTAAAAATGATTGTGCTTGGGGAAACCCCGAATCTGGGCTTGACATTGCATCGAGCACGCTCGCAACCGAGCCAGAGGATTTGCAAAGGTTGTTGATGAGTAGACAAGGTGACTACGCGGGCGCACACCCAAGCCTTTCATCTCAAAATGTAAGATTCATCCTTTCGAAGTCTCGAATTGCAACGAACGAGACCAATCAAGAGGGCATTGCACACAGGGACCTCGATGGAGCCACCAACATCCTTTACCGCGTTGAAGGAATCCCAGGCCCCGGAGGTGGTGCCGATGCGGCACAGTTTGCCGATGAGATTAGTGAACCAGACGACGTCGGGCAGGAGAAATCCCATCTTAGCAATCTCGACGAGGAGTGCGAGAGACTCCTCTTTCACGGGCTGGCTTCGCCTGGCCAAGCCGCAGAAAACGATCGAGCGAGTGGCAGCCTCCTCGAGTGCGTGACCTCCCTTGCCGAAGAAGACGTGGAAAAAGATCCCCCCTCTACATGAACCCTAGTGACTTTTTATAACCCCTCTCATGGGCTGGGCCCATGCTTCTAATTCCATGGGCTAATATTTATCCTATATCACAGGTAACCCCCCTAAACAGTCAGACGAGTCACTTTGACAAGTCTGACTTTAGCTTTATCACTTCATCGTCTCGAGTCGGATCATATCTCTGCTCCTTGTTCATATATTCAGGAATATCATACACATCTATAACGTCCGGTGATCTATCTCGGCCGAATGAAGAATTTACTGGTTCGAGGATTTACGAACTGCCTCAGATGGAGATAAGAAGACGATTGACGCAAGGACTTACGAATAGCCTCGGGTGAATATAATAAGACAATGGATTCGAGGACTTACAAATAGCCTCGGATGAATAAGAGAATAGCCGAAGCGAGGACTTACGAATCGCCTCAAATAGATATAAGAGAAGGACCTCTAAATCCCGACTGAATAAAATGATACTCCTCTCAAAATACTTAGATTGAATAAAATGAGAGAATACCGAGAACACCTTAACCGAATAATATAATGTCCATTTCAGAATACCTCGGAGGAATAAAATAAGAGCTAGCTGGGAATGCCCCAATCGAATAACATAAGATCCACTTTAGAACACCTCCGAACCGCCTGAGTTCAGACCACTTTAGCCCAAAGAAATAAAATAATCCTCAACCAGATACGTCTCAGTGCTAGATGACATCACAGCAAATCCAAGAACACCTCGGCCTAATAGAATAAGAGCTGACCCGAGATACCTGGGTTGAATAAAATAATATCCGCCTCATAATAAGAGCTGACACAAAAATGTCTTGACTGAATGACATAATACCCCTTTGAGAACCATTCGGATGAATAAAATAAAAGCTGGCTAAGAATGCCTCGACTGAATGAAATAATATTCACTTCAGAATACCTCGGATGAATAAAATAATATCTGACTCAGAGTGCCTCGTCGAAATGAAATAAAACCTCCTTCAGTTCAGTTTGGTTGAATAAAATAACTGTAAACCTAGAAAGACTTGGCTCGGAGCAATTTGGCTTAAAGAAATAAAATACCAACTAGCCTGACATATCTCGGCTAGACTGAGTAAAATAATGTCCGCCTCACAATACTTCAATAAGATTAGAACTGACCCAACAACACCTGGCCTGAATGAACTGAATAAAATAATATATATCTTCCAATACTTCAATAGAATAAGAATTAGCTCAATAATATATGAGTGCCTGTAACACGCATTACTAGAATAAAGTAATAACTACATTTAAATGTCTCTACGCTTAAGAACACGGATTAAATAAAATAAAAACTTCCTCCATATTAACACTTCATAAGTATGTAAATGAATACTCCTCTCCTCGATCAACTGAATATAAAATCATACTCCTCCCGCTTTACTCGATTGCGGGGAATGTAAACTTCAGTTAATGTCGAGCTGAATAAGAATGTAGACCGATTGGAGGACTTACGAATTGCCTCTGCCCGCCGTGATAATAAACTCCGCCGTTCTTCCGAAGTGTATCTTATCTTAAACCCAATTCTTCCGATCCACCGTCACACGGGGATAAAATTAATATATAGCTGAAGACATGTTCAGTTCTTCCGTTCCGCCACCGCACGGGGATAAAATAATATATAGCTGAAGAAATATTCATCTCTTCCAATCCACCACCACACGGGGATAAAATAATATATATAGCTGAAAAAATGTTCAGCTCTTCCGTTCCGCAACCGTACGGGGATAAAATAATATATAGCTGAAGAAATATTCAGCTCTTCCGATCCGCCACCACACGGGGATAAAATAATATATAGCTGAAGACATATTCAGCTCTTTCGATCCGCCACCGCACGGGGATAAAATAATATATAGCTGAAGAAATATTCATCTCTTCCGATCCGCTACCACACGGGGATAAAATAAAATATAGATGAAGAAATGTTCAGCTCTTCCGATCCGCCACCACACGGGGATAAAACAATATATAGCTGAAGAAATGTTCAGCTCTTCCGATCCACCACCACACGGGGATAAAATAATATATAGCTGAAGACATGTTCAACTCTTCCGTTCCGCCATCACACGGGGATAAAATAATATATAGCTAAAATGTTCAGCTCTTCCGATCCGCCACCACACGGGGATATCTTCCGCTTCGCGGGGATAGAAATTTTGTATATATATAATATATAACCGAGGAATTTCGGTTCTTCCGTTCCGCCACCACACGGGGATAAAATAATATATAGTTGAAATGTTCAGCTCTTTCGATCCGCCACCACACGGGGATATCTTCCGCTTCGCGGGGATAGAAATTTTGTATATATATAATATATAACCGAGGGATTTCGGTTCTTCCGTTCCACCACTACACGGGGATATCTTCCGCTTCGCGGGGATAGAAATTATATATATATATAATATATAACCGAGAGATTTCGGTTCTTCCGTTCCGCCACCACACGGGGATATCTTCCACTTCGCGGGGATAGAAATTATATATATATATATATATATAATATAACCGAGGAATCTCGGTTCTTCCCCACCACCACACGGGGATATCTTCCGCTTCGCCTCGCGGGGATAAAAATAATATATATAATATATAATCGAGGAATCTTGGTTCTTCCGTTCCGCCACCACACGGGGATAAAATAATATATAGCTGAAATATTCAGCTCTTCTGATCCCCCACCACACGGGGATATCTTCCGCTTCGCGGGGATAGAAATTTTGTATATATATAATATATAACCGAGGGATTTCGATTCTTCCGTTCCACCACCACACGTGGATATCTTCCGCTTCGCGGGGATAGAAATTTTGTATATATATAATATATAACCGAGAGATTTCGGTTCTTCCGTTCCGCCACCACACGGGGATATCTTCCGCTTCGCGGGGATAGAAATTATATATATATATATATATAATATATAACCGAGGAATCTCGGTTCTTCCGTTCCACCACCACACGGGGATAAAAATAATATATATAATATATAACCGAGGAATCTCGGTTCTTCCGTTCCACTACCACACGGGGATATCTTCCGCTTCGCCTCGCGGGGATAAAAATAATATATATAATATATAACCGAGGAATCTCGGTTCTTCCGTTCCACCACCACACGGAGATATCTTCCGCTTCGCCTCGCGGGGATAAAAATTTTGTATATATATAATATATAACCGAGGGATTTCGGTTCTTCCGTTCCGCCACCACACGGGGATATCTTCCGCTTCGCGGGGATAGAAATTTTGTATATATATAATATATAACCGAGGGATTTTGGTTCTTCCGTTCCACCACCACACGGGGATATCTTCCGCTTCGCGGGGATAGAAATTTTGTATATATATAATATATAACCGAGAGATTTCGGTTCTTCCGTTCCGCCACCACACGAGGATAAAATAATATATAGCTGAAATGTTCAGCTCTTCCGATCCGCCACCACACGGGGATATCTTCCGCTTCGCGGGGATAAAAATTTTGTATATATATAATATATAACCGAGAGATTTCGGTTCTTCCGTTCCGCCACCACACGGGGATATCTTCCGCTTCGCGGGGATAGAAATTATATATATATATAATATATAACCGAGGAATCTCGGTTCTTCCGTTCCACCACCACACAGGGATATCTTCCGCTTCGCCTCGCGGGGATAAAAATAATATATATAATATATAACCGAGGAATCTCGGTTCTTCCGTTCTACCACCACACGGGGATATCTTCCGCTTCGCCTCGCGGGGATAAAAATAATATATATAATATATAACCGAGGAATCTCGGTTCTTTCGCTATGCGGGGATGACGACTCCGACTGAGTAGTTGAGTGCAAATAATTACCCTAGCCGAGTATCCTGATAATATGAAGTATGTTAACTCAATCGGATGACTAAGTACAAGTAATGACCCTGACCAAGTAATCGAAAGGGATGAAGTATATAAACTCAGCCGAAGGACTAAGTACAAGTAATTACCCTAACCAAATGGTCGAAAGGGATGAAGTATGTTCTCGGATGAGCTACTGAGTGGAACAACTTATCTCGGCCGAGTGGCCAGAGAGAATGAAGTATGCTCTCGGTCGAATGACTGAGTGTAAATATCTACCCAATAGAGTGGTCGGCTGACGATATCTTGATCGAGTGACCAACTAAGTATGTATGACTAAGAGACACTAGAATGCCGAATTAAATGTAAACTTACAAGATGAGCATTAAATGCTGAGATAATGAAATTTGAGCTTTTAAGATATTCTAAGTGCATATATAATCATATTGTTTGTTCTCTAAATATGTCTCATGTGATATATCTTCAACGGAGAAAATTTTAAATATAGCTAGAGAAATGACAAGGTATAAGAATGCAACAAGATGTTAAAGGTAAATATTTATATACATACTTACCAATTTAACAACATGGAGGATTTATGTCTTCCTCCCATCGCAGTCATATCCAATAGAGAAGCTCGATGAGAAATTGATCATCCTAATCGGATGATTGTATTATTATCTCAACGTCTTGCCCAGGATGTTCCCACGCATGCCAACCGTCGACGGAATTATTTTGCTCCTCGATCTTGTGCCACCGAGGAAGGGTCCTCTCCGCGTGATCAAGAAATTTGAGTATGTCTGAAAAAGTTAACACGGATTAAAGTCGCGGCCTACCGTGACAGATCACTCGATGCTTAAGTTAGGCCAGACATTAATGAAAGAAAATGTATTAAATACAGTAAAAATAATGTAAAAGAAGAGTGATAGAACTTATCGCATATGTAGCTTGAGGCATGCGAAATAATGCTTAGGTAATATCCAAAGAAGTAGCGAATGGATAATTAAAAGAGAAAGGTCAACCATATATTGTTAAGCCAATATCCCACCATGCTTCACCCAACCTCAAAGTAGTTCTTTTCCACGTAGAAATTTGTGTTAAGGAAGAGACAAACCGTGGTTTCTTACTATATGCATGCATAAGTGTCCACTCGAATGTCTAAAGGAAAATCCTCCACCGATGCCTTCACGCCTGCAGAGCCCAGATGAGAGTGTTAAAATGATTGTGCTTGGAATCAACTGGGCTTGACATTGCATCGAGCACGTTCAGTGCAACTTCGAGCCAGCAGGATTTGCAAAGGTTGCTGATGAGTAGACCGAAGGTGACTACGTCGGGGCGCACACCCAAGCCTTTCATCTCCGAAAACAGAAGATTCATCCTTTCGAAGTCTCGAATTGCAACGAACGAGACCAATCAAGAGGGCATTGCACAC
Organism: Wurfbainia villosa; assembly: GCA_025175895.1. Lineage (NCBI taxonomy): Eukaryota > Viridiplantae > Streptophyta > Magnoliopsida > Zingiberales > Zingiberaceae > Wurfbainia > Wurfbainia villosa. The sequence goes on along the minus strand of CM045998.1, from coordinate 9,258,132 downwards.
AGGGACCTCGATGGAGCCACCAACATCCTTTACCGCGTTGAAGGAATCCCAGGCCCCGGAGGTGGTGCCGATGCGGCACAGTTTGCCGATGAGATTAGTGAACCAGACGACGTCGGGCAGGAGAAATCCCATCTTAGCAATCTCGACGAGGAGTGCGAGAGACTCCTCTTTCACGGGCTGGCTTCGCCTGGCCAAGCCGCAGAAAACGATCGAGCGAGTGGCAGCCTCCTCGAGTGCGTGACCTCCCTTGCCGAAGAAGACGTGGAAAAAGATCCTCCTCTACATGAACCCTAGTGACTTTTTATAACCCCTCTCATGGGCTGGGCCCATACTTCTAATTTCATGGGCTAATATTTATCCTATATCAATTATATTTATTTAAATTATTTATACTAGGTTAAAAATGAGTAACCTTTATATATTGAATAAATGATTCAATTTAACACGATAATTATATAAGTTTTATTTAATAGAATCCATGATATACAAGTTTGATTTGGAAAAAAAATTAATCCCATTTTTTTTTAATTCTTTGATGTTATATTCATGGTTGTGATCCAAAACTAGATAAAAGTATTTGAAAGAAAGAAATGGTGAAAGAAAAAAAAGTTTATTTTTGTTCATTCTTTATCTAAAGACACTCCCGTTGAAATTGCTAACAAATACATTTGAAATTAAACTCAATAACACAAATAAAACAAATTTAAGTACAATTGAACTTGACTTAATTTTTTTTTTTACAATTCGATTTATTAACGATCTCTTCTCTCTCAATGTTGTCACTAGAACATATTCATCCTACTATGGAAGTAAACGCGCGTTCTCCCTTTAGATGCTTCATCTACGTGAAGAAGAATTTGAAGGGAGAAGAAATAAATAAAGAGCAACTTGGAGAGATGAGTAATTAGAGAGAAAGCGGAAAAAAAAAGAGATAATCATTTTTCAAGCTTATTTCTATTAGATCGAAAATAAAAAATACATTTTTGGATCGAGATTATCTTAACATGATGATTTTAAATATATAAAATTATTACAATCTGATTTCTTAATTACCTTTAGATAATTACCATATTCTTACATTTATCAATTTAGATAACTATTTATAACAACTTTACTTTATTTATATGATTAAGCTAATGATCAATAACTGTCTTTATTAAATTAAAAACAAATTTTAGTTATATATTGAGATATACTTTTTTATCACTAATTTTTAGCATCATAAATCGATAATTCACACGCATCATCTCATCATCGGTATAAGATGAAAAGATAATAAAAAAATCTTGGACTTATAAGATAAAAAAAATATCTCTGTACTCTATTGATACGAGATCTTTTGAATAAAATTCAAAAATAAAATCATGAGCACTTAGACTCAAAGCCAATTATTTTTACAAGATGAAAATCTTGTCATTTCTTGCGTAACCTTTCACAAAGTTAGTCGTACTGATTGTTCCCCTGGTTGCTTGTAGTAAAAATTATGTATCGAATTTGGGTTTGATCCTATTTAAAACTCATGTTCAATTTCAGTAAAAATTCACTAGCTAGGAGCTAGCTTTGAAGGATAAAATACGCGCTTCCATATATATCATCATCTTTTTTAGTTTTATAAAAATGTCATGAGATTTATATATATTCATGTTTAAGTGATTCTTTTTTTTTCCTTGCTAGCAAAAAATGAAATTAACTTGCTTGTTTGTGACGGGAATGTGGAGTTTCTTTTTTGGCTCCCGAGGCTTGTTACATTTTAATTGGAGAGTTGATATAAAATTAAGTAGATTTGCCCCTTCGATTGAGGCTGTGGGAGAACTTTTGGTCGAGATGGGATATCTTCAGCTTCTAGGGGTCTCGCAAGTATGTTTACATCAGAAAGTCATGCCGTGGTGTATATACTCGATGATGATGTGGTGGGTTAAGGTACTTATAGAAATGGTATGGATTGATTTCGAAAAAAATCTAATTTTTTTTTCTGAATTCAAATGACTCTGCGTGTCTTGGAAACTGAATTTCAAAAATACTTATGTCGAAGTGCTATTGTATTCAATTTCATCTAGCTAACAGATGTGCGTGCATGCATGTATTTTTTACAATAAAAAAATAAATCAATTTTATTATGATTTAACATTATTAATTAACATGAATAATATGTTTTAGCATCTGAAAATATAATGTACTATTAAGATTTGTTTAATTTTATTTTTATCATAAAATTCTTCATCTTATTGGATATAAAAGTAAATTTTATATCCGGTGACAAAATTAAATAAAAATATTCATTTTCGACCAGATAACACCGGATGACTCTTTGCTATTTTTTTTTTTCAAAAGATGCATGTATAACTTTATTAATTAATGGTTTAGTGAAATAATTTACATTAAAATTAATAAAATATATTAAAAATGAAGATCGGGAATTTATACTTTAATAAATCATTTATTAAATTGTCTTATATCTAAATTTGAAGGTAATATCAGACATTTTTGTTAAAAAGTAAAAAAAAAAAGTAAGTGGTGTATTTTGGTAATACTCAAGCTCCTTTGTATTTGTTTTAATAATTTATTTTTATTTCCATTTTTTAAAAATAATTCAACTGCTAATGCTTAATTTATTTGGGACATTTTTAAGAAATCATATTTGGTTTTTTATTAAAAAAATGCTACTATATATTGATTAATTATTCTTATTAGTGCGAGCTTAATTAGATATTTTGTTTGAACTAAATATATTTTATCTTAATGCAACGTAACAAATAATTAAGCATGATATGTAAATACTTTGGTGAAAGCCCATTTTAATAAAGGAAAGAATTTCGACCAATTATTTTAGTAAAAAGAAAATAGAAGAAATCAGAGAAACTACTAAAACTGGGAAGGTTTTAAGGATCTTATAATCCTTCAATTCTAAAGAAAACCTTTTAGTTGAATAGAAGAAAAAGAAAGAAATTAAAGACGAAAACTAAAGCTCTCAAGGATTTAATTAAGTTTATCACAAGCCTTTAATTTTAAAGAAAATCCGATTTTCCATTGATAATTAATGCTATGAATTTTTTTATGAATTACTGTTTGCGTGAGATGTAAACTGAGGATATTTATGTTGCGGGGTAAAGTATAATGTTTATACTATTCGATGAGTAAAGGAATACTTGACAACTTAATTAGCTTGTGACAATGACAAAGGAAAGATGTGATGGTAAGAACTAAGAAATTAAAGTTTGTTTGGTTCGCGATCACTCTCTCCGCAATTGTATAAGCCCAATCACTAGCAAGGAAATAAGAGGTAAAAGAAATTATGGTTGTGTTCTTGGAATTGAAGCATCCATTGCTACAGGTGCTACCATCGCCTGACATGACGACACAAGGCTGCTTGCTGCATATCCAAAATCACTTGGCTATGATTTGTGATAGCCTTTGGGCTATCAATTCAATGATCATTCACCCTGAGATGAGAATGATATATAATAATTCTTTGAGATGGGAGGTGGTAAATTTGCCTGCAGAATTTGCAGACTGGGCCAACGATGTGGCTGCTGGTATTGCAGATGTGGGAGAGTTGCTGGGTCGAATCTTGGAATGGGAAGAGTTTGCGTCATCCCATTCTTGCCAACATCCAACAGGAGCACTTTTGTCGTGTTGTTCTAGCGGAGCTGAAAGAGATGCTATACAACTTGAATTCTCTTGTTCTCAGAGGTTCCGCGATGGGTCTTCCGAGGGACCCCTTGCATTCCATGAACCCATTCCGAAAAGACTATTCAAATGTCCTGAAAAATGAGGTGGTGGGTAGAGAGGCAGACGTAGAGAAACTCATTGCAATCTTTCAACAACAACAATTAGAGTCATCCGACATCAATGGCGACGATAACAATCCGTTTAATGTCGTTGCCATAGTTGGTGGACCAGGGATTGGGAAGACGACCTTGGCACATATGATCTACCATCATACTTGGCTACGCGTCAACAATTTCATCATCGTATTTGGGTGGATGTACCCTCTTCTTCGTCATTCAAGATTATTAGTATCATCAAAAAAGAATTTGTAAGGTCCATAAGGAACGAAGAGCATTGTGATCAGAAAATACATCTTGACCTACCGCTACAAGCCCAGTGGGAATATGTCAGTGAACAACTCAATGGAAGTACTAGATACTTCTTGGTGTTTCATTGTGAACCATTTGCTACATTAAAGCAACAAGAGCTGGATGAGTTGAAGAACAACCTATTGCGTGTAGGCTGGCCAGGGAGTGCAGTCTTGATCACCAGCGATTCAATGGCAGCATCAGATTTTGGGGAGGATGATATTACAACATACAACTTGAATCCCTTATCAGAGGATGCATGGGTGGAATTATTCAAGAGACATGCAGTGACACTAATCCCCCTGTCGAAGCAAGTTAAGCAACTCTTCGAAGACTTGATTGGTCATCTTTTTTTGGCCAAAATTATTGGACAATTTAGCGATAATGTTCCAGGTTCATTGGAAACCAGCTTGATGATTGCGCTAGAATATATTTATTCTGTTGATAAATCGACACTTGTCAACGTACGATTAAATCAGTACAATCAGCTACTTGATTCTCCTGCAGTTATCGTACACATGTTAACTGCTCATGACTACCTCCTACCAACTGATGAAGGTCTCACATTAGATTTGCTCGACCACCCTGATAGAATTCTTCGAGATGCATTTCATGTATTATGGAGAATTTCAACATTCACTCTGACAAAGATGCTCTACTTGAGTATGAAGGTTCCTAAAGATTCAACTACCATTCCAAGTTGTTGTCGCTATTTGAGTTTGAAAATTAATGCCAGAGCTAGGCAATTTCGATTGCCGACTATGCCAGTCGAGGTGAGCAAAAAGCTGACATTGATTCTACAAGAAGATGAGGAAAAGACAAAAGAAGACGGTGAAGAAATAACACTGGAGTATTAAAAAAAGGCGTATGAAAGCAAAAACCGCAATTTCAAAGTTCCTCAATAAGATGTCGGTAAGACTTGTGCATTTGCATATTTTAATTGTAGAAACTAATATAATCTAGAGTCTCTTCAGTGAAGTTAGCAAGTTGGTTAACCTACGGTACCTCCACCTTTCGAAGAATAAGATGGAATTACTTCTAAAATCACTTTTTGACCTAACTAATTTGCAAATTTTAAGTTTATTTTGCTGCCAAAATTTTCCAAAGATACCCAAACGAATCTATAAGCTTAAGAAGTTGCAGATTTTGAAACTAGCTTACTGCACAAAGCTTCAGCAGTCACCAAAATCCATAACCAAACTCCGAAACTTAGTAGAGCTTAATGTGGAAGGTGGTTGTTGGCTCAGCAAGCTACCAAAGGATTTGGTCAGTTTTAAATCACGAAGAATATATCCTCAATATTATCATAATTGAAAGAGACATGCATTGATCATGAGATAATAGCATATAATTAAAAATCTAGCAAAATTTCACCTAAATCATTAAATAATTATACAAAATAAAATGTTATACCTTCCCGAAGACAGGATCTATAATAGAGCCAATGCCACCTTAATCAGTGCTACCATTCTCACGAGTGATTTTGGATATGCAGCAAGTGACTTTGTGTAATCACAACAAGCGATGTTGATAGAGAATGGTGAAGCAAACTAGTTAGTTTTATATGCAAACCAACATGAGCTTTCTTACCATTAGCATCTTGGCTAGCTTTGTCCATAATCACAAGCAAAGTTAAGTATTCTTTTGCTCACCAAGTAGTATAAGTATCATTCTTTATCTTGCAACATGACAGATTTAGTTTTTGCCTTTATTTATTCTTTTTCTTTTTCTAAACTATGAGGTTTTCTTTAGTAATTGAAAGATGCTGATCAAGGTTTCCTTCGTATATTAGGAATGTTTTTTTTTATTCTTGTTTCCTTTTCTTTAATCAATAATAGTTATTTAAAAAAATAATAATATTTGTATTATTTCAAGACCATTTTATCAAAGCAAACCCCCATAATATATAAATACACTACAAGAAAAAAGATCATAGACAACACTTTTTATCCATTGTCTATGTGGCTGGAAAAACGTTGTTAAAAGCACTATTGTTAAAAGGTCGATCAATGACAACGGATAAAAAAGCATTGTTTTTTTCTAGCAAACACAATGCTTTTGCAACGGATAAAAAGCGTTGTTTGTTTTTCACAAAGACAACGCTTCTGCAACAAATGAAAAGTGTTGTCTTTGTTAGAAAAGACAATGATTTTACAACAAATTTAAAGCGTTGTCATGTTACAAAGACAATGGTTTTATAACAAATTAAGTAGTATAGACAATGCTTTTTTGCTATGATAAAAAATATTGTCATTTGAAATGAAATATCAATTTTTATTGATAAATAAAAATCGTCGTCTATTATATTACAGAATGAACTACTTAATTAAATCCTTATAAATAACACCAATTAAAATATCATTAAAGTACAACTAATCAATCTTCTTACAATTGAACATAGATATTGTATAATCAATAAGTAATGAAAAATGGAAAGTGTGAAGCCATAATCCACAAACTTTGGATCAAAGTTAAGTTTATAAAATTCAACAAAAAATCTACATACTAGACGTGCATATTAGTACCAACCTATCTTACTTCTTGGATTGGATCTTTCTGGATTGCATCTTCTCGAATATATGAATATTCTTGGCAAAACAAAACTCCACTTTCACTTTCTGTCCACATTCATCTATGAGGAAGAAAATTATTAAATTATGATTAAAATGATCAATACAATGCTTGCACATATTTCAAATAATTTATTCATAAGAGTTGTAGTAAATACACAATTTATGATCAGATAAAGTCTACAATAGGTATGGAGAGTGAATCCAATTTAAAACAATAGAAAATGAAGTCATTCAAATGAACCCAGACTCTAACAACCACAACCACAGATAGCCACTAACAATCCAAACAAATAAATATTTCATAATCTAAATATAATAGCCACAAACAATCACAAACATCCCCAAACAACTAACAACCACCAACAGTCATAAATATTCCCAAACAAACAAATATTCCACTAACAGGCACAAACATGCGCAAACATCTCCAACAACTATCAACCACAAACATCCCCAAACAAACACATAAATATAACTTTAACAAAATGGAAAAAGATGACTACGAAACTATGTCATTGAGAATTCCATACCTACTCATAAATATGATCTTGTATACATTCTGCCAACTCGGACTACACCTCATCAATTTCTTCCCGAGAGTACAATATTTTTGTGAATTGTGAATGCACACATAGATTATGTTAATGAAAACAACAATCACCACTGACAATGCAAAATTTTAAAAATTTTATTTCAAATTATTTTCGATAAACAAGATAATCTTACTATTGATCGTAGTGAATCTCTCTCGATAGTTTCAACTTCTTCAATAATTTGTCTCATAAACCACATCACATAATAATCACATTGTTTCACATTTGGTTGTTGAGGAGCCTATGTTAATTAGAAACAAATTGTTAATAACATTTATACACATTAAAATATATCTTCAACATAATTAATACATACCTGTATTACTTCCCACACATCATTTTTTCTACCTTTTCCTCCCCTTTTTTGAATTAAACAATCTTAAAGCCCTTCATACATTAATAATATTTGATATATGAGTGTTTTATTGACTAAATTAAATACTTAATAAAAAAAGAATATGAACTCACATTTCCACTATATATAAGAATGCGATGATTTAAAGAATCCAACAAATATATAATCTTTTTGTACGATTCAATAACCGTGAGAATCCGATGCCAACTACGCACAAATACATAATTATTTCATACAATTCAATAAATTATCGAAAGAAAACAATTAAAAATGGTATTTTAATTCTTATCTGGTATTACATGGTATCAAAACTAGTTGATCAACTGATGCACCACTTAGCCTATCTGCTAAAAGACTTGCCCTTTGATTTAACTATTCAAGCTTACATGTTTTGTCGTGTGTAATTTTTGCCACATATGAGATGTTGTGTGGATTCAAAAAATATGAATTTATCTGTCTTGCTATCATTCACCATCTTTTTATAAAGATACCTATAATTAAAAACATAAAGAAGATAGAATGGTCACAGAATGTTATGCTACAAAAAAAATTAGATTCTAGGTTCACAACAGCAGAAATAAAATAGAATCTTAGCAGAATTAATTACTAAAATAATTAAATCATAACACTTACCTTATGTATCCAACAATACAATTGCCTGAAATTGACTCCAAATGATAAAAAGGAATGATGTTCTTAAGGTACTGAAAAAGTTTATAATCATCGTCAAACATATCGTGATCTGAACACAGTGATATATCTTCCTCCTTCTAGAGCACGCTTACTATAACAATATAACATATCTAATTATCTTAGGGCACTTGCTGACAAGTATCTTTCTTGTTTGGTGGTTCAAAATTCTTCCTTCGAGGCTTTTAATTAATAATTGCAAATATAAACAAGTCAGATAAGTTGAATAATAAAAAAAATGTGACAACACTTTGAAATATAATATCACATATACCTCATCTTGCTTCACTATCAAGTGTTGTGGCTAAGCCACATAGGTTCCTACAACATCACCAATTACTTCACATTCACTTGGAATTGGATGTGGCAAAGGTGCTGATTTGTCCATTGCTTCATCAATGGAGACTCACATGCAATTCTTGGGTAATGAATCACCATGAAGTAATTTATCAAGTTCATTGACACACAGTTGTACCATATGCAACAATATTTTCGTTAGATTCCAATGTCAATGCAATTGGTTTGCCCTAAAATACAAATAGACATATCAATAAATTTTACTAACTCTATAATATTAAGTAATAAAATTACATCTATTATAATACCTACAAAGTATAATTTATGCTCACAATTTGCAGGTCATATTCATCGATTTTCATGTTGTCTTCATTCATGTAAGGTACCTTCACTGAGCAACTATCTTTGTCATCTATCGAAATGTCGTATGCACCCCTTTTATATATCATTTCTTCAAGTTTTTGTATACGTGCATCTTGTTCTGAAATTTTCTTCTTTGCCTCCGTCATCTCCCTTTTATGTTCATTGATTACATCTTGTGCAACATCAACACCCTTTCTCATTCTGCCAACATTGAAATAGATTGTTGGAGTGATATGACCTCTAATACCCCTCACACGCTTAGTATGTTCTTCAGTCTCAAGTGCTTTTGTAAGTATATCTTCTTTTGTCCTCTCAATTTTCAGTTTACCCTCCCATTTTGTTATATATACTCATCTTATCATGCACACTAAAAAGAAATAATACTAAAAATGTTTCAATTTCAATAAAATTGTTTGTTTTTATGTATTGTTTATTTGCTCACAATCTTTTGTACTCTTTTTGTCAAATCCTCGCCTTCAAAGTTCCCTTCTTTGTTGACTCGTCCTTTCTTCCACATAATAGCTCTATTAATGTCATCATCATCACATAATTCAGTCACCTACAACAAGAAAAATATAGCAACATATATGAAATAATTTTTTGTGAATAAATTGGAGGGTTCATATGAAAATATGGTCAAAATATTCTTACTATTTCTTAGCAAAGCATTCATATCCTTTACGTGCAAGCCGATGAGGATATATGTATTGTTTTCTTCTCTCTTTTTGTTGATCACTTAGTTTCTATTTATTTCAAACAACAACATATAAAATTTGTGTATAAAATATGACTTATGGTTGACTAGTTTTAAAATAAGAAATTAAGAAACTCATAATGAAGTCTTCTGATATGCGACTAATGACAAACAAACTCCAATCATTCCTTGAAATACCATAGCATGTATGTGGCTTAATCAACTCTTCAAGTTTATCAAGTTTGCTTAAAATGAACGTCTGAGTGAGATGAGTTATGTATTGACGTCGCTTATTATTTGCTAATTTCAAACAACCCTTCTTCCAACTTGTATCGACATTATACATCAACTGTAAATCACAAAAGTGAAAATGTGTTAAAAAGATTAACATGTAACATTAAATATATCATAACAATATGAATATCAAAATAATCTTTTAAACACATATATAGGAGAACATTCAAGCGAAAAGTGCTAACTTACTTACGTTAACCGATTCCCATATCAATTCTTTAACATCACTTGGAACATGCTTCCATGTCTTGTAAATATTCTTAACCTTTTCTCGAGCAAGCACACCAATATAACTTTGCATTTCAATAGCAGCTTCTCCTATTGGATGCCCAAATTTGTTGAATACAACATCCTTCTAATTCCTTGAACTCTTTGCCTAGCAAGCTTATCCAAGTGTGTACGATCTCTAGACATTATTGTGGTTTTTGTGTTTGTAGAATCCAACACAGTGTTACCATCTCAACTCTCTTCAGTTTTAGTAGATGCAATTTTCACATGCTATCCAAATCTCTTACTGTTTGGAACAGTGTCACATACGTCAATACCTATTTAATTTTAGCTTTGTAGAGGATGTCAGAGTCCACAACTATTGCTAGCAGATGATATATACAACAAATAAGAGAAAAATCAAAAAACAAATGCATAAACTCACAACAACATTATAAAAAGTAAGATAACATATCAATATTGTCCACAAAATCAGTATCAAAAGCAAGATAACATATCAATATTGCCCACAAAATCAGTTTTAAAAGTAAGATAACATATCAATATCGCCCACAAAATCATCTTCAAAAGGTAAATAACATATCTATATATTGTCAATCCAAATCCCATCACAGCCTTCAAAAATGCATGGTGGTTCATTATCATCTGCTCTGTCAACATCTATTGATGGCAACCCTCTGCTAAAACATTGATAGTGGATTGTAGCATTTTTTATACCTTCACCTTTTATGCAAAGTGCTCCCTGCTTGGAGTTGTAAGTACAACATTCCATAAAGGATTTTCAGGATCTTTAATATAAAATACTTGCTTTGCTTGACTGGACAAGATAAAAGAGTCAGATTTGAATAAGAAAAATTAATAATATGAAATTAGAGGTGTGGGTGTTTTCGGATTGAACTACATTTTGTTTCCTTTTCTAAGGCGGTATGCATGTTTTTGTATTTAACTAATGTTCATATACCGATGATAACTGACCACCTACAATAAACAAATTAAGGGACTCTTTTCTCCAAATTCAACAATCAAGTATTTGTACTAACTATGATCACATGCACAATGGTAACAGGAACTTATACGACAAATTATATAAATCAGTATTGAGGTATTTTCTATACTACTTGATAAAATTTATGCGTAAATTTTTTGAGCAAACAGTAGTTGGACTTGGGTAAGAAAAATATGTAACTAACTTGGTGATTCCCTCTTACATGCTTGATAGATAATATCCCCACTACGAAAACATGTCAAAAAATAGTAGTTGATTGTGACTTTGGCTCGCTTCGGCGAGCTCTAATGGTTGTTGCCGCATTGCATGAACAGAAAGGAATCAAGGAAACAAGGTAAATGAGATGTTGTTCGCTGGAAAATAAAAAGGCAACAACCCTAGTTGTTACTCGTTGCCGAAGAAGAAAAAAAACAAAGGAGGAGGAAGAACTCATACGGTGGTCAATTATGACTGCAATTGTTGTCGACTTGCTAGGAGAGGGTAGCAACTTGCGCCCTTGCTGCTGAAAATAAAAAATATAGCACTTACGAGATGCAAGAGGAGGAAGAAGAAGGCTAGTTGCGCTCGTTGCAGGAGGTGGGTTGTTGTTGATTGTTGGAAGGAAGGGGAGAAAAGCTAGGGCTGTGACGCCCCGAGGGAGTCCCCGCCAGACAAAAAAATCCGACAGCATCTCCCCTGTACAGGTGACAATACCAATTTTTCATACAATGCCTACACGGCCACTATACATCGGTCAACACGACCGGAATCCAAACAGTCCACGCAGATAATAATTAGGCCTCAGGCCATCAATCAAAGTAAATGGTAAACAGTCTACAATAACTAGACTTACCCCTTCTACCATCTGGGCAGGAATACCCAACCAAAACCAATCAAAATAAAATCCGAATAAAGGTTCCTAAGGACATACCAAAACATCCACCAGAACATAAATCCAACTCCATTCCTAAACATATCTTCTAATCAAAATCAAAATATCCAAAAACCACAAATCAAATAACGAATAAAACTATCACGACGAGAGGGGTGTGGCAGCTGCACTCTCCTGACAGCTTCATCCTGAAATAGATATAAATCAATGGGGTATGTTCAAAGAACTCAACGGATATAGTCGATATACAAAGTAAGATATAGCTAACAACAAGAATCATGCCAGTACAATCTCACATAAATAGGGTATGCAAGCAAGAAATACAAAAGGACTGTACTTACATGAATCTCCTACCCTGATATACGAGTATGTGCCATACTAGAAGAAATAAAGTCATCACCATATACAAATATGTATCCTGTATGCATGACAATCATATGCAACATCCAAAGCAGCAATAAAAATGTAGCAAACACAGTACAAATGCTATCCATGAAAAATGCATGCGGTGCAAATGACATGGTCACCCCTGACGCCAGTCAGCCGCCTCACACGCGATGGTGAAGTCGAGTGGGTAGGGCTGTGACAACTGTGCACTTTGCCATCACTGCTCCTAAGTGACCGAGTGGACAGGATGCTGTCGGAGTACACCTATCCTCCTGCCCCAAACAGAGTGGGGGAGCTAAGCTCTCATCTCCCGGTGTCATAGACCAAAGGAGGGATCCCTGCTCGCTACCACGCTGCCTCATCGCTACCTATGAGCGGACCAGTGGAGTCTGACAGAGCAACTGCACACACCCTCCTGATGTACCACTAACCCATGAGTGGCAGTGTGTGCAGGCCATGTAACTGGCTGCGGGCTCAACTATAAAGGAACCCCGTTCAACCAGCATGCAATCATGCAAGATGGTGCATGATACTAAAGCATGTAAATCCAACTAAAATGCATAACCGAATAATATGCACAATCGATAAGTACATATCCATGATCCGAGTAAAACAAGGAAGATATAATCATACTGATCAAATGCATGTATCAAGTAGGCACAAAAAAAATACTAGACATATAAACATGAAAATTATTGCAAGCTATCCTAACTAGCATATCAACATGACTATATCTATGAGATAAGTCAAAATACCCGCCTGATAAAATGTCCGCAAAAAGAACCAAATCGTCACGACCATGAACCTACCTCGTGATCGAAACCTGCATACAACATAACTATTGTTAAGCACAAAATGCAATTCACCGACAAATCGAATACTTAATCGATTTCTTACATAACCAATTAACCCAAATCAACTTCCAATTTATCTAATCCTTTCACCTAATAACGGTCTTTTCGTCCAATTACTCTTGTACTACACCTCTTCACTCGAATACACCATCCACGGATGGAACCAAAATCCAAATAGCTACCTCACATATCAAAACACATCCGAAACCATTCACAGCTCACTAATCATACCACTTATGATCGTACAACCGACACCAACCCAATCACAGCCTTTCACAACCTATGAACAACCCGAAACACCTTCTATACCCACCTCCTCCTTCACAACCAGCCAACAACTCCAAACTCAGCCCATTTACAGTCATTCTTGCACGACCATCTCCAACCCTAACCGCACGACACCCCCAAATAAAGCCCTCACAACCCTTCTCAGTCGACCCCAATTCCTTCCCTACTGCCCTATTCACCGACACCATCCACACACACCGATCACCGTCCAAAATCACAGATTCACCACAGCAACATACACCTGCACAGACAGGAAACAAGAGGAAACTAGGTATTTACCGGAAGCTTCTCCCTCACCGGCATCCCCAAATTCACTAGCTCCGGCGACCACTGCAGAGATCATAGCCTCCGGTGCAGGTGCGAGGATGAAGGAGAGGAGCGGCCACCTGCAGAGAAATCGGTGACCGCAAGTCTTGGGAAGAAGGGTGTTTGGGAACGGCGGCCAGTGCATCGCGCATGAGAAGAGAACGAGGAAGAAGGGCTCAGTTGTTGCGGAGAAGGAGGCGTCGGGCGTTGCAGTCAGAGATGAGAACGATGAGAGCCATCTACCGGTGTGCATCATCTGGACAGTGAGCACGCAGAGAAATCAGCGGAGAAGAGGTCGTCGGCGGAGAAGAGGTCGTCGGTGGAGAAACGGTCGCGCGAGAGGAACTGTCGAAAGAGGAAAGGGGTCACGGCGGGGAAAAAGAAAAAGGAAAAAAAATTAGGTTTTCTGTTTAGGTTAATACCCTCTATTAACCCCTTAAATAGACTCCACAAAAGCCTATTTATTTTATCCCCGTAATTATCTCGTACGGACTCCGTTTAAATCCAAAAAAATTCCTAAAAATCCCAAAAATTTCCAGGATTACATTTCTTAATTATTGGCCATTAATTTAATATTTTAAATTTTCAGTATTTAACAAGGGCAACGATTGGAAAAAAAATCAGAGAAGAGAGAAAGGAGTTGTTTCGGTGCATGAGGCGAAAGGGGATGGAGACTAAGATAGGTTTTTATCGGGTTTAAAGAAGAACACTTCGCCAGTCAACTGTTGTATACCAGCAGTCGATTGATGATACTGTTGACCTCATCCAACGATTCCAATGAAGCCTGATCGCGATCGTCACAATCCAATGGCCAATTGGAAAGTCGACTGCTCAAACAATCAGTCGATTGCAAAATATTCTGTACCCTGTCCACCTAATTCTAGTCGATTGCTTATTGCCAGCAGTCGATTGATAGTGGATAGTTGACTGGTTCAATCCACCAGTTGATTGCCTAAGCCAAAAGTCGACTGCTATTAGCCAACACTCGACTACGAAATCTTCTGTGCCCTGTCTATCTAATTCCAGTCGACTGATCATTTCTATCAGTCGACTGATAGTAGACAGTCGATTAGAATTAGCAACCAGTCGACTACCAGATCATAGCTCAGGAGTCAATCATCGGTTGCCTACTCCCTCGATTGTCGAACATCTAAATCGTATATACTAAAAAAATATGCTCATAGACAACGCTTCTTATAAAGCGTTGTCCTTTACTAATAAAAAAAGGTCAAAGACAACGCCATTTAAAAACCGTTATGTTTGACCTAAAAAGCAATGCTAATACACAATGGTTTTGTAAAAAATGTTGTTTATGATACTTCTCAGAAAAAAAAGACAACATTTTATACTAAAAGCGTTGTTAAATGAAAAACAATAATGTTTTTCATAAAAAACGATATTTTTTAAGTATTGTCTATTATCTTTTTTATTATAGTGTTACATATTTTAACTGAAGGGATTTTTATCTAATGTCTAGGCTGTTTGGAGGATTATATATAAGTAATTGTAATCTTAATTTATTAAAAGGAATTAGTAGCTAAAGTATAATTTTAATGGAGAGCAGTTGACAGTGGTTTGGGTTGAATTTAAGTTTGCTCGTAAGAACATAGCAGTACCATTAGCTTATTGCATAAGAATAGGCTTATCTTTGAAGTGCAAATTAAATTTAAGCTAAAAGGATGTCGTCGATAATGTGCATGCTCGCATTATTGTGTAGAGATGATAAACAATATTAATTAGTGATATATCTTGATGAAGTTATCTGTTGCTCTTGAATTAACTAGGGTCTGTTTTGGATATTTTAATTTATTTTTATTTTGTCATTGTAACATCCATCTGACATTTAATTATGGTCTCAATTTCATTATTAGTTTTCTGGTCTGACAAAATGGGCTAAACTGATCATTGGCAAGATAATGAAATGAAAATCTCCATCATAGCAAGTTAAGTGAAATCCTTGTCCCTTTATAATTGATGAGAAATTATCTTTCATACGACTAATTAACTTTATGATGTGCTATTAATTTGTTTAGTTTTATTTATATCATAAAATTCTTCTAATTTTTGTATCTGTGTGACCTGGATGACTCTTGCAATTTTTCTCTCTCTCAAAAGATGTATAATTTTATTAATTTAAGGTTTAGTGAAATAATTTACATTGAAATTAATAAAATAGATTAAAAATGTTCTTTTTGAAACTATTAAAATAACAAAGTTATTAGAAAATGGATAATTTATTATTTTAAACATGACAACCTTAATTTCACTAAATAACTTGATCGATTGAAATAGATAAATTTAAACTAAATATCCAATCTTTCATTTTCTATTAAATTAAATGGGCAGTAGCATTTTTTTTCTTAGAAAAAGGTTTCAGTTTGCTAAATTATTTAAAAATTATGAACGAATTGAAGTAAATTAATTTCTTCTTATTTATCTAAAAAAATGTTTGTCATTTATTAAATTGCCTAATCTAAATTTGAAGATAATATCGGATGTATTTTATAAAAAGAAAAAAATAGTAGACGGAGTATTTTTGTAATAATCAAGTTTATCCCATATATTAAGGGTATTTGTTTTGGTAAAATCCTCTAAAATAATAATTTATTTTCATTTTTTAAAGACTAATTCAATTAGTGCTGCTTAATTTATTTGGAACATTTTTAAGGAAAAAAACAGACTCAACCCCTTTCACAAATCTCACTGCTTTATAAATGCTTTAGAAATGATATTTTATTTTTGATTTTTTAAAAATATAATTTATAATACTACTGATTAATTATTCTTTTTAGTGCGCGCGCGCTTAATTGTAAACTTTGTTTGAACTAATTATATTTTATCTTAATGCAACGAATAAATGAAAGAGCTTCCATGAATTACTTTAGCAAAAGAAACATAAAAAAGCAGAGGAAAAACTAAAGCTGGCAAGGTTTTAAGTATCTAAAGCCTTCAATTCTAATTAAAGAAAAATTTTAGAAGAAAAAGAAAAGAAATTAAAGGCGAAAAACTAAAACTGTCAAGGATTTAATTAAGTTTATCACAAGCATTTAATTCTAAAGAAAATTTGTTTTTTCATTGATAATTAATGCTATTTTTTTTTATGGATTACCGTTTGCTTGTGATATAGACTGAGGATATTTTATAGAAACTCACAAGAAATAAAAAAATAAATGTTCTTTTTTTTATTATTAGAGTCTAAGGACTCTTTTATACCTAAATATTTACATTACTTTGATTGCATCAGTTGAAATTTCATTCAATTTTGTTGTAGAGTAGATTTCTAGAAATATTTCCAAATAGATCTTCCATGGGAGCTCCCTTAAATTGATTCTGCTGTACAATATGTATTAATGCAGACTTTAGCTCAAAATTATTGACCTCCACTATTGGCCTGACAATACTAGACCTTAATCTTTTGCATAATCCCTTCTCCAAGTTTACTAAGCATCGTTTTGCATTACTCTGTTTTCTTCCATATTTCTTCGTTGAATCTTCTTTCTATGAAAAGTCTTATAAATTTCAGGATCAAACGGTCCGATCTGGTGTGCCTTTGCATTTTTGCATGCATAATGAAACAACCTTTAAATAGAAAGTAATTGGACAATAAAATAGTAAAGGTAAATGCAATAAATAAAAAGAGTAATGGTAAGAAAATGCTAAAAAGAAAAACAAAACAAAACTAAACTAAAATAAAAGAAGTCTAATACAATCAATTCATTATTCAATTAATATCGATTTTAACAATCCTCGATAACGATGCTAAAAATTTAATATGTGCTTTCGTTGAACTATAAGTGCACGATTATCGTCAAATAATAAAAAGATATCGATTCCATAGGAGTTGAAAATTGATTACCCGTCTACTAAATGGAATTAGATTGTTTAGACTGAGTCCAGTGTTAAAAAAATTTACTAAACTAGAGTGTGAAGGTATGAAAATCAGAGAATTGAGAAGAAGAAGAGGAGAGTTGAGAGACAGGTAAGAAAATTGAGAGATTCATAAAGGAGGAAATCAAACGTGCAAAGATGATTCTAGGATTTCGATTTCACCTAAATGATTGTAAACATCAGGTCTATATCTAGTTCCTCATTCTCAATGACTGCTTGTGTAGATAGGTTATCCTATTTAATTCGATGTGAAATTTTGGAACTACATCGACATATTTACTCCAATTTGATGTCTACTTTTAGAATGACAAACCTCAGGAATTGCTTTCTCAAGGAGACCCTTGTCATATGGTTCCATAATTCCCAACTAGTCTTCTCATACTGTGTGTCTACGACTTGGAATAAATCCATTAAGTTCTATGATAATATATAGATTCTCACAACAAATCGATCCACTTTTGTAGTTGATGTTAGTGCAGGGAGCACCACTCTTGTATTTTGATGCATGAACCGAGATTAAATGTTAGGATGAACCTGTGAACTTATATGCGTATTAAGTGTGCAAACTTAATAGAAAATCCTAGTAGGTTGTGTTGACCGAATACTAGGTAGAAGACTTGATAGATCACGAGAACTGAACATCAGGTAGGAAGTCTAGATGAGTCGTGTGGATCAGACATTTGGCAGAAAATCGGCTAAATCAGGGAGACCGGATAGTCGACAGGAAGCCTAGCTAGGTCAAGAAGATCGAACAGCTGACATGAAGCGTTAGTGGGTTAGATCGGATGTTAAGCAAGATAAGTCCGGCAGGACAGTCGATAAGTAAGCTTAGAATGAAGAAGTGAGATCGAATCCTCAAGTAAGGATAAAACTAGACATCGATTCGACAGAGGATCCGTATTGGATTCAGAAGTAGAGATCGAATAGTATTAGTACTGCCATGTCATATTATATACTATATATTTTGCTAATCTCATTTATTAAATTTTATCTAATTTATACTTTTGGTCTATGCACAACTTTAGACATAGGTGTTCTATTTTGATCTTTTAGTTTTTTGCAGATAATATCTCTGTGTCTCAACATCCTTCAATAAACGCAGTATTTTGGCTCCATATCATACTCTACCCTATGAAAGTATCTCCATTTGGTATCGAACTTATACACCCCTCGCTATTTCATCTGCCACGTCTATTTCCATTAATTCTCTTGCAAAAGAAATTTATGTTTTCGTGTGGATGTTTAAATTCTTATGTATTAGCTTTTTTATTTTCAAAGCAATTAAAAAATATTTAAATAAGTTTCTCAGGCAATGTTATATTTAAATAATAAAAAACAATTATTTTTTAAGGAATAGAAAATAATTTTTAAAAATCAAATTGTTTTTCAGGCAATAAACCGAGCACGATGTCACGGTTAGCTGGAAGTTAAGTCGACCCAGAGAAATTTTTAATAATCGATTTAATTAATATCTATTAAAAAGAAAGACTGAAAGAGGTCGTCGCCCAGCCAAATCCACAGCCAGATCCACAGCGAACGAACAACTTGTGCATCGTTCCAATTCGCAGGCATCAGGCATGGCTATCGAAGCAGCTGTGACAACTACTGCGGTTCGCTTGGCGGTCAACTGGGTGGCAGATCTCCTCCAACTCAACAGGAGACTCAAAGAATTAATTGATGATATTGAAGGGAGGATGGTGATGCTCAAGGATTTGTCAACAATTATTGACAAGATGATCCAACATTTCGAGGCCTGCTCTGTGAGGGATGAGGACGAGAAGAACTTGCTGAAGAATCTCAAATATTTGGCTTACGATCTGGAGGATGCTGTGGATTACTACGACACTGAAGCTTTGCGGAAGCAAAGATCAAGGGGATATTTCATGCCGGTGCGTGATTTCTTCTCATCTGATAATCAACTTGTTTTTAAGAGTAGGATAAGTGGCATGATAAAAGCGGCAACAGAGAGTCTAGATTCTATTTTGCTACGACAGTCTATTCTTCATAGTTTGCTACCGGCCACTATCCAGATGTCATCGAGTGTCTACAGAGAGATCCACTCGGGCAATAGCTTGGTTTTCATAGGGAGAGAAACAGAGAAAGAGAAGATAGTCAGCATGTTAATAAATGATGATGAAAACATCGACGGTACAATGAAGGTCATCTCCATTGTCGGAATGGGTGGCATGGGGAAAACCACACTCGCTCGACATGTTTTCGATGATGAGAGGGTAAAAGCTCATTTTGAAAATTTTTGCAAGTGGAAAACTGTTGGACAAGAATTTGATCCTACAGATATAATGAAATCTGTTTTAGAACAGGTTACTGGTGCATCAGTCAACATTTCAGAACCAGAGTTAATAAGAGAGAAACTGAAAAATGCATTATCTGGGAAGAAATTTCTGCTCGTCTTGGATGACATGTGGAATGAAATTCCATTCAAGTGGGGGGAATTGAAAACAACCTTAACATGTGTGGCAAGAGGAAGCAAAATTTTAATGACTACCCGTAGCCGAGAGGTCTCTGCGATAATGGATTCATTCGAGACCCACCCAATACAACAGCTACCTGAAGATGATTGTTTGTCTCTGTTTCAGAAATTTGCATTTGGAGGCGAAGAAGCAAATGAGGACTTGATGGAAATTGGTAGAAAGATTGTTAAGAAATGTGGTGGTATGCCTTTGGCTGCAATATCTCTTGGTAGCATGCTCCATAGTACTCGAGATGAAACTTATTGGTCCTCAGTGTTAAATAGTGAAATATGGCAACTTGAAGATGAGAAGCAAAAAATCTTATCTGTGCTCAAGTTGAGCTACGACGCTCTCCCTCCACAGTCAAAGAAGTGCTTTGCATTTGGCTCCCTATTCCCAAAGAACTATGTGATGGCAAAGGATGAGTTGATTCAGCTGTGGATGGCAAATGGTTTCATACGTTCAAAGGATAATTTTGATGCCGAAACAGTTGGCGACCGTGTTTTTAATGATTTAGTATCGAGGTCATTCTTTCTCTCGGCACATTCTGAGAAGTACGATGACGATGTAATTGAGTGCACAATGCATGATTTGATGCATGATCTGGCACAATCAGTAACTGAAGGTGAATATTACAGTCTTGAATTTTCTCAGATAAATAATGATATTCAAAACAGAACATATCATTTGCGTTTGCGTCGTGCAATTTTAACGGACAATTCTCATGCGTATTTCAAGAGGCCTTTATACTTACGCACCCTGATATTGATAAATTGTGAGTTACATCAAAAAACCAAACTACTTCAGTTCATCTTCTCAGAATTGAAATTCTTGCGGGTGTTAGATTTAAGTGGAAATGAGATTAGAAAGGTGCCAACATCTATAGGAAATTTGATACATTTGAGATATCTCGACTTATCTGGGAATAATTTTAAAGTTCTACCTGGCACCATAACTGCTCTTCAGAATTTGCAATATCTCGATCTCAATGGGAATGGAGACCTTCTGGAGTTGCCCAAAAAATTGAGGAATTTGCAAAGCCTTCGATATCTTGATTGCAATTATTGTTATAGTTTGACTCACATGCACCTTGGGTTGTCACGACTGACTTGTCTTAGAAGTTTGCCATGCTTTGTTGGTGGGAATAGATTTGACTCATGCTCAATTGCAGAACTTGAGCATTTGAAGCTTCGTGGGAAAATGACCATCAAATTTTTCCAAAAACTGAGGAATTATTCTTGTGGCGGAAGAAAAGTTTTGAAGAACAAAGATTTCAATGAATTATCCTTATCTTTTAATGATTCGCCAGATTCGGTGATTCCTGACGGTTCCGAAACTAATGACATGAGCATGCTGGATGATCTTTGCCCCAACACGGGTTTAAAGAAGTTGAAGATATCCTACTACGGGAGCCGACAATTTCCGACATGGTTGATGGAATCACAGTTACCAAATTTGATTGAAGTTACTCTCGAAGAGTGCGATGTTTGTGAGCATATTCCTCATTTTGGAAATCTCCAATATCTTAGAAAACTTGCCATAAATGGCATGCCTGGGGTGAAACGCATGGGTGCTGAGTTCCATGGGCACGGAACAATCAGAGGCTTTCCTTCCCTCCAAGAGCTCCAGTTGCTAGGCATGACTGATTTAGAGGAATGGTCGTCAGAGTCTGATGGTGTCGCTGAGTTGTTCCCTTCGCTAAAGAAATTGAAGATTTGCGTTTGTCCAAAACTGAAAACCATGCCAAGGCTTCCAAGAATCGAACATTTTGATCTATATCACTGCAGTGAGAGCCTACTCTCATGTGTTGGAAGAATGACTTCTCTTTCTCATCTCTCATTGGAGTCCATGAAGGGCATGACATCTCTTCCCAGTGACTGCGTAAGAAACCTCACATCCTTGACGACACTGAAAATTAAAAGCTGCAAGAAACTCCAATTTCTTCCTTGGGATGAAATGCAGTCTCTAATCTCATTGTCCATCAAGGAACGTAAAAATTTGACATCCTTAAAGTTCGAAGTGGGTCGTCTAGGCACACTTGGATATCTCTGTCTCAGTAACTGTGAAAGTCTAGTGTCGCGACCAGAAATATTTGTACAAATCTTGAATTCGCTACAAAGGTTTGACATAGATATCTGTCACAAGAATGTCAATTTATGTGGGCAACTGCAACACTTTCACACACTCGAACATTTGTCGATAACTGATTCTCATAATTATATTTATAACATCAGGAAGGAATTCAATGGCACATCATTAAGTATTTGCTGCTGTGATGAATTGGAATCCTTGATGTCAGAAGAACCATCAACCAGTGTGCTAGAAAGTCTATACATAGAAGAAATCCCCAATCTCTCGACCTTACCTAAATGGCTACTGTATCTCGGATCACTTCGTCGGCTATCGATCGAAAACTGCTGCCCCCAGTTAAGACCACTCCCAGGGTATCTGCAGAACCTCCGTTTGCTAAACTATTTGGACATTCGAGGGTGTTCCCCACAACTAGAAATACTTGTAGAAATCTTTAATTTGCTGCCAAAGTGTGACATACATATCTGTCACAAGAAAGTGAATTTACATTGGCAACTGCAACACTTTCACACACTCGGACAATTGTCGATAACTGGTTCGCATAATGATCATGCCTATAGCATCTGGCAGGAATTCAATGGTGCATCATTAAGTATTTGCTGCTGTTATGAATTGGAATCCTTGATGGCAGGAGCACCATCAACCAGTGCGCTAGAAAATCTATTCATAAAAGAAATTCCTAATCTCAGGACCTTACCTGAATGGCTACAGTATCTCATATCACTTTGTCAGCTATCGATCTGCAACTGCCCCCAGTTAAGATCGCTCCCAAGGTGGCTGCGGAACCTCCCTTTGCTAAACAATTTGAACATTCAAGAGTGTTCCCCACAATTAGAAAGCAGATGCAAAAGGGAGACAGGCAAGGATTGGCCGATCATCTCACATGTGTCAAATATTTTTATCTATCCAAAAGGTACTATTGAAATTAGTCATTTGTCGTGCAACTCTAGTTGATTCAAGTCACCTTATTCATCTATTTATAACAGGTGACTCTCAACATAAATGGTGCTTACAAAGAAGATAAGGAAGGAGACATGTGAATACAATTCCAGTTGACTGAAACCGAACTTATTCTTTTTTACAATATATAGGTTGGAGTCCTTGAACAAATAAACCCTGAGCTATATCTCTTTTTATTATTCCCATGACATATAAAATAAATGTGTGCATTCTAATTAGGATCATATTAACGCTTATCGCCTCCCTTTTTATACCATACAACAATAATTTTTCTAGTATTATAAATATTTACGCAAAGATCAAATTATTTTATGTACTTTATGCTCCGAAGGATTAATGCTTTTGTCAATATAATATTTTTTAGGTGAAACAGAGGAATATCTTGAATGATTAATTGAGAAATAATTGTACGTTACTTGGGTTTTGAGTTTTAAGACTTTTTTTCTCTCCCAACTGTTTTACTATCATTTAGTTTGATATACCTTTTATTGCATTATTGTAATTATTGAGTTTTTTGTTGTTATTATTGTTGTGTGATCAACTGCTCACCCTAATTTGTTACTAATTTAATTATCTCCATTATATTGTTTTTTCTATTATTTTTGCAGTTACAGAGATTGACGGAGCTCAAATTTGTGGACCATTTGAAATGCTCTACAAAGTCAGTCGCACATAGATCGAGAGGTAAGATACAAAATCATTCAGTTTAATAAAGTAGATGATGATTCTCTAATATGGATAATTGTAGGACTTAGCATTGTTTGAATTGATATACTCTGCTCCTTTCTTTTTCTACAATCTGATTAATTAATTTATTTATTTGAAAAATAATAGAATTTTCAAACTTGTCCACAGATGCAAACCTGCAGCTACCAGGAAGAGAGAAGAGTGAGTCGATCTATTTGATGAATATAATTTTTAAGCTTATTTTGTGCATCATTAAAATTATAAATATTATTGTGAATGAACGTGTAAAAATAAGAGAGCAATGGAATATATATATATATATATATAGTATCGATTTTGCACTCAATGGGGCAGGTTTATTTGCAAGTTGTGTAAGTTTGAATGAGTTTTATTTGGTGGATTATAACTTGGTTATGTTCCAATCTTATATACAATTATGTGTCGTTCAGGTTCTCTGTTATGAGATGCATCTATTTTACGCAATGAATTGGAGATTTATTCACTTTTTAAATATATAATGCATTTATAAAAGATAAAACACATAAAATGATACATAATTTGAAAAGTTAACTTATATTTTGATACTAATAGCTTGTAAATTGAGATTTTATTTTCTAGCTCATCCGGTAAGTGTGTTGACAAAACCTAATGCTCGGGCAGGTTATCTAAATGAGTCGTAGAATTGAGTGAGTATGATATTCACTATAAACCTCGTACCGCTATCAAAGCCCAATCCCTAGCTGACTTTCTAATCGAGATGCCACTCCGTCCCGAAAGTGACTCGACTAAAGAAAGGGAAGGAACAACTGTATGGAAAATCTTTGTAGATGGGTCATCAAGAGCCGAAGGAAGTGAAGTAGGGATATTATTGGTCTCTCCTTTGGAAGAAGAAACTTGCATCTCCTTACGATCGGGATACAAGGCCTCCAATAATAAAGCTGAGTATGAGACTATCTTGGCCGGGTTATAGGCAACTCAGGCGGTAGGAGCTGAGGTTGTTGTGGTATATTCAGATTCTCAATTGGCCATCTTTCAGATCCAAGGTACTTTTGCTCTATGAGAGAAAAGATTAAAGATATATTTCTTTGAGAAGCTAAAGTCTCAATTCTGAGAACTACAACTTCAACAAATTCCAAGAGAGGAGAATATGAAAGCGGATGAATTGGCTCGATTAGCTAGTTTAATAATAGAATGGGCATCCCGAATTCCTTTATGCTTGGAGATCTCGACGCAAGAATCGGTTTATAATGTAGAGGAGGTGTCCGCTGAAGAGAGTTGTACATCTGATTGGAGAATAGATATAATGACTTATATACAACAAGGAAGCCTTCCTTAGTGAAGAGAACAAAACGTTTTCTTCTTATTAGGGAATTCTATATAAAGTATCATTTGGTAGACCTCTATTAAAGTGTTTAAGAAAGGAGGATGTTGAGTGGATACTTAGAGAAATTCATGAAAGATGTTGCAGTAGTCACTTAGGAGGGCGTTCGAACTATCAATTTATACATAATCTTTCCTTCTTCTACAAAGGGTTGAAAGAACGATATTTCTTTGCCTAGCTTCCTACACTCCTATTTCATTCCGACCTCTGGAAGACAAACATGTCGAACCTTCCCCGTTCCTGGAGAGTCGACTACAATGCCCTTTTGCAGAGGTCAAGAGAGTTCTTCACGACCATCAATATAATTCTGACATTTTGCTGGGTGATCACCTCCTAGGGCATTTTGAGTATCCCCTTTTATCATAGATGATGTCGTTATTCTAGGTGGTGTCCTATCATAAATATTTTTGCAAGATTGTAGTTATGGCTAACGCTATCATTTCCTTTCCTTGTAACAGACGAGCTAATGCATAGGGCGATGATGAGTCTTATAGAGGCTAGGGTGGAAAAGGAGAAAAGAAGAGAAAATGGGCTGAAACCACAGCTCATTCTTCGACTCCTTCCCCTAAGTCTATCGCCGAGGTAATTTCTCTGCCTCTAGAGGGACATGATACCCCCGACCTCTCTCATTTACCCCTCCCTCCTTCTCAAAGGAGGTCACCACGGTTATTGGAGGGTCCTTTCACTCATATCCAACCCTTATCGCCTTCCTCCCCTGATCCTCCTCCTCTTCATCTGCCGCCTTCTTACAATCTTCCCTCCCCTGTCTTAGAAGAGGATCTACTCGTATCTATGTCATGGACTTGGAAGTTAAATTACGATGGTATGCCATTGGAGTTAAACCAATAATTAAATTTGGAGATACAAAATTTGCTAGATGTATAAAATGTTTCATGAGGTATTTCTTAGATATTTGTGATATTGCACGACATGCATGGTATTTTGATTTTATGTGTTGGATCAGTTGACTAGGTTTTTTTCTATATAAAAAAATTGTTAACCTATAATTAAGCTTATGCGTAAATTAAACATGTGTAAAAAAGGATTAATTAGTTGAGTTTTGTGATATTATGTGAGCTAATTGAAATTGCACTTTAAACAATTAGTGTAGATTGTTGGTGCAATCGATACAGGTCATGATTGATCAGATTCGAGTTGGACTCGAGTAGTATTTTGATATTTGACATTAATGTTTGACAAAGGAGTTGACCATTGTTTGATAATGGATTGACTAGATGATTGACTTGGGCTTGATCATATGATGGAGAAATCCAAGTCTTGTGTACTTGGCATGGAAAGTCCAAGTCTTGGGTATTTGGCATGGAAAGTCCAAGCTGGGTCTTGGCAAGGAAAAGTCCAAGCTTGAGTCTTGGAAATTGAAAAGTTCAACATGGGTTGGCAAGGAAAGTCCAAGTCATGAGTACTTGGCAATTGGAAAGTCCAAGGGTTGATAATTGGCAGCATAAGTCCAATGGTTTAATTTGTCGGCGTAAAGTCCAAGCGGTAGTCTTGGCATCGTAAGCCCAAATGTGTCTTGGCGGTGTAAACCAACTTAGCATGACAATAGCCGATGGAAGCACCTGAAGGCTAGTGTATAGATGAATAAGTCATGGATGACTTGGAGGGATTAGGTTTAGGCTAAGGGTGGTTTAGCAAGTATGAGGGCATCAACTTGGGGTTAAACGTCATGGTTGAGGTTATCGGGTCGATTGGTTGTTTTGACACTTGGCGGTGAGTTGACTACAGGGCCGATCGGGGGATTATGACGATCGGCTGGTCGAGTCGGCAGCGTCTGGCGTAACGCGTGGCCTTGGCGATCGGCGCCAACATTGGACAATTGGTGATGGCTTGATCGATCGGTCGACGTGGAGGTCGGTCGTGATGGTCGAACACGAGCATAGAATGTTTAAGTCATTCTTTGCTAGGGTTTGTGATCGAATGGAGGCATGATCAGTCGACTGATGGTTTATCCGTTGGAACTTATCTAATATGGATTAAGTCGTTGTCTCACAACGGCTACAGGAGTAGTTGACTGATGGTCTCGAGAAATTGACTGTTAGGCGGAATCCAGCCCGAGTTGCAGCTTTAAAAGGAGCTCGTGGAGGAGGATTTTGGCATGGTTCTTTAAGGTGATTTAGGGCTATTCTTGGTGCAATTAAGGGTCTCAAGTGCGGCTCAACCAACTAAATAAGCAAGCATCCAAAAGCATATTTGTAAAGTTTTCTTTACGTATTTTTGTGTATTTCATTTGTATTTGATTGTATTCATTGTATTACTTATTGTAATCACTTGTATGAGGTTTCTCTGCCTCCGACTTGATGTCGAGTAGGAGTGTTTTTGATTATTAGTGGTGTTTGACATCGCTAGTCCGAGCCCAACCCGTGGAATAGGAACCCTAAGGTTCAGAACCACGTTATATTGGCGTGTTATTGTGTTGTGCTTGTGTTTGTGTGTTTGTATTTTTGTTATTGCTTTATTATCTTTGTTTCCGTTGCGCTAATGAAAATTGTAGCATGCACGATCAAATTCCATCATCGTCGAACGAACACGCTATTCACTTCTCCTCTAGCGGTCACGGACGTTCCTACATAGATGGTCAATCGTTTAAGTGTTACGTGATGTGGTTATAAAACATAGTGCCCTATAATCAAACTTATGCGAAAAAATAGGTCAAAGGAGATTGTTGATTTTTGTGACATTAATTAAGATTGTGATGTGTTAATTAATTATTTTATGGATCGGTGACCGACGACCAACGGCCGACCGACGATCAATCGACGGCGACTGACCGGCGGCCAACCGCCATCAATTGTCGATGCAATTGTTGTAATTATCGGTGGTCACTCGCTGCCATCTCACTGGACGATAAGACGATCATCTCAATCGGACGACCATAAATAAATATGTTTCACAGTAAACGTAGTCTTATAATTGAATGGATAATATAGTAAAATATTAAATTAGATGATACTTTAAAATTTCCAAACAAACAAGTTTTGATTGCATTACTTCGGATTAAACTAAACATCATACGTTATGTTTCATTCCTCATAATCTTGGTAATGTGATTACTTAGTAATCACATAACAAAAGTTATACATTATAATTTGAACCAAACACATCTTAAAAGTATTGTCCATCGCGAGGAGATGATAAGAAATTTAAAAGTATTATATGCATGACTTCTAAAAGAATTTTTAGAAGTTGTTCCATAATTTATAATTAATTTATTTATTTATAAAAAGAGGTCCTAAAAAAATTTTCTTGGACAAAATAAAAAATGGAATATTTATTTGATCCCACAAGTGTGGTTATATAGATATTTTTTATACTAGAGTTTTTACTGTGGGTATAAAGGGATTAACTAAACTAACTCAGTTTCTTTGATAGAAATATAATTGATGAAATTATAAATGGGGTTATTGTTGCAAGTTTATTTATAGGGGAAGGAGTCAAATCTATGGGAGGTGGATAAATTTCTTCTTATCTATTTTATTTATTTATTTTATGCATCAATATTTTTATTCTTTTTTTATAATTTATTTTTAATTTAAGAATTTTCTATTTTTATTTTTAAATCATGTACATATTGCTTTTTAATTTTTTTTTATTCGGCCATAAATACACAAAAAGTGTTAATTAATTATCTTATGGAGGATGGGACTTGTGAGCAGCTTCAACCAAAACTGAGATGGTGCCATTGATCATGAAACAAAGCTACGGGAGCTGAGAAAGAACGTAACAGAACTGCAGGCCATGATCTCAGCTACGGGAGAGAGAGAACTGAACATAAATTAAACCAAAACATAAAAGAAGAGAAAACAAGAGAATTCATATCACTTAGGTGCTTTGACGGAGCAGTTTGGGAGCAGAGCGATTGTGACTAGAGGAGTGAGTGAGGCTCACCTGACTTTTACTGATCAGGCGAAGATGAAAAATTCTTTGCAAGAGCTTACATCGTTGGTCAGACAGATGACTCTGAATCAAGCAGGCCAACCTTCTACAGTACCTGTGCATTCTATGAGGGTTTGTGGTATTTGTTCGAGTACAGAGCATCTTTCTAATTCATGTCCTCTCCAATAGAACGAAGCAGTGGCGGGAGCAAATTAGTTTCCTTCTAGACCTCAGTATCAACAACAACAACAATATCATCAGCAGCAGTATCCCAGATATGATCCGATATATGTCTACTACTTATAATTCGGGATGGAGAGATCAACCAAATTTGAGGTATGTGAATTCATTTCATCAGTATCCATTTCAGCCATGGCCAACATTCCAGAGGCCTCAGGCCATTCAGAGTAATCCAGTTCAGATTAGAAAACCTGTTCAGTCAGTCAGAGCGGAGTCTTCCAGTTCAAGTTCAAGTTCAAAATTGGAGGATCTTATGCAACAACTTTTGGTACAGTAGAAGACAGATGCATCCATTCAGAGCATGGAGAGATAGATTAGCCAGCTTGCATCTAACCTTAATTAGTTGTCGTCTCATGGGTCTAGTCAACTACCATTGCAGACCATTCCAAATCCTAAGGGAAACATCAGTGCAATTACATTGCGGAGTGGCAGAGCTACTTTGGACCCTGTAGCACCAGTTTCAAATCTAGTTGTTGTTCCTAGCAGTGCAGACCAGAGATTAGAGCAGGATCCACAGCCACGACGATCAGAGTCGCTAGTTCCATTACTCTTCCCTTAGAGGCCAGTGCAACCTAGGAAGAGGGTTGTTGAAGAAAAGGCTAGGGAATTCCAGTAGTTAGTATATTTGTTCATCAAGGTGGAAGTCAATGTCTTTTTGTTGACAATGATCGAGCAGATTCCCAAGTATGCCAAGTAGCTGAAAGGTAATGAGTTGATTAGTGTGGGAAAGAACGTGTTAGCACTTATTCAGCCTTTGCCCTAGAAGTGTGAGGATCCAGGTGTTTTCATTGTACCTTGTGTTATTGGGAGCTATGTCTTCGAGGATGCGATGTTAGATTTGGGAGCTTCGATTAATGTGATGCCATGGTCAGTCTTTCGTTCACTTGGTATTGGACCCTTAATTCCTACAAGAGTGGTGATTCAGTTAGCCAACCGTAGTCAGGCCAATCCAGCTGGGGTGATAGCGGATGTGTTGGTTAAGGTAAGAGAGCTTATATTTCCTGTAGATTTTTATATTCTTGATATGGAGGGGGATACACAGCATAGAAGAGCTCCACTCATTTTGGGCAGACCTTTCCTCAAGATTGCCAAGACCAAGATTGATGTGTGTGCAGGGACTCTTTCTATGGAGGTAGGAGATACTGTGGTTCGGTTTAGTATTTTAGACACTATGAAGCACCCGATGGAGGATCATTTTATTCTTAGCGTGGATATAGTTGATGAGCTGGACTGCATGGATTTTATTTCTGAGTCTGTTTTTCATTTGGATATCTCTGTACCTTCTACATTCTGTTATGATTGTGTTGATTCTGATGATTCAAATGTTGTTGATGATATGTTGTTAGGACCTATCTGTGGGCCCTTTTTTGTTGACAAGGATATGGAATGTGTAGGGATTTGCGCTCTTGAGGTAGTACCCCAAGAATCACTTCCATCAAACGTGCAACCACTGAAGCTTGAATTGAAACCTCTTCCTGAGCATTTGAAGTATGTGTACTTAGATGAGGACGAGCAACAACCCGTTATTATTGTCTGAGATCTGGAACTAGAGCAGGAGTAAGATTAGTAGATCTTTTGAGGCAGCACAGAAAAGCGATCGGGCGGACCCTTCCAGATATCCTTGGTATCTGTCCTTCTATTTGTATGCATAGGATTCACTTGGAAGAGGATGTAAGACCAGTTAGACAACCACAACGATGGCTTAACCCACTGATTCTTTATGTGGAAAAGAAGGAAGTGACGAGGCTTTTACAGGCTGACATCATTTATCCTATTTCAGACAGCAAGTGGATAAGCCCTATTCAAGTGGTTCCGAAGAAATCTGGTATTACAGTGGTTGCTAATGCAGAGAATGAGTTGATTCCCACCAGAGTTTAGAATTCGTGGAGAGTTTGTGTGGATTATAGGAAGCTTCATCAGGCTAGCAGAAAAGACCACTACCCATTGCCTTTTATTGATCAGATGTTAGAGAGGTTGGCGGGCATGTCACATTATTGCTTCTTGGATGGTTACACTAGTTATTTTCAGATTTGTATTGCTCTAGATGATCAGGAGAAGACTACTTTTACTTCCCCTTCGGGACGTTTGCATATCACCGTATGCTTTTTGGAATTTGTAACGCTCCCGAAACATTCCAGCGATGCATGGTGAGTATTTTTGGTGATTTATTAGAGCATTGCATGGAGATCTTTATGGATGACTTTTCATTTTATGGTTCTTCTTTTGATTCTTGTCTGGATAATTTGTCGAGAGTTTTGAGTAGATGCATTGAGACTAATTTGGTTTTGAATTTCGAGAAGTGTCATTTCATGGTTAAGCATGGGGTAGTCTTAGGTCATATCATCTCTGTGAATGGTATTGAAGTAGATCCTGCTAAAATTCATGATATATCTTCTTTATCTTACCTTGCTTCTATGCAGGAAGTTCGTGCTTTTCTAGGTCATGTAGGTTTCTACAGACGCTTTATCAGAGACTTCAGCAAGATTGCCCTTCCCTTGACCAATTTGTTATAGAAAGACAAGATTTTTTAGTTTGACCAGTGGGGCAAGGGCTCATTTGATCTGCTTAAGCAAGCTCTGATATCAACACCTTAGACCACCAAATTGGACTCTTTCATTCGAGTTGATGTGCGATGCTTCAAATAATGCCATGGGAGTTGTCTTGGCACAGAGAGTGGATGAAGCATCTCATGTGATCTGCTACGCCTCAAAGACTTTGGATGTTGCACAGTCCAACTACACTACAACAAAAAAAGAGCTCTTATCGATTGTTTTTGCTTTAGATAAATTTATATCATATTTACTCTGTTCTCATGTGGTTATTTTTTCTGATCATGCATCTTTGAAATTCCTCCTAAAGAAGCCCGATGCAAAATCGAGACTGATTAGATGGATGCTTCTGCTTCAATAATTCGGCGTGGAGATATGTGATAGGAGCGGGAGAGAGAACCTGGTAGCAGGTCACTTGAGCAGGATTGTGAGGAAAATCGAGCCCACCCCCATAGCAGATTCGTTTCTAGATGAGCAACTTTGTCACCTGCAAGGTAAGTCACCATGGTATGCAGATCTGCAAATTATTTAGTTTCCCATGCTATACCCTCGCATTTTACTCATGCACAAGCCCAGAAATTGAAAAGTGATGCTAAGTATTATGTATTGGATGATCCTTAACTCTAGAAATTTTATAGTGATCTGATCATTAGATGATGTGTACCTGATTATGAGTTTCATTCCATACTTACCTTTGCCATTCTGGGTTGTGGGTGGCATTTGGACCCCAAATGACTGCTAGGAAAGTGTTAGAGTCTGGTTTGTATTGACCCACCTTGTTTCATGATGCCTATGAATTTTACAAATCTTGTGAACGGTGTCAACGAACAGGAAACATAGGACTTAGAAATGAAATGTCTCAATAATCTATGATATTCTGTGAGATTTTTGATATTTGGGGTATTGATTGTATGGGTCCATTTCCAGTATATTTTGGATTTTCATATATTTTATTGACAGTTGATTATGTTTCCAAATGGGTGGAGGTCATTCCCACCAGGACTAATGATTCTCCAATTGTTGTGAATTTTGTTAGGTCTCACATATTTTGCAGATTTGGTGTAACCCCCTTGATACACTAGTAAGGGAGGTGTTACTACCATCCTTTATCTTACTATGTGATTAGGTAAAGCATGACTCAGTCATTCCATAAACTCACATGCACTATTTATAAATTAACTAATACCTGATTTAAATAGGAGAGTGTCAAAAACTCGTAACAAGATCTAAACATGGTTTTCTAAACAAGTATCATAATTTATACTCTTAACTTGAAACAGCGGAAGCTAAAGAAATAAATCAACTACATTGACATGTTGACCCTGGGATATTACACAAGTTCTTAACATATCTAGGCATGCACATAAGTTCTAACATACAACATTCTTAAGTAACTCAACCTCATGCATGGCGATAGTAATAATATGCATCTTTGACATAAAATAAACATAAACAAGAGCCCATAACATCAAAATTAGCACCTAACATGAACATTAGCACATAACATCAACATTGGTACCTAGCAAGTTCAAAGGTCTTTAACATAGCATAATAGCACACTAGCAAGTTCAACGGTCTTTATACTAGCAAGTTTGACATTCTTAGACACAACATAATCAAACTTAGAACATGAACACTAGCACACGAACAAGTTCGAAGGTCTTAACATAACATAATACTAGCAAGTTCAGGATCGTAATCCACTGTTCCTCCGCCACACACACCAAGCACTTCATCCGATGCCCCCTCTTACTCAAACCTTGCTTTACCCTATTTGCAATATAAAGAATGCAAACTATAAGCAATGAAGCTTTAGTAAGTACCTCCTATTCTCACAAAACATCGCATTAGGAAAACATGCTATTAGAATACTTGCATGCAACACATGCTCATACTTGCATTTAAGAAAATTCTGCATTAACACTTAGAAACCCTTGCACATAATACAATGATTCAACTTGACATGCATGAACTTTATGTATTAAACATATAGAAACACTTGTACATAACACAATGGCTCAACTTGAAATGTATGAACTTGACATACACAACTTGCAATACATGCTTTGAAATATGCTTCGCTTGTAGAAACATGCACATGAGATATACTTAAACTTGTAAACATTGTGCTTTAGTTAACTTTAGAAACCATATATACATATATACTTTAAAATCAGTAAACATCCTTGTTTGGGCAGCCTGGCATAGTACCAATTTGCGCGCAACCCTAATGGAATTCGGGGTAGCTTGCCACCGAACTTATTAGGGCAACTTACTAAGGGCGGTCTAGGGCCGTGGGCAATCTAAGGGCCCGATACATGCAACTTTAAATTAAAATACTTCCTTTATATATGACCTACTGATTTTTGTCATTTAACTAACATTTAACATGATCATACTCCAAAAACCCATATAGGAAGCATTTCAAGACATTTGATCATGCTCTTTGTCCCCAAAACTCGTAGGGAAGCATCTTTGCGATCTTTACATCTTGCTTCAAAAGAAATATACCTAAAATACCCATAAATCTGAACAACCATAATCTGAACAAAACATATAAATCCAACAAAACATGATAATAGAAGCTAGATGTACAAATCAAGAGTTACTTATACTATAGGAGAAATAGCATCCTGTGATCTTATGTCTTGCTTAAAACAAAATATACCTTACCTATAAATCTGAACACACACATATAATCTGATCAAAACATATAATCTAACAAAACATAGGAAAAGAAGCTAGACAAAACAATCGAAGAGCTACTTATACTGCAGGTGAGAAATACTTACATCCTCTCGCTATCTTAATAATATACCGCTAGGGTTTTTGTGAGATGATGACCTTCCCTTGTTCCTTAGCCTCAGAAGTGATCCTCTAGCATATACTAATCCCTTGAAACCTCTCTTGAGAACCCCAACTAAGAGCCCTAAGGGTTCGGATGAGAAGGCAAAACAAGGAGATGGAGTTTCTAGGTTTCGTTGGAGGAGGAAGAAGGTGGAGTTTGATCCTCTAGACAATACCAAGCCTTGTGAGAAAATCCCCTTGAAAAACCCTCTTG
Source organism: Wurfbainia villosa (assembly GCA_025175895.1). Taxonomy (NCBI): domain Eukaryota; kingdom Viridiplantae; phylum Streptophyta; class Magnoliopsida; order Zingiberales; family Zingiberaceae; genus Wurfbainia; species Wurfbainia villosa. Next base: position 9,223,035 of record CM045998.1, on the reverse strand, counting down.
AGAATCCCCACACAAGGAGCCCTATAGGCCTATAGCTTGGGATGCAAAGGGGGGGGGAAGGAGGGGGAGAAGTTTCGGCCAAGGGTGAGGAAGAAGGAGAATGAAGAAGGAAAAGATGAGGTTTGTTTTCTCTCTTCCTCTCTTTACTCTCCACGTTAATTGAAGGAAGATGAAACAACTCTTCATCCTCTCATGGGGAGATAAAACAACCCCTCATCTTCTCATTTATATGTTTTGTATATTCTTTGTATATCCTAGCCAAGAATTATCCTATGACTTAGTGGTATCAAGGAAATCTCACAATTAGAAGGTTCATGGTTCAAATCCTAGCTATAACGAACCATATTTTATTTTATTTTCGGGCATTACATTTGGGGTACCCAGGCCGATCATCAGTGATCAAGAGTCTCATTTTGCAACAGACACATGAAGGCAATATTAAGCAAGTATGGGGTGTTGCACAAAATTTCTACTCCTTACCACCCTCATACAAATGGGCAAGCTGAAGTGTCGAACAGAGAGATCAAATCTATACTGGAGAAGATAGTGGGGTTAGATAGGAAAGACTGGAGCAAGAGGCTTCAGGATATTTTGTGGGCTTACAGGACTGCCTATAAGACTCCCATAGGCATGTCCCCATACAGGATTGTTTATGGCAAAGCTTGTCACTTGCCAGTGGAGATTGAGCACATGGCTTATTGGGTAGTGAAAGCTTGCAACATGGATGCTTATAGAACTAGGAGAGAAAGAAAACTTCAACTTCAGGAACTTGAGAAGATTCGATTAGAAGCCTATGAGAACTCTCGTATTTACAAAGAAAAGACTAAGAATTTTCATGACAAAAGAATTTTGAGAAAGGAGTTCCATATTGGTGATAGAGTATTATTGTATCATTTTCATCTCAGGTTGATGAGAGGTAAGTTGAAATCCAGATGGGACGGTCCTTTTTGTGTTACTAATGTGTTTCCCTATGGTGTTGTTGAGGTGCAGGAAACTTCTATAGGGAAAACCTTCAGAATGAATGGGCACCGTCTCAAGCTATTTCATGAGAGGATAAGATGAGCTACAGTAGCTGAGGTGCACCTTGATGATGCTTCTTCTCCGACTTGAAGGGGAGTGTGTTCTTTTATTTACTACATTTATTTCCTTCCTTTCATGTTTCAGAATAACTTGCTTTGTTTGAATGTTGGGTGCTTTGTTTATCTACGTTGAGTTTCGTTTTTGTTGAGTTTAAATAATATTCCCTATGCATACCTTAGAATCATTTTAGAGGTGGTAAAATTTAGTTAAGTTTGATCATCGAAATGTGGATTTTTGTGTATGATAGGAGACATCACATGCATGCAGTCACTTGTTATGATGGTGAACTTTTTATTGATAGACTAAGCTTGATGTTTTATTCACCTAGTGAGGTTGTATGTCATTCATATCATTTATCCACTTTTGTGTGATAACACCTGAGATGCTTGTTGCTCTAGAACTTTCTTTGATGATTTTCGAAACTGCAGTAACATTTACTTGCATGAATATAAAGGATTTCATTCTTAGTTCTTTCCCTTACTTGGGTTGCTTGTCCAATCCACTTGATACTTCCATGATTTGATGTCGTACTTGTCATATCTCTTCATTTCCTATCCATTGTCTTTGTTATCTTTGTCGATTATCTTTCCCATATCTATTGTTTTCAATGTTGGATGAATAGTTTGATGAGTTGCAATGTACGAGACGGACAAAATTTTTAAGTGTGGGGGAGGAGCTATATTGTTTTGGTAGAAGCACGACAAGGAAGGCATAGTTTTTAGAGGTTATTGTGATGATGATAAACTTGAGTTCAGTGCAATCAAATGGTTGTGATTCTTTGGTGCCTTCTAAGAAGACATTTGTTACTCACCCCAAGCTTTCTATTGAAAAACTGACAAAAAATTATATTCCATATGACACGAACAACAAGCATGTAGTCCATCGATAACCTTAGAAGATGAGCTACTTAACAACAACATTACCCGTTTTGGTTCTTTTGAGATTGGGTATGGAAGTGCACTCATTAAAAATATAAAGTCTGAAATCAATAGAGGAAGAATCAGAAGCTAGCTTATTTCCAATGGGTAAATCATTCTTTACCAATAAGGCTTATTCAGATTCTGCTTTTCTTCCCATAGATACTAAAACCAAAGGAATTGTCACTTCTAGTGCTAAAACACTGAATTCCATGATACAAGGTGCATTGGAGGTTGCCCTTAAATTTGAGCAAAGGAACAACAAAGGTTGTAACTACGGTCCTCATGAATGGCAAGTTTACAGTGCTCTGGGTGGTTGTTATGGAGTTTCTAAGGTACATTATAAAAGTCATCAAGGTGATTACTACGTGATGGTAATGGACATGATAGGTCCTAGCTTGTGGGATGCTTGGAATTCTTCTGATCAAACAATGACATCAAAAATGGTTGCTTGTATTGTTGTTGAGTCCATATCAATCCTTGAGAAGATGCATTCAAAAGGATATGTACATGGAGATGTTAAACCTGAAAATTTTCTGATTGGCCAGCCATCTTCCTCTCAAGAAAAAGAAGTTGTTTCTTGTCGATCATGGATTAGCCACAAAATGGAAAGAAGCAAGTAATATTGATCATGTTGAATATGACCAACGTCCAGATGTGTTCAGGGGAATTGTTAGATATGCCAGTGTCCATGCACATCTTGGGAAAACCACAAGCAGAAGAAAAGATCTTGAGTCTCTTGCATATACACTAATTTTCCTTCATCGTGGTAGATTGCCATGGCAAGGATATCAGGGTGATAATAAGTCATTTTTAGTTTGCAAGAAAAAGATGTCAACACCACCTGATGTGCTATGGGGCTTTTGCCCTCCACCATTCAAGCAATTTTTAGAGATTGTGGTCAATATGAAATTTGATGAAGATCTAAAGTGTTCTAACTCTTATCTCTGTTTGATGGTTTGATTGGGCCACCAGCATTCAGACCGATCAACACTAATGGGGCTACAAAGGTTGCTTAAAATCGTGATAGATTAACTACTGAGGATGAAGGAGCCAATAAAGGAAGAAGATTCGTCTAGGTGTACCTGCTACCCAGTGGATTTCTATATATAATTCAAGGCAACCAATGAAGCAAAGGTACCACTATAATGTGGTTGATGCTCGCTTGGCACAACATATAGAGAGAGGAAATGAGGAAGGTCTGCTTATTAGTTTTGTTGTATCGTGCTTCAATTTGTGGGCTCTTATTATGGATGTGGGAACTGGATTCACATCTCAAGTCTATAAGTTGTCACCATGCTTCCTTCACAAGCATCTTGTATGTCGAGAACCTCAGAAGATGAACTACTTAATAGCAGCATTACCCCTTTTGGTTCTTTTGAGATTGGGTATGGAAGTGCACTCATTAAAAATATAAAGTCTGAAATCAATAGAGAAGAATCAGAAGCTAGGTCATTTCCAATGGGTAAATCATTCTTTAACAATGAGGCTTAATCAAATTTAGCTTTTCTTCCCATATATACTAAAACCAAAGAAATTGTCACTTCTGGTGCTAACACACTGAATTCCATGATACAAGGTGCAGTGGAGGTTGCCCTTAAATTTGAGCATAGGAACAACAAAGGTTGTAGCTGTGGTCCTCCTCATGAATGGCAAGTTTACAGTGCTCTGGGTGGTTGTTATGGAGTTTCTAAGGTGCATTATAAAAGTCATTAAGGTGATTACTACATGATGGTAATGGATATGCTAGGTCCCAGCTTGTGGGATGCTTGGAATTCTTTTGATCAAACAATGACTTTAGAAATGGTTGCTTGTATTGCTATTGAGTCCATCTCAATCTTTGAGAAGATGCATGCAAAAGGATATGTACATGGAGATGTTAAACCTGAAAATTTTCTGCTGGGCCAGCCATCTTCCTCTCAACTTATTAGTTTTGTTGTATCGTGCTTCAATTTGTGGGCTCTTATTATGGATGTGGGAACTGGATTCACATCTCAAGTCTATAAGTTGTCACCATGCTTCCTTCACAAGCATCTTGTATGTCGAGAACCTCAGAAGATGAACTACTTAATAGCAGCATTACCCCTTTTGGTTCTTTTGAGATTGGGTATGGAAGTGCACTCATTAAAAATATAAAGTCTGAAATCAATAGAGAAGAATCAGAAGCTAGGTCATTTCCAATGGGTAAATCATTCTTTAACAATGAGGCTTAATCAAATTTAGCTTTTCTTCCCATATATACTAAAACCAAAGAAATTGTCACTTCTGGTGCTAACACACTGAATTCCATGATACAAGGTGCAGTGGAGGTTGCCCTTAAATTTGAGCATAGGAACAACAAAGGTTGTAGCTGTGGTCCTCCTCATGAATGGCAAGTTTACAGTGCTCTGGGTGGTTGTTATGGAGTTTCTAAGGTGCATTATAAAAGTCATTAAGGTGATTACTACATGATGGTAATGGATATGCTAGGTCCCAGCTTGTGGGATGCTTGGAATTCTTTTGATCAAACAATGACTTCAGAAATGGTTGTTTGTATTGCTATTGAGTCCATATCAATCTTTGAGAAGATGCATGCAAAAGGATATGTACATGGAGATGTTAAACCTGAAAATTTTCTGTTGGGCCAGCCATCTTCCTCTCAAGAAAAGAAGTTATTTCGTGTCGATCTTGGATAAGCCACAAAATGGAAAGATGCAACCAATATTGATAAAGTTAAATAAGACCAACGTCCAAATGTGTTCAGGGGAACTGTTAGATATTCCAGTGATCATGCACATCTTGGGAGAACTGCAAGTAGGAGGGATGATCTTGAGTCTCTTACATATACACAAATTTACCATCATCGTGGTAGATTGCCATGTCAAGGATATCAGGGTGATAATAAGTAATTTTTAGTTTGCAAGAAAAAGATGTCAACACCACGATGTGCTATGTGGCTTTTGCCCTCCACCATTCAAGAAATTTTTGGAGATTGTGGTTAATATGAAATTTAAGGAAGATCTAAACTATTCTAAACTTATCTCTCTGTTTGATGGTTTGATTGGGCCACCAGCATTCAGACCGATCAACACTGATGGGGCTACAAATGTTGGTAAAAAATGTGGTAGATTTACTACTGATGAAGAAGGAAGCCAACAAAGGAAGAAGATTCATCTAGGTGTACCGGCTACAAAGTGGATTTCTGTATATAATTCCAAGCAACAAATTAAGCAAATGTACCACTATAATGTGGTTGATGCTCGTTTGGTACAAAATATATAGAGAAAATGATGATGGTTTGCTTATTAGTTCTTACATCATGCTCCAATTTGTAGGCCCTTATTATGGATCTGGCTGGATTCTCATATCAAGTCTATAAGTTGTCACCATGCTTCCTTCACAAGCATCTAGTCACATGAGAACCACGAAGATGAGTTACTTAAGCATTTCCCTTTTGGTTCTTTTGAGATTGGGTATGGAAGTGTACTCATTTAAAATATAAAGTCTGAATCAAAAGAGTAAGAATCAGAAGCTAGCTCATTTTCAGTGGGTAAACCATTCTTTACCAATGAGGCTTATTCAGATTCATCTTTTCTTCCTATAGATATTAAAACCAAAGGAATTGTCACTTCTGATGCTAACACACTGAATTCCACAATACAAGGTGCATTGGAGGTTGCCATTAAATTAGAGCATAGAAACAACAAAGGTTGTAGCTACAGTCCTCCTCATGAATGGAAAGTTTACAGTGCTCTGGGTGGTTGTTATGGAGTTTCTAAGGTACATTATAAAAGTCATGAGGGTGATTACTACGTGATGGTAATGTACATGATAGGTCCTAGCTTGTGGGATGCTTGGAATTCTTCTGATCAAACAATGACGTCAGAAATGGTTGCTTGTATTGTTGTGGAGTCCATATCTATCCTTGAGAAGATGCATGCAAAAGGATATGTACATGGAGATGTAAAACCTAAAAATTTTCTGCTTGGCCAGCCATCTTCCTCTCATGAAAAAGAAGGTATTTCTTGTCGATCTTGGATTAGCCACAAAATGGAAAGATGCATGCAATATTGATCATGTTGAATATGACCAATATCCTGATGTGTTCATGGGAACTGTTAGATATGCAGTGTTCAAGCACATCTTGGGAGAATCGCAAGCAGAAGGGATGATCTTAAGTCTCTTGCATATACACTAATTTTCTTTCATCGTGGTAGATTTCCATGGCATGGATATCAGGGTGATAATTAGTCATTTTTAGTTTACAAGAAAAATATGTCAACACCACCTGATGTGCTATGTTGCTTTTGCCCTCCACCTTTCAAGCAATTTTTAGAGATGGTTGCTAATATAAAATTTGATGAAAATCCAAACTATTTTAAACTTATCTCTCTGTTTGATGTTTTGATTGGGCCACCAGCATCCAGACCGATCAACACTGATGGGCCTACAAAGGTTAGTCAAAAACGTGGTTGATTAACTACTGAGGAAGAAGGAAGGCAACAATGGAAGAAGATTCATCTAGTTGTACCTGCTACCCAGTGGATTTATATATATAATTCCAGGCAACCAATGAAGCAAAGGTACCACTATAATATGGCTGATGCCCACTTGGCACAACATATAGAGAGAGGAAATAAGGATGGTCTGCTTATTAGTTATTTTGTATCGTGCTCCAATTTGTCGGCTCTTATTATGGATGCGAGAACTGGTTTCACATCTCAAGTCTATAAGTAGTCACCATTCTTCCTTCGCAAGCATCTTGTCTGTCGAGAACCTCATAAGATGAGCTACTTAACAGCAGCGTTACCCTTTTTGGTTCTTTTGAGATTGGGTATGGAAGTGCACTCTTTAAAAATATAAAGTCTGAAATCAAAAGAGGAAGAATCAGAAGCTAACTCATTTCTAGTGGGTAAATCATTCTTTACCAATGAGGCTTATTCAGATTCAGATTTTCTTCCGATAGATACTAAAACCATAGGGATTGACACTTCTAGTGCTAACACACTGAATTCCATGATACATGGTGCATTGGAGGTTGCCCTTAAATTCAAGCATAGGAACAACAAAGGTTGTAACTACGTGTAAGGCCGTTGACGTTGCTAGAGGGGGGGGGGGTGAATAGCTTTATTCTCGTCTCTCGGATTCGTTGATGGATTTCGATTGTCGTGCTTGTCTATAATTGTTAGTACGTAGTGGAAACACAAATACAAATACAAAAGCAAACGCCAAGCACAATACACAGTATTTACGTGGTTCGGAACCCTAGTTCCTACTCCACGGGTGAGCCCTAGCGGACTCTAGTGATGCACACCACCACTATATCACTTCTCCTTTTCGATGAACACACCGGAGGTGGAGGAACCTCTCACAAGGATCTTACAACAATAAGAACAGAATAAAACGAGCAAATACACCAAATACAAAAGCAAATGAATAGATGTTACAGTTTTAGGTCTTTTGAATGCTTGCTCGTGGATCACGTTGGGATGACTTTGAAGGCCCTGAAGTGCAGCAACACCTCGCTTCAAATCGCCCCTGAAATCTCCAGAATGATCGCTCAAAACCTGTTCAAGAATCGGTATTGAAGAAACCCTAAAAGTTCCTTCTTATAGATCTGCGTCGAGGCCTCCCGAGCTTCAACGGTCGGAAACCAATCGAGGCGCCGCCTCGACTGGGACCCCAGTCGAGGCGCCAGTCGAGCCACCTTGCCTCTGTGCCTCCGTCTTCATACCTGTGCTGAAACGAGTCAAGGCGTCAGTCGAGCCACCTTGCTTCTGAGCCTCCTTCCAGACCGTTTGGTCGAAGCACCAGTCGACACCTCCAGTCGAGTCGCCGCGGTTGGTGCCTCGACTGGAGCATTAATTAGCATTTATTAATGGATTCAACGGTAAGATTTGGACCATAATTAGTTTTATTTACGTTGAAAACATAGGTCCAGTCGAGGCGATGATCCGACGCCTCGACTGGCAGGCTTTGGTTCCAATTGAACAGAGCAACAGTCGAGCTCCCAGTCGGCAGATCCCTTCCTAAGCCTAGAACTAAGCTTTCAACCCACTTCCATCAATCTTATGCCTCTCGGATCCCTCAAGTCCGTGACTCTTCATCCTTGTGCTAGCCTTCAAGTAGTTCTATCGACTATCGTCATGCTCCCAGGTCTACCTTTGCCAAGAGGCCTCACCTCTGGGACTTCTCCTTTGCCAAGCTCGATCTCTCTGATCAACTTGGTCTTCCCTTGCCAAGACTCCTCGTCCAGGACTTCACTGCCAAGAGATCACGTCTCCGGGACTTCACTGCCAAGACTCCTCGTCCGGGACTTCACTGCCAAGAGGCCACACCTCCGGGACTTCACTGCCAAGACTCCCCGTCCGAGACTTCATTTGCCAAGCACAATCTCCCAGACCTGCTGGGACTTTCCTCGCCAACTCCCCGTTGGTCTTCCCATCGCCAAGTGTCCGGTCTCCCTTGACCAACTTGGATTTTCTCTTGCCAAGTATCCATACTTGGACTTCTCCTTGCCAAGTCACCAAACTTGGACTTCTCCAATAGTCTTCCTCATATGACCTTGGATGTCCCATAGCATCCACTAGTTATGTGGTCAAACCACATTGTGAACTATTGTCAAACATCAAAACTCTCCTCGAGTTCCACTCAGTGCAGTCAATCATGACCTGGGTCGATTGCACCAACAATCTCCCCCTTTTTGATGTTTGACAATACCGTTAAGTTAGGTTATCCCATAACCCCAACTTGACACTTCTTATGCCAAAGCATCACGAAGTGTTCCCAATCTAGAATTTCAAATTTTGAAATTTTTGGGGCTTTGTGTATATTAGGGTATTTTAAGTTAAAGGGTTAGGGTATCCTAAGTTAAAAGCCTAACTTAACCCCCTTGCATTTCTCCCCCTTCTTGACACACATCAAAAAGTCCACCAAGGTTCTCAATGTCTCATTTTCTAATGAGATTCTTCCTTCTCCTCCTTGGTCAACATTCATCTTGGTGATCTATCACTAGATGAAAATCAAACTTTCATTTTCCCTTTTTTTTTTGTGATAAACTATCATCTATAACACCTAGATGGATAATATCCTCAAAACTTACTCCCCTAAACCATCGCACCAACAATGTCCTTGAGAGTTCTAAGCCAATAGAAACCTTAAACACTAGAAATTTTGGATAAAAGTTCAACTTTGAACTTTCACAACCCTTAAAATTTAATTTGTACTCCAATTCATTTCAATGAAAATCTCACCATTTCTATGCTTGTTTAAGCACATTAGAGGTGTAGGTAGTTATCTAGCCTAGGATTATGGTCAGATGGCTTAACCCAAACTTTATTAAGTCAAAATAGTGCTAACGATCATTGAGAAAGGCTTGATCAGTGGAAGCGCTCGATCGGCGCCTCATTGATTCTGAAATTTTAAATCGAATTTTCGAACCAACCGAAATGCATAAATAATTCTAGAAAATTCAAAAAATCGTGAAATTTCAACCACACATTACTTATGCCAAACACTATTGGGGGAAAATAGTTTTCTATGAAAATAACCTTTAAATTATAAGAATGATACAAAGTTCAAAAGCATTGAAATTTTCAATGTTTAGAGCCAACTTTGTTTCAATCTTCTCAATGGTAATTGCTATCAAAAGATAGGCTTCACCAAGGTTTTTCAAAATGATTTTTAAATATTTTCAAAACCTTAATTTCAATCATGGTCTATGGGCTAAGTATACATGACTTGTATACTAGCTTTCCTCATGATTTATACCTATGATTGAGATGAGTTTTAGTTCATCTAGATACACATCTATGCAACTTGAACTTAACTCCTTTTCCTAACATCTCACATGTGTCTAAGGTGTATCAATACACACACATGTCCATATAATGTTCTTGTGAGATGTGGTATTAGGTTATTAGGGTTTCATGCATTTTCTAGGCAACATTATTTGATTCCCTTATACTTGGGACTTCAAATCATGTCATTGTCCTTAAATTGATTTTAATTATCCTAAATGCATGAATGATGATTGTGGCATATAAGATAGTATAAATAAACCATGTGCTCATGATCATGATGTCATGGCATAAAGTATAAACCTAAGTATAAAAACAATAGATCTAAGCATGATCATGACATTTTATATGAAAGAAAGGTAAATATGATGTCATGACATGGCAAAGCAAACAAGGTATGTCAAATAAGGCCTTAAAGCCATGAAAATACCTAAGTTCTTAATATTTGTTGCCATTTGTTGGAATTAAGTTCATTTTGCTATATACAGTTATCTCCCAAGTGTGAAAAATTCAAAATGGAACACCATGACCTCTAAAATCTCATTGTGCCAATTTGATCAAATTTTTCAACTTCCATACAATTTATTGGCACATCCTAAACACTTTTAGGATTTAAAATCAACTTAATTCCAAAGTATCCAAAACCTTGGAAATGACCTAAAGTGTCAACTTTGCTATGATTGGGTTAACTACCCATCCATTCAAGGTTGACACAACCTAACCCATTTAGCGTGAATCAATTACGCTCCTAGGAACCCAATACCTATTGGAGCTCCTTGGGTTTACTAAGTACTCACTAGGGATAACTTCCCTTAGTACCTTTCTAATGACCCTCCTAGACTTGGAAGTCTTGGTCATTTTGGTCTTGTTAAGGTTAACCCTAGAGATTGCTTCCCTTATAACCTTGTTAGTGGCTTTCCTAGATTTCATTGAAACCTTAGCCACTAGACACTTACCATGGTCAACTCTAGGGATGACTTCCCTTGTGACCTTGGTACTCCTAGACCTAGAACTTGTTCCATAATTATATGGAACACTATGATAGGCTTCTTATCTATCTTGGACCTAGGCTTGTGACCCAAGCCTTGCTTGTCCTTAGATGCTCCTTGCCTCCTAGAACCTAAGTTTTGTTCATTAGACCCATTAATCATATTTTCCATTTTCTGAAGGGTCTTCTCCATTTTCTCAAGCTTTGACCTCAAAGTTTGATTTTCCTTTTCTAATATCTCAAGTTTCGATTTTTCATTTACTCTTGAGATGTTCTTCTTTCTAGGCATATGTCTAGTCCATTTAGGGTTGATGCCTAGATTATTGTTCTCTACCTTCCTATCCTTAGGTAAGGTTGATCTAGCATTGTCCTTAGTTAAATTGACATGCTTACCACCTAAACAATAAAATCTATTTTTAACATGCATTTTGTCATGATGAATAGCAAGTGCATTAAAGTTATGAGCATGCTTTGTAACATTACGCAAAGGAAGAGCATTATTTAAAATTACCTTAGGGTTTGCCTTAGCTCCCCCTACACTTGAACTCTCTCCTTTGCCCTTCCGTGGGTGACTCCCTAGGACATTGGCTCCGGTAATGTCCTCGTTTGTGGCACTTGAAGCATACTATATGCTCCTTGCTCTTATTAATTTGGGCTCCGACTTCCTTTGATTTTTCTTTGGCCCTTGGTGTCGGTTGAGCCTTCTTGACTCTTTTTGGGCATTTACTCTTATAGTGCCCTACTTCCCTACACTCAAAGCATGTTATATGACTTTTATCTTTAACAATTGAATTTAAGTTACCTTCTTGAGTGATTGGAGACTTTTGGACTTCTTCTTCATTTCTCTCCGAGGTAGAAGGCTTCTCTTGCTCTTCCTCCGGGGTTGAAGATTTAACCTCCCCCTCAATCCTTGGCATGGAGGTTTCCACCTCTTCAGATGGTGAACAATTATCATCTTCCGGATCTTTACTCACTTGAGACGATGAACATTCCAAACCTTCGGATTTTTCCTCATCTTCTTGAATCATGGAAGTTTCACCATTGAGCTTAGTAAGCTTTTCCCATACTTCTTTTGCATCCATGAAGTTCCCTAATTCACACAAAACATTGTTAGGTATTAAATTAACTAAAATATCCAATACCTTCTCATTTGCCTCAAATCTTTGGACTTCCCCCTCAGTCCATTTACTCCGATCTAGAGCTCGTCCCTTTTTGTCCGTTGGAGTCTTGAACCCTTCGGTTAGTGCAAACCACTCCTCTATGTTCATTTGGAAGAAGAATTCAGTCATCGTCTTCCATTGCGCAAATCCTCCAAATCCATAGGGCGGTGGAAATCGAACATCATGTCCAAATCCATCTTCAAAATCCATCTCCTCTAGCTTTAGCTCCCTCGGCGATTAGTCCGATTGAAGACCACTTGTTAGATATCGGTGTGTCTTCTTCTTAGAGCCAAACCTACTCTGATACCACTTGTAAGGCCGTTGACGTTGCGAGAGGGGGGGGGGGTGAATAGCTTTATTCTCGTGACAAGGTTTCGTTGATGGATTTCGCTCGTCGTGATTGTGTACAACTCTTAGTACGCAGTATAAACACAAATACAAATACAAAAACAAACACCAAGCACAATACACAGTATTTACGTGGTTCGGAACCCTAGTTCCTACTCCACGGGCGAGCCCTAGCGGACTCTAGTGATGCACACCACCACTATATCACTTCTCCTTTTCGATGAACACACCGGAGGTGGAGGAACCTCTCACAAGGATCTTACAACAATAAGAACAGAATAAAATGAGCAAATACACCAAATACAAAAGCAAATGAATAGATGTTACAGTTTTAGGGCTTTTGAATGCTTGCTCGTGGATCACGTTGGGATGACTTTGAAGGCCCTGAAGTGCAGCAGCACCTCACTTCAAATCGCCCCTGAAATCTCCAGAATGATCGCTCAAAACCTGTTCAAGAATCGGTATAGAAGAAACCCTAAAAGTTCCTTCTTATAGATCTGCGTCGAGGCCTCCCGAGCTCCAACGGTCGGAAACCAGTCAAGGCGCCGCCTCGACTGCGACCCCAGTCGAGGCGCCAGTCGAGCCACCTTGCCTCTGTGCCTCCGTCTTCATACCTTGTGTTTGAAGCGAGTCGGCGCCCGGTCGAGCCACCTTGCCACGAGCCTCCTTCGGACCGTTTGGTCAAAGCACCAGTCGACACCTCCAGTCGAGTCGCCGCGGCTGGTGCCTCGACTGGAGCATTAATTAGCATTTATTAATGGCTTCAACGGGAAGATTTGGACCATAATTAGTTTTATTTCCGTTGAAAACATAGGTCCAGTCGAGGCGATGATCCGACGCCTCATGTGCGAGCTTTGGTTCCAAGCGAGCAGCAAGCGGTCGAGCTCCCGGATCGGCGGTCCCTTGCGTCTGTTCCGTATGATCCCTTCCTAAGCCTAGACCTAAGCCTTCAACCCACTTCCATCAGCCTCACGCCTCCCGGATCCCTCGAGTCCGCGACTCTTCATCCTTGCGCTTGCCTTTAAGTGCTTCCATCGGCTATTGTCATGATTTCGGGTCTACTTTTGCCAAGAGGCCTTGCCTTCGAGACTTCCCCTTTGCCAAGCTTGATCTCCCTGATCAGCCGGGTCTTCCCTTGCCAAGACTCCTCGTCCGGGACTTCACTGCCAAGAGGCCACGCCTCCGGGACTTCACTGCCAAGACTCCTCGTCCGGGACTTCACTGCCAAAAGGCCACGCCTCCGGGACTTCACTGCCAAGACTCCCCGTCCGGGACTTCATTTGCTAAGCACGGTCTCCCAGACCTGCTGGGACTTCCCTCGCCAACTCCCCGTTGGTCTTCCCATCGCCAAGTGTCCGGTATCCCTTGACCAACTTGGATTTTCTCTTGCCAAGTATCCATACTTGGACTTCTCCTTGCCAAGTCACCAAACTTGGACTTCTCCAATAGTCTTCCTCATATGACCTTGGATGTCCCATAGCATCCACTAGTTATGTGGTCAAACCACATTGTGAACTATTGTCAAACATCAAACTCTACTCGAGTTCCACTCGAGTCTGGTCAATCATGACCTGGGTCGATTGCACCAACACTACGGTCCTCCAATTGAATGGCAAGTTTACAGTGCTCTGGGTGGTTGTTATGGAGTTTCAAAGGTACATTATAAAAATCATCAAGGTGATTACTACGTGATGGTAATGGACATGCAAGGTCCCAGGTTGTGGGATGCTTGGAATTTTTTTGATCAAACAATGACGTCAGAAATGGTTGCTTGTATTGCTGTCGAGTCCATATCAATTTTTGAGAAGATGCATGCCAAAGGATATGTACAAGGAGATGTTAAACCAAAAAAATTTCTACTTGGCCAGCCATCTTCTTCTCAAGAAAAGAAGTTATTTCTTGTCGATCTTGGATTAGCCACAAAATGGAAAGATACAAGCAATATTGATCATGTTGAATATGACCAACATCTAGATGTGTTCAAGGGAAATGTTAGATATGCCAGTGTCCATGCACATCTTGGGAGAACCGCAAGCAGAAGGGATGATCTTTAGTCTCTTGCATAGACACTAATTTTCCTTCATCGTGGTAGATTGACATGGCAAGGATATCAGGGTGATAAAAAGTAATTTTTAGTTTGCAAGAAAAAGATGTCAACACCACCTGATGTGCTATGTGGCTTTTTCCCTCCACCATTCAAGAAATTTTTGGAGATTGTGGTTAATATGAAATTTGATGAAGATCCAAACTGTTCTAAACTTGTTTCTCTATTTAATGGTTTGATTGGGCCTCCAACATTAAGACCGATCAACACTGATGGGGCTACAAAGGTTGCTTAAAAATGTCGTAGATTAACAATTGAGGAAGAAGGATGCCAACAAAGGAAGAAGATTCATCTAGGTGTACATGCTAACCTATGGATTTCTGTATATAATTCCAAGAAACCAATGAAGCAAAGGTACCACTATAATGTGGCTGATGCTCGCTTGGCACAACATATAGAGAGAGGAAATGATGATGGTCTGCTTATTAGTTTTGTTACATCGTGCTCTAATTTGTAGTCCCTTATTATGAATGCAGGAACTGGATTCACATCTCAAGTCTATAAGTTGTCACCATGCTTCCTTTACAAGCATCTAGTCTGTCGAGAACCTCAGAAGATGAGCTACTTAACAACAACATTAACCCATTTGGTTCTTTTGAGATTGGGTATGGAAGTGCACTCATTAAAAATATAAAGTCTGAATCAATAGAGGAAGAATTATAAGCTTGCTCATTTCCAGTGGGTAAATCATTTTTTACCAATGAGGCTTATTCAAATTCAGCTTTTAATCCCATAAATACTAAAACCAAAGGAAATGTCACTTCTGGTGCTAACACACAGAATTCCTCGATACAAGGTGCTTTGGAGGGTTCCCTTAAATTTGAATATAGGAACAACAAAGGTTGTAGCTACGATCCTCCTCATGAATGGCAAGTTCTACGGTACTCTGGGTGATTGTTATGGAGTTTCTAAGGTACATTATAAAAGTAATCAAGGTGATTACAACGTGATGGTAATAGACAAGCTAGGTCCCTACTTGTGGGATGCTTGGAATTTTTCTGATCAAACAATGACGTCAGAAATTGTTGCATGTATTCCTGTCGAGTCCATATTAATCCTTGAGAAGATGCATGCAAATGGATTTGTACATGGAGATGTTAAACCTGAAAAATTTATGCTTGGCCAGCCATCTTCCTCTCAAGAAAAGAAGTTGTTTCTTATCAATCTTGGATTATCCACAAAATGGAAAGATGCAAGCAATATTGATCTTGTTGAATATGACCAATGTCATGATGTGTTCAGGGGAACTGTTAGATATGCAAGTGTCCAAGCACATCTTGGGAGAAGCTGCAAGGTGAGGGATGATCTTGAGTCTCTTGCATATACACCAAATTTCCTTCATCGTGGTAGATTGTCATGGCAAGGATATCAGAGTGATAATAAGTAATTTTTAGTTTACAAGAAAAAGATGTCAACACCACATGATGTGTTAAGTGGCTTTTGCCCTCCACCATTCAAGTAAATTTTGGAGATTGTGGTTAACATGATATTTTATGAAGATCCAAACTGTTTTAAACTTATCTCTCTGTTTGATGGTTTGATTGGGCCACCAGCATTCAGACCGATCAACACTAATGGGGCTACAAAGGTTGCTTAAAATCGTGATAGATTAACTACTGAGGATGAAGGAGCCAATAAAGGAAGAAGATTCGTCTAGGTGTACCTGCTACCCAGTGGATTTCTATATATAATTCCAGGCAACCAATGAAGCAAAGCTACCACTATAATGTTGTTGATGCTCGCTTGGCACAACATATAGAGAGAGGAATAGATGATGGTCTACTTATTATTTCTATTACATTGTGCTCCAATTTGTGGGCACCTATTATGGATGCGGGAACTGAATTCACATCTTAAGTCTATAAGTTGTCACCATGCTTCCTTCACAAACTTCTAGTCTATCAAGAAACTCAGAAGATGAACTACTTAACAACAGCATTGCCCCTTTTGGTTCTTTTGAGATTGGGTATGGAAGTGCACTCATTAAAAATATAAAGTCTGAAATCAATAGAGGAAGAATCAGAAGCTAGCTCATTTCCATTGGGTAAATCATACTTTTACCAATGAGGCTTATTCAGATTCAGATTTTCTTCCCATAGATACTAAAACCAAAGAAATTGTCACTTCTAGTGCTAACACACTTAATTCCACGATACGAGGTGCATTGAAGGTTGCCCTTAAATTTGAGCATCAGAACAACAAAGGTTGTAACTACGGTCCTCCTAATGAATTGCAAGTTTAAAGTGCTATGGGTGGTTGTTATGGAGTTTCTAAGGCACATTATAAAAGTCATCAAGGTGATTACTAAATGGTGGTAATGGACATGCAAGGTCTCAGCTTGTGGGATTCTTGGAATTCTTCTGATCAAACAATGACATCAGAAATGGTTGCTTATATTGATGTTGAGTCTATATCAATCCTGGAGAAGATGCATGCAAAAGGATATGTACATGGAGATGTTAAACCTAAAAATTTTACTTCTTGGCCAGCCATCTTACTCTCAAGAAAAGAAGTTATTTCTTTTCGATCTTTAATTAGCCACAAAATTGAAAGATACAAGCAATATTGATCCTGTTGAATATGACCAACGTCTAGATTTGTTCAGGGGAATTGTTACAAATGTCAATGTCCATGCACATCTTGGGAGA
Organism: Wurfbainia villosa; assembly: GCA_025175895.1. Taxonomy (NCBI): domain Eukaryota; kingdom Viridiplantae; phylum Streptophyta; class Magnoliopsida; order Zingiberales; family Zingiberaceae; genus Wurfbainia; species Wurfbainia villosa. Next base: position 9,206,012 of record CM045998.1, on the reverse strand, counting down.
ACTGCAAGCAGGAGGGATGATCTTGAGTCTCTTGCATATACACTAATTTTCCTTCATCGTGGTAGATTGCCATGGCATGGATATCAGGGTGATAATAAGTAATTTTTAGTTTGTTAGAAAAAGATATCAACACCACCTGATGTGCAATATGACTTTTGCCCTCCACCATTCAAGCAATTTTTGGAGATTGTGGTTAATACGAAATTTGATGAAGATCCAAACTCTTCTAAACTTATCTCTCTGATTGATGGTTTGATTGGGCCACCTACATTAAGACCGATTAACACTGATGGGGCTACAAAAGTTGGTTAAAAATGTTGTAGATTAACTATTGAGGAAGATGGAAGCCAAAAAAGGAAGAAGATTCGTCTAGGTTTACCTGCTATGAAGTAGATTTCTGTATATAATTCCAAGCATCCAATGAAGAAAAGGTACCACTATAATGTGGTTGATGCTCGCTTGGCACAACATATAGAGAGAGGAAATGATGATGGTCTGCTTATTAGTTTTGTTACAATTTGCTCCAATTTGTGGACCCTTATTATGGATGAGGGAATTGGATTCACATCTCAAGTCTACATGTTGTCACCATGCTTCCTTCACAAGCGTCTAGTCTGTAGAGAACCTCAGATGATAAGCTACTTAACAGCAGCATTACCCCTTTTGGTTCTTTTGAGATTGGGTATGGAAGTGCACTCATTAAAATTATAAAGTTTGAAACTAATAGAGGAAGAATCAGAAGCTAGCTCATTTCCAATGGGTATATCATTCTTTACCAATGAGGCTTATTCAGATTCAGATTTTCTTCCCATAGATACTAAAACCAAAGCAATTGTAACTTCTAGTGCTAACACACTGAATTCCACGATACAAGGTGCATTGGAGGTTGCCCTTAAATTTAAGCATAGGAATAGCAAAGTTTGTAGCTACGGTCCTCCTCATGAATGGCAAGTTTACAGTGCTCTCGGTGGTTGTTATGGAGTTTATAAGGTACATTATAAAAGTCATCAAGGTGATTACTACGTGATGGTAATGGACATGCTAGGTCCTAGCTTGTGGGATGCTTGGAATTCATCTGATCAAACAATGACTTCAGAAATGGTTGCTTGTATTGCTGTTGAGTCAATATCAATCCTTGAAAAGATGCATGTAAAAGGATATGTACATGGAGATGTTAAACCTGAAAATTTTCTTATGGGCCAACCATCATCCTCTCAAGAAAAGAAGTTATTTCTTGTCGATCTTGTATTAGCCACAAAATGGAAAGATGCAAGCAATATTTATCAAGTTGAATATGACCAACATTCAATTGTGTTTAGGGGAACTATTAGATATTCCAGTGATCATGCACATCTTGGGAGAACTGCAAGTAAGAGGGATGATCTTAAGTCTCTTACATATACACAAATTTACCTTCATCGTGGTAGATTGTCATGGCAAGGATATCAGGGTGATAATAAGTAATTTTTAGTTTGCAAGAAAAAGATGTCAACACCACCCGATGTGCTATGTGGCTTTTGCCCTCCACCATTCAAGCAATTTTTGGAGAATGTGGTTAATATGAAATTTAATGAAGATCTAAACTGTTCTAAACTTATCTCTCTGTTTGATGGTTTGATTGGGCTACCAGCATTCAGACCGATCAACACTGATGGGGCTACAAAGGTTGGTAAAAAATGTGGTAGATTAACTACTGAGGAAGAAGGAAGCCAACAAAGGAAGAAGATTCGTCTTAGTGTACCTGCTACACAGTGGATTTCTGTATATACTTCCAAGATACAAATGAAGCAAAGGTACCACTATAAAGTGGCTGATGCTCACTTGGTACAAAATATAGAGAGCGGAAATCATGATGGTTTGCTTATGAGTTCTATTACATCATGCTCCAATTTGTGGGGTCATATTATGGATGCAGGAACTGGATTCTCATATCAAGTCTATAAGATGTCACCATGCTTCCTTCAAAAGCATCTAGTCGGTCGAGAACCTCAGAAGATGAGTTACTTAACTGCAACATTACCCCTTTTGGTTCTTTTGAGATTGGGTATGGAAGTGCACTCATTAAAAATATAAAGTCTGAATCAAAAGAGGAAGAATTAAAAGCTAGCTCGTTTCCAATGGGTAAACCATTCTTTACCAATAAGGCGTATTCATATTCAACTTTTCTTCCCATAGATACTAAAACCAAAGGAATTGTCACTTCTGCTAACACACTGAATTCCACGATACAAGGTGCATTGGAGGTTGCCCTTAAATTAGAGCATAGGAACAACAAAGGTTGTAGCTATGGTCCTCCTCTTGAATGGCAAGTTTACAGTGCTCTAGGTGGTTGTTATGGAGTTTCTAAGGTACATTATAAAAGTCATCAAGGTGATTACTACGTGATGGTAATGGACATGATAGGTCCCAGCTTGTGGGATGCTTGGAATTCTTCTGATCAAACAATGACGTCAGAAATGGTTACTTGTATTGTTGTTGAGTCCATATCAATCCTTGAGAAGATGGATGCAAATGGATATGTACATGGAGATGTAAAACCTGAAAATTTTCTGCTTGGCCAACCATCTTCCTCTCATTAAAAAGAAGGTATTTCTTGTTGATCTTGGATTAGCCACAAAATGGAAAGATGCATGCAATATTGATCATGTTGAATATGACCTATGTCCTGATTTGTTCATGGGAACTGTTAGATATGCAGTGTTCAAGCACATCTTTGGAGAATCGCAAGCAAGAGGGATGATCTTGAGTCTCTTGCATATACACAAATTTTCTTTCATCGTGGTAGATTGCCATGGCAAGGATATCAGGGTGATAATTAGTCATTTTTAGTTTACAAGAAAAAGATGTCAACACCACCTGATGTGCTATGTCGCTTTTTCTCTCCACCATTCAAGCAATTTTTGGAGATTGTGGTTAATATAAAATTTAATGAAGATCCAAACTATTTTAAACTTATCTCTCTGTTTGATGCTTGATTGGGCCACCAGCATTCAAACTGATCAACACTGGTGGGCCTACAAAGGTTGGTCAAAAACGTGGTTAATTAACTACTGAGGAAGAAGGAAGCCAACAAAGGAAGAAGATTCGTCTAGGTGTACTTGCTACCTAGTGGATTTTTATATATAATTCCAGGCAACCAATGAAGCAAAGGTACCACTATAATATGGTTGATGCTCACTTGGCACAACATATAGAGAGAGGAAATGAGGATGGTCTGCTTATTAGTTCTGTTGTATCGTGCTCCAATTTGTGGGCCCTTATTATGGATGCGGGAACTGGATTCACATCTCAAGTCTATAAGTTGTCACCATGCTTCCTTCACAAGCATCTTGTCTGTCGAGAACCTCAAAAGATGAGCTAGTTAACAACATCATTACCCTTTTTGGTTCTTTTGAGATTGGGTATGGAAGTGCACTCATTAAAAATATAAAGTCTGAAATCAATAGAGGAAGAATCAGAAGCTAGCTCATTTCCAGTGGGTAAATCATTCTTTACCAATGAGGCTTATTCATATTCAGATTTTCTTCCCATAGATACTAAAACCATAGGAATTGTCACTTCTAGTGCTAACACACTGAATTCCACGATACATGGTGCATTGGAGGTTGCCCTTAAATTCGAGCATAGGAACAGCAAAGGTTGTAGCTACGGTCCCCCTCATGAATGGCAAGTTTATAGTGCTCTTGGTGGTTGTTATGGAGTTTCAAAGGTACATTATAAAAGTAATCAAGGTGATTACTATGTGATGGTAATGGACATGCAAGGTCCCAGCTTGTGGGATGATTGGAATTTTTTTGATCAAATAATGATGTCAGAAATGGCTGCTTGTATTGCTATTGAGTCCATATCAATCCTTGAGAAGATGCAAGCAAAAGGATATGTACATGGAGATGTTAAACCTAAAAATTTGCTGCTTGGCCAGCCATCTTCCTCTCAAGAAAAGAAGTTATTTCTTGTCGATCTTGGATTAGCCAATAAATGAAAGATACAAACAATATTGATCATCTTGAATATGACCAACATCTAGACGTGTTCAGGGGAACTGTTAGATATGCCAGTGTCCATGCACATCTTGGGAGAACCGCAAGCAGGAGGGATGATCTTGTGTCTCTTGAATATACACTAATTTTCCTTCATCGTGGAAGATTGCAAGAAAAAGATGTCAACACCACCTGATGTGCTATGTGGCTTTTGCCCTCCACCATCCAAGAAATTTTTTGGAGATTGTGGTTAATATGAAATTTGATGAAGATCCAAACTCTTCTAAACTTGTCTCTCTGTTTAATGGTTTGATTGGGCCTCCAACATTCAGATCGATCAACACTGATGGGGCTACAAAGGTTGGTCAAAAATGTGGTAGATTAGTTACTAAGGAAGAAGAAAGCCAACAAAGGAAGAAGATTCATCTAGGTGTACCTGCTACCTAGTGGATTTATGTATATAATTCCAAGCAACCAATGAAGCAAAGGTACCACTATAATGTGGTGGATGCTCACTTGGCACAACTTATAGAGAGAGGAAATGATGATGGTCTGCTTATTAGTTCTGTTACATCGTGCTCCAATTTGTAGGCCCTTATTATGAATGCAGGAACTGGATTCACATCTCAAGTCTATAAGTTGTCACCATGCTTCCTTCACAACCGTCTAGTCTGTCGAGAACCTCAAAAGATGAGCTACTTAATAGCAACATAAACCCATATGGTTCTTTTGAGATTGGGTATGGAAGTGCACTCATTAAAAATATAAAGTCTGAAACAATAGAGGAAGAATCAGAAGCTAGATCATTTCCAGTGGTTAGATCATTCTTTACCAATGAGGCTTATTCAGATTCAGCTTTTCATCCCATAGATACTAAAACCAAAGGAATTGTCACTTCTGGTGCTAACACACCGAATTCCACCATACAAGGTGCATTAAAGGTTTCCCTTAAATTAGAGCATAGGAACAACAAAGGTTGTAGCTACGGTCCTCCTCATGAATGGCAAGTTTACAGTGCTCTGAGTGGTTGTTATGGAGTTTCTAAGGTACATTATAAAAGTCATCAAGGTTATTACAACGTGATGGTAATGGACAAGCTAGGTCCCTGCTTGTGGGATGCTTGAATTCTTCTGATCAAACAATGACGTCAGAAATGGCTGCTTGTATTGCTGTCGAGTCCATATTAATCCTTGAGAAGATGCATGCAAAAGGATATGTACATGGAGATGTTAAACTTGAAAACTTTCTGCTTGGCCAGCCATCTTCCTCTCAAGAAAAGAAGTTGTTTCTTGTTAATCTTGGATCAGCCACAAAATGGAAAGATGTAAGCAATATTGATCGTGTTGAATATGACAAATGTTTTGATGTGTTCAGGGGAACTGTTAGATATGCAAGTGTCCAAGCACATCTTGGGAGAACTGCAAGCAGGAAAGATGATCTTAAGTCTCTTGCATATACACTAAATTTTCTTTCATTGTGGTAGATTGCCATGGTAAGGATATCAGAGTGATAATAAGTAATTTTTAGTTTACAAGAAAAAGATGTCAAACCACCTGATGTGTTATGTGGCTTTTGCCCTCCACCATTCAAGCAATTTTTGGAGATTGTGGTTAACATGATATTTGATGAAGATCCAAATTGTTTTAAACTTATCTCTCTGTTTGATGGTTTGATTGGGACACCAACATTCAGACCAATCAACATTGATGGGGCTACAAAGGTTGGTCAAAAACGAGGTAGATTAACTACTGAGGATAAAGGAAGCCAACAAAGGAAGAAGATTCATTTAGGTGTACCTGCTACCCAATGGATTTCTATATATAATTCCAGGCAACCAATGAAGCAAAGCTACCACTATAATGTGGTTTATGCTCACTTGGCACAACATATAGGGTGAGGAAAAAAATGATGTTCTACTTATTAGTTCTGTTACATTGTGCTCCAATTTGTGGGTCCTTATTATGGATGTGTGAACTGAATTCACATCTTAAAGTCTATAAGTTGTCACCATGCTTCCTTCACAAGCTTCTTGTCTGTCGGGAACCTCAGAAGATGAGCTATTTAATAGTAGCATTACCCCTTTTGGTTCTTTTGAGATTGGGTATGGAAGTGCACTCATTAAAAATATAAAGTCTGAAATCAATAGAGGAAGAATCAGAAGCTAGCTCATTTCCAGTGGGTAAATCATACTTTACCAATGCGGCTTATTCAGATTCAGATTTTCTTCCCATAGATACTAAAACCAAAGGAATTGTCACTTCTGGTGCTAACACACTTAATTCCACTATACAAGGTGCATTGGAGGTTGCCCTTAAATTTGAGCATAGGAACAACAAAGGTTGTAACTACGGTCCTCCTCATGAATGGCAAGTTTATAGTGCTCTGGGTGGTTGTTATGGAGTTTCTAAGGCACATTATAAAAGTCATCAAGGTGATTACTAAATGATGGTAATGGACATGCAAGGTCTCAGCTTGTGGGATTCTTGGAATTCTTCTGATCAAACAATGACATCAGAAATGGTTGCTTGTATTGTTGTTGAGTCCATATCAATCCTTGAGAAGATGCATGCAAAAGGATATGTACATGGAGATGTTAAACCTAAAAATTTTCTGCTTGGCCAACCATCTTCCTCTCAAGAAAAGAAGTTATTGCTTGTCATTCTTTAATTAGCCACAAAATTGAAAGATACAAGCAATATTGATCCTGTTGAATATGACTAAAGTCTAGATGTGTTCAGGGGAATTGTTAGAAATGTCAGTGTCAATGCACATCTTGGGAGAACTGCAAGCAGGAGGGATGATCTTGAGTCTCTTGCATATACACTAATTTTCCTTAATCGTGGTAGATTTCCATGGCATGGATATCAGAGTGATAATAAGTAATTTTTAGTTTGCTAGAAAAAGATGTCAACACCACCTGATGTGCTATATGGCTTTTCCCCTCCACCATTCAAGCAATTTTTGGAGATTGTGGTTAATATGAAATTTGATGAAGATCTAAACTGTTCTAAACATATCTCTCTGATTGATGGTTTGATTGGGCCACCTGCATTCAGACCAATTAACCCTGATGGGGAGACAAAGGTTGGTTAAAAATGTGGTAGATTAACTATTGAGGAAGAAGCCAACAAAGGAAGAAGATTCGTCTAGGTGTACCTACTACCCAATGGATTCTCTATTTAATTCTAGGCAACCAATGAAGCAAAGGTACCACTATAATATGGTTGATGCTTACTTGGCACAACATATAGAGAGAGGAAATGTGGATGCTCCGCTTATTAGTTATGTTGTATCGTGCTCCAACTTTTGGGCCCTTATTATGGATGCGAAAACTGGATTCACATCTCAAGTCTATAAGTTGTCACCATGCTTCCTTCACAAGCATCTTGTCTGTGAACCTCAGAAGATGAGCTAGTTAATAGCAGCATTACCCTTTTTGGTTCTTTTGAGATTGGGTATGGAAGTACACTCATTAAAAATATAAAGTCTGAAATTAATAGAGGAAGAATCAGAAGCTAGCTCATTTCCAGTGGGTAAATCATTCTTTACCAATGAGGCATATTCAGATTAAGATTTTCTTTTCATAGATACTAAAACCAAAGGAATTGTCACTTCTAGTGCTAACACATTGAATTCCACAATACATGGTGCATTGGAGGTTGCCCTTAAATTCGAGAATAGGAACAACAAAGGTTGTAGCTACGGTCCTCCTCATTAATGTCAAGTTTACAGTGCTCTGGGTGGTTGTTATGGAGTTTCTAAGGTACATTATAAAAGTCATCAAGGTGATTACTACGTGATGGTAATGGACATGCAAGGTCCCAGATTGTGGGATGCTTGGAATTATTCTGATCAAACAATGACGACAGAAATGGTTGCTTGTATTGCTGTTGAGTCCAAATCATTCCTTGAGAAGATGCATGCAAAAGGATATGTACATGGAGATGTAAAACCTGAAAATTTTCTGCTTGGCCAACCATCTTCCTTAGAAGAAAAGAAGTTATTTCTAGTCAATCTTGGATTAGCCACAAAATGTAAAGATGCATGCAATATTGATCAAGTTGAATATGACCAACATCTAAATGTGGTAGATTGCCATGGCAAGGATATCAGAGTGATAATAAGTAATTTTTAGTTTGCAAGAAAAAGATGTCAACACCACCTGATGAGCTATGTGGATTTTGCCCTCCACCATTCAAGCAATTTTTTGAGAATGTGGTTAATATGAAATTTAATGAAGATCTAAACTGTTCTAAACTCATCTCTCTGTTTGATGGTTTGATTGGGCCACCAACATTCAGACCGATCAACACTGATTGGGCTACATAGGTTGGTAAAAAAATGTGGTAGATTAACTACTAAGGAAGAAGGAAGCCAACAAAGGAAGAAGATTCGTCTAGGTGTACCAGCTACACAGTGGATTTCTGTATATAATTCCAAGCAACAAATGAAGCAAAGGTACCACTATAATGTGGCTGATGCTCTCTTGGTACAAAATATAAAGAGAGGAAATGATGATGGTTTATTTATTAGTTTTATTACATAGTGCTCCAATTTGTGGGCCCTTATTATAGATGCAGGAACTGGATTCTCATATCAAGTCTATAAGTTGTCACCATGCTTCCTTCACAAGCATCTAGTCTGTCGATACCCTCAGAAGATGAGTTACTTAACAACAACATTACCCCTTTTGGTTCTTTTGAGATTTGGTATGGAAGTGCACTCATTAAAAATATAAATTCTGAATCAAAATTGGAAGAATCAAAAGCAAGCTCATTTCAAGTGGGTAAACCATTCTTTACCAATGAGGCTTATTCAGATTCAACTTTTCTTCCCATAGATACTAAAACCAAAGGAATTGTCACTTCTGGTGCTAACACACTGATTTCCACGATACAAGGTGCATTGGAGGTTGCCCTTAAATTTGAGCATAGGAATAACAAAGGTTGTAGCAACGATCCTCCTCATGAATGGCAAGTTTACAGTGATCTTGGTGGTTGTTATTGAGTTTCTAAGGTACATTATAAAAGTCATTAAGGTGATTACTACGTGATGGTAATGGATATGGTAGGTCCCACCTTGTGGAATGCTTGGAATTCTTCTGATCAAACAATGACGTCAGAAATGGTTGCTATAATTGCTGTGGAGTCCATATCAATCCTTGAGAAGATGCATGCAAAAGGATATGTACATTGAGATGTTAAACCTTAAAATTTTCTGCTTGGCCAGCTATCTTCCTCTCATGAAAAAGAAGGTATTTCTTGTCGATCTTGGATTAGCCACAAAATGGAAAGATGCATGCAATATTGATCATGTTAAATATGACCAATGTCCTGATGTGTTCTTGGGAACTGTTAGATATGCAGTGTTCAAGCACATCTTCGGAGAACCGCAAGCAGGAGTGATTATCTTGAGTCTCTTGCATATACACTTCTTTCATCATGGTAGATTGTCAAGGCAAGGATATCAGGGTGATAATTAGTCATTTTTAGTTTACAAGAAAAAGATGTCAACACCACATGATGTGCTATGTTGCTTTTGCCCTCCACCATTCAAGCAATTTTTGGAGATTGTGGTTAATATTAAATTTGATGAAGATCCAAACTATTTTAAACTTATCTCTCTATTTAATGGTTTGATTGGGCCACCAGCATTCAGACCGATCAACACTGATGGGCCTACAAAGGTTGGTCAAAAACGTGGTTGATTAACTACTGCGGAAGAAGGAAGCCAACAAAGGAAGAAGATTCGTCTAGGTGTACCTGCTACCCAGTGGATTTCTATATATAATTCCAGGCAACCAATGAAGCAAAGGTACCAGTGGATTTCTATATATAATTCCATGATACATGGTGCATTTGAGGTTGCCCTTAATTTCGAGAATAGGAACCGCAAAGGTTGTAGCTACGGTCCTCCTCATGAATGGCAAGTTTACAGTGCTCTGGGTGGTTGTTATGGATTTTCTAAGGTACATTATAAAAGTCATCAAGGTGATTACTATGTGATGGTAATTGACATGCAAGGTCCTAGCTTGTGGGATGCTTGGAATTATTCTGATCAAACAATGACGTCAGAAATGGTTGCTTGTATTGTTGTTGAGTCCAAATCAATCCTTGAGAAGATGCATGCAAAAGGATATGTACTTGGAGATGTTAAACCTAAAAAATTTCTACTTGGCCAGCCATCTTCCTCTCAAGAAAAGAAGTTGTTTCTTGTTGATATTGGATTAGCCAAAAAATGGAAAGATACTAGCAATATTGATCATATTGAATATGATCAACTTCGAGATGTGTTCAAGGGAACTGTTTGATATGCCAGTGGCAGTGCACATCTTGTGAGAACCGCAAGCAGGAGGGATGATCTTGAGTCTCTTGCATATACACTAATTTTCCTTCATCATGGTAGATTGCCAAGGCAAGGATATTAGGGTGATAATAAGTAATTTTTAGTTTGCAGGAAAAAGATGTCAACACCACCTGATGTGCTATGTGTCTTTTTCCCTCCACCATTCAAGCAATTTTTGGAGATTGTGGTTAATATGAAATTTGATGAAGATCCAAACTGTTCTAAACTTATCTCTCTGTTTGATGGTTTGATTGGGCCTCCAATATTCAGACCGATCAACACTGACGGGGCTACAAATGTTGGTCAAAAACATGGTAGATTAACTACTGAAGAAGAAGGAAGCCAACAAAGGAAGAAGATTCATCTAGGTGTACCTGCTACCCAGTGGATTTTTGTATATAATTCCAAGCAACCGATGAAGCAAAGGTACCACTATAATGTGGCTGATGCTCGCTTGTCACAACATATAGAGAGAGGAAATGATGATGGTATGCTTATTAGTTTTGTTACATCGTGCACCAATTTGTAGGCCCTTATTATGCATGCAAGAACTGGATTCACATCTCAAGTCTATAAGTTGTCACCATGCTTCCTTCACAAGCATCTAGTATGTCGAGAACCTCATAAGATTAGCTACTTAACAGCAACATTAACCCATTTGGTTCTTTTGAGAATGGGTATGGAAGTGCACTCATTAAAAATATAAAGTCTTAATCAAAAGAGGAAGAATCAGAAGCTAGCTCATTTATTGTGGGTAAATCATTCTTTACCAATGAGGCTTATTCTGATTCAGCTTTTCTTCCCATAGATGCTAAAACCAAAGGAATTGTCACTTATGGCGCTAACACACTGAATTCCATGATAAAAGGGGCATTGTAGGTTTCCCTTAAATTAGAGCATAGGAACAACAAAGGTTGTAGCTACGGTCCTCCTCGTGAATGGCAAGTTTACAGTGCTCTCGGTGGTTGTTATGGAGTTTCTAAGGTACATTATAAAAGTTATCATGGTGATTACAATGGGATGGTAACGGACAAGCTAGGTACTTGCTTGTGGGATGCTTGGAATTCTTCTGATCAAACATTGACATCAGAAATGGTTGCTTGTATTGCTGTCGAGTCCATATTAATCCTTGAGAAGATGCACGCAAAAGGATATGTACATGGAGATGTAAAACCTGAAAACTTTCTGCTTGGCCTGCCATCTTCCTCTCAAGAAAAGAAGTTGTTTCTTGTCAATCTTGGATTAGCCACAAAATGGAAAGATGCAAGCAATATTGATCGTGTTGAATATGACCAATGTTCTGATGGGTTCAGGGGAACTATTAGATATGCCAGTGTCCAAGCACATCTTGGGAGAACCGCAAGCAGAAGGGATGATCTTGAGTCTCTTGCATATACACTAATTTTCCTTCATCCTGGTAGATTGCCATGGCAAGGATATCAGAGTGATAATAAGTAATTTTTAGTTTACAAGAAAAAGATGTCAACACCACCTGATGTGTTATATGGCTTTTACCCTCCACCATTCAAGCAATTTTTAGAGATTGTGGTTAACAAGAAATTTGATGAAGATCCAAACTGTTTTAAACATATCTATCTGTTTGATTGTTTGATTGGGCCACCAGCATTAAGACCGATCAACATTGATGGCGCTACAAAGGTTGGTCAAAATGTGGTAGATTAACTATTGAGGATGAAGGAAGCCAACAAAGTATGAAGATTTGTCTAGGTGTACCTGCTATGCAGTGGATTTCTGTATATAATTCTAGGCAACCAATGAAGCAAAGGTACCACTATAATGTGGTTGATGCTCTCTTGGCACAACATATCAAGGTAGGAAAAGATGATGGTCTACTTATTAGTTCTGGTACATTGTGCTCCAATTTGTAGGCCCTTATTATGGATGCGGGAACTGAATTCACATCTTAAGTCTATAAGTTGTCACCATGCTTCCTTCACAAGCATCTAGTCTGTGGGGAACCTCAAAAGATGAGGTACTTAACAGCAGCATTACCCCTATTAGTTCTTTTGAGATTGGGTATGGAAGTGCACTCATTAAAAATATAAAGTCTGAAATCAATAAATGAAGAATCAGAAGCTAGCTCATTTCCAGTGGGTAAATCATACTTTACCAATGAGGCTTATTCAGATTCAGAATTTCTTCCCATAGATACTAAAACAAAAGGAATGGTCACTTCTGGTGCTAACACACTTAATTCCACGATACAAGGTGCATTAGAGGTTGCCCTTAAATTTGAGCATAGGAACAACAAAGGTTGTAACTACGGTCCTCCTCATGAATTGCAAGTTTACAGTGCTCTGGGTGGTTGTTATGGAGTTTCTAAGGCACATTATAAAAGTCATCAAGGCGATTACTAAATGAGGGTAATGGACATGCAAGGTCTCAGCTTGTGGGATTTTTGGAATTCTTTTAATCAAACAATGACGTCAGAAATGGTTGCTTGTATAGCTGTTGAGTCCATATCAATCCCTGAGAAGATGCATGTAAAAGGATATGTACATGGAGATGTTAAAACTAAAAATTTCCTACTTGGCCAGCCATCTTCCTCTCAAGAAAAGAAGTTATTTCTTGTCAATCTTGGATTAGCCACAAAATTGAAAGATACAAGAAATATTGATCCTGTTGATTATGACCAATGTCTAGATGTGTTCAGGGGAATTGTTAGAAATGTCAATGTCCATGCACATCTTGGGAGAACTGCAAGCAGGAGGGATGATCTTGAGTCTCTTGCATATACACTAATTTTCCTTCATCGTGGTAGATTGCCAAGGCAAGGATATCAGGGTGATAATAAGTCATTTTTAGTTTGCTAGAAAAAGATGTCAACACCACCTGATGTGCTATATGGCTTTTGCCATCCACCATTCAAGCAAATTTTTAAAGATTGTGGTTAATATGAAATTTGATGAAGATCCAAACTGTTCTAAACTTATCTCTCTGATTGATGGTTTGATTGGGCCACCTGCATTCAGACCGATTAACACTGATGGGGCTACAAAGGTTGGTTAAAAATGTGGTAGATTAACTACTGAGGAAGATGGAAGCCAACAAAAGGAGAAGATTCGACTTGGTGTACCTGCTATCCAGTAGATTTCTGTATATAATTCTAGGCATCTAATGAAGCAAAGGTACAACTATAATGTGGCAGATGCTCGCTTGGCACAACATATAGGGAGAAGAAATGATTATGGTCTACTTATTAGTTCGGTTACATCGTGCTCCAATTTGTGGACCCTTATTTTGGATGCGGGAACTAGATTCACATCTCAAGTCTATATGTTGTCACCATGCTTCCTTCACAAGCATCTAGTCTGTCGAGAACCTTAGAAGATGAGCTACTTAACAGCAGCATTACCCCTTTTGGTTCTTTTGAGATTGTGTATGGAAATGCACTCATTAAAATTATAAAGTTTGAAATCAACAGAGGAAGAATCAGAAGCTAGCTCATTTCCAGTGGGTAAATCATTCTTTACCAATGAGGCTTATTCAGTTTCATCTTTTCTTTCAATAGATACCAAACCAAAGGAATTGTCACTTCTGGTGCTAACACACTGAATAACACGATACAAGGTGCATTGGAGGTTGCCTTTAAATTTGAGCATAGAAACAACAAAGGTTGTAGCTACCGTCCTCCTCATGAATGGCAAGTTTACAGTACTCTGGGTGGTTGTTATGGAGTTTCTAAGGTACATTATAAAAGTCATCAAGATGATTACTACATGATGGTAATGGACTTGCAAGGTATGAGCTTGTGGGATGCTTGGAATTCTTCTGATCAATCAATGACGTCAGAAATTGTTGCTTGTATTGTTGTTGAGTCCATATCAATCCTTGAGATGATGCATGCAAAAGAATATGTACACGGAGATGTTAAACTTGAAAATTTTCTTCTAGGCTAGCCATCTTCCTTTCATGAAAAGAAGTTATTTCTTAACAATCTTGGATTAGCCTAAAAATGGAAAGACGCAAACAATATTGATCATGTTTAATATGACCAACGTCCAGATGTGTTCAGGGGAACTGTTAGATATGCCAGTGTCCATGAACATCTTGGGAGAACCGTAAGCAGGAGGGATGATCTTGAGTCTCTTACATATATACAAGTTTTCCTTCATCGTGGAAGATTGCCATGGCAACGATATCAGGGTGATAAAAAGTCATTTTTAGTTTGCAAGAAACTGATGTCAACACCACCTGATGTGCTATGTGGCTTTTTCTCTCCTTCATTCGGCAATTTTTGGAGATTGTGGCTAAATTGAAATTTGATGAAGATCCAAACTGTTCTAAACTTATCTCTCTGTTTGATGGTTTGATTGGGCCACTAGAATTCAGACCGATCAACACTGATGGGGCTACAAAGATTGGTCAAAAACGTGGTAGATTAACAACTGAGGAAGAAGGAAGCCAAAAAAGGAAGAAGATTTGTCTTGGCGTACTTGCTACCCATTGGATTTCTGTATATAATTCCAGGCAACCAATGAAGCAAAGGTACCACTATAATGTGGTTGATGCTAGCTTGACACAACATATAGAGAGAGGAAATAATGATGGTTTGCTTATTAGTTCTGTTACATCATGCTGCAATTTGTGGGCACTTATTATGGATGCGGGAACTGGATTCACATCTCAAGTCTATAAGTTGTCGCCATGCTTCCTTCACAAGCATCTAGTCTATTGATAACCTCAGAAGATGAGCTACTTAACAACAACATTACCCCTTTGGGTTCTTTTGAGATTGGGTATGGAAGTGCACTCATTAAAAATATAATGTCTGAAATCAATAGAGGAAGAATCAGAAGCTAGCTCATTTCCTATGGGCAAATTATTCTTTACCAATGAGGCTTATTCAAATTTAGATTTTCTTCCCATAGATACTAAAACCAAAGTAATTGTCAATTCTGATGCTAAAACACTGAATTCCAAGATACAATGTGCATTGGAGGTCGCCCTTAAATTTGAGCATCGGAACAACAAAGGTTGCAACTATGGTCCTCCTCATGAATGGCAAGTTTATAGTGCTCTGGGTGGTTGTTATGGAGTTTCTAAGGTACCTTATAAAATTCATCAAGGTGATTACTACGTGGTGGTAATGGACATGCTAGGGCCCAGCTTGTGGGATGCTTGGAATTCTTCTGATCAAACAATGACATCAGAAATGGTTGCTTGTGTTGCTGTTGAGCCTATATCAATCCTTGAGAAGATGCATGCAAAAGGATATGTACATGGAGATGTTAAATATGAAAATTTTCTGCTTGGCCATCCATCTTCCTCTCAAGAAAAGAAGTTATTTCTTATCGATCTTGGATTAGCCACAAAATGAAAAGATACGTGCAATATTGATCATGTTGAATATGACCAATGTCTAGATGTGTTCAGGTGAACTGTTAGATATGCCAGTGTCCATGCACATCATGGGAAAACCGCAAGCAGGAAGGATGATCTAGAGTCTCTTGCATATACATGAATTTTCCTTCATCGTGGTAGTTTGCCATGGCAATGATATCAGGGTGAATATAAGTCATTTTTAGTTTGCAAGAAAAAGATGTCAACACCACCTGATGTGCTATGTGGCTTTTTCCCTCCACCATTCAAGCAATTTTTGAAGACTGTGGTTAATATGAAATTTGATGAAGATCCAAACAGTTCTAATCTTATCTCTTTGTTTGATGGTTTGATTGGGCCAACAACATTTAGACTGATCAACACTAATGGGCTACAAAGGTTGGTTAAAAATGTGGTAGACTAACTACTGAGGAAGAAGGAAGCCAACAACTGAAGAATATTTGTCTAGGTGTACCTACTACACAGTGGATTTATGTATATAATTTTAGGAAACAAATGAAGCAAAGGTACTACTATAATGTGGTTGATGCTCGCTTGGCACAACATAAAGAGAGAGGAAATGATGATGGTTTACATCATGCTCCAATTTGTGGACCCTTATTATGGATGCGGGAACTGGATTCACATCTCAAGTCTATAAGTTGCCACCATGCTTCCTTCACAAGCATCTAGTATGTCAAGATTCTCAGAAGATGAGCTACTTAACAACGACATTACCCCTTTTGGTTCTTTTGAGATTGGGTATGGAAGTGCACTCATTAAAAATAGAAAGTCTTAAATCAATAGAGGAAGAATCAGAAGCTAGCTCATTTCCAATGGATAAATCATTCTTTACCAATGAGGCTTATTCTGATTCAGTTTTTGTTCCCATAGATACTAAAACCAAAGGAATTGTCACTTCTGGTGCTAACTCACTGAATTCCACAATACAAGGTGCATTGGAGGTTGCCCTTAAATATGAGCATAGGAACAACAAGGTTTGTAGCTATCATCTTCATGAATGGCAAGTTTACAATGCTCTAGGTTGTTGTTATGGAGTTTTTAAGGTACATTATAAAAGTCATCAAGGTAATTACTACGTGATGGTAATGGACATGCTAGGTCCTAGCTTGTGGGATGCTTGGAATTCTTCTGATCAAACAATGACGTCAGAAATGGTTGCTTGTATTGTTGTTGAGTCCATATCAATCATTGAGAAGATGCATGCAAAAGGATATATACTTGGAAATGTTAAACCTGAAAAGGTTCTGCTTGGCCAACCATCTTCCTCTCAATAAAAGAAGTTATTTTTTGTCGATCTTGGATTAGCCACAAAATTTAAAGATGCAAGTAATATTGATCATGTTGAATATGACCAACATCCAGATGTGTTCAAGGCAACTGTTAGATATGCCAGTGTCCATGAACATCTTGGGAGAACCGCAAGAAGGAGGGATGATCTTGAGTCTCTTGCATATACACTAATTTTCCTTCATCGTGGTAGATTGCCATGGCAAGGATATCAGGGTGATAATAAATCATTTTTAGTTTGCAAGAAAAAGATGTCAACACCACTTGATGTGCTATGTGGCTTTTGCCCTCCACCATTCAAGCAATTTTTGGAGATTGTGGTTAATATCAAATTTGATGAAGATCCAAACTATTTTACACTTATCTCTCTGTTTGATGGTTCGATTGGGCCACTAGCGTTCAGACCGATCAACACTGATGGGGCTACAAAGGTTGGTCAAAAATGTGGTTGATTAACTACTGAGGAAGAAGGAAGCCAACAAAGGAAGAAGATTCGTCTAGGTGTACCTGCTACCCAGTGGATTTCTATATATAATTCCAGGCAACCAATGAAGCTAAGGTACCACTATAATTGGCTGATGCTCACTTGGCACAACATATAAAGAATAGAAATTAGGATGGTCTGCTTATTAGTTTTGTTCTATCGTGCTCAAATTTGTGGGCCCTTATTATAGATGCGGGAACTGGATTCACATCTCAAGTCTATAAGTTGTCACCATGCTTCCTTCACAAGCATCTTGTCTGTCGAGAACCTCAGAAGATGAGCTACTTAACAGCAACATTAAACTTTTCGATTCTTTTGAGAGTGGGTATAGATGTGCACTCATTAAAAATATAAAGTCTGAAATCAATAGAGGAAGAATCAGAAGCTAGCTCATTTCCAGTGGGTAAATCTTTCTTTACCAATGAGGCTTATTCAGATTCAGATTTTCTTCCCATAGATACTAAAACCATAGGAATTGTCACTTCTAGTGCTAACACACTGAATTCCACGATACATGGTACATTGGAGGTTGCCCATAAATTTGAGCATAGGAACGACAAAGGTTGTAGCTACGGTCCTCCTCATGAATGACAAGTTTACAGTGCTCTCGGTGGTTGTTATGGAGTTTCTAAGGTACATTATAAAAGTGATCAAGTTGATTACTACGTGATGGTTTTGGACATACTAGTTCCTAGCTTGTGGGATTCTTGGAATTCTTCTGATCAAACAATGACATCAGAAATGGTTGCTTGTATTGCTGTCGAGTCCATATTAATCCATGAGAAGATACATACAAAAGGATATGTACATGGAGATGTTAAACCTGAAAACTTTTTGCTTGGCCAGTCATCTTTCGCTCAAGAAAAGAAGTCGATCTTGGATAAGCCACAAAATGGAAAGATGCATGCAATATTGAACATGTTGAATATGACCAATGTTCTGATGTGTTCAGGGGAACTGTTAGATATGCTAGTGTCCAAACACATCTTGGGAGAACCACAAGTAAGTGGGATGATCTTGAGTCTCTTGCATTTACACTAATTTTCCTTCATCGTGGGAGATTGCCATGGCAAGGATATCAGGGTGATAATAAGTAATTTTTAGTTTACAAGAAAAAGATGTCAACACCACCTGATGTGCTTTGTGGCTTTTGCCCTCCACCATTCAAGCAATTTTTGGAGATTGCGGCTAACATGAAATTTGATTAAGATCCAAACTGTTTTAAACTTATCTCTCTATTTGATGGTTTGATTGGGCCACCAGCATTCATATCGAACAACACTGATGGGGCTACAAAGGTTGGTCAAAAACATGGTTTGTTAACTACTGAGGTTGAAGGAAGCCAACAAAGGAAGAAGATTCGTCTAGGTGTACCAGCTACCTTGTTGATTTCTTTATATTATTCAGGGCAACCAATGAAGCAATGGTACTACTATAATGTGGTTGATGCTCGCTTTGCTCAGCATATAGAGAGAGGAAAAGATGATGGTCTACTTATTAGTTCTGTTACATTGTGCTCCAATTTATGGACCCTTATTATGGATGCGGGAACTGGATTTACATCTTAAATCTATAAGTTGTCACCATGCTTCCTTCACAAGCATATAATCTATCGGGAACCTCAGAAGATAAGCTACTTAACAGTAGCATTACCCCTTTTGGTTCTTTTGAGATTGGGTATGGAAGTGCACTCATTAAAAATATAAAGTCTGACATCAATAGAGGAAGAATCAGAAGCTAGCTCATTTTGAGTGGGTAAATCATACGTTACCAATGAGGCTTATTCAGATTCAGATTTTCTTCGCATAGATACTAAAACCAAAGGAATTGTCACTTCTGGTGCTAACACACTGAATTCCAAGATACAAGGTGCATTGGAGGTTGCCCTTAAATTTGAGCATAGGAACAACAAAGGTTGTAGCTATGGTACTCCTCATGAATTGCAAGTTTACAGTGCTCTGGGTGGTTGTTATGGAGTTTCTAAGGCACATTATAAAAGTCATCAAGTTGATTACTAAATGATGGTAATGGACATGCAAGGTCTAAGCTTGTGGGATGCTTGGAATTCTTCTGATCAAACAATGACGTCAGAAATGGTTTCTTGTGTTGTTGTTGAGCCCATATCAATCCTTGAGAAGATTCATGCAAAAGGATATGTACATGGAGATGTTAAACAAAAAAAAATTCTGCTTGGCCAGCCATCTTCCTCTCAAGAAGAGAAGTTATTTCTTGTTGATCTTAGATTAGCCAAAAAATGGAAAGATACAAGCAATATTGATCATGTTGAATATGACCAACGTCCAGATGTGTTCAGGGGAACTGTTAGATATGCCAGTGTCCATGCACATCATTGGAGAACCGCAAGCAGGAGTGATGAACTTGAATCTCTTGCATATACACTAATTTTCCTTCATCGTGGTAGATTGGCTTGGCAAGGATATCAGGGTGATAATAAGTCCGTTTTAGTTTGCTAGAAAAAGATGTCAACACCACCTGATGTGCTATACGACTTTTGCCCTCCTCCATTCAAGCAATTTTTGGAGATTGTGGTTAATATGAAATTTTATGAAGATCCAAACTATTCTAAACTTATCTCTATGTTCGATGGTTTGATTGGGCCACCTACATTTAGACCGATCAACACTGACAGGGCTACATAGGTTGGTCAAAAACATGGTAGATTAACTATTGAGGAAGAAGGAAGCCAACAAAGGAAGAAGATTCGTCTAGGTGTACCTGCTACCCAGTAGATTTCTATATATAATTCCAAGCAACCAATGAAGCAAAGGTACCACTATAATGTGGTTGATGCTCGATTGGCACAACATATAGAGAGAGGAAATGATGATGGTCTGCTTATTAGTTCTGTTACATTTTGCTCCAATTTGTTGACCCTTATTATGGATGCGGGAACTGGATTCACATATAAAGTCTATAAGTTGTCACCATGCTTCCTTCACAAGCATCTAGTCTGTCGAGAACCTCAGAAGATGAGCTACTTAATAGTAGCATTACCCCTTTTGGTTCTTTTGAGATTGGGTATGGAAGTGCACTCATTAAAATTATGAAGTTTGAAATCAATAGAGGAAGAATCAAAAGCTAGATCATTTCCGGTGGGTAAATCATTCTTTACCAATGAGGCTTATTTAGATTCAGCTTTTCTTTCAATAGATACTAAAACCAAAGGAATTGTCACTTCTGGTGCTAACAAACGTAATAACACGATACAAGGTGCATTGGAGGTTGCCTTTAAATTTGAGCATAGGACAGCAAAGGTTGTAGCTATGGTCCTCCTCATGAATGGCAAGTTTACAGTACTCGGGTGGTTGTTATGGAGTTTCTAAGGTACATTATAAAAGTCATCAAGGTGATTACTACATGATGGAAATGGACTTGCAAGGTACAAGCATGTGGGATGCTTGGAATTCTTCTGATCAATCAATGACGTCAGAAATGGTTGCTTGTATAGCTGTTGAGTCCATATCAATCCTTGAGAAGATGCATGTAAGAGGATATGTACACGGAGATCTTAAACTTGAAAATTTTCTGCTTGGCTAGCCATCTTCCTTTCAAGAAAAGATGTTATTTCTTATCGATCTTGGATTATCCACAAAATGGAATGATACAAGCAATATTGATCATGTTGAATATGACCAACGTCCAGATGTGTTCAGGGGAATTATTAGATATGCCTATGTCCATGCACATCTTGGGAGAACCGCAAGAAAGAGGGATGATCTTGAGTCTCTTACACATATACAAATTTTCCTTCATCGTAGTAGATTGCCATGGCAAGGATATCAGGGTGATAATAAGTCATTTTAAGTTTGCAAGAAAAAGATGTCAACACCACCTGATGTGCTATGTGGCTTTTGCTCTCCTTTATTCAAGCAATTTTTGGAGATTGTGGTTAAAATGAAATTTGATGAAGATCCAAACTGTCCTAAACTTATCTCTCTGTTTGATGGTTTGATTGGGCCACCAGAATTCAGACCGATTAACACTAATGGGGCTATAAAGTTTGTTCAAAAACGTGGTAGATTAACTACTGAGGAAGATGGAAGCCAACAATGGAAGAAGATTCGTCTCGGCGTACTTGCTACCCATTGGATTTCTGTATATAATTTTAGGCAACCAATGAAGCAAAGGTACCACTATAATTTGGCTGATGCTTGCTTGGAACAACATATAGAGAGAGGAAATGATGATGGTTTGCTTATTAGTTATGTTACATCGTGCTTCAAATTGTGGGCCCTTATTATGGATGCGGGAAATGGATTCACATCTCAAGTCTATAAGTTGTCACCGTGCTTCCTTCACGAGCATGTAGTCTGTCGGGAACCTCAGAAAATGAGCTACTTAATAGCAACATTACCCCTTTTGGTTTTTTTGAGATTGGGTATGGAAGTGCACTCATTAAAAATATAAAGTCTGAAATCAATAGAGGAAGAATTAGAAGCTAGCTCATTTCCTATGGGTAAATCATTCTTTACCAATGAAACTTATTCAGATTCAACTTTTCTTCCCATAGATACTAAAACTAAAGGAATTGTCACTTCTGGTGCTAATTCACTGAATTCCACGATACAAGGTGCATTGGAGGTTGCCCTTAAATTTGAGCATAGGAACAACAAAGGTTGTAGCTATGGTCCTCCTCATGAATGGCAAGTTTATAGTTCTCTGGGTGGTTGTTATGTAGTTTCTAAGGTACATTATAAAAGTCATCAAGGTGATTACCACGTGGTGGTAATGGACATGCTAGGTCCTAGCTTGGGGGATGCTTGGAATTCTTCTGATCAAACAATGATGTCAGAAATGGTTGCTTGTGTTGCTTTTGAGCCCATATCAATCCTTGAGAAAAAGCATGCAAAAGGATATGTACATGGAGATGTTAATCCTGAAAATTTTCTGCTTGGCCAACCATCTTTTTCTCAAGAAAAGAAGTTATTTCTTATCGATCTTGGATTACCCACAAAATGAAAAGATGCATGCAATATTGATCATGTTGAATATGACCAATGTCCAGATGTGTTCAAGGGAACTATTAGATATGCCAGTGTCCATGCACATCTTGGGAGAACCGCAAGCAGGAGGGATGATCTTGAGTCTCTTGCATATACACTAATTTTCCTTCATCGTGGTAGATTACCATGACAATGATATCAGGGTGATAATAAGTCATTTTTAGTTTGCAAGAAAAAGATGTCAACACCACGTAATGTGCTATGTGGCTTTTTCCCTCCACCATTCAAGCAATTTTTGATGATTGTGGTTTATATGAAATTTGATGAAGATCCAAACTATTCTAAACTTGTCTCTCTGTTTGATGGTTTGGTTGGGCCACCAACATTCAGACCAATCAACACTGATGGGGCTACAAAGGTTGGTCAAAAACGTGGTGGATTAACTATTGAGGAAGAAGGAAGCCAACAAATGAAGAAGATTCGTCTAGGTGTACCTGCTACCCAGTGGATTTCTGTATATAATTCTAGGCAACAAATGAAGCAAAGGTACCACTATAATGTGGCTGATGCTCGCTTGGCACAACATATAGAGATAGAAAATGATGATGGTCTGCTTATTAGTTCTGTTACATCATTCTCCAATTTGTGGACCCTTATTATGGATGCGGGAACTGGATTCACATCTCAAGTCTATAAGTTGTCACCATGCTTCCTTCACAAGCATCTAGTCTGTCAAGAACCTCAGAAGATGAGCTACTTAACAGCAACATTACCCCTTTTGGTTCTTTTGAGATTGGGTATGGAAGTGCACTCATTAAAAATATAAAGTCTGAAATCAATATTGGAAGAATCAGAAACTAGCTCATTTCCAGTGTGTAAATCATTCTTTACCAATGAGGCTTATCCAGATTCAGCTTTGTTGGAACGTTGGTGGTCGGCTAGAGGGGGGGTGAATAGCCCTCAATCGTCGTACGATGGAATACGATCGTTCGTCGTGCATCGCTTGTCTACAATTGTCGTTAGCACAGCGAAAAAAATAGAAATACTAACAAGATAAAAAAATACACACAAGCACACACTACACCAAGATATACGTGGTTCGAAACCGAATGGTTCCTACTCCACGAGGCGAGCTCAACGAGCTCTAGTTATGCGCACGACACTAACTAAACTCCTCGACAACACGTCGGAGGTGGAGAAACCTCGTACAAACAATTACACTAAGTAATACAAGTAAAGAATACTTTACAAAACTTCGCTTTGATCGCTTGCTTGTTGCTTGCTTTTGTTTGCTCTTGAAGGACTGGAATGCAGCAGAAATTCCCCTTCAAAATCTTCCCAAAAGTCTTGGAAAAATCCTCCATCTCGAGCTCCATTTATAACCTGTATCGAGCTGATTTCGCGCCTAGCAATCGACTACCAAAAGGCCCCAATCAACTGCTCCTATAGCCGTTGTCTCACAATGGCCAGATCCACGTTGAACAAGTTCCAACGGATCACCCATCAGTTGACTGGTGACCTAGTAGTCGACTGCCCAGTCGACTATGGAGCATTCTGTGCCCACGACATTTCCATCAGTCGACTATCATCCCTCAAGATCGACTCATCGCCGATCCATCGATCATCGCCGACATCACGATGGCACCATGGCCGAACACAAACCGCTGTGATCCGAACACCCGGTAACACCAAGTTGTTTGATCATCCAACCGTCGGGTAAACCCTCAAACACCAAGTTTGAGCATCCGACACTTAGTCTTAGTCACTTGGCCAAGTCCACCTTATCCCTCATGGAGTTCTCCACCGAAGCTCTCTTCCCTCGGATGCGCCAAGCGCACGACTTCGCAACGCCATCCTTCACGTCTCTTGCCCTCGAAGTATGCTTCCCTTGGGCCTCACTCCATTCGCTCCCCATCCGGTGGTCCCTCGGATGCACCAAGTGCACGGCTTCGCAATGCCATCCTTCACCAACTCAAGGACCCCGAGCCTAGTGAACTTGCCAAGTCCTCAAGACTTCCCAAATGCACTAAGCACACGGCTTCGCAATGCATTTCTCACCAAGCACCAAGCGCACAACTTCGCAATGCTTTGGACTTTTCAACACCAAGCCCCATGCTTGGATTTTCCATGCCAACTCCATGTTGGACTTTCCTATGACAATCCCATGTCATAAGTTTTGTCTATCATCAAAATACTGCTCAAGTCAAACTCGATTCAACCTGGGTCGATTGCACCAACAAGCTTTTCTTCCCATAGATACTAAAACCAAAGGAATTGTCACTTCTGGTGCTAATTCACTGAATTCCACGATACACGGTGCATTGGAGGTTGCCCTTAAATTTGAGCATAGGAACAACAAGGGTTGTAGCTATGGTCCTCCTCGTGAATGGCAAGTTTACAGTGCTCTAGGTGGTTGTTATGGAGTTTCTAAGGTACATTATTAAAGTCATCAAGGTGATTACTACGTGATGGTAATGGACATGCTAGGTCCCAGCTTGTGGGATGCTTGGAATTCTTCTAATCAAACAATGATGTCAGAAATGGTTGCTTGTATTGTTGTTTAGTTCATATCAATCCTTGAGAAGATGCATGCAAAATGATATATACATGGAGATGTTAAACTTGAGAATTTTCTGCTTGGCCAGCCATCTTTCTCTCAAGAAAAAAAGTTATTTCGTGTCGATCTTGGATTATCCACAAAATGGAAAGATGCAAGCAATATTGATCGTGTTGAATATGACCAATGTCCAGATATGTTCAAGGGAACTGTTAGATATGCTAGTGTCCATGCACATCTTGGTAGAACCGCAAGCAGGTGGGATGATCTTGAGTCTCTTGCATATACACTAATTTTCCTTCATCATGGTAGATTTCCATGGCAAGGACATCAAGGTGATAATAAGTCATTTTTAGTTTGCAAGTAAAAGATGTCAACACCACCTGATGTGCTATGTGGCTTTTGCCCTCCACCATTCTAGCAATTTTTGGAGATTGTAGTTAATATGAAATTTGATGAAGATCCAAACTGTTCTAAACTTATCTCTCTGTTTGATGGTTTGATTGGGCCACCAGCATTCAGACTTATCAACACTGATGGGGCTACAAAGGTTGGTCAAAAACGTGGTAGATTAACTACTGAGGAAGAAGGAAGCCAACAAAGGAAGAAGATTCATCTAGGTGTACCTACTACCTAGTGGATTTTTGTGTATAATTCTGGGCAACCAATGAAGCAAAGGTACCACTATAATGTGGTTGATGCTCGCTTGGCACAACATATAGAGAGAGGAAATGAGGATGGTATGCTTATTAGTTCTGTTGCATCATGCTCCAATTTGTGGACCCTTAGTATGGATGCGGGCACTGGATTCACTTCTCAAGTCTATAAGTTGTCACCATTTTTCCTTCACAATGAATGGATCGTGGACCAATGAGAGAGAAACTACTACATTACCCCGCTTGTTGGAGCTACCAATGAGAATTCTCTTGTGGTGATGTCAAAGGGCACCTAATACATGCAGCAATCTTACAAAGTAAGTGAATCTTTCCTCTCCAAATGGATAAGCAAGATGTCACGCCCGCCCTTCCGGGACCCTAAATGTCCGGAGAGGCGGCGCGTGACGCGACCGTACATACATTACATACAGCGGAAGACTTTATACCTACTTCTTAATTCTCACAGCGGAAGACTTTAGACATACTTCTTAATACTTTTTTTTTTCTTTTAAACGTAAACCTGCGTTAACACATATATACATATATATATACATACTTCTTCTTCTTAGCATAGAGTATGCTTCATAGCGTGGATAGATACTTCTTCTTACTTCTTCTTTACTTCTTCTTCTTAACATAGAGCATGCATCATATATGTAGATACTTAGTGCTTAGTAAATTCATAACATCATCGTCATAAGGAGACATAAGTGAGGACATGAATAGACATCTTTATCATAGGTAAACATGTTTAGACCTAACGGATCTTCTCCACCATGCCACTACCACACACATTGGCCCCTCCTGCTGCTCCCTTTAGTTTATCCATCCCTTACCCTTATCTGCAGTACGAGGGAAAGATAAACTATAAGCACATAGGCTTAGTAAGATCCTGTCCTACTCACTAAAACCATACATTATCATTAATCATGGCATGCAGCATTCACAACATAGAAGCAATATAACATGTAACATACTTGGTGTCATCAACCTAACATGTAGCATAAGTAACGTAAGTAAAATATAGCATGGATCATCGTATCATCAAACATAACTTGTAATGTATCTAACGTAAACATGTAAACATTCATAGCATATCATAAAGCATAACTTCCATAACGTATCTAACGTAAGCATGTAAACATTCATAACATATCATAAAGCATAACTTTCATAACGTATAACTTGACATCAGGGCATATCGTTGAACATAACATGTAACTTAACAATCATGGCATACATATGCAAGATGCTTTTGAAAATATATATACTAGGTACGTAAATATAAATCTCAACATATTTGGGCCCGGCATTGTACCACTTCTTCATTATCATAGCGCGCATCCCTAAATAGGCCCGAGGTAGCAAATCTCGAACCTAATAGGTTTCTAGGCCCGAGTCTTATTCCATCGACCTAGGGGCAATCGTCATAGCGTAGAAGCCCATCCTAGGCCCGAGTCTTACTCCATCGACCTAAGGCATCTTGGAGCCCATCCCGTACTAGGCCCGAATCTTATTCCATCGACCTAGGGGCAATCATACATAGAAGCCCATCCTAGGCCCGAGTCTTATTCCATCGACCTAGGGCATCTTAGGAGCCCATCCCTTCTTTGGACCTTGTTAAGGTCTTGGTACAAGCCATGCAGAAAGTAAAATACTTATATGCTTATTTTACAACATAGCTTGTTTCTTTAACATAGCATAGCATACTTCATTTCATAACGCATCATGCTTCATTTCATTCACATAGCATAGCATACTTCATGTCATAACATCTTAGCTTATTTCATTAACATAGCATAGCATACTTCATTTCATATACATCATGCTTCATTTCATTCACATGACATGGCATAATTCATTTCATACACATCATGCTTCATTTCATTTTCATGACATGGCATACTTCATGTTATAACAACATATCCTATTTCATTAACATAGCATGGCATACTTTATTTCATAACAACATAACTTATTTCATTAACATAGCATGGCATACTTTATTTCATAACAACATAACTTATTTCATTAACATAGCATGGCATGCTTCATTTCATAACAACCTAACTTATTTCTTTAACATAGCATGGCATGCTTCATTTCATAACAACATAACTTATTTCATTTTCATAGCATGGCATACTTCATTTCATAACAACACATCCTATTTCATTAACATAGCATGGCATACTTCATTTCCTAACAACATAACTTATTTCATTAACATAGCATGGCATGCTTCATTTCATAACAACCTAACTTATTTCTTTAACATAGCATGGCATACTTCATTTCATAACAACATAACTTATTCCATTAACATAGCATAGCATACAATTCATGGTATGGACTTCATTGTACCCTAAAGACCCAAGGTGGCCGAATGGTCCAACCCTATGGTGGGGTTTGGCCGAATAGGTCTTGTTGTTCCTTAGGGTTAGCTTTTTGTTCTAATCCATTTTAAACCCTAAAATCATCATCTAGTTCCCATAGTATGGCATGGAACTTCATTGAAACCCTAAAATATGGTTTGGCCGAATAGAACTATAGTGTTCCTTAGGGCTAGCTTTGGTTCTAACCCACTTTAAACCCTAAAATCATCATCTAGTTCCCATAGTATGGCATGGAACTTCATTGAAACCCTAAAATATGGTTTGGCCGAATAGAACTATAGTGTTCCTTAGGGCTAGCTTTGGTTCTAACCCACTTTAAACCCTAAAATCATCATCTAGTTCCCATAGTATGGCATGGAACTTCATTGAAACCCTAAAATAGGGTTTGGCCGAATAGAACTAAAGTGTTCATTAGGGTTAGCTTTTGTTCTAACCCACTTTAAACCCTAACATCATGATCTAGTTATAAACATAGCATAAACATAGCATAGAGCTTCTTTGAGACCCTAGTTCATGACTTGGCCGAATGGGTCATGGAGGCCTCTAGGGTTAGATCTTTACCCTAATCCCTATAACATGCTAACATCATCACTTGCAAGCAAAAACAAGATATAACTTCCATAAAACACTAACAAAACTCATGTTGGCCGAATGGTTCATAGGGTTTCCTAGGTTTAACTTTTGACCTAATCCATTTTAAGCCCTATCATCATCATCTAATTACAAAAGCATGGCATACAACTTCATGGAAACCCTAGATCATATCTTGGCCGAAAATAACTATATAGATTTCTTTTATAAAACGTCAACCGAAGCTACTCGATGCGGTGAGGGATACTTACATCCTTCGGCGTTGCTTTTGGTGGAGAAGACAACCTAAAGAACCAACCTAGCCCTAGCTTTCTTGCTTGGATGAGGCTCGGCCACAAGAGGGAAATGGAGAGGGAAGCCTTGGAATTTCGGTGAGAAGAGGAAGAGAAGAAGAGAGGAAGTAAACAATTTCAATCTTCCCTCTTCTTTATAAAGGGGGGAGGAAGAGAAGTTCCTCTTTTCCTTTTCTATGCCTCTTCATTTACCCTTAGTTCCATTTATCTATAGTTCCCCCCCTTTCCTTAATCATACAATCCTATTGGGCTTATGGTTAGTGGGTACATCTATAGGGCTTGGCTATCTCTAGAGGTCTGGAGTTCAATTCCTAGGTCTTGTATCCATTTTTGGCTTATTTTCTTTTGTTTTGGAAAAAGGCCTACATAAAGCCCATTATCATCAAGCCAAAAATTCTTGTAAAATTGCTAGGAATTTTACGGGCGTTACACAAGAAGTGGAAAGAAGGATTTCATGTTTCATCAATGGCAACAGCTGGATCTTGATTGGGTATTGTCATGTCACGCAATGCTAGTTTTAGCGATCAGGTTGTTGAATTGGACTTTTTGAACTGTTTGTTTGGCTTCGATGTTTTGTAGCCTATTTTGATATAGTTTACTTTTTTCATCGATGTTGGAGTTGTAGTTAGTCGTGTATTTATTCACATCTATTTGTGAATTTGTATGAACACATCTGTATGCAAAAAAAAAAATTAAAAAAAATTGCAATGTGCTTTGCTAAGAAGCTACAATTTTTGGTTTTGATTGTAATTTGGACAAAGCCAGTTGATCCTGAAGATCCAATTCTAAAGTTTCCAAATGTTATAATCTCACCCCATATTGTTGGTGTCACTAAGCATTCTTACAGAGCAATGGCTAAGGTTGTGGCCCATTGGAATGGATTGTATATGCTATTAAGTGATATTTTCTTGGATAATTAACGGAAATATCTTCCTTCACACCACTATTGAAACTCATCAGGTTTATTCTTCCAAATCTCCTATTGTTCCCTGTTCATTGTAACTTTGTCTTGTACCTCTTTTTGTTCTTCATCTACATTATACTTGTGATCTCATTCTGATTCTTGATAAATTCTTTTGATTCATGTATGAGATGTATTGAAAGCAGTGGAGAAGTAGCTGATGAGCAAGCATATGATAGTGCAAGATCACATGTTGTTTTGAGTGCGCTCCACTTTTACATTTATTATGTGAGCACCAATGCATTTATCCACCTTGGGAGGTTTTGTATTAGGCTTGATCTATTTGATTTGATTGGAAATCATCATACATGTTGACTATTATAGGAGTAGGATCTGTGAATACCTTGAATCTGTATCGATTTGGTGATCCTAAGTAACTAATTTTTTCTATCTTTGAATTATTGATCTGGGTATTGTTTGGGGAATGAGTTAGTTAGTTGTTTTCTTTATTTCCATTATTGCTCGGGGCGCACAAAAATAAGTGTGGGGGAATTTAATAGTTTCATTTTATTGTGCTATTTTGACTCATGGATTGGATATTTTAGGCTCTTTTATGTGGTTAATTATTGTTATTCATCATATTTCACATATTGGAGTTATTTGAGATTAATTGTGTAATTCTTATAATTTCAGAACTATTTCTCATAAGTTTGAATGTGATCTTGTAGGAAACACAAAAAGGGTCTAAATGGAGTGATCGGAGCCATCCATCTATATTTGGAGTAATCACAACCGTTGGATGGATCAACCCTAATAGTTGATCAAAGAATTAAACCCAAGCTTTAATCAATGGTTGGGATTTGATGGGCAAAGAGATCAGATGGAGATTGTCAAGCAACTTAAATGGCTCTTTTCTCTGCACACAAAAAGAATGCGTTGTGATTTCTCTTCTTCCCCAAATTGCGCGAGCGGCGATCTTCATAGCATAGCGGTGGCGATGAGTTCGAGCAGCCCAGCGAGCGGCGATCTTCCTTCTCCCATCCAACCGAAGGTCTATGTTTCTAGTGAGGCTTGGCGACGGGAATCGGCAACACAACTTCAGTAAGCAGAGGCGGTCCATTCTTCTTCACTGGTGAGCTTCACGCACTTGGCCATCGGAGCTGAGATGCACCTCAGCTGGACATGGTTCGGAAGACTGAGGTCATTTTCTAGCTATCGTGGTTTGGCAGCATCTATTTTCCAGCTCTGGCAGCATTTCATTTCCAATTCCAGCGGCAATTTCTTCACTCCATCGCAGGTGAAAAGCATCTGACGCCACTGCTCCAGCTTCACCCCTTTCTGCAGCCGATGGTACCTAGTGGTAGCTTCTTTCTTCATAGCAAGCATGGCAGTCCTCATCCCCATTCAACCCTTGCCGGAGGGATTTTTTGACATGGGATTCGCCTCATCGACAACCGTTAGGAGGTTGTTCAGCGTCGTCGCCATCCGCCGGGAAGGGCGGTTCCTTCTCTGGGTGTTGTGGACTGTGAGTTAATTTTTATCTTGGAGTTTAATTTGTAGTTTTAATTTGGAGTTTAATTTGTAGTTCAATTTGTAGTTCATGAATTGATCTGGTTATTGCTGATTATTGTTGGTTAATTGCAAACTTAGCTTAATTATTCCTTAGCTTAATTGTTCATTAGCTTCATTGGTCATGTTCATTAGCTTGATTTTTTGCATGGTTATTGTCATGTCCATTAATTAGAATTGTTTAATTATTATATCATATAGTGACAATACAGTGCATGGTTGAATTGCTTATGCATGATAGGTTAGCTTTCAATTAATTGCCTTAATAGATTGTAGGAACCCTCAGTTTTTGCTATTGTTTAGAAACAAACGTCCAACCATTAGATTCACATGAGAGACGACCCGAGTTACCCTATACTGCATTAGTTAGGGGGTTCAGTAATTAATTTGTAATGGTGGTACAACACGTGCTTATTCAATAGCTTGTAAAGCTATATGTATATATGGGCATACCTATAAGTTGGGGTCGCCATGATATTTGGATCAAGATGAGATCATTTGGAAATTGATGATCGAAGTAACGGCACCCACCATTTACTATACTTGTTTGGAGTCAGATTAGAATTTATATATTAAATTCTGGATTAGACATTGGGAATGTCTAGATCGAAATCTGTACGATGTTGATTTGAGGAAAATATACACTCTCTATTGGTAAAGAGGATAACATCGTAGCATGTGATTCATACCACATATGATAAAAAATAATAAGGGTAGTAGGAGTATGGATCTCTTCTTCTCTACTATGTGAGCCCTGTTAGATTATATGTTGATTATAGTATTTGTCCTAAGTGACTATTTAGTTGTCTACTTGAAGTTTTAATTAGGGTCTGCTACTTTAGCATGTAAACCTATGACTATGGATGATTCGGTCTATGGAACATGACTAGGAAAGTGACTGATTAAAATGAATGGATTCGAGCTAAAAAGGAGGATTAAATAGATTTATATCTTTTGATTTTATTCATTGGTCGATCCATTTCTAATATGTATAGAAATGATTGTGGATATTGAGAATATGAAATATGATCTTGACATGATGGAATTATGAGGGATTAGAGATGTTCATATTGATGTAAATGAAGATTATTTAATCTGGATAAATAGAAAGATATAGATGTATCCAGGAAAATGGTTATGTACCACTAGGAGAACGGTTATATACCACCTGGAGAATGATTGTGTGTCACCTGGATAATGACTATATGTCATTCAGAGAATGATTATGTATCATTTGGTGAGTGGCTAAGTTAGGTTTAATAACTTTTCTTAGCATTGATTGTTCAGTGAGTAGCTATGTAAAGTATAACAACTTTCTTAGCACTGATTGCTTAGTATGTTTGCTGTCGCACAAATCATTTTTCCTAAGTATGAATTGGATGTTCTATTTGTTGATGCAACAAGCCCCGGGTCAATGTTGACCAAACTCGAGTGGGACTTGAGTAGTATTTTGATGTTTTACAATGGATTTGACCATTGTTTGACAATATGGTTTGACCATATGTTGACCATATGACTAGTGAATGATTGGGATATCAAAAGTCATATGGGGGAGATTATTTGGGGGAGATTGTTGGAGCAATCAAACTCGGAAGTCCAAGTTTGGATACTTGGCATGAAAAGTCCAAGCATGGTCTTGGCAATTGGAAAGTCCAAGAATGGTCTTGGCATGGAAAGTCCAAGAATGGTCTTAGCAAGGAAAGTCCAAGTCATGGGTACTTGGCAATGGTAAAGTCTAAAGGTATAGTTTTGGCAGCATAAGTCCAAGCATGTAGTCTTGGCGGTGTAAATTCCAAATGAACTTTGGCAATTGGAAAGTCCAAGGGTAGGTTTGGCGGCGTAAAGTCCAAGGGTGGGTCTTGGCGGCATAAGTCCAAATGGATTTTGGCTATGTGAAAGTCCAAGAGTGTAGGTTTGGCAACGTAAAGTCTGAGCAAGGAGTCTTGACAGTATAAGTCCAAATGAACCTTGGCAAAGGACCCGGTTAGCATGACATAGCTGATGGAAACACCTGAAGGCTAACGTGAAGGATGAAGATGTTGGATCGAAGCGGATCGCTAGAGGGGGGGTGAATAGCGATAAAACCTTTTTTTTGTTCGTTCATTAAAACTCGAGTAGATAATTAATTTGTAGCGGAAAGATAAGCAATAAATAAAATGAGACAAATATTTTTACTTGGTTCGTAGCCTTCGTCTACTACTCCAAGGCCCTAGTGATCCTTGATCACGCACGGAGGGCAATTCACTAAAAACACTCCTCCTCGTTGGAGGTAGGAGTTTGACGATTACAAAAAAAAACTTCGAAAGAAAAGATAGAGAGACAAACCCTCTCTTCTATTAATGTAAAGTGCAACGATAGAAAACCTCGATTAATAAAAGGAATTGCAATATTTAAAGAGATGACAAATTAAAATATCAACAACTAAAGAGTAGAAACTAAGCTAGGTGTGTGTGACACTTAAATCGAGAGTCGGAGAATCGCGGAGTTGCAAAGGTTTTTGAGCACTTAGAGATGATGAAAAACCCTAGGAGAAGCCCTCCTTTTATAGCCTTTAAGCCCCTCATTGAATGGGTCTTCAACCAATAGGAATTGGGAACAAAACTCCTTGAAAAATGGTGATAAAGCTTGACTCCTCGAGGCTGATTTTTGACCATCGGTTGAACTGATTTCTTGGCCGGTTGAACTGATGGCTCAGCAGTTGAACTGATCCTTGGCCGGTTGAACTGATGGCTTAGCAGTTGAACTGATCCTTGGCCGGTTGAACTGATTTTCAGACTTTTCGACTGTAATAAAGAGTTAGCTCGAAATATAAGTGAATTCGACGGCCACTTGCCATCCAATCTCAACATAGACCTTCCATGGGAAGTCTTGGTCGGATCGTCGCCTAAGGATGTCCCCGTATGGAGGACTCGACCTTACTTATGCTCACTCACACGAGCTTACCTCAACATTTACCTTTGAAGCCTTGCTTTCGGTCTCCACCTGATTCCTTCGGCTCCCTCCGAAGTCCTCCCGGTGTTGCCCGACCACTACGGTTCTCTCCGAGTGTCGCTGACCTTCGGCTTAGCTTAGCATTTCTGCATACTTGATTCAGCTCGTGAGATAATGACATGAGCTTAACTTTGTATCATTTGCTATAATCAAAACTCAGGTTCGACTTAGGTGCCTACTGCACCAACAGAAGAGTCATGGACTCGAGGGATCCAAGAGGCGTGAGGCTGATGAACATGGCTAGAAGGCTTAGATCTAGACTATGGGTGGGTATCAAGTATGAGGAGATCATTCTTGAGTTAAATCTCATGTTTGAGGTTTACTAGTCGACTTAGATTATGGACCAATCGACTAGCTGAGTGTTTGACACTCGAGAGCCTAGTCAACTCGGAGCAGTCGACTAGGCTTATGACCAGTCGACTGGTCGAGAAGTCGATTGAGGCTCGACTGCTCAGCTGAGGTCGTGACAGTTGACTGCCATATATAGATAGTCGACTGGCCTTGAGCAATCGACTGATGGCACTGTAGCAGTCCACAGATTCTTGTATAGTCAACTGACCAGTCGACTACTAGTAAGGGTAGCCAACTTCTGGTGTATCTGTTGGACAGATTCCAATGTGGATGGAGTCATTGTGAGACAA
Source organism: Wurfbainia villosa (assembly GCA_025175895.1). NCBI lineage: Eukaryota > Viridiplantae > Streptophyta > Magnoliopsida > Zingiberales > Zingiberaceae > Wurfbainia > Wurfbainia villosa. Next base: position 9,170,990 of record CM045998.1, on the reverse strand, counting down.
CGGATAGGTGAGCAACTGACTGGTGCCTTTTTGGCAGTTGACTGCTAGGCGAAAATCTAGCCTGAGTCATGCTTTAAAAGGAGCTCGATGGGAGAAGGAGAAGTTTCCGGTTCTTGAGGGATTTGAAGGGGAATAATTGCTTCTTTCCAAACCTTCAAAGTCATTCAAAGCAACCAAAAGATCAAGCATCTAAAAGCTCACTTGTAAAGTGTTGTAATTTCATTTCTTTCATTTGCTTGTATTTTTTATTGATTCTTATTGTTATAAGAACTTTGTACGAAGTTTCTCCACCTCCGATGTCATAATGAGAAGGAGAAGTTTGAAAGTGGTGGTGTGCACACTAGAGCTCGGTCGTGGAGTAGGAACCCTAGTTTTGAAACACATAAAATTTGTGTGTTCGTGTTTGTTGTCTTTTGTTTTTGTTTATACTTGTATATTTGTTTCCACTGCACATACTAATGATTGTAGCCGAGCACGACACGATCAAGCAAAGAAATCATGAAAATCGCTATTCACCTCCCTCTAGCGTGGTCATCGATTCCTCTACCATAGGTATCAGAGCAAGATTGCTCTTCAAGGATTAACAACTGAGGGAGCAAAATGCTAGATGAGTATCTAGAAGAAAATGGAGTTCCAAGAAAAAATTGGGTGATGACATCACGGTTCCACTTACCTTCGACCGCGAAAATTTCACATATTGGAAAGGTAGAATGATGTATTTTCTTATGTGTGAATTTGAAAATTGGTTTAGTGTGGAAGTAGGATTTGAAGCTCCAACGAACAAGAAAGAAAAAGTTCTCAAGAAGAAGAAATGAACGGAGGAGCAAGTCCAAAAATTTAAGACCAACAATAAGGTAACAAAGATGTTAGTAAATTTGTTACCTAACGATATTTTGTGCAAGATAGGAGAGTTTAGGAACGCTAAGGATCTATAGAGCAAGCTAGCCAAGATTCATGAAGAACTATCCATAGCTCAAGTAGTGGAGTGCTCATCCTCTCAAGCTCAAGAAGAAAGAACATCATCATCCCAAGAACTTGAGGATTCGGAATTTGAGAGGTACTCAACATCTGAAGAAGAAATTGAGGAAGCTTCCACCTCTAGGATTGAGGGGGAGGAGAGACAATTTGCACCGGAGCAAAATGAAGAGGAACCCTCTACCTCCAGAAGAAATGAAGAAGAAATCCACCATTCCCTTACGGAGTAAGAAGGTAACTCAAGCATGCTAAATAAAAATAAAAATCACATATGTTTTGAGTGTAGGGAGAAAGGACATTACAAGAGTAAGTGTCCAAAAAGAGTCAAGAAAATGACTCAAGTGCCCAAGGGGAAGGAGAAGGCCAAGGAGGTCGGTACCCCGATCCGCAAGAGCAAGGAGCATATTGTATGTTTCAAGTGCAACCAAAGAGGGCATTACCGAAGCCAATGTATGATGGGGAGTCACCCTAGGAAGGACAAGGGAGAGAGCTCAAAAGTAGGGGGAGCTTCTAAGGCTAAGGTAACAGTTAATAATGCACTTTCAAATTCTAAGATTAGGAAGCATGCTAGAAATTCACTTGCAATTGTTCATGACCATAAGAAGTATACTAATAGTAAGTCTAAGGATCAATCTAGTAATAAATACTTTTGTCTAGGTGCAAAATCTTGTGAATTTAGGCCTAAGGATAACCCTAAGACTACTCTATCCAATGATAAGAAGAACCTAGGCATTAACCCCAAGAAATCTAGACACATGCCTAGGAAGAAATATGTCCAAGGAATTAATGGAAAATCAAAATTGGACATATTAGAGGTAGAAAACCAAGCCTTAAGATCAAGGCTTGAAAAATTAGAAAAGACCCTTTAGATTGTGACAAATTCAACTAAATGGTCTAGGAGTTAAAATTTAGGGTCTATGAGGCAAGATTGCATAAGGACAAGAAAGATTTGGGTCACAAGCCTATGTCCAAAAAGGTAATGTCATCCTACCATAGTGTTCCATTTGACTATGGAACCAACACTAGGTTTAGGAGTGTAAGGTCACAAGGGAAGTCATCCCTAGAGCTGACCTTAGGAAGACCGAAGTGACTAAGGCCTCTAAAAGGTCTAAGAAAGTCACTAGCAAGGTTACAAGGGGAGTTACCCCTAGAGTTAACCTTGAGAAGACCCAAATGACCAAGGCTTCAAAGCCTAGGAGGGTCATTAGGAAGATAGTTAGGGAAGTCATTCCTAGTGAATACTTTGTTAACCCAAGGAGCTCCAATAGGTATTGGGTTCTTAAGAGTGTAATTCCATCACGCTAGATGGGTTTAGGGTGTACCAACCTTGAATGGACAGGTAGTTAACCTAACTATGATAAAGGTGGCACTTTAGGACTTTTTCGGAGTATTGTAATTCTTTGAAAATGAGTTTAGATTTTAATCCTAAAAGATTTTAGGATGTACCAATAGGATTTAAGAAGGTTGAAAAGTAATCAAATTGGCACAAGATAGGTTAGAGTCAATGGTGTGCCATTTTAGGTGTTTGACACACTTGGGTAATTGATGCATTATGGAAAAATTAGGGTTTAATCCTATTAAATGTCAATTAGGCTTGAAATCTAGATATTCTTATACTTTTATATTTTATTTGTCATGCTTTCTTTGCCATATGTCATGTCATGACATCATATTTCATTTGATAATATAAAATGTTATGAAAATGCTAAGTTAATATGTCATGTTTGTATTTAAGTTTATATTTATGCCATGACATCATGATTATTGGCAAATGTTTTAAATTATGCAATCATTATATGTCATGATCATATTTCATGCATTAAGGTTAATAAAAATGAAATTAAAAACAATGACATGATTTGAAACCCCATGATAAAGGAATCAAATAGAGTTGCCAAGATAAATTGCATGAGACCCTAGATTAGGGAAGAACAAAAACCCACATCTCATAAAAATATTAAATTGATATGTGTGTGTATTGATACACCCTAGACATATGTGAGATGTTAGAAAAATGAGTTAAGTTCAAGGTGCATAGTTCTTGTATCTAGATGAACTCAAACTCATAATATGACATTAATGAATCATAAGGAAAGCTAATGTACAAGTCATATACATCTAGCCCATAGACTATGGTTCAAAATAATATTTTTAAATCATTTTAGAAAATCTTGGTGAAGTCTATTTTTTGATAGCAATCACATTGAACAAGTTGACACAAAGTTAGGCAAAAACATTGAAGTTTTCAATAGTTTTAAACTTTGTATCAATTTTGTAATTTAATGAGTATTTTAATTTAAAATTATTTTTCACCCATTGTATTTTATGTAAATAATGTATGCATGAATTTTCAAGATTTTTCAAAATACATATATTTACTTGTGATTTATCAAAACTCAATTTTAAAGTCTGATTTTTTCAACTGCCACCTTGGGCAATTGACTGATAATAGTGTAGTCAACTGATTTTTTATTTTAGTCGACTGTCATGTCTGATATGGGTTGAACAAGATTTATTTATCCATTTATCAACAATGTTAGGCTACCCTAACGTCTTCTAATCCTAGGATATGCTTTGGAAAGTATTGAAAGGGTGAAATAATCATTGTAAATAATTAGGAGAGTATTTAGGGTGAAAATTGAGCTTGTAAGGGTTGTGAAAGTTCAATGTTGAACTTTTACCCTTAATTTTGATTTGTTAGATTACCTATAGGCTTAGGAACCCTCCAATGACATTGTTGGTGCAATGGTCAAGGGGGAGCAAGCCTTTAGGGGGAGTGCATCTATCAAGGGATGATGGATGTCATTTTGACCAAGGGCAGAGAAATGAAGGTTTGATAAATTTTCATTATGGATTACCTCGCATTTAGTGATATGGGATTTATCACTAGGAAGAGTGAAGGCATCCAAGATGTTTTTAAACCAAGGGGAGAATGTAGGATCTCTTTGATAGATGAGGCATTGAAAATCTCAGTAGTCTTTTTTATGTATGCCAAAGGGAAAGAAGTGAGATTTAAGTTATGTAAACCTTCACTATGCTTTAGTATTGGAAGAGTTAAGTTTGGATTATTATTAGCCTAAATTAAAGGTATTGTTAAATATCAAAAAGGGAGAGATTATTCATGCAACAAGCCCCGGGTCAATGTTGACCAAACTCGAGTGGGACTCGAGTAGTATTTTGATGTTTGACAATCGGTTGACAATAGGTTTGCCCATTGTTTGATAATATGATTTGACCATATGTTGACCATATGACTAGTGGATGATTGAGATATCCAAAGTCACATAGGGAAGATTGTTGGAGCAATTAACCTCGGAAGTCCAAATTTGGATACTTTGCATGGAAAGTCCAAGCATGGTCTTGGCAATTGGAAAGTCCAAGAATGGTCTTGGCAAAGAAAGTCCAAGTCATGAGTACTTGGCAATGGTAAAGTCCAAAGGTATAGTCTTGACAGTATAAGTCAAGCATGTAGTCTTGGCGACGTAAAGTCCAAGTAAACTTTGGCAATTGGGAAGTTCAAGGATAGGTTTAGTGGCGTAAAGTCCAAGCATGGGTCTTGGCGGCGTAAATCCAAATGGATTTTGGCAATGTGAAAATCCAAGGGTGTAGGTTTGGCAGCGTAAAAGTCGAGCATAGAGTCTTGGCAGCATAAGTCTAAATGAACTCTACAAAGGACCCAGTTAGCATGACATAGCCGATGAAAGCACTTGAAAACTAACGCGAATGATGAAGAGTCGCGGACTCGAGGGATCCGAGAGGCGTGAGCCTGATGGAGGTGGCTAGAAGGCTTAGGTCTAGGCTATGGGGGAGTAGCAAGTATGAGGGGATCATACTTGAGTTAAACCTCATATTTGAGGTTTACTAGTCGACTGGGGCTATGGACCAGTCAACTGATCGAGTGTTTAACATTCAGGAGCCTAGTCAACTCGATGCAATCGACTAGGTTTATGATCAATGGTCCGATCGCATGTATGGCCAATGATCGATGTCACTGTAGCAATCCATAGATTTTTGCGTAGTCGACTGGCCAGTCGACTGCTGCCCAGCAGTCGACTGCTGGTATATCTGTTGGCCAGATTTCAACGTGGATGGAGTCATTATGAGGCAACAGATAGGTGAGCAGTCAACTGCTATGCAGAAATCCAGCCTGAGGCATGCTTTAAAAGGAGCTTGATGGGAGAAGGAGAAGCTGCTTGTTTTTGGGGGATTTGTAGGGGAATAGTTGTTGTTTTCCAGACATTCAAAGTCATTCAAAGCAACCAAAAGATCAAGTATATCCAAAAGCTCACTTGTAAAATGTTGTAATTTAATTTCTTTTATTTGCTTGTATTTTTTTGTTGCTTATTATTGTTGTAAGAAATTTGCATGAGGTTTCTCTGCCTCCGGTGTCATACTGAGAAGTAGAAGTTTGATAGTGGTGATGTGCATCACTAGAGCTCAACTAGAGTCAACTGTTGATGTATCCGTTGGGAAAATTCCAATATGGATGGAGTCGTTATGAGACAACGAATAGGTGAGTAGTTGATTGGTGCCTTTTCGCAGTCGACTGCTAGGCAAAAATCCAGCCCGAGACGTGCTTTAAAAGGAGCTCGATTGGAGAAGGAGAAGCTGCCTGTTTTTGAGAGATTTGAAGAGGAATAGTTGTTGCTTTCCTCACCTTCAAAGTGATTCAAAGCAACCAAAAGATCAAGTATGCAAAAGCTCACTTGTAAAGTGTTGTAATTTAATTTCTTTTATTTGCTTGTATTTTTTGTTGCTTCTTATTGTTGTAAGAAATTTGTATGAGGTTTCTCTGCCTCCGGTGTCATACTGAGAAGTAGAAGTTTGATAGTGTTGATGTGCATTACTAGAGCTCAACTAAAGTTCGACTATGGAGTAGGAACCCTAGTTCCAAACCACGTAAAATCTATTGTTCGTGTTTGATGTCTTTCATTCTTGTTTATACTTGTATATTTGTTTCCACTACGCATTACTAATGATTGTAGATGAGCACGACATGATCGAGGGAAGAAATCACAAAAATCGATATTCACCCCCTCAAGCACGGTCACCGATTCTTCTACACTATTAGTTTTTGTGACTATTGATCTTTGTTCTTCTAGTCTTTATGATTATGGACTCCGACTCTATTTAGTCTATATGGCTAAATACCTCTTATTGGTCTATGTGACCATTTTTTTTTGTGGCTTAACTTGGACGAGTGGGAGATGTAGGTAGTTTTTTAACTGCTCACACGTTGGCATGATTGTGCGCACAAAATGCACTTCGTGCTCAGAAGAAGACCCCTTTAAAAGGGGGTGTGTGTCCAAGTTGTATGGCCCAGTGAGAGCAAGGGAGAAAGAGGAGTAAAGGCTGTGAGACCAAGAAGAATCGCAGTGGAAGCTCTAGTGGTGAGATCAAGAGTTGTATGCCAAGAGATTGCCGAGACTTTGTGTCAAGGTCGAAAAACATCCAAGATGCAGTCGGATCTTGGTTCGTAGAATAGTAGGAATCTTCCGATTCTAGGAATTGTAATCTTTCTTTAGATTGTAAACAAAGATCGAAAGATCTATTCTTCTATCACACTCCATCCCCAAAAGTTGTAAGTTTCTTATTTACAATTTTATTTATAGGATTTCATGCAAACTGCTCTGAGTAATTCCTACGATAATTAACGTACTTGTACGCAAGACGCTTCAGTGGTGTTGAGCGCTAGAAGTCGAAGGGTGCTTTAGGAACTCGCACAAATCTAAACATGCAAGTTGGCAAAGAGGTTGAACTATCCATCATTAATTAAACTCTTCAAAGATAAGGAAGATAATAAACTTCATTAGCACAAATGACAAGAAGATGGAGGAATGCATGTCAAACCATGTTAACACTTTATTATATTCAGCGTCATATACTAAGATAAAGCAATTTCTTGCAGACTTCAGATTTGAAAGTGGATCTTTGAGTAACTCTAGACACTTAATTCTAAGGTGTCTCTATCTTTTTCTTTTTTTAATAATTAACTGTGGATTTGCACCGTCGCTTTGTGGGAGACGCGCCGTTCTTGTTGTTCAGTATTTCAGTGACATAATCGATTCTCTCATGCTTTCCCTCACACAAGTCACTTGCATGCTTTCTAATAGATCAGTGTGTCAATAGATTCTTCCGAAGATACGGGAATAATCTGAATTAAAAAAATTTATTAGAAAATAAATTCAAATTTATTGTTAAGATGATATTTTTCTAGTTGAGTAGTTGAACTAGATATGTATTCAAGTTGGTTGAGTACTCGAATTGTTTGAGTGTGAAGTATATATTCGAACGATTGAGTGGTTGAGTTGGCCAAACTAGTTAAGTACCTGAGCTGATTGAGCTATTGAATATTGAACTATCTGAGTGATCAAATACCGAACTAGCTAATTGTGTTATATATATACGGCCGAGAAGAGTGATTAAGCTTCGTATATGTTTAATACATACGTCCGAGAAGAGTGATAAGATGGCAAGACGATACCCATTTTGGGTTGGCTTTTGTATCTATGTTCAATTATTCCACCTAAGGCGGTTCATAAGACCTTACGGAGAGTGGTTCTAGATGGGTTATCATGTATGTTCAATTCAGGCCCCCGAAGTACTTCGTTATATGCGATGGGATTTTTGCACGGGTCGAGTATCGTTATTATGTTTATCATATGTGGAAGAATTATTTCTCTATGAATAATAAAAATTACTCAAGGAAACAAAGTCAAACTCACTCATTTGGAGATGAAATAGAGCTTACATAACCTAGCAAGCCATGCTAAACACTGCCCAGTAAGGCACAGGCGTGCCAATCCAACACAACCCAAAAAAGGGCGTGGCAGAGGACTCCACGGCCTGGTCGTGAAGCCCTCCGTGGATGTCTGGCACGACTAGCTAGGCTATGTTGCGGGCTGCGGCAAAAATAGTTTCACGATTTTAAGTTTTTTTTATTTTCTTGCCTTAATTAAATGTTAATTTAGGCAAATATGATCTAGTAAAGCTCATATAATGCCCTAAAAAAGAAATCTATAAATAAATCTCTTGATGAAAGGTTTAGGGATTTGATTCTTGGTTCGCTCGCTCTCCACCGAAAATTGTTTTGTATCGTTGTCTCCTCCTTCCTCATGTCTAGGTTTGGCTAGCACCGATCGGAGGTGAAATCTTGTTGGCTTAGAAAGTTGTCTCGAGGGATTCCGATGTGGATACTGATAGAGGCAAGGTTTATGAGCCTTGCTCGTGGGTTCGACAGATTCGATAAGAATCTTAAAGGTATAACTTCTCTCCATCTTTCTCTTTTATATATGTATATGTCATGCAAGTGATCTTGGCTCTCAGGGGATGTCTGAGAAGGTATAAGAAAATTATTTTTTTTATTTTCATTATTCAGTTGCGCATACTCGTAAAATCCTCAACAAGTGGCATCAGAGCCACCTTATTTTTGGCATAGTTCATATGTTTAGGTTATTGATTGTGTGTATAATTTGTATTATATGATAATTATGATTGTATATGCATGTAACCAGCTAAAGAAAAAGACCAAGGATGCACCTAGAAGCACCATTGGTGTTGGTCGCATGGCGTGAGATTGGAGCATAGGCGATTCAAGCATTGGAATATGCTACGTGTTATGCGTGCCAAATTCCAGATGGTTGGATGTGCGACCAATGCTTGGCCCGCATACACATTTGGAAACTATTTTCTAATGTGGCCTTGGATTTGGATAATTGGGACTTAGCTTTTCCTTTTAACAAATTTATGACAAACATAGTATGCAATGCATGTAAGTTTGTTTTATGATTATTTGTGTAAGATTGTCATTTAAACGGTTTACAAAACACATATGCTACCTTGTAATTTAGAATCGATAAGGCCTAGTATAACAATGAAATTCCTCATGCAAATATTAGGACTAAAACTTTCATTAATATGGTTGAACTAAAGTTTCGTGTTCAGGTTGTTGGATTTCCTCCAAGCCTAGTATGACATCGAACATGCTCAATTCATTTGGGATTCGATATTCACTTTAGATGGCAAGGACCAGAGTTCAAGTTTCAAGTTTGGGTTATTAGACTCCCTCCAAGCTTGGCTTAAAAATTAGATGTGTTCGGACCATTTAAATTCGATCTAACAATTAATGGGTCGACCTTAACTGAAATCATTGATTTGTTGGACTCCATCCAAGGTCAATGTGGGCATTTGAGTGATTACCAAGTCATGATGGATGCCCGACACGTCATGTCACATCAGCGAAAGGGTTATGGATGGGGGAATTGAAAAACCTCCGAGAACCTTGGTTTTCGTTGATTCCCGGGGTTAAGATTTTTTTTTCTCAAAATTATCCTCCGATTTTTACCCTTTGGACAAAAATATCCCTATCAATTTATTAAATTGCAATCCGACTATACATAAATTATTATAATTAAACCCTAATCGATCGGTCGCGGTCGCAATCGCCATCGCCATTGCCTGCGCCGACGGTCGACCGTCGTTGGTGGTCAGGCGTTCGTCGGTCGGTCACCGCCTACATTAATCCCTGATCGATCGTCAACCGCTGTCGATGCTAATCGTCTGTCGACCGTTGTCAGCGTCGGTCGTGCGGCCGTCGTCGATACCAATTGTCTGTCAATCGTCATCATCGTGAATCGCCAACCTCTACCGTTGGTTGTCGATCGCGCCACTGCTATCAATTGTCAACACAGTTGTCGTAGTTATTACTAGCCGCTCATTGCCATCTCACTAGGTGACGAAGGTGCTCGTCTCGATCAACACGACCGTAAACAAATATGTTTCAGAGTAAATGGAATATTATAATTAAATTAAGAATAATATAATAAAATATTAAATTAAATTATACATTAAAATCTCCAAACAAATAAGTTTTTATTGTATTAATTCGGATTGAATCAAACAACATAAGTTATGTTTCATTTCTCATATTTTAATCACATAATCAAAATTATGTATGATAACTTGAACCAAACACACCCTGATAGACATGGCTGATGTCCGGCAAGGCAGTGAGTTCCGATGCAAGGTTATAACATGCAATGCCACAACAGTGTTGCATCTTTATATAGACGCTGGGACTTGACAGCCGTTGTCCCCGTGGGTATGACGCATCGGTAAGTCAATGGGTAAACTTGCATATGGATAAGGGTCGATTGCGGAGACGGTCTAAAATCTTATCCTGATCTCAAATGACCATCCATTGTCTTACCAATCGCGTCTACGGGTATGACCCTCATGTGATTTACTCCTTCTCAAATCCTAGGCAGTCGAGACGAGGAAACTATTAGATTGACGATTCCAATCTTTGTACAATGGGACTTGATCGGTGTTAGAAGGATCGACAGTGTTAACTCAGAATTACTATTCCGCGTTCACAAGCTTTATTTTGTTTTATTTTCCACAAAATGAATATTAACTTTGGCGATGATTTCTTTCAGTCTTTAGGAATTAAATTTTTCTCTTGTTTTATTCTAGGATTATATATTCACACGTATTGCTTTTGCATGCATGATGATTGATATATATTCATTTTCTCAGAACTAAAAATATTTTTTTTAATTATTTATTACTCCGGCAAAGTCTTTGTTTGATTTATTGCCCTGTGTTTTCTTTTCCAAAATCCCCACTCTCTCTAATTCTCCTTTAAAAATAAAATAAAATTAAAATGATTTTTATAATTATTTATAAACCTTTTTAAAAATTAATAATTTTTAAACAGAATAAAATTACATACAATAACTCTTCTAAGTCTCATATACCGAATTACCCTTTTTTTTAAAAAAAAATTGCCTAACATATTTCAACATTTAGTTAAATTTTAGATTAAAGTGTGTTGAATGGCAAGATAAAATATAAAAAAAGATAACTACTTCTAACGGTTATTTATATAATAGTTTGTACAAATCTAATATTTGCCTTAAGAGCATTTTAGAAGAGTTATTAGGAAACTCCATCATTAAAACTTAATTACGTCTAAATATATATTTATATGTTTTAGGAAAATTATGTGATAACCACTAAATAATAATAAGATACATCACCTTCCTTTTTAGTTTTTTCTTAAAATTTAACTAAATTTTAATAACAAAAATGAATGCAAACGAAATTAACTATCTTCTTGTGATCAATCTGCAGTTCATATAATTAATATATTGCAATCTGTATGAAATGACTATATGAGTTTTATGATTATTTGTTAATCTCGCAGTTTTTCAAACTGAATAAAATAATGTAATTTGCCAAGCTACATTATTAAAAAAAAAAATCAAAGTACGTAGTTTGCTAAGCATACAAAGAGAATTGCACACCACATTATCTTGTCTAAATAGCTTTTATACATCAATTTCCACACATATCTCTCTTCCATGCCTCTAATGGTTCTCCTGTTTTACTTTATAACAGAGAACACAGCTTGCACAACGGTTGAGACCAAGAGGACAGCTGCAACAACCATCGATATCACTAGCCACGGACTGCCACAGTAATTCTGTTTTATATCTGCTACGTACTTGTTTCCGACACTATTGTAGTAGTTGTTCAATTCTTTAAACGTGGATCTCAAGAAGTGTTTACCGTCGACATTAAAGCCGACTCCTTTAACAAGGTTGTTGAAGAAATCTGAGACTTCTTTATCTGCCCCAATGTAGTTCTTGACAATTCCCTTCTTGACGAGCAAAGTAACATCCCCAGGCGTGCTCATGAGCTCTCCCATGAAGAACGCATATGCCGCGAAGTAATTTTCGCCCGTGCACGATTGTTCAAAGGCTATTAAGTTCCGAAAAATAGATCTCGTACTGTCTTCTATTTTCAAGGTTGGGATCATCAATGTTCTTCCGGAGACCAACTGCACATCCAACAAAGAGAACTTAGTCAAAGGATTCAGCTTGAATTTTATGCCAGCCTTATAAAGATCCATCGCGCCACGCCATTTTCGTTCGTGCTCCTCCGTCGGTTCGCTGTTGGAAGAGGAGCTATTGGCCATGTCAGGTTTAAACTTCAGGTGGCAGCAATGGAGCAAGTGGTGAAAACTCTGTGTCGTAGTTATAACCGGATAAGACTTTAGCAGTTTCTCTATGATCCCATCCACCTTTTGTATCAAAGAAAGTGAATCTGCAATTGTTGTTCCTTCGGTGGCGAGGTCATATATTTTCTGGAGCACAATGAAAGGCAATTGATTTTCCAACAGAAGGAGATCACGTCTTATTGAATCATGATACCACAACATTATTATGGAAGAATCAGATTGTTGCTGTTGCAATGGCAATATGCTAAGAAAACCTAAAATGCAGCACCCATCGAGCAAAAGCATTTTTATTTGATCATTTGTTTCTATTTCGATGTCCTCCTCATAGCAACTTTTCACTGTTTGATTCAATCGATCCATTTCCTCTAAGTATTTCTCTAATGGTACTTCTTTGTTCATATTGAGGATCTGTCGAAGGAAATACCACTTGTAATTGTCAGCCGAACTGAGATACCTATGATATGGGCCGAACGACACAAACTGAGGATCATAAGCATTTGTATCTAAACTACGGGTGCTATGTGGAACTCGGTGGATCATTTCTATTTGAACTCCAACTCTTTCCACCAGGCGAGAGATTTCCAATTTCATGTCACCTGCTATCTCTTCGATGTGGCTTCTAATATTTGCCACGCCAGCAGGTAACTCTGTCAAAAATTGAGGATGGTTTGGTAATAGAGTTTTTTTCGACAGAAAATTAAAAGAAGATGCGAAACATGAGAATTTTAATACTAAAACTCTGAGTCTCTCCGTATGTAGGTTAGGATTTCCTGTTCTTGTTTCTCATACATTGTAGTGAAAGATGCATGGAATGAGAATCAAACGATACATTTATAGGATCTAAATATCATCAAAATCACAGCAGTATACGTGTTAATTTTGTCGTCGAAAATGTTCTTGTAAAAACATCGGAATAGTTTCTGCAAGTCCTTGGACGACACCTGTATCTCTCCTTTGATAGAAAGAGGAGAGTAGACTGAAATTCAGCATTAGCTTAAAACCTTAGTCCTTTTTCTTCTTATACAAATCCAGCTCTACAAGAACTATTTTGTCATTAAGCTCGTAACCGGTTAACAATCCATCAATATTAACGAATGGATTAATGAGTTATACATATATAATTCATATCCAATAGTCTAAACCCTCAATTAACAATGTATTAGATTATTTTATAAAGTTTAATTCTTAATGGCAATGTGTGTTATTAATTAACATGTAAACTCACCTATGAGGTTAAATCCAATTAATAATTCCTTACTTGGACGTATATAATACATAATACCTTAATTGAGCTCAACAATGTCAAAATTTTATGGATTAAATATCCCTTAAACAATTGAATCCATTAATTCCATCAATACATGATTAAAGAAGTCGAAGTTAATTACCTCACTTGTAACCAGACTAACAATAATTATAGTACCAACTTTATTAACGATATATATCTGATGTAGATGTGTAGTATAAGAATAATACGAAATATGATATATGTATATACTATTCTCAACTGATCCTTCTTACAATTTAAAAGAGTCTAATCATGTTTATTGATCTTTATATCAAACTACAATAGTAAATTATTATTTCAACTTTAATTTATGACTCAAAATAGAATCTTACATCATAAGTGGCATATACAATCCGTAATAGTAAATTATGATGCCTTTATTTTAGAGATTTAAAACTTTATACATATATATCAATAAATCTAAGTACGTGCAATAAGTCAAAAAAAATGCATATATTCATCAATATAGAGCATTACATCAAATATTGATAAAACCCCTAAATGAGTACTTCAACAAAATGAAGAACCTCACTATTTAGGTATTGATGAAACATCTTAGGTGCTAAGAGTGGATCCGCCAGCATAGAATCTATCCCCATATTTTCTATCATAATCGGATTACTTTGAACTCTCTATTTAATTGCTAAAACTTTATATCGAAGGATTTAGACTTCTAGAAACTACAATTATTCTTAGAATATAGTAATGTAGTTTTATTATCATAGCTGATCTTTAATGTCTATCAATGTCCCCAATTATCTATAATGTTTTGATGAGATTTCGTAGTTATATCCCATAATTGGATGTTTCATAGCAAACTATTAACTCTACTCCTGTTGTGGAAGTGGCTATAAGCGTATGTTCAATATTTTTCATGATATTTCCCCTTCTGGAAACATGAATATATAACTTAAGGTAGATCTCCTAGTATCTAAGCATTGAACAAAATCAGAGTTTAAATATCCAATGATTTTTAGATGACTTGATATCCAATAAGTGAGTATATAATCCTTCATTTTTTGTAAATACCACATAACCCTCTTTATAATTTTCAATACTCTAGTCTAAGGTTACTTAAATATCTATCAAACATCTCCACTATCATGAGCAAACTTATAAAGGGGCAAGGGGGGTCGACGGCAGTAACCCCGATGGGTTCAAGAGTTGGGTTATAGTGTTCATCGGAGAAGAAGATGGATGGTGAAAGTATTGTACATTTCTCATTCACTTTGCAATCCAATTTGATCAGATGATGAAGAAGCCATCGCACGGCTTATGTCACGTGATTCGTGTGGGAAAATGAAGATGCACAGTAACTATGTCCCAAGCAAGCACAGTAAATTCCGATCGCGATCCAACCGACATCGGAGTCCAATTGGATCACCGTCGGATTCTGATCGATCGGAATTGGCCGTAATTGCAATTGCGGTATTGGCGGTTGTAATTCGGTCGGCTTCCAGCCAAAATTCGGCTACAATCCGACCGTGGTTCGGTCGGACGGTCAATTGGATGGCGATAGCGATCCCGACGGATTCAAGGGTTGGGCTATAGTGCTCATCGGAGAAGACGATTTGGGTGGAGCACTGTGCATTTCTCATTTACTGTGCAATCCCATGAATCAAATGGTGATTGAACGGTGGAGAAACTGTCGTGCATGTGACGCGCAGTGATCGTTGCACAATATAAACTCTATATATATATATACCTAAAAAATTTCAACAATAACAACATAAATTTCTTTAATGGCATGCCCTTTGTTATCGAGCTACTTGACATGAAATAGCCCGGTGTTATCCGCGATGCAATGTAACACTTGCTATCAGCCTTCATCCAACTAAATGATGTATGACAACTGCAATCGCCTATAGTTCAGGTGCAATGACAGTATCGTTGAAAATAAATGGAAGAGAACCTCGAAAAAGTTAAGAATATCTCAACTAGCAGCCTCCTGTCATCCGTCCCAGGGTTGCGGTGAGAGAGAGGGTAAATCACGAGGGAGGACTTTGTCCCTGGACACGATGGCAAGACAGAGAAGGATCATCTGACGCCAGAGGAGATTTTAATCCCCTCATTCGGAATCGATCTCAGTCCGTTTCCAAAACGATCACTCTATTTTACCATCGCGCCATCCCGAGGGGACAAATGGAAGACAACCTCGATCAACAGACACATTGACTGCCCCCACCTAGCATGCGTACGTTGGTTGGGCAATCAACGGTGGTCTAAGATCATTGGCTTCCAACATTCATCATCAGCAGGTCAATAGAGCAAGAGACCGAACGGATTAAAGGGGCGTGCTTCATCTTGAGATAGCCAGCGGAAAGTCTCCTCGAGTCAAAGTCTCCTAGTGTACAATGTGACTTTCAATAATTGATCGTCCCAAAGGGCCCCACCACAGGTGCGGTCAATTCCTAGCCAAATTACGAGCCTTCCTCATGGCTCATGATCACTACCTCCCCCGGCTACAATGTCAGCTATCCATGGTGTGGGATCAAGGATCGTATTTTGTGGAGGCCAAACAGTATATTTTTTGGCCTCTAAAAATTGCCAAATCGCTGTCCTCCTTCCGACAACGATCTTGCCCACGCAACCATCTCTTTTTCCTCATCAATTTGCAAACACAAACAACAAATTACCTCCCTCGCTCTGCCCCTTCAAGCGAAGCCCCTATCCTCTAGTTTTGATGGGAATTTGCAAAGAGAAAATTTATAGGCAGGCGGGGGTATGCGCTTACTTTCTTCTACTACCCCGAGAGTATTGGCCAGTCCTTGATCCGCGGAAGCCTCAGACACAACCGTCCAAGATAAACCTGATCCAAGATGAACGAACAATAGTATCTTAAAGTATAATAGTCGAGAATAAATTTAAAGAAACTGCAAATTGAGATCATGCACCTGAAGTGTCAAAATCGCTTTCGAGATCCGAGAGCCCAGGAAAAAGGTGTAGCTTCGGCTTCTCCAGCAGTTTGCGGAGGTCTTCTTTCCCCATGCCTGCATGCACTTGGTGCCCTGCCGGTGAATGGCTCTGCTTCACCAGCTTCTGTATGATTGATCAATCATATAGATGGATATGAGATGGGAAAGTACTATCGGACAAAATGTGGCAAAGGCAAGGAAAGCAATTTAAATTTAAAAGTATAAATTAAATCAGACTTATCTATTGAGAAGTTTGAACTGATAATTTTAAATTATCGGCCTTGAAGATTAGGCTTAGTGTTGAGCTGTCAAGTCTGAGTGACTGAGTATCGAGTGGTCGAGTGTCGAGCTCTGAGTGATCGAGTGGCCGAATGTTGACCGTCGAGTGGTTGAGTGTCGAAGTTGCCAAGCATTCGAGTCATTGATTCCTAGCAGATTGCTCAAGTCGTTGAGGGCAAGGGTCGAGTGCCCGAGTCACCAAGGCTAAGTGTCGAATGATCGAGTTACCAAAATCTTGTGCTAAGGTCGAGTGCTCCAATAATTTAACTAAGCAATCAGTTCTCCAATTCAGATTTCTTTAAGTTAAGCTAACCAATAAGCCCAAACTTAACTCTTCCAATGTCAAAGCATAGTAAAAATTTACCTAACTTAAACCTCACTTCTCCCAGCCCCCTTTGGTACACATCAAAAAGTCCACCAAGAGTATTCATATCTCATATCCCAATGAGGTCTTACATTCTCCTCCTTTATTCAAAAACATCTAGGATGCCTTCACTCTTTATAGTATAAGTCTCATATGACCCTTTATGTCTCCCCCTTTGAGAAATACTCATCCATCATTCTTGATGGATAACTTTTCCCTAAAGGCTTACTCCCCTTGATCATTGCATCAATAATATCTTTGGAGAGTTCCTAAGCCAATAGAAACCTTAAACCATCGAAAATAAGGATAAAAGTTCAAACTTGAACTTCAACCTCCCTTAAAATTCAATACTTCACCCTAAACACCTCTCCTAATCATTTTCAATGATATTTTACCCTTCTCATGCTTTCCAAAGCATATCCTAAGGTTAGGAGATGTTAGAGTACCTAGGGATGGCTGAAAATAGGCTAAACAAATCTTGTTTACCCGAAAATCAGACCCACGGTTGACTGAAATCAGAATTCAGTCGATTGCACCACCATCAACAGACTGCCC
Source organism: Wurfbainia villosa (assembly GCA_025175895.1). Taxonomy (NCBI): domain Eukaryota; kingdom Viridiplantae; phylum Streptophyta; class Magnoliopsida; order Zingiberales; family Zingiberaceae; genus Wurfbainia; species Wurfbainia villosa. Next base: position 9,153,591 of record CM045998.1, on the reverse strand, counting down.
AAAGCGACAGTCGATTGATTTCTGTAAGTTCTGAAATCAAATGAATTTCAATGAAATTCAAAAAATGCATAAGTAATTCTAGAAAATTCGAAAAATCATAAAACATCTTGAGTATATTGCTTATGCTAAATACAATGGGTGAAAAATAGTTTTATAATAAAATATCCATTAAATTATGAGATTGATACAAAGTTCAAAACCAATGATAACTTCAATATTTTGAGTCTACTTTGTATCAACTTCATCAATGGTGATTGCTATCAAAAGATAGACTTCACCAAGATTTTTCAAAATGATTTTGAAATGATTTTAAAACCTTATTTTGAACCATAGTCTATGGGTTGAATGTGCATGCATGACTTGTACATTAGTTTTTCTCATGATTCAGTCATGGTATATTATGAGTTGGAGTTCATCTAGATGCAAGAACTATGCACCTTGAACTTAACCTATTTTTCTAACATCTCATATATGTCTAGGGTGTATCAATACACACACATGTCAATTTAATATGAGATGTGAGTTTTAGTTATTTTCTAATCTAGGGTATCATGTATTTGTCTAGGCAACTTTATTTTATTTTCTTATCATGGGACTTCAAATCATGTCATTGTCTTTAAATAAATTTTAAATAACCTAAATGCATGAAATGTGATCATGGCATATATGATAGCATAAATTAAAGCATGTGTCAATAATTATGATGTCGTGGCATACATATAAAACTAAATACAAACATGACATATATTACCCTAAGCATTATTATGACATTTTAAATAATTATATGAAGTATAATATCATGACATGACAAGGCAAATAAAGCATGACAAGTATAAAACACAAAGGTATATAATACCTAAGTGTTAAGCCCAAATTGTCAACAACAACAATAAAGTTTTATCCCTCTATGTCATTGGACTCTATCCTCTACTATATCATCATCTATATTTAAATAAATTTTATCCAATAATTTATTAAATTAAATGGATAACTTCTCTGGAAAAAGGTTCGATTTGTCAAGTTATTTTAAAACTATATAGTGAGTAAATTAATTTCTCTAATTTTTGTTAAAAAAATAAATACATATGAAATTAAATATGAAATAGCCTCTTTTAAAAAATAAATTATTTATTAAATTGCCTCATTTATAAAAAAAAGTAAAATTATTATTAAATAATTAAATTATTTATATATTATGGGGGTTAGCTTTGATAAAATGCTCTTGAAATAATATAAATATTATTTAATTTTTAAAAAAAATAATTTAACTATGTACAGCTGATTAAAGAAAAGGAAACAAAAATAAAAGAAAAAACATCCCTAACATATGAAGAAAACCTTCATCAACATCCTTCAATTACTAAAGAAAACCTCTTACTTTAGAAAAAGGAAAAGAAAAAAACATAAAGGCAAAAACTAAATCTGTCATGTTGCAGGATAAAGCATAATACTTTTACTACGAACAAAAGAATACTTAACTTTGCTTGTGATCATGGGCAAGTCCAAGATGCTAATGATAAGAGAGCTCATGTTGGTTTGCATATAAATCTAACTATATAGTTTGCTTCATCATTCTCTATCAAAATCACTTATCGCGATCACACAAGGTCCCTTGCTGCTTATCCAAAATCATTTGGGGATGGTAGTGATTAAGGTGATGTTGGCCCTATTGTTATAGATCATGTGTCTTCAAGAAGGTATAACATTTTGTATCTTTATAATTATTTAATGATTTAGGTGAAACTAATTAACTAGGTTTTTAATTATATGTCATTATCTTATCTTATGAGAGCCAAATATTTATCTATTGGTTGATCAATGCATACCTTTTTCAATCATGATTGGGGGATTGAATTATGATGGGATGTGATTGGAGTTACACAAGTAAATTTAAAGATGCAAAATTTATGAGATGCATAATTATGAATGTTATGAGGTGTTTATTAGAGATTTGTGACATTAAAGAAAATGATATTTTGATTTTATGAGGTGAACTATATATGAGCGGAATAGATTTTTTTTTAAAAAAAAAAATTGTTGATCTATACTCAAGCTTATGCAAAAATAGGTCAAAGATCATTTAAGTTTTGTGATGAGTTACACTTACAAGATATGAGTGTAAGTGGTCAAATTTTTAAGTGCTACATAACATGGTTATATATTTATGAAAATAATTTGTATTTATTATTTTATGAATTTAAATTGTGAACTGAGTGGATTATAAACTATCTCAACATCAATCAAGGAGATGGGTAAAAATTTAAAAGTCTTTTATGATGTAATAATTTTTTTTTACAATTTTGAAAAAGCTAGGTAAGCTGGATTAATTGAGATGTATTATATTCAGGATTTGTGATCAATTGATATAATGGTAAAAAGAGAAAATCTTGTGGAAAAGAAATCTTATTATATAAATATATGAATTAAGTTCTTGGTTGAGTTACATATTTTGACTGAAGGAATTTTTAATCTAATTTCTAGGGTTTTGATAGTAATTACCCACGTTCCTTTTGATATATCCTACATATTACGGGTATTTGTTTTGGGGAAATCCTCTAAAATAATAACTTATTTTTATTTTCATTTTTTAAAAAAATAATTCAACTGCTGCTGCTTAATTTATTTGGGACATTTTTAAGGGAAAAAAAGCAGACTTATTATTAATGGTCCCTCTCACAAATCTCATTGCATGCTTTGATAAAATGCTTTTGAAATATTTTTTTTTATTTTAAAAAAAATAATTTATACTACTATTGATTAATTATTCTTTTTAGTGCGTGCTTAATTAGAAATTTTGTTTGAACTAATTATATTTTATCTTAATGCAACGTAAGGAATAAGCATGATATGATATGTAAATACTTTGGTGAAAATCCGCTTTAATAAACGAAAGAGCTTCGACCAATTACTTTAATAAAAGAACCAGAAGAAAGCAGAGAAAAAATTAAAGCTGACAAGGTTTTAAGTATCTTAAAAGCCTTTTCAATTCTAAAGTAAACCTTTTCCTGCATTAATAGAATAAAAAGAAAAGAAATTAAAGACGAAAACTATAGCTGTCAAGGATTTAATTAAGTTTATGATCACAGACCTTTAATTCTAGAGAAAATATGTTTTTCCATTGATAATTAATGCAACGAATTTTTCATGGATTACTGCTTGCGTGAGATGTAGATAGAAGATATTTATGTTGCAGGGTAAAGAAATGATGTTTATACTAGTCGATGAGTAAAGGCATACTCGACAACTTTGCTTGTGACAATGACAAAGAAAAGATAATGTTGATGGTAAGAAAGTTTGCTTCATGTCGACGTACATATTGAAACTAGTTTGGTTCGCGATCGACCACTCTCTCCGCCATTGCATAAGCTCATTCACTAGCAAAAGAAAATAAGAGGTAAAAGAAATTATGGTTGTGTTCTTGGAATTGAAACATCTATTGCTACATGTGATACCATCGCCTGTCATGACGGCACAAGGCCGCTTGCTGCATATCCAAAATCACTTGGCTATGATTTGTGATAGCCTTTGGGCTATCAATTCAATGATCATTCTCCCTGAGATGAGAATGATATATAATAATTCTTTGAGATGGGAGGTGGTACATTTGCCTGCAGAATTTGCAGACTGGGCGAACGATGTGGCTGCTGCTATTGCAGATGTGGGAGAGTTGCTCTGTCGAATCTTGGAATGGGAAGCAAGTTTCCGTCATTCCATTCTTTGCAACATCCAACAAGAGCACTTTCGTCGTGTTGTTCTAACGGAGCTGAAAGAGATGTTGTGCAAGTTGAATTCTCTTGTTCTCAAAGGTTCCGCGATGGGTCTTCTAAGGGACCCCTTGCATTCCATGAACCCACTCGGAGAAGACTATTCAAATGTCCTGAAAAATGAGGTGGTGGGTAGAGAGGAAGACGCAGAGAAACTCATTGCAGTCTTTCAACAACGACAATTAGAGTCATCCGACATCAATGGCGACGATAACAACCCATTTAATGTCGTTGCCATTGTTGGCGGACCAGGGATTGGGAAGACAACCTTGGCACATATGATCTACCATCATCCTTGGCTACGTCAACAATTTCATCATCGTATTTGGGTGGATGTACCCTCTTCTTCATCATTCAAGACTATTAATATCATCAAAAGAGAATTTTTAAGGTCCATAAGGAACGAAGAGCATTGTGATCAGAAATTGCATCTTGACCTACCGCTGCAAGCCCAGTGGGAATATATTAGTGAAAAATTCAACGGTAGTAGATACTTCTTGGTGCTTCATTGTGAACCATTTGCTACGTTAAAGCAACAAGAGCGGGATGAGTTGAAGAACAACTTGTTGCGTGTAGGCGGGCCAGGGAGTGCAGTCTTGATCACCAGCGATTCAATGGCGGCATCAGATTTTGGGGAGGAGGATATTACAGCATACAACTTGAATCCCTTATCAGAGGATGCATGGGCAGAATTATTCAAGAGACACGCAGCGACACCAATCCCCCCGTCGAAGCAAGTCAAGCAACTCTTCGAAGACATGATCGGTCATCCTTTTTCGGCCAAAATTATTGGACAATTTAGCGATAATGTTCCAGGTTCATTGGAAAGCAGCTTGACGATTGCGCTAGAATATATTTATTTTTGTCCGGATGGTGCGGTGGTAAGGTAGTGTATTGCTTTGGATCACGGGATCGGTCGGAGAGGTCTAAAATCTCGGGTCTAAAATCCTCCTGGGTTGGATGGCACGCGGCCGCCGTGTCGGGGCGTAGTCACAGATTACTACTCCTCTTGCCGGATGGCTTTATTCCCTTGATAAATCGACACTTGTCAGCGTACGATTAAATCAGTACAATCAGCTACTTGATTCTCCTGAAGTTATCTTACACATGTTAACTGCTGACTACCTCCTACCAATTGATGAAGGTCTTGCATTAGATTTGCTTGACCACCCTGATAGAATTCTTCAAGATGCATTTCATGTATTATGGAGAATTTCAACATTCGCTCTGACAAAGATGCTCTACTTGAGTATGAAGGTTCCTAAAGATTCAACTACCATTCCAAGTTGCTGTCGCTATTTGAGTTTGAAAATTAATGCCAGAGCGAGACAATTTCGATTGCCGACCATGTCAGTTGAGGTGAGCAAAAAGTTGATGACATTGATTCTTCGAGAAGATGAGGAAAAAGCAAAAGAAGACGATGAGGAAATAACACTTGGAGTATTAAAAAAAAGACGCATGAAAGCAATGACCAGAATTTCAAAGTTCCTCAATAAGATGTCGGTAAGACTTGTGCATTTGCGTATTTTAATTATAGAAACTAATATGATCCAGAGTCTATCCAGTGAAATTAGCAAGTTGGTTAACCTACGGTACCTCCACCTTTCGAAGAATAAGATGGAATTACTTCCAAAATCACTCTTTGACCTAACTAATTTGCAAATTTTAAGTTTGTTTTGCTGCCAAAAGCTTCCAAAGATACCCGAACGAATCTATAAGCTTAAGAAGTTGCAGATTTTGAAACTAGCTTATTGCACAAAGCTTCAGCAATTACCGAAATCCATAACCAAACTCCAAAACTTAGTAGAGCTTAATGTAGAAGGTTGTTGTTGGCTCAGCAAGCTACCAAAGGATTTAGTCAGTTTTAAATCACTAAGAATCCTCAACATCGTAGGATGTGCATCCTTGTCTCAGATTCCTCGTGGCATCGAGAAATCAATTGGTCTTCATAAGTTGTTAGGAATATTTGTCGGTGCCAATGGAGGTTTGGAATTCACACAATTGCAAGCTTTAACAAATCTTCAGGAAATAGGATTACGAAACCTAGAACGAGCAGAGAAGCCTCAAACTGAAGTGTTGATGGGCCAACAAAGGCTTCGGAACTTGTCATTGCATTGGGACGGTGAAGAAGCAAATGAGAGTTCTGAATCAGTTGCACCACTGCATGTACTCGAAGCTCTTCGACCCGATGTGCATTTGGAAAGGCTAGAGATTGTTTCTTACAAGGGAGAGAAATTCCCTTATTGGATGAGCAAACAACAACTTGCTCATCTCGATTCTTTAGTCGAGGTCAGACTCATCAATCTCAAGAGGTGTGCTACATTACCATCACTCGGTCAGCTTCCTAATCTCCAGAAACTGGAGATAAGTGGCATGGATTTAATAAAACAAATAGACGAAACATTTTACGGTGATGATGGCAACATATTTCCTAAGTTGAAAGAGCTCACTTTCTCAGAAATGCTTGCGTTAGAGAAATTGTCTGCACCGGAAAGGAAAAATGCTAGATTATTTCAATGGCTTGATATATTGACACTAATTCAGTGTCCAAAACTCAAGCACATGGCTCCGCGCATTTCATATTATTGGAATTTAACAATGAGAATATGGTTGAACAATCAGACAATATGGTCTGCCGAATTTTCCAGTTGGAACAACATCGAATACATCAGAAAACTAGAAATAGTCGGATGCCAAGAGTTAAGATGTCTGTCATATGGTATGCGAAGCTTGAAGCGTCTGTCTAAGTTGACAATCAATAGTTGCAACAACTTGGTCACTTTGGTAGCATTGGATTCACTTAAAGTCTTGCACATATATGCTTGTCCAGTGCTATCATTCAACCTGGAAGTATTTACAACACTTTCTGAACTAAAAATTGCAGGCTGTCCAAAGATGCAAAAGTGACTGTGATTTTCAACTCCTAGCAAATTTCACTTAATTACTGTTATGCATCTATTATTACCAATGATAATTGCGGATTAATTATTGCTTCAGTCACATTATAAGTTATTTATTTTCTTCTCCTTCTTGGGTACCATCAGTGCATCAACTTTTTATTTTGACAAACAAAAACCAACAGTGTTGACAAGAAAACTTAACCGTAATATGGAAGATTGATATCCATATACCATTTGTTTAGCTATTTTGAACATGTTGAAATGAAAACAAAAACGAGACATTATGAGATTTATTTGTTCTTTCATTATATTTGGAAGTTTGACTACCAAATTAAATGCAGCCTGAAAATGACCAAAAAAAAAAAACTTAAACAAATTAAACACTCATATCTCAATTAATATTATATAATTGAGTCGCTGTTAATTCCAAAAAAAAAGGAGGACGCTACCAACAACATGGCTAATTAATGCTTGTTTATCATTTTAGTTATTACAAAGTCTGGAGGAATAAAGAAAAAAGAAGATGAGAAATAACAGTAGTGGACTTGGGAGCAATAGCTGTGAAGAAGAAGAATATGACGATGCAAATAGTTATCCTCGCCGAACTGAATGATTCACTAGACATGCAGCGAGCAACGGTGACTTTGTGCCATGGCAAAAGAACAAATGAAGACCCTAATTTACGTTGATCTATTTGTTGAAATAGTATCTTTTCGGATGTGCTTTAATTTAGTTGATTTAGTTCATTTTGATCGATCGTGTGAATTTAATGTGTGTTTATTTCTGACACCCTCTATTTATCTTGCATCATTAATCAAATACAAGTTATGGCTTGTGAGTCCACCGCTACAAGACTTCGTACTTTTCATGAATTTCTACAACTCAAAATTCTGTTGATGAATTTCTTCGACTAATTAAATTCATTTATCTATGTTTATCGACAAAACAAAATTCCTAGATATAATTAACATGTCTTTTTTTTAGTTGGCACTGAATATCCAAACTTTTAGATTGACTAATCCTAGGATGAACGGTCCGACCCCACAGAATTGCACCTACTAACCATCTAAATAAATCAGAAAGCATTCGAAGTGAACAATCTAACAGTCCAATGTCCGTGGATTGTCATTCAATTTGGAGAAAAATTCTCGTAAATGTACTTGTAGAGAGCTGAAGATCGACCCATGCATGGTGTCTGATTTTACACTACTAGTGTCGTACCACTACACCATAATTCCAATGGCATAATTAATATGTCTATTTGTGTAAAAGACGATTTGCTCATCTTTAATGCCTATATAATAAACATGTCTATGATTTGGTAGATAGATGTTTGAAAATTTTAATTAAAAAATTATTATTATTTTTGATATTATCTTAGACTATTTTGTTATTTATTTAATTCATAAATAATAGATTAAAGTTAGACCAAGCCATGACCTCGGTCTAAATACATTCTTTTGCAATTAAATAATAGATTATTTTAATATATACCAAATACATTCTTACTATTACAAAAAAAATAAAGCACAATATCCTTTTTTTTTTTTTTTTTTTTTTTTTTTTTTTTTTTTTTTTTTAAAAGTGGTATCAAAGCGTCGCCCGACAAGTCCAAGTGGCGCTACCTCGCCCCAGCCTCAAGAGTCTCTACCGCCACAAGGGTAATCAGAAGACGCGCCACCAAGTCGCCGTGAGGTTTAACGCCAATCGTGGTCCGTGACTTACACCAACCCACGGTAACGGAACCCGCCTCAACCCAAGCGAGTGGAAAACGGCGGAATTCCCTCCGCAAGCTGCAGCCGGCAGGGATCGAACCATGGCTTGCTCCAGGGACCCCCCAAGCTCTTACCGACGCGCCATTGTCCTGGGGGCTTTTTTTCTTTTACTTGGCACTATGTATCTAGGTCTTTGATTCAACTAATTTTGAAGATAACTAGTTCGACTCTACAGAAATTTTTTATTTATCGTCAAGATAAATCAGAAAGGACTCATAGCAGACAGCCTAACAACCCAACTTTCTTAGACTCAATATATCATTTGAAGGAAATTTATACAAATGTGTCATAGTTAAAGCTCAAATTTTAAATGACTAGAAAATTATATGAGCATCCTGCCATTGCACCGTAGCCTCCGTGGACCCTTTTTCTTCTTAAACTACGTATGTTACGGGACCTATTGAGACTTTAATTTAATTAAGAAGGAGTTTCACTGCCCAACGTACTTAAACATTTCGTCTTAGATTGCACTTTTAAGTAAAAAATTTGAGCCAAGTTAATCTTATCTAAGACTTCTCAACTGTGAAATTTATCTCTATTTCACTTTTATTAATTTATTTTCTAATGATTTGCATGTAAATTGCCACAAATTTAACATCTAACATGATTATTATCTTGTTAATTTAAATACATAAAAATATTATATATGTTTAAATTATTTATAAAAGGTTAAAAATGAGTGACCTTTGTTTATTGAATAAATAATTCGACTTAATAGGATCATAGTATAAGACTTCAATGATACAAGTTTATTTTTAAAAATTTTATTTAAATCCCATCTTTTTAATTCTTTGATGTTATATCCATGTTGTTGCCCAAAGTTAGTTGAAAGTATTTGGATTAAAAAATTTGTTAAAGAAGATGAGTTTATTTTTGTTCATTCTTTATCTAAAAATAAGTTAGTGAAATAAATTTAAATCTTAACGATTGATTTTAATTATAAATAATTCGCTGATAAATTAATTTATTTATTAATCTATCTAAAATTTAATTATAGCTAATAAGACTCTCAATTATAGCAAGTCAAATTAAAATTTTTATCCTTTAATGAGAAATTATCGTTTCATTTTTTTAGAATAAGAAATAAAACTTTGTTATGATTTAACATTATTAATTAACATAATTCGTGAAATGATGATATGCGCTATTAACATATGCATTTTTTTTTCTATTTTATAATGAAACGATCATCGTCTATGATTTATTTTATTTTATTTTAAAATTCTTCTCCCACAAGTATATAAAATAATTTTTGCATTTGATCATAAAAATGAATAAAAATCTGTTGGATCGAAGCGGATCGCTAGAGGGGGGTGAATAGCGATAAAAACTTTTCTTTCTTTTCGTTCGTTAAAACCCGAGTAGACAATTTTTTGCAGCGGAAAGATAAATGATAAATAAAAGGAGACAAATATTTTTTGTACTTGGTTCGTAAGCTTCGGCTACTACTCCAAGGCCCTAACAGTCCTAGACCGTGTACGGAGGGCAATTCACTAAAACACTCCTCCTCATTGGAGGTATGAGTTAGACGATTACAAAAACCTTTGAAAGCAAAAGATAGAGAGACAAACTCTCTCTTCTATTAATGTAAAATGCAACGATAGAAAATCTCGATCAAAAAGAATTGCAGTATTAAAGAGATGACAAAATAAGATTATACCAACAACTAGGAAATATAAATTAAGCTAGGGTTGTTGGCAGCACTTCGTCGTTGTAGAGTCGTCAGAGAGTCGTAGCGTTATGGAGGCTTTTGAACACTTAGAGATTCATGAAAAACCCTAGGAGAGGCCCTCCTTTTATAGCCTTTGAGCCCCTTTTCGAGAGGAACTTCAACCAATAGGAATTGGGCACAAGACTCCTTGAAAAATGGTGATAAAGATTGACTCCTCGAGGCTGATCATTGACCATCAGTCGACTGATGGACATCATCAATCGACTGATGACATCATCAATCGGCGCTAACAACGCATGACGATCGATGGACGCAATCGAGTCCTCCGTCGGGCAATCGTGATGCTGATGCGCAAGGCAAAGTTAGCTTAACAAAAATATTATTTCGACGGCCTTCGACCGTCCGATCTCGACCTAGACCACCTATAAGATGTCTTTAGTCGGATCTACGCTTAAGATCATCCCCGTAAAGAGGATACTACCTCACTTACTCTTGCACACACACGAACTTACCTCGATACTTACTGTGTCGCTTTCGCTTCCGGCCTTCCACTCGATTCCTTCGGCTCCCTCCGAAGTCACTCGAGTGTCGTTCGACCACCGCGGCTTCCTCCGGGTGTCGCTAGCCTTCAGCTCCAGCGATAGCAATTTTCTGCACACTCGATTCAGCTCGTGAGATAATAACATGAGCTTAACTTTGTATCGTTTGTTATAATTAAAACTCAGGTTCGACTTAGGTGCCTACTGCACCAACAATCTCCCCCTTTTTGATTTATGGCAAACCCACATACAAAGTTAAGAAAATAGTATGCATGAAGAATAATAATGTGTATGAGAAACAAAAATGAAGATTAAGTTGGAGTAGTAAGAATTTTCTTCAAGTACTCTCCCTTGAGGAAACCTCCCCCTTGACCGAGGGTGAGTCTTGAAGAAAGACCTTACTCCTCCCCCTTGAGGCTATCTAGAAAGATTTTAAGTAATTAACATTACTTAAAGTTGGCCTTAGTGAAACGTTTAAGTTAAGAAGACTTCTTAACTTGGCCCTTTCTTCCCCTTAAGTAAAACATTAACGTTTACTTCCTTTTTGTTAAGAATAAGTTTTTAAGTTAAGAATTCTCTTAACTTAGCTTTTACTTCCGTTTAGTTAACAAAAATGAGTTAAGTGAATTTCCAAGTTAAATAAATTCTCAAAACTTAAAGTTAAGTAAACATGTACTTAACTTTTGGCCATGTGAATAAATATGAAGTGAGTTATCAAAAAAAATTGATCCCTTAACTTTGGCATTTTTCTCCCCCTTTTGCCATATATCAAAAATAAAAAGAGTGGGGGTGTGTGAAAGATAAAAATAAGTATTAAATTTAAAGTCCAAGCATGTTCCATATTATTTTGAAAATAATATACTGAAAATAAGCTCATCTATAAAATGTTTGACTCATATTTGGCTTGATTGATATGAAAGATCAACCAGTCCTGGTCAGAGTCGGTTAGTATGTATTATTATACTCCGTGGTTCATGGCGATGCACTAGCTCTACATCTGAAACCAGAAGTAAGGTCCTAACATCTCACGCCCATCTACGTGGCTAAGTACACAAACACATTAGTCCTATGTGTTGTGAGATATATTGGCTCCTTAAATCTATAGGTGCATGATATCTAAGGTATGTCATATGCTAGTTCCATGAAAATGAAAAGTAAGAAATAGTAGTAAGAAAATATAATTTGTAAATTCCTATTCTATTACGCACATGCCCAATTTTCGTCTTAATAGACTAAATTCGGCTTCGGGTAGGGGTTTAGTAAATAGGTCTACCAAGTTAGACTTCGATTCGACGTATTCAAGTTGTATGGCTCTGTTGGCCACACGTTCTCGAATGAAATGGTATTTGACCTCTATATGTTTGGTCCTAGAGTGACATATCAGATTCTTAGTAAGGTTAATTGAGCTAATGTTATCTACGTGAAGTTTAGTATTTGTAAAGTCTAACTTAAAGTCACGGAGAGTGTGCTTCATCCAAAGAAGCTGAGTGACACACTCACCCATCGCGATGTATTCGGCTTCGGTGGTAGATAAAGCAACACAGTGTTGCTTCCTACTGCACCAACTCACTAGACTCGAGCCGAGAAGTTGACAACAATCACTCGTACTCTTTCTATCGAGCTTACTACCGGCATAGTCCGAATCGGAGTAGCCGGTTAGTTCGAACTCGGTAGATCTAGGGTACCAAATACCAATATTAAGTGTACCCTTTAGATATCTAAGGATACGCTTGACTAGAGTTAGGTGAGACTCCTTGCCACAGGTTTGGAACCTTGCGCACATACTTACTGCAAATAAGATATCAGGTCAGCTTGCAGTTAAGTAAAGAAGACTCCCTATTACGCTTCTATAGTATTTTAAATCAATTGAGTTTCTGATTAAATCTTCTTCTATATTCACATTAGTTGTCATTGGAGTATTAATAATTTTAGCATCTTGCATTCCAAAGCGTTTAATTAATTCCCTAGTATATTTGCGTTGATGTAGGTATATTTCATCTTTAGTTTGTTTAATTTGTAGACCTAAGAAGAAACTCAACTCGCCTACTAAATTCATTTCAAATTCACTTTCCATAAGTGAAATGAATTCATTCAGTATGATCGAGTTGGTGGTTCCGAAAATAATATCATCTACGTAGATTTGGGCTATGAATATGTCTTTACCTAAGGTTTTTACGAAAAGGGTTGGGTCAACTACACCCTGGTTAAATCCTTTGGACTTAAGATACACCGAAAGTCTCTCGTATCAAGATCGAGGAGCTTGTTTAAGTCCATAGAGGGCTTTCTTTAACCTAAGGACATGGTCGGGTTTATCTAAACTTTCGAAACTGGGGGGTTGACTAACATAAACCTCTTCTTTAATGTATCCATTCAAGAACGCAGATTTCACATCCATTTGAAACAACTTAAATCCTCGATGTGCAGCATACGCTAATAGCATTCGAATGGACTCTAATCTAACTACTGGGGCATAGGTCTCGTCGTAATCTAAACCTTCGACTTGACTAAACCCTTTAGCGACTAGTCTAGCTTTATTTCTAACTACTTCACCTTTATCATCAAGTTTATTTCTAAACACCCACCTTGTTCCAACGATTGTTTTATCTTTAGGTGGTGGTACTAATTCCCATACTTCGTTCCTAGTGAATTGAGCCAGCTCTTCTTGCATTGCAATAATCCAATCGGGATCAAGAAGAGTTTGGTCAATAGTTTTGGGTTCAATTTTAGAAATCAAGGAGATTTGACTACGGTTTCTGTATGAGGCTCTAGTTCGAACTCCTAGACTTGGATCACCTATCACTTGGTCGATAGGATGATTCGTTTGAGTCCTAGTTGGATTTGGGTTTGAGTCTACAACTTGATCAATAGGATGACTCATTTGGCTTCTAGTTTGGTTAGAGTCATCTATCACTTGGTCGATAGACTGACTTGGTTGACTTAGGTTAGGATTACCACTAGACTTGACCTCCGGATCGAAGTTGAGTATGGTATGAATCGACTCGCTAATTGGGGTTGCCGGGGGATTTGTAAGTTCGTGTCTTTCATCAAATACTACATTGATAGTCTCCTCAACTCTAAGGGTGTCATAATTATATACTCTATATGCTCTACTCGTAGTCGAGTATCCTAGAAAGATTTCGGTCGAGGTTTTGGATGTAAATTTCCCTAGGTAATTCTTAGTGTTTAGGATATGTACCTTACACCCGAATACCCTAAAGTACTTGATGTTAGGTACTTTATCGTGGTAAATCTCGTATGAGGTCTTAAGGTGTCTCTTTACCATAAGGATCCTATTTTGGACATAGCATGTCATACTTACGGCTTCTGCCCGAAACCTATCGTGTAGATTATACTCATTTAACATTGTCCTAGCGGCTTCTTGTAAGGTTCTATTTTTACGTTCTACTAGGTCATTTTGTTGTGGGGTTCTAGGGCAAGAGAACTCATGGTGGTATACATTTAGGTTACAGAATTATGTAAACTTGTGATTCTCGAATTCACCACCATGATCAGTCCTAAGTCTTTTAATTTTAAGATTTTGTTGATTTTCTATTAGTTTAAATAGGTTGATTAGTTGATCTAGGGTATCATTTTTGTGTTTGATGAACCTAACCCAAGTAAATCTAGAATAGTCATCAATTATGACTAAGCAGAATTTACTCCCATTAAGTGACTTAGCTCCGTGTGAATCAAATAGATCCATGTGCAGGAGCTCAAGAACACTTTTGGTTCTTTCTTGATTAATTAGTTGATGTTGTGTCCTAGATTGTTTATCTTGTTGACGAGCATTACATATTTTATTGTTCAAGTTATTGAGGTTAGGCAAACCTCTGACTAAGTCACTCTGACTCATCTTGTGGATGAGTCTTGGGTGTGAGTGACCTAGTCGTCGATGCCACAACCATGATTCCTCTTGCCGTGTCATAAAACACTTGGTTGAGGAGTTAGTTAGATTAATAGTGTAAATATTATTGTTTCTGGTTCCCTTAAGGATTATTTTAGAAGTTTCATTTGTATTAATTACGCATTCATTTTCTAGGAATATTACCTTATAGTTATTATCACACAATTGGCTTACACTAAGTAAATTATATTGAAAATTTTTTACCAATAAGACATTTTGAATAATAAAGTTAGAGTTGAGCTCAATATCACTTGATCCGATGATTTTGAGCTTGTCGTTGTTTCCGAAGTCTACCGATCCTTGTCATTTGAATCGAAGCTTCGAAAACTTGAGTTGATCCCCGGTCATGTGTCGGGAGCAACCACTGTCTAACATCCATTGATCCTACACACAAGGTAGTCGGATCGGATATTGGATTTATTAAAGATTGGTTGAAGATTATTAACCTAAATCATCTCATCCATGTCTACATGATCAAACATATTAACCCTATATGTTCTTGTGAGATGACTTCCAATTTTACTTGATTTAAATTTAATGACTTGAACACTTGTCAACCTTGCGTTAGATTCGGATTTGACCTTAGGCTCATCAAGTCACCTTTTCAAGATCATGGCTTCCAGGTTGTGCCAAGGCACAGAGGCCTTCTTTGATCGGAACAACGACCACTTCCTTAGACAAAGTCATTTTCAAGAAAATAGAGACTTGACTCACCTAAGACCACTTCCTGGTATAACTAGTCTAGAATACGGCGAAGTAGCTTCAGCTAGTTTCGCTCGGTCAAGTGCACCGAACTAGATACGCCTTATCTAGCCCAAATACACAAGACTCTGCTTTCCTAGCATACTATCATCTCGCCGCGTCCTGGTACTATGTTATCAAGTATTGACGAGTTATAGTTCTATCTAGTCATTCTAAAAAGAAAAATCAAACTAAATAAAGAACTTAAGCATGCAACTTCTAAGTTAAAATACAAACAAGTTTCGTACTAGCTCCCCCTGGACCGTTGAATCGGTTCGGTCTCTCCACATAGTGGATTTGGTCCTTGGGAACCCAGTACTAGTTCGATCCTAAGTTTGAAATCAAGGCGGTCTTAGGGACCCATGCTTGGACACATTTTTTATGTCGACTTACAATCGACATATACGACTTGTTGGTCGTATTTGAGCTAAACTCTAGTCCGGCCTTGTTGTACACGACCCTTTGCGATCCAAGTAGGAGGTCAAGTCCTTTGGATCCCAAAGTAAACCTTTTCAACGTGTTCCTAAGATCTTCGACTTGACTCTTCAAGAGTGAGTTCTCAACTTCGAGCTTTTCAACCCGAGTTGAGTCCTCCTCTTGAACTCGACTAGTCGAAGAGGTTAGGGAGACCTCGTGTTTGAGGAGTTTAACTTCCTCAACCAGGGTCTCGACCTTGGACTCGGACTTAGCTAATTTTCTAGTTAAAAACTTAATTGCACTATAAAGTGTACTAATGAGGGATCGACTTACCTTGAGTGTATCTTTTGAACCGGATGCTTATCCGTGGCTTGTCTTGAATAGTACTTCGCAGTCCGACTCGTCTTCGGTTTTCGATTCATGTTCCGATTCTGACTCCGTCTCCGATTCCACCGGTTTAGCCATGAGGACATGATCATTATCTTCTTCCTCGGATGCTTCTTCCCAAGTAGCGTTGAGTGCCTTTTTGTGTTTTGGTGCTTTGCTCTTGAGTTTTGGGCATTCGGACTTGATGTGTCCAAACCTGTTGCATTCGTAACATCTAATATTCGAACTTTTAGGCTTACCTTCGTTGGGTCGAGTGACGGTTCATTTTCGGCCCTTGACTATCCTCCGAACTAGGTTGACTAGTTCGGCCTTCATTTCCGAGTCGACCTCCGAATCGGACTCATCCTCTTCTTCCTTCGGAGGTGGCTTGCTTGCAGTTTTCTTCCTCGAACCTGCAAAAAGTGTTATACCCTTCTCGGGTTCTGAGTTAGACTGTTCATAAAGTTCATTAAAATCGAAAAATAATTCATCTAACCTAAGCTTCGAAAGATCCTTGGAGACCTTGTAGGCATCGACCATGGATGCCCACAAGGTATCCTCGGAAAAGAGTTAAGAACATACTTTATAAGGTCGCGGTTTTTGACCTTTTGCCCGATCGCGTGTAGATTATTGACTATGTCTTGAACGCGGGCGTGAAGTTGTGTCGCCGATTCGTGTTCCTACATTTTTAGATTATATAGTTTATTAAACAAAAGATCGCACTTACATACCTTGGCTTCATCGGTCCCTTCGTGTAGCTCTACTAGCTTTGTCCAAATGTCCTTTGCGCTGATGAAAGGGCCGACGCAATTAAGCTCCTCCTTGGATAAGCCGCATTGGAGGATTTGAGTTGCCTTGGCGTCGGCTTCGACTTGTCTTTTTGTCGCAATGGTCCATTGGTCATAATCCAAGGATTCACTTACTTCATTAGTCGGAAGTGTGAATCCCGTTTGGATTATGATCCACATCTCGATTTGAGTTTTAAGAAAGCATTCCATCTGACCCTTCCAATAACGGAAGTCATCTCCATTGTAAAACGGAGGTCGGACGGTGCTAAAACCCTCAAGATGGGCCATTGAAACAAAATAAACAAGGAGATGAAGATGAAAAACCTAGCAACAACACAAACACATGAAATGTACCAAGACTCGCGTCTTGGATTAGTAGTGCGGGAAAAAAAATTAACCAAATGAAATAAATTCGAAATAAAGAAAAAATCTGTAAAACAAAGCTAGATCGGTGGTTTCACCAAATCTTAGCACCCCCGGCTCTGATACCAATTGTTGGATCGAAGCGGATCGCTAGAGGGGGGTGAATAGCGATAAAAACTTTTCTTTCTTTTCGTTCGTTAAACCCCGAGTAGACAATTATTTGCAGCGGAAAGATAAATGATAAATAAAAGGAGACAAATGTTTTTTTACTTGGTTCGTAACCTTCGGCTACTGCTCCAAGGCCCTAACGGTCCTAGACCGTGTATGGAGGGCAATTCACTAAAACACTTCTCCTCATTGGAGGTAGGAGTTAGACGATTACAAAAACCTTCGAAAGCAAAAGATAGAGAGACAAACCCTCTCTTCTATTAATGTAAAATGCAACGATAGAAAACCTCGATAAAAAAGAATTGCAATATTAAAGAGATGACAAAATAAGATTATACCAACAACTAGGAAATATAAATTAAGCTAGGGTTGTTGGCAGCACTTCGTCGTTGTAGAGTCGTCGGAGAGTCGTAGCATTGTGGAGGCTTTTGAACACTTAGAGATTCATGAAAAACCCTAGGAGAGGCCCTCCTTTTATAGCCTTTGAGCCCCTTTTCGAGAGGAACTTCAACCAATAGGAATTGGACACAAGACTCTTTGAAAAATGGTGATAAAGCTTGACTCCTCAAGGCTGATCATTGACCATTAGTCGACTGATGGCCATCATCAATCGACTGATGACAACATCAGTCGAATGTTGGCCGCAGGCAGTCGACTGATGGACGGCAGTCGAGTCCTCCAAGCTGGCAGTCGACTGATGCTAGCTGCAAGGCAAAGTTAGCTTAACAAAAATATTATTTCGACGGCCTCCGACCGTCCGATCTCGACCTAGACCACCTATAGGATGTCTTTGGTCGGATCTACGCTTAAGATCATCCCCATAAAGAGGATACGACCTCACTTACTCTCGCACACACACGAGCTTACCTCGATACTTACTGTGTCGCTTTCGCTTCCGGCCTTCCACTTGATTCCTTCGGCTCCCTCCGAAGTCACTCGAGTGTCGTCCGACCACCGCGGCTTCCTCCGGGTGTCGCTAGCCTTCAGCTCCAACGATAGCAATTTTCTGCACACTCGATTCAGCTCGTGAGATAATGACATGAGCTTAACTTTATATCGTTTGCTATAATCAAAATTCAGGTTCGACTTAGATGTCTACTGTACCAACAAAATCTTCATTCTTTTGACCATACTTGATGATTCTTGCTAATTAGTTCTAAAAGATGGATAATTTTATTAATTCATCCATTAGTGAAATAATTTACATTAAAATTAATAAAATAAATTGAAAATTTCTTTTTAAAAATTATTTAAAAACAAAGTTATTAGAAAATGGAAAATTTTCTTTTTATTTATTGAATTATTTTAAAGCATGATTTCAATTTCATCAAATTAAACAACTTGAAATTGAATTTCCAACCTTCCATTATTTTTTAAATTAAATGGGTTTTTAAATTATTTAAAATCGGAATTGAGTAAACTATTTTCTCCTTATTTATCTTAAAAATGACTAAAGTAGTAATTATTACTCTTAATTATTATTATCTCTTAACAAGACACTTTTGCACTGCTAAATAATGACTGCAAGCATATATATATATATATATAAAAATCTTTAATAATACAAAAAAATCTAGAAATTAATTAAAATTTGAAATCATTGGATTTTCTGCTTTCTCAATATAATTCTAATTATAAAATTAGAAATACACGTACTTATATCTGATAATTTTTCTCTTTCCCATCCCAACTTAAATGGATCAACAAACAAGTGAAATATAATAAAATAATAAGTTTACCTCGGAATTTTCCCAATGGAAGAGGCTCAGTATTATTCGGGCTGGTTCCCTATTATCGAGTCCGTGAAAACTTGTCCCACTTCATGCCAGGTGGCCGCTTAGCAATACGTAACTGAAACGAAGTATGTAGAACCCTATGAATCTTGACATAGTTGCCAAGACAAGTGGAGATTATTTGAATTCAGAAAAAAAATTTAGTCCTCTTTCGAAATCGATCCTTATCTTATCCGTAAACTTCATCGTGTCTTAGCCACCACGCTATTTCATAGCCAAGACACGTGTTGATAAACACTCGAACATAGCTAGATAACATATCATGATTAATTTTAAATAACCAAACATTCCTCCAAATCGAACTTACAATTACTCACTGAATTCTTACCTTTAATTTGGTCGTGTGCAAGCAATAACCTAGTAAAAGCACATACCACACATACAACTTGATTACGACTTGGTCACAACCTGCATTTCGATGAAGAAAAATACTCTGTTCCTCATAATTATTGCTGCACTCGGTTCATCCCTATATATACTTAGCTTCATCTTGCCTTCAATGTTTTGAAAATCCAACTGCACCAGAGTGCTGAAATTCCCCTTTGTCCTTGCTCCTTTGAACTGCCAAAAAGAATTTTATTTAATTAAAAAAATTTCACAATTTACCTACTTCTCACTTTCTGGATTCTGGTTCAGAAGATAATTAGAACAGTTCGTTTAGCAGGTTGTTTAGGAAATTAATGCGCTAAATGAACAACAACGATTTGGACTTTTAATTGAAGCATAACCATGTGTTTTTCTGAGTTTGAATCAACAATTTCTTCCCTTTTATGTTTCCTTTTGCTGATTTTTCAAGGAACTCATATTGGTTTGTGAGCTGCTTTATGTTGATCTCCCGGCCCCCATCTAAAATTTCTTAATTTTAATTTCCACCGAAGGGGTGTGATTGCTAATTTTCCTCGCGAATGTCTTTACGGTGTCTAATTTTTATTAAAATGTTTGATCCTCAGTCATTTGATTCAGTTGTATTTTAACCTGAAGTTTTATTTATTGTTTATTATTATTTTAAATCCTTAATTTATCCAAATCACTTGGATTTGCTTCTTCTTTTTACTGTTTCTATCATACGAGGGCCAAGATGTGCTCTTCTGCAACAGTTCAATTAAATATGTTTCATGCATGCATGGCGATCAGTTAGTTTCATATTTTTAAAATAACAATTGGTGGCAGCTTGGAAAAAAACAAATGTTCAGCATAACATATAACATGGGTATATATATAACTATTATATTTAGTTCTGAATTTAATTTGTGCAACTTAATTATCTTTAGAGATAGGCAATTCATTGTTATTGATTAATCTATGCTATACACTTGTTACTCTTTTTTATATACAATCTAAGCGGAACTTATTTGCTCCCTGACTGATTGCATTAGAAAGCAGAACATTCACCAGCTACATATCCAAACAGGATTATATTGCTACCTTGCAGATTTAATTTTAAATGCTTCCATATAGAAGGTAATCTAGATTGCTCTTCTGTTGCTTGGTAATATACTACTACATTCAGATGATTGTTGTTTGAATTTCTTTTTCTGAGAATTTTTTGCTTTTGTTTGTTATTTCATGTGTTTTCTAGTCGCCATCTTTTAACCGTGGTTTGTTGTAACTGGCTCAATTTATCTTTGGATTGTTCCTGTCATCAGTTAGCATTGTCGACAAATTTATCTCAGCTAATTGTTCTATGCTTTGGATAACTCGTCGAAGACTTTGTTGAATCAACATCCAAGTCTATACAGAGAGCTGAACATTTCGAGCTGCAGAGTTCTTCAATCAGTAGGGTCGCACTAATGATACGTTGCATTTAGAAATGATATTTTGGTTTTGATTTTTTTTTTTTAAAAATAATTATTCTTTTTAGCGCACGCTTAATTAGAAACTTTGTTTGAACTAGTATCTTTCGAGCCTTCAATTCTAAAGAAAACCTTCAATTCTTGCGTGAGACGTAGACCGACGATATTTATGTTGCGGGATAAAGAATGAATTATACTAGTCGACAAGTAATTAAAGGAATACTTGACGACTTTGCTTGTGACAATAACAAAGGAAAGATTCTGATGGTAAGAAAGTTTGCTTCACGTCGACATCGCGACCACTCTCTGCCATTGCATGCACAAGTCCATTCACAAGCAAAGGAAATAAGAGATACAAGAAATTATGTTTGCATTCTTGGAATTGAAACATTTATTGCTGCAGGTGCTACCATCGCCCGCCATGATTGCACAAGGTCGCTTGCTTGATATCCAAAATCACTTGGCGATGGTCTCTGATAGCCTTTGGGCTATCAATTCAATGATCATTATCCCCGAGATGTTAGTGATATGGAAGCTTCATTTTGGATTGGAGAAGTTCGATCGGGTGTTAAATTTGCCTACCGGATTTGAAGACTGGGAGAAAGATGTAGCTGTTGTTGCTGCAGATGTAGGAGAGTTGCTCGGTCGAATCTTGGATTGGGAAGCAAGTTCGCGTCATTCCATTCTTGCCAACATCCAACAGGAGGAATTTCGCCGTGTTGTTCTAGCGGAGCTGAAAGAGATGCTGTGCAACTTGAATTCTCTTGTCCTCGAAGGATCTGTAATGGGTCTTTCGAGGGACCTCTTACATTCCATGAACCCACTTCGAGAAGACTATCCAAATGTTTTGAAAAATGAGGTAGTGGGTAGAGAGGAAGACATAGAGAAACTCATTGGAATCTTTCAACAACAACAACAACAACTACTAGTATCATCCGACAGCAATGGCGACGATAACAACCCATTTGTGGTTGCCATGGTTGGCTTATCAGGGATTGGGAAGACGACCTTGGCACATGCAATCTACCACAATGTTTGGCTACGTCGACAATTTCATCATCGTATTTGGGTGGATATACCCTCCTCTTCGTCATTCAAGACTATTAATATCATCGGAAAAGAATTTGCAAGATCCATAAGCAACGAAGAGCATTGCGATCAGAAATTACATCTTGATCTACCGCTACAAGCCCTGTGGGAATATGTTAATGAACGACTCGATGGAAGTAGATATTTCTTAGTGCTTCATTGCCGAGAATTTGACGAAGTGTTGCCAGAGAAGTGGGCCGAGTTGAAGAATACTTTATTGCATGTGGGCGGACCGGGGAGTGCAGTCTTGATCACCGGCGAACCGACAGGATCTGATTTTCCAACAGGAGCGGAGGATATTACAATATACTACTTGAATCCCTTATCGGAGGATGCATGGGTGGAACTATTCAAGAGACACGCAGCAACGTCAATCCCATCGTCGAAGCAGATTAAGGGACTCTCGCAAAACTTCATTCGTCAACCTTTTTCAGCCAAGATTGTCGGACAGTTCAGGGATAATGTTCCAGCAACAACAGGTGAATTGATAGAATATATTTCGATTCTTTCTAAATTGACGCTTGTCAGCGTACGATTAAATCACTACAATCAACTACTGGATGCTAGTATTTTTGATGCTCCTGAAATCATCTTACACATGTTGACCGTTGACTTCCTCGTACCAACTGACGGCCACCTCGCATCGGATTTGCTTGACCGCCCTGATAGAATTCTTCAAGAAGCAATTGATGAATCATGGAGAATTTCAGAATATGTGTTAACAGAGATGGTCTACTTGCGTATGAAAGTTCCTAAAGATTCAACTGCTATTCCAAATCGCTGTCGCTATTTGTGTTTGGAAATTAATCCCAGAGCGAGAGCATTTCGACTGCCGACCATGTCAGCAGAGGTGAGCAAAAAGCTGATAACATTGATTCTACAAGAAGAGGAAACAACAAAAGAAGACGGTGAGAAAATAACACTTCGAGTATACAAAAAGAGACTCATGAAAGCAGCAACTACAATTTCAAAGTTCCTCGACAAAATGTTAGTAAGATTTGTACATTTGCGTATGTTAATTATAGAAACTAGTATCATCCAGAGCCTACCCAGTGAAGTCAACAAGTTGGTTAACCTGGTGTACCTCCATCTTTCGAAGAACAAGATGGAATTACTTCCGAAATCACTTTTTGACCTGACTAATTTGCGAATTTTAAGTTTGCTTCGTTGCCAAAAGCTTCGAGAGATACCTGAACTAATCTATAAGCTCAAGAAGTTGCACATTTTGAAACTAGCTTACTGCACAAAGCTTCAGCAGTTACCGAAATCTATAGCAGGACTCCGAAACTTAGTAGAGCTCAATGTGGAAGGTTGTTGTTGGCTCAGCAAGCTACCAGAGGATTTGGTCCAGTTTAGTTCACTGAGAGCCTTCAACGTCGTAGGATGTGCATCCTTGTCTCAAATACCCCGTGGGATTGGGCAATCAATTGGCCTTCGTAAGTTGTTAGGAATATCTATCGGTGTCAATGGAGGTTTGGAGTTCATACAATTGCAAGCTTTAACAAATCTTCAAGAAATAGGATTACGAAACCTAGAAGGAGCAGAGGAGACTCGAACTAAAGTCTTGATGGGTCAGCAAAGGCTTCGGAATTTATCATTGCATTGGGGCAGTGAAGAAGCAAATGATCAGAGTTCCGAATCAGCTACACCATTGCAGGTACTCGAAGCTCTCCGACCCAATGTGCATTTGCAAATGCTAGAGATCATTTCTTACAAGGGAGACAAATTCCCTTATTGGATGAGTAAACAAGAACTTGCTCATCTCGATTCGTTAGTCGAGGTCAGACTCATTAATCTCAAGAGGTGTGCTACATTACCATCACTGGGTCAGCTTCCTAATCTCGAGAAACTTGAGATAAGTGGCATGAATTTAATAAAACAAATAGACGAGACATTTTACGGTGATGATGACAGTATGTTTCCTCAATTGAAAGAGCTCATTTTATCAGAAATGCTGGCGCTAGAGAAATTGTCTGGGTCGGAAAGGAAGAATGATAGATTATTTCCAAGGCATGTTACACTGACACTGATTCAGTGTCCAAAACTCAAGGAAATAGATCGGCGTCTTTCATATTATTCGTATATAAAAATGAGATTATGGTTGAACAATGAGACGATATGGTCGACCAAAATGTTTAATTGGAATAATCTCCGATACATTACAGAAATAGAGATAGTCGGGTGCCAAGAGTTAAGATGTTTGCCACAAAGTATGCAAAACTTGAAGGAGTTAACTGAGATGTCAATTAATAGCTGCGACAATTTAGTGACTTTGATAGTATTGGATTCGCTTAGAGTCTTGCACATATATGCTTGTCCAGTACTATCATTCAACCTAGAAGCATTTACAATGCTTTTTGAATTGGAAATTGAAAGCTGCCCAAAGATGCAAAGGTGAGTGATATCTTCAAGACTCCTAATTAACAAATTTCATTTAATTACTTCTGCGCTTCTATTATTAATTGCCTGATTCAAAAACTTTTTATTTTGACAAACAAAAATTAACTGTGTTGACAAGAAAACTTAACAGTAATTTGGAAGATTGATCCACATGTACCATTGGCTTAGTCATTTTGAACCCATTGAATTGAAAAAAAAAATGAGACATTATGAAATTTATTTGTTCTTTCATTATATTTGGAAGTTTGATTATGAAAGTCTAGCTGCAAATGCAGTTTGAAAATAATGACAAAAAAAAAATTTTAACTAAGACTCATATTCTCAATTAATGTTATAGAGGCAGTTAAATTGAGTGGCTATTAATTTGGGGGAAAAATGCTAATTAAGAGGAGGATGTTGACAGCAACATGGTTAACACTTGTTTTTATCATTTCAGTTATTATGAAGTTTGGAAGAAAAAGAGCAATACTACTGATGATGATGAAGAAGAATATGATAATGCGAGTAATTCTCTTCTCTAATTTGAATGATTCACTAGATATATAGCAAGCAACAATATCGACTTTGAGCGATGGCAAAAGAATAAATGAAGATCCTAATTAATGTTAATCTATTTACTGAAATAGTACATTTTTAATTTAGTTGTGAATTTAATGTGTGTTTATTGTAAAACCCTCTATTTTGTCATGCACTTTTAATCAAATATCAGTTATATATGGCTTGTGAGTCTGCTGCTACTCAGACTTAGCATTTTTTTTTTTTTACGAATTTCTGAAACTTTAAAAAGTTTTGATGAATTTCTGCAATTAATCAAATCCATTTATCAATGTTTATCAAAACAAAATTCCTATATATAATTAACATGTCTATGATTTGGCAATTGTTTTGACAATTTAATAAAAAAAATATTATTTTTGATATTATCTTAGATTATTTTATTATTTGTTTAATTCATAAATAATAGGCCATGAACTCTATAATTTAGTGGACTGTTTATTTTCAAGTAGTGTGCTCGTAAAATAATTTGATCCCACATTTATTTTAACTGTCATCAAAGTTAATTTCGTCCAAAGAATAGAAATCTCTGTAAGATACATCTTTATCACTGCCAAATAAATCTGTCTTTGATATTTGTAAATGCATTTATAATTGTTATTTTGTAGGAAGATATTTTGGAAACAATCGAATACATTGTCAATTAAACAGTTTTGTATTTGATTCAATTGTTATCTTATTTCAAAGTGGAATTACTCTTCATATCTATTATATATTCTGAGTTATTGTGTTTTGCAACTATTGCCACGAAGTATGCGCGCATTCTTGCGTCTTGTGCGAAAGATAATAAGGGGGTGTGCGTCCGAGAGCAAAGAGTGTGATAGACTGTGAAGACGTCGAAAGACTGCAGAAAGAGAAGAGCAGAGTTTGAGTGTTTGTCGGAGAGATAAGAGATCGGAGAACACCAAGGCGCGGTTGGATCTTGGCTCGTGGAAGAAGAAGGTCTTTCCGTTGTGATTGATCCTTAGAATGCGAGCAGAAACATCATCCTAACAGCACCAAGACGATAGAAGACTCTGACGAATCTCTGTGAGTTTTATTTCTAGTCGCTATTTCTTTTTTCTTTTCTGTCATTTCTACTTAGATTAATTCGAAAAGATGCCTTAATCACCCACATGTTCTAAATTGTATTGTCTTTTGTTCATATGTCTATTCATTTTTTTTTTTTCTCTAGCGATCCATTTTTTAAAAGTTTTAAAATTAAGTGAAAAGTGTAGATAAAATATCGAGAGTGCAACGAGCACTACAAGAAAATGACATTTTAGAGACCGAAAATCGGTCTCTAAATGCATTAGCAACCGTTTTAAAGACCGAATATTTCAGTCTCTAAATTTTGAGTCTCTAAATTTAGAAACCGAATAATCTGTCGGTCTCTAAATTTAGAGACCGAATTTAAAATCGATCTCTAAATTTAAAGACCGAATTTATAATCGGTCTCTAAATTTAGAGACCGAATGTAAAATCGGTAGACCGAATTTGAAATCGGTCTCTAAGTTTAGAGACCGAATTTGAAATCGGTCTCTAAATTTAGAGACCGAATATAAATTCGATCTCTAATTCGGTATTTAAATTTAAAAAAATATTTATAAAAAAATTGTACAATATTTTAATAATCAATATTAATAACAATATTTACTAA
This sequence comes from Wurfbainia villosa, assembly GCA_025175895.1. NCBI lineage: Eukaryota > Viridiplantae > Streptophyta > Magnoliopsida > Zingiberales > Zingiberaceae > Wurfbainia > Wurfbainia villosa. The sequence continues at coordinate 9,126,925 of CM045998.1, read as the reverse complement.
TAACATCCCAACACACCATTATAATATAAATACTAATAAAATTTAATTTTATTAATATTCAAATGTAGACAATTACAATACAAATACTAATTACATTTAATTTTATTAACATGCCCTGTACACAATTATAATATAAACATCCAATGAAATTCATCCTTTGGAAACATTTTATAGTCGTCCTTTAGCATTCCATCTCACACTACGACATGACTACGATACCATGGAGCTCAATTCGAGGTGCATCAAGTGGGATCCATAGTCGTGGTGAGCTCCACGAGCATACCACAAACACTGTTACATTCCTATCATATCTTGAAAAATTACTATCCTGCCAAAATAACTATCATATCAAACACTACATAAAAATAAAATTCAATATAAAATATAAATGAAGCATGAGATACTGGAATATAACAATATGAATAATATTAATCATAAATTAATGACAAATGTGACAATGTGAATATTATCCAAAAAAATAATGACAAATATGATAATATATATTATATTAATAAAAAAATGGCAACGAATTATTTAGAAATCAATGGAAATAATAATAATGCACATGTATCATAAATCCCTTAATTAAGCAATGGAAGAGAGTGATCTCTTCTAGTGCAAGGACTTCTTAGTCACTTATCCATATCTTATTTTTACCGGTAAACAAAAATATAGTTCTATTAGTGCATGATTGATAGTGTAAATTCAAGACCATATATCTAAGTAAAAGAGAGGAAAAAACTCGCAAATGTTAATTCCTAATATATAGTTACCAGTGTAGAGTGCTTAGAAGTTTTCAAAAGTTCTCAAAGTTTTCAGCTATATCTTTTTGTTTCTTACGTTCGCTAAGGGTTAATTAAAGAGGGTAAAATGAATATGAAAACATAGAAATGCAGACATGAAGTTGAAAGAAAACCTCACCAATGCAAAAAGATCACTTACAATAACTTTTTGACTTCTTCGATTGTAGATCATCATCATTCTCATAAGAGTCAACCTTCAAAATTGAAGAAGTGTTATCAAAAGGACTATAAATAGAAAGGTTAGAAATAAAACATTAAAAAAGACCTATGAATAAATTTAAAATATAACACAAATTTATAAAAAACTAAGATCATTTTCATGGACCATAGACCTGAACTTCATCTAGCTAATGGAATGTGAATGTAGCATTGCTAATCGGTTATCTTCTATTCACAGTTTATGCTTTCAAGCGAAGAGCCGACCTGCTGAAGAGCATCAAATGAAGCATTGTCATCTTGTGGAGCCAATCACAGATGAGGCAAAAACATAAGTGACAAGAAAACAACTTCATTCATCTCAAGAAAACAACATAACTCCAAAAAGTATCATTGCAGCCATCTTCTTTTCAGTCCCCAAAAAATACAAAATAAAAATCCGATGCTAAATAATGGTCTCATTTCAGAGTATCAATCAGGTTAAATCATATCTTTTGCTTCTCAATCTTGATACTGTCCAACTTAATAGAAATGTTGCTTTCTACTTCCTTAGATGATAAGAAAAGAGATACCTTAACAGAACAATTGAAATTCAATATCAAACAGGAAGAGGATTTCTAGCATATCAAAGGTTGAACAAGATAAGGATACTACAATATCATGTATATGAGGGTTTACCATAATTATTGTATTTTTTTTTTCTTTCAGTCCATACTACAATAGCAAGTACCCAATTGTGGAATTTTGCCAATGCAATGCTCATAGGAATGCTAAATCGATCTTGTCTTGTTAACTCTCAGTTTGGTAGTTCGAGAACCCAAATATAACTTAGTATTAAGCTTGGATTACTTGAATAGAAAAGTAAAAGAGACGTGGGGAGAATAAATAACAAGGATATTAATTAACATTGAACAATTAATATTAACCAAAACTTCTTAACAGAGAATAGTTTTAAATGCATATACAATGGCAAGCTCCAAAATCAATAACTTGGAGATGTAATTATATCCGTTAAAAATATTCATTGGCCATCCAAAATCTAAAGAGCCACATAATACAAATTTTAAAATGAAACAAAACATACTATCTTAATTCAACTATTTTAAATAATTATAAGTACATATGCAAACAAGATAACAGTAAAGATAGAGTCATAATATATTAAAGTGAAAGGAATACATTTGCAACTAAAGAAAGAAAAGGAAAATCATTGTCAGGAAATCCAACTTCAACCAAGGCAACAACTTCATATTCAAGTGTTCCTCGAGGAAACAACAAACAAGGTAAATTACGTGGACATACTTATTTCATGGATTTCAGGCGACAATGATCTCGAGTTTAGGGAGAGGAGCAAAGTGCATTTTGCTCTTATTAAGGATGCACGAGGAGTGTGTTTGTAGGTGTAAACAATATATAATACACAAAAACATTTAGAAGCAAGTACTTGCCTAATTTACCTATTTTGAGCACTTGAAGTTTCAGATGTCTAGAAGAAGGATAGATTACTAAGGAAATCAATCCTAACAATGATCTCTTCACCTCCTGATTCATCAGTTGAGTTATCTTCGTCATCCTCCAGTTTCCTCCGATTTCTGATTGGTAATAGAGGGTCTGCAGCAGATCCTATTGGAGCAAGCCTGTTCATCCCCTTTTTCCTCCATCGCACGAGGTCGGGACCACGATCACAACGCTGGCCTCCCGTGACCAGGATCGTGGCGGCGGCCTCGCTGGACTGTGGTCGCGACGGTGGCCTCGCGGGACTACGGTCGCGGCGGCGACCTCGCGGGCGATGCGGCGGCAGCCTCGCGGAGCTGCGGTTGCGGCTCGCGGGAGGCTGCGATCGCGGCGGCGTCCTCACGGGACCACGATCGCGGCAGCGGCCTGCCCGCGACTGCATCTGCGCTCGCCGCGCCGGCCTCGTGCGACAGTGGTCTCGCAGGCATTATTTCGCACGAAAGGGCGGCAGCTTCACAAGGAGAGGGGAGAGGAGGTCACGGGCGCAACCTCTGGCAGAGGTTACGGCCGCGGGCTCGTGCAATCGAGCAAGAGGAAGATGAAGAGGAAGAGGGAAGACATGGGAGAGGGGAGGAGGAGAGGAATCGGAGAAGAAGAGGGGAGAAGAGCGCGAGTGATCGGGAGAAAAAACTTAGGGCAAGAAAAACCGAACCGTCGATTTAAAAAAAAAAATTGAACGGGAAATAGGGCGACACGCCCATGCCAATGGAGGGCATGGGCGTGTCGAGCATGAGACATGGGTGTGTTAGCCGACACGTCCGGGGTGTGTTGAGGAATATGGGTGTGTCGGCTAACACACCCGAGGTGTGTTGAGGAACATAGGTGTATCGGGCATGAGACGTGGGCGTGTCGGCTAACACACCTGGGGTGTGTTGAGGAACGTGGGCGTGTCAGCTAACACACCCGAGATGTGTTGAGGTCTGAAAGTTCTGACACGGACGTGTCTCTAATGACACGACTATGTTGTTTTGATACACTTTGATAATTCCGGATTCTTCACTCTGTTAACATGAAAAATACCCCAAAACAGTTTCTTTGTCCAAAATATGTCTAAAATACCTCGATAGAGTTTTTATAAGTTCAATTGTGCAAATTTTTTTATTTTAATTATTTACATCACTCTTTAAATTTTTATTTATTTAACTAAGACGACGATTAATCAGATCGGACCCGAACCCAGACCAAACCCGGATCGGACCCGGACCGGAACCGACGGTTCCACAACCCGGATCATAACCGGCCTCGAGCAGGCCGGTTAAAGGTCGATATTTTGCCAACCCGTACCCGACCCGGACCCGGACCGTGGCCATGTCTAGATATAGAATAGAATTAAGGATGAGATAAAAATTAAGATAAAAAAAAATCTTAATTTAAAGATCGATTCTAAAAATCAGTTTCTAATTAATATTTAAAAAATTAATCAAAGAGAGAATAAAATTAGAAAGGAAAGAAAATAATTAAGATAAAAAAATTAATCTTAATTAAGATTTTAAAAAAATTAATTTTAATCAAAGATCGAGGTCGCGACCGTGATCTAGGTTGCAACTGCGGTCTCAACCTTGCGTGACTTAGGCCGTGGTTGTGGACTTGACCTCAACTTGGCGCGACCTAAGTCGCGTAGTAAGCCAGAGCGACCTCCTCAACCAGTCACGGTAGCGGCATGCGCATAACATTGATCGTTGATGCGGTTGTGATTAAACGCAATTGTGAAAAAAATTAAGATGAATTTGATCTCTAATTTAGAGACCGATTTGAAAATCGGTCTCTGAATTAGAGACTGATTTCAAAATCGATCTCTGAATTAGAGACCGATTTCAAAATCGATCTCTAAATTAGAGACCAACTTAGATTCGGTCTCTAATTAGTGACCGATTTGAAAATCGATCTCTAAATTAGAGATCGACTTGGATTCAGTCTCTAATTAGAGATCGATTTGAGAATCGGTCTCTAATTTAGAGACCGACTTGGATTCGGTCTCTAATTAGAGACCGATTTGAGAATCGGTCTCTAATTTAGATACCGATTTGAGAATCGGTCTCTAATTTAGAGATCGATTTCAAAATCAATATCTAATTTAGAGACCGACTTAGATTTGATCTCTAATTAGAGACCGATTTAAGAATCGGTCTCTAAATTAGAGATCAATTTTTTAAAATCGGTCTCTAACTTAAGATTTTCCTGTAGCGGAGAAGTTTCACTGCCCAATAAGACTTTAATTCTTTGATGTTATATCCATATTGTGGCCCCAAGTTATGTGAAAGTATTTGGATTAAAGAAATTGTTAAAGAAGATGAGTTTATTTTTGTTCATTCTTTATCTAAAATTAAATTTGAATATTAACGATGTTCGTTGATATTCATAATAAAAAATATAAATAACACAACGAATCTAAAATTTAATTATAACCTTTTTTTTATATATATCAAAATATATGAAAAATTATAATAAATATAAGTTATATAAATCTATACTATTTTATAATATATTAAAATTAAAACTAATAAATTTCATTTATTGAATTTTTAAATACAATAATAACCAAACTCAACAACACAAATAAAGAAATTTGAATAAATTGACTTATTTTGAATGTGAAGTTGTCACTATTTTAACCCTAGTTTATGATAGACGGATAAAAAAAAGGAAACAAAATTAAATGGAAAAAAATCTCTGAAAGGAAAAGGAAAAAAAAAGAAAGAAAGATTTTTTTAGAAGAGAAAATAATTCTCGAAAATAAAAAAAAATGAGGAGAAAGAAAAAAAAACAAAAATAATTATTCACTCACGATTGTACTGCCCGCGATGGTTGCTTCGATCATCACCACCTAAGACGGCAACCATCACCACTTGCGACATCCGCTGAGACGATCAACGGCGACAGCAATCGACAATGACGACTGTAACATAGGTGGCAATTAGCATCGATCACCGATGAGGATGACTGCCAACCATCAATGAGGACCAACGATCGACGGCGATGTGTAACGACCAGTGATCTTTGATGGACGACGAGGAAATGACCGGGAACAACGACCACAACGCGACCATGCAGAGGAAAAGAACTTTAAATAAAAAAAAAATTGTGAAAGGGAAAGGAAAAAATAAAAAGAAAGAAATTTTTTTGTAAGAAGAGAAAAGAATTATCGAGAAATAAAAAAAATGAGAAAGAGAGAAAAAAAACACCCGCAGCCGCGCTGCCTGCTGCGATGGTTGTCGCCATCGTCTCGCTGCCCAAGATGGCAACCATTGCAGCTTGCGACGCCCACCGAGACGACTGACGGCAGCAATCATCGACAACGATCGTCGTGTCATCAATCGACGATGACGATGACAATAAATGATTGATGATGATCGATCGACGATGACGACTAATAATTTATGATGAATGATAATCGACGACAACAGCCTAAACGGCAGCGACCATTGACTGTAGATTTTTATCCCTCGGAAAAAATTCGAAAGGAAAGGTCCGATTTAAATTGAAAAAAAAAATATAATTAAAAAAAGAAAAATAATTTGTCGAGACATATGAAATCTTAAATCCGTTCGTCTATTAAATAATTTTTTTTTAAAGTAAACGTTCCTCCCTTTAAAAATAAAAATAAATATTTGTTTAATACGTAAAAAAAAAATGCACAAAGATAGATGTACTCAATTACTCGTAATGTTTGAGATTATATATATATATATTTTGATATTTCATGTATATGCAAATACAGTAATAAAGAATATATAATAATTTTACTCGCTATTGCTTGACACTCGTGCCCGTGTCATCATAGAACGATTGAATTTCGATCGCAATTCAATCATATTGTGAGTGGAATTTGACTGTAATTTGATCGGACGGACGACGACGACTCCGACGGTTTCAAAGACTAGGCTATAGTGGTCATTGCTTTAATGATGTGTTGATGCTCCGACGATCTACGACAAAAACACCATACATTTTTCTCTTTTTTGAAAAATTTGTTATGTTCTTAGCTATTTATACATACACGTATAAAATAGATTTTTAAATATAATAGATTACTAATTTGATCTGTCCGCGACCACACATAATAATGAAAAATACATTGTGTTTCCTTATTTTGTGATTCGCCATCATTTTCTTCTTTGTCGTCATCGTTCCGTTGGATTTCGAACATGATCTGGTCAAAATCCAATTACAGTTCTGCTAGAGAGATGTTGACGACACTTCTAATGGATTACAGTGCGAATGACTATTGATGACGAAGAATTTGATCAGAATTATAGGAGAGAAATATTATACATTTTTTATTTGCGTACTCTATATCTCGATGTGATGAACGATTGAGATCGCATCGTGCATGATAACGCAGCGTAATAAGGAATGAAGCGGATGATTTTTGTTATATATTATCTTAACATGATATTTTAAAATATATAAAATTATTAGTATGATATTTTTACCGTTTAGATAATTAAATACGTGACCATATTCTTACATTTATGAATTTAGATAACTATTGATAACAACTTTACTTAATATATAAGTTAAGCTAATGGATATATACATGCCGTTATTAAAAAAAAAAGTTTTAGTTATTAAGATATACTTTTTATCACTAATTTTTGGCATCATAAAATAATGATTCACAGTATTAAATAAGATTAGATAATAAAATAATAAAAATCCGAGGATATTTCAAAGACAAAATTAAATTTTCAGGGTAAAATAAAATTTAGAGAATATTTGAAAAATAACAAATTTAAACGGTGAAATTTAACCTTTAAAGAAGGGCGCCTTAAAAACCGAATCCAAACTCGAACGCTGGATAAAAGTTTAACGTCCTTCCCCCTTTTTTCGTTCCTAGTTGCTCGCGAAGCTTAGCCGCTTTCTTCCGCTTCTGGCTTATCTCATGAGCGAGTGCCGGAGATGAAGTAGACGGGTGCGCCGTCTCTGTGCCACCGAATCTGTTTTCTTTCCATTGGGTAATGTAATTCCTTTTCTCTCTCGATCTCTCTTTTTAAAAAAAAAAAATAATAATCTTTCTCGCTCGTCTTTTGTCGTTCTTAATTTCCATGTTCATTCTTCGCTCGATTCCTTTTTTTTTCTCTCTCTTTCACCTTTCCATACGCGTTTTGGTGCGATTTTGGAAGCTTCGTGAGTGAGTAGAATTTCTTTTCGCGGATGCGTATCGTTGGAATCGAGTTTTGATCGACAATTTTGCCATGAAACAAAGTTTCTTTTCTTGCTTGTTTTTCTTTTATTTTTGTATCATCAAAAGTTTCTGATAAATAAAGTATCTGTTTGATCATTTAATAACTCAAGCACGAATGAATGCATTTAGTTTTGATCATCGCTACAGGTATCGGCAATGAATCAATCTCGCGAAACGATGTCTGGGGCAAATGATGATTGGCAATTATCCTCAGTCTTTGACAATTCCAACACTTTCTCTGACGAGCTCGATTCGATAATCATGGCCGACTGGGACGACGCAAGGGGAAGCATGATGCTCGATTGGCCATTCGATGATCAAAAGCTTGTTCCAGATAGCTCGCAGATAGGAGATCAGATTGCGACGACAGGAACGCAATGTTTCTCAGGCTGTGATCCCTCATTACAAGCGAGCCAAGATGCGATGACATCAGGAACAACAGGAATTAACGTTCCCCACAATGGCATAGCTCCATTATCAGATATGTTCGCTTCTCATCTCGAACTCGATCAAAGCTTCATCGATCCCGAGCTTTTCAAACGATCTCCAGTTTTGATGCCTAACTATTCGGTATGATAATCGTAAATACCAAAGTCCGATTCACTTGCCATATGTAAACGAAGGTTGAAACTCCATACTGCATGCATGTTGCTTCTTCAGGTTCCAATTTTTCCTGGAAGCACGTATCAGCAGTTTCCGGCAACGAGTGCTCCATTTCCAAGTCGCTTATTAAATGACGAAATGTACGAAAATACTGTTCTTCGAATGTTTCCCCCTCCCCAGGATCTTCCAGTTCTTGCCCAAAAGGTAATCCATACAGATACTCGCTGCAGCTTTCTTCAGTACAGATCAATGAACGCAGGCAACTGATCTATCTAGTCATTTTGAGAATGTTTTTAGTTTTTGAATGTTCAGCTTATAGATTCATCGATGATGGAGAAAGCCATTGTTCATTCGGGAAAGCCTACGACGACACGAACGGAAGAAGCCTTCGACGATGCCGCCTTGCAGAGGCGAGGATCTGCCCAGTCCATGATCAAAACTGATAATGGCATCGCCGGAGTCGGTCATCCGTCGACCATCATCGGTGATCGGCAGGGCGCTGCTGCTCGTATCGTTCGTCCTGCGAGAGAAACTCCTGTTGTTATCGGCGCTTCAGTTAAGGATGGATACAATTGGAGGAAGTATGGGCAGAAGAATATGAAAGACAGTAATTTTCCGAGAAGCTATTACAGATGCACCTATCCGCATTGCAAAACGACGAAAAAAGAAGAACGATCTCCTCAAGGCTTCGTCACTGAAATAATCTACAAAGGGGTTCACAATCACCCCAAACCAAATCCCTTTCCTTGTCCTTCTTCGTACCCCAAACAGGGTGTTCGTCGAAATGCCTCGCAACAGAAGCAGCATGGCACTCATTTTTCGTCCAAAATGTCCAGCGATCATGTTGTCGAGGGAGATGATGCTGACTCTGATAGGCAGTTAACTTCCATCTTCTACCTTCGTCCTTTTCTCTTATTCTTAATTAGTTCATTGAGCCAGAGAATGTCTGTCTTCTCCTTCTATCTTACTTCATGTTCATGTCTTTGGTTTCAGAAAGAAGGAATTCAATGCTCTCGAAACGATGCGCTCGTCTTCGAGATCCCCTCGTCAAGTTAAGTATTTGGTCCTAGTGTTCGCCGACTTCGACGTCATCGATGACGGGTATCGTTGGCGCAAGTATGGCTCAAAGGTTGTGAAAGGAAACACAAATCCAAGGTACCCTATCTGTTCCATTCATGGGGAATTCCAACTAGTTCAGGTTTTAGAGACCACATGAATTATAAGAAGTTGATGGATGGGTGGTGCAGGAGTTACTACAAGTGCACCGATCCAGGATGCAAAGCGAGGAAGCTCGTAGAGAGGTCGCCGGATGATTGCAAGAAGCTGATGTCGACGTACGAAGGCACTCATAACCATGAAGTTCCAGGGCCCAAAAAGGGCAGCAGCAGCAGCAGCAACAACAACACTTCGAGCTCAGCCATCAGTTCATCATCAGCGAGGCCATCGTCTCTACTTCCTCAAGCGAATGGCAGCCTTGCGCCGAGAACTGAACTCGCAGCCCGAGATAACTTCATGAGATTTGGGTGCCCCAGTCCCCTCGGCATCGTTTCCTTACCAAGGTCCCTCCCCACCCTACCTGCCGCTGTGAATCCATTGGGCATGGTCGCTGTGGCACCATTACCGACGAGGATGAGGATGCCGATTCTTCCTCAGCTTAGCTCCTATCCGGGCTTCCGTGCACCTCTTCAGTCAGGTTTGACGACGATGGTGATACCCAAGTTAGATCCCACAGATCAACACCCTCCGTCCGAGACGCAGCAGCTGGCTTTGCAACCCGCCGGCGATGGTGCAGCGACATCTCGTCCCCGAAATTGATGATGACTTTTCAGCCCCGCTTATTTTAGGCTCTCTTTGTTTTATCAAAGTACTTTTCAAGAAAATATTTTAATTTTTTTTTCTAATGCTTATATTTTTTTTTAAAAAAAAACTAGTATTTAAAAATATATATATATTTTATTTGTTTATCTGGGCTAAAATACTAGACTGCATGCCTTTTTAATACAAATTTAAAGTTTTAAAAATAAATATTTAATAATACTCATTTGATACGAGTCTAAAAAGTTATATATTTAATTTGATAAAATAGTTCATGCTTTAATTTTTTTTAGTTCAATTCAATTTATTATAGTTTTGACTAGTAAAGGGGGCGATTCAGGACGTCAAGTTGCGCAGACGAAAAGCGACTTGACATTTCAATTTTGGTGGAGAATGCAAATCAATTAAAGGCACTGAGTTAAAAACTATCAATGTAGTTTTAAAAATGAGGAGCCATTTTTGTTAAGTATATAAGAGGGAAAAAAAAGAAGAAGATAAGATATGAATTATTATATATAATTTAATGATCATAATAAAATTTACCTATCGATCACATTATTAATATTGCATCAATTATATCATTACGTTAGTTTTATATTTGGTGAAATACATCGTCAGTCTTAGTCACGGTACATTGAGACTGACAGCTTCTAGATAGATTTCAATTTTCAACTAGATTACCAAATTTGAATAAAATATAACATACAAAATTAATGATGAAAATGACTTTTTTTCTCTCTTTTTTTGCCCTTTAATTTCCTCTTTTCTCTCTGTCATGTGACGATGTAGTTGCCATTTTATTAGCCCACTGGTCTGGTCCCCGCTGACTGTCCTATTCCCTTCTAGAAGACACACCGTCAACTGTACACCGTTACCGTCCGATCATCTATCCGATCGATGTCTTTTAGAAAAATAAAAATAAATAAATAGTGAAAACAGGGAGTCTATTTCTTCTCCTATAAATAAACGATTCCTTCGACAGGTCGTCGCTCGTCAAATTCTTCTCTGTTTCAATTTCATCCCTCTGTATTTCTTCGCCCATGTCGACTGTACTGGCCACTTTCGCCGGAATGTCTTCCCTGCCGGTGAAGCCCGTCGTTTCCCTCCGAGCACGGGCGATGGTGGCGGCGGCTTCTTCCGTCGGGCGCGGCAGGGAGGCGCCGACGGGCCTGTACGAGGTGCTGCGGGTGACGGAAACGGCGACGATGCGGGAAATCAAGGCGGCGTACCGGTCCATGGCCAAGCGGTCACACCCAGACGCGTCGCCTCAGGTGGGCGGCGGGGCGGCGGACTTCATCGAGATCCGCCGCGCGTACGAGACGCTGTCGAACCCAGCGGCCCGGGCGCGGTACGACCGATCGGTTGCCGAGCAGCGTCGGGAGCTGCGGGCTGGCGGAATCGTCCGGCCGGTCCGGTTCCGGTTCAGGAGATGGGAGACGGATCAATGCTGGTAGAGATAAGTCGGACTGGAAATGTGAAAGACCATTTTTTAAAAATGAAAATCTAAATTAATTTTAGTAATTTATAGCTCAAAACCAAAACCGTGATGCTGTGTTAATTATTTATTAACAAAGCATTGTTTTGTTGGACAGACCTCATACTTCAAGAGTAGTTCCCAAATTAAACCGAAAAAAAAACTGAGTCAGTCAAATTAGATATTAAAAGTTGAAATTCAAGAGGCAAAAAGTTAACTGATATATGTTTAATTTCTAGAATTAAAAAAAAACAAATATGCAACCATACAATCAAACATTTAAACATACCTGAGGTATACTTATTCATGTACAGAAGAATTATACAATATGTAGCAGTATGCATGCAGCAGGGAGGAGGCTCCAGATTTTTAAGTCTGGAGCAATAGATTAATGCACCACACGCCTTTCACTTGGATTAAACAGAATAACAAAAAGGAACATCAGGTCAGAAAAGATCAGCTGCAACAAGCACTAGTTTGAGAAGATGAGACATCCCTTCCGCCTGATTGCCCTGGAATTCCTCCGTATCCAACTTTAATCCCATACGACTGTAAAGATGGAAACAAGGCAAAAATCACAAACAAGATCTCAAATTACGGCACAATCTAAGAAATTTCATTTGAATAGAATTTGAAACAGAAAGACAACTTGAAACACCAAATCCATAAAATAGATGTTGTCGCTGATGTAACTAGTTGACAATATAAACTCAGGGTTAAACCAGTAATTGCGTCAATAAAAAACAATTGTTTCAATATTATCACCCTGTGTTTTTCCTAGCTCGACTACATAAATTTTATAATCCCATACTAATTTTACATTTTTCCTAGCTGATGTAACTAATTATTGTTGTGCTACTATATTCCCTAGTGGTTTTTTTTTTTTTTTGGTTTCCCCTTCTGTTTACACCTCTGTCTCCCAGTACGCCTACTCTAATTGATATTATAAAAACCAAGATAATGAGTGGAAAATAAAGAACAACACGTACGTATAGAAATACATACATCCATTGCGTTGGTGGCATATCTGATGTTTCTAGGATAATAGCAACACTATGACAAACAAATCCAGTTCCTTTGCCAATAGGGGCAGATTAATATTGTAAACCTGAATAAGAGTAGCTCAAGGCCCCTACTTCACGATGACAATTAGTTCTCCATGTTCCTATTGTCAGTTGAAAGAAGCAATTGTTTTACCGTACCCATTTTATATCGACTAACAATTGAACCTGCCATACAAACTCTAGTTTACACTTGAGATGCATACTCTTGCCTGGTACAGTTCCTTTGTGATAGCTTGATTCGACATTGTGATTGAACCACAGCATGTTTACTAGATAAGGTTATCTTGCAGAAGAAAGAAGTTGACAGTTGAGGTAAATCTTGCATCGTTTTTTAGTTTATCTGCTAAATTTAGAACAACTTTTAACAGTATCTATGACAGATCCTGACAAGTAGAAATGAAAGAAAAAAAATGAAAACAAACAGCTGTTCTAGAAATTGACCTTGTTCAAACAAATAAGACATTTATAAAAAATCTCAAGTCTAGAAAGGTCAAAAAAGCAAATATGAATTTTCTTTGTCAATAGGCAAGCACAAGGATGGGTATAAAAGAGAAACCAAAAGAAGAAACAAAACAGCAGGGCTCAGTAACTTCAGAATAGCCCCTTCATCAATATTTTGATTTGTATCTGACAAGATAATGCTATGATCTTACCTCATTTGACACATCGAAGACACCATCCTGAATTTTCTTATATATACTTGCTGCAGTTTTAATAAAGGCCTGGATACATAACCACAAGTAAAACAAACCAAACTTGAAACCTCAACACTGACAAGGAAAACATAATACAAAAAGAAAATTCTTTGGATTCAGTTCACCTCCTCGACATTTTGTGCTGTTTTCGCAGAGGCCTCCATAAAGATTAATCCATGCTCTTTTGCAAACTGTTCTCCCTCTTCAGTGCTCACAGCTCTTCTGTGAGCCAAGTCACATTTGTTACCAATCAGCATAATTGTCATATTAGCATTGGCATGTTGCCTGGCATCTTCCAGCCAGCTTGCAAGATGATTGAACGTCTCCCTCCTGATGACAAGTTAAAGAACAAACATAATAAGGCTTTTGTAGCCCTCAAATTAAAGATCTCTATGAACATATACCTGGTTATGTCATATACCAGGAGAGCACCAGCAGCACCTCTGTAATAAGATCTTGTAATTGATCGAAAAGATTCCTGACCCGCCTGCAAAATTTTCAGAGTATAGTTCAGATGAGTCAGTAAGCCAATGAGACAAATTCCATATAAACTGATTAGGTGAAAAATTCTACATCAACTTTCTCATATTCAATGCCTTACTCTCCTTGCAAGCAAAATTTATCTGATAAAAGTGCCTGCTTCCATTTAAATTAGATATAGATATGTCAACTACACAATTAATTACTAAACAGTTCTGCCAACTGGAACTTCACATGCCATCATTTCAAATCTGGTTAAAACAGATGTATTACTCACCTGAATAAGCACCAAAACAAGAATACTAGTTCATGCAAAAATCTGCAAATTGAAGTTATTGCAAAAATGTGAATTTATTAGCATTGGACTCACGAGCACAAGATCAAGACGACGACAACAATCAAGCCTTGTCCCACTAGGTGGGGTCGGCTATATGAATCCTTCTATGTCATTGAGCTCTATCCCCTACTATATCATCATCTATACTTAAATAAATTTTATCTTGTTTTATTGTTGCTAATCTAGTTTTTTTTTATCTTCCTCTTCCTCGTTTGATGTGTATATTTGTCATCGTTTCACATTGCCTAGCTGTAATATTTATTGGTCATCTAAGTACATGTCCGTACCACCTTAAACATCTCTCAGAGTTTTTCTTCAATAGATGCAACTCCGACTTTTTCTCTAATGCTCTCATTTCTTATTTTGTCCATCCTCGTATGTCTGTACATCCTCCTTAACATCTCCATCTCTGCAACTCTTATCTTTTGCTCATGTGCTCGAGTCGTAGTCCAACATAGTAGGTCTAATCGTCATTTTGTATAACTTCCCTTTAAGTTTTAGAGATGCTTTACAATCACATAAAACACCCGACGCTTTTTTCCATTTCAACCATCCTGCTTGTATTTTATATAAGACATCTATCTCAGTCTCTCCATCACCTTACAAAAATGATCCTAAATATTTAAAACTCAGACAACTCGTCGTCTCCTATCTTAACACTTGTCTCATTACGTTTAATATTGTTAAACTTAAATTTCATATATTCTGTCTTTACTCTACTAAGTCTAAAACCTTTCACTTCTAATGTTTCTCATCAAGATTCTAGCTTAACATTTACTCCTTCACGCGTCTCATCTACCAAAACAATATCATCCGCAAACAATATGCACTATGGTACTGTATATTGAATGTGTCCAGTGAGTTCGTCTATGATTAGTGTAAAAAGATAGGGACTTAAAGCTGATCCTTAATGTAACCCTATCTTTATTGAAAATGTTTCAGTTAATCCGTCTAAAATCTTCACTCTAGTCGCTACTTTCTCATACATATCTTTAATTAGTTCAATATAAGCACAAGATCAAGAAACAAAAAAAAACATTTTATATCAACATTTGGTTGTGTTAGATAATTTTATATTATTTTTTGCAATATTGACACTGCTATCATGTTATAACTACTCCAAATAGATAGGATACGACATATACTTGTTGATGTGATACTAAATGATAGCCCAAAGCCTAAGATGCAAATCCAAGCTTAGTATTCCTCTCCAAGCTTGCATTTCTTCACTTATAGAGATCCATTTCATTCACAGAGGTATAATATTATACCCAAATTTTATGTTTCTTCAAATAGATAGGACCCAACACAATCCTCCTCTTCATGGTCCACATAAAAGTCACAATGTCCTAAGGAGACAAAATCAGTGAGGCATATACAAATGACCAAGAAGGGGCATTTGGCTATCCCAGCAAACTCTACTTCATGAATAAAAAATTTCGAACAACACTGTATCCTTTAAGGTAGCATTCTCAAACTCAAAAGACTTAATCTCAAAGTTCAATGTCAGTACTGGTTCAGTATAGAAGAAAAAAAAATCTAAATTGCACTAACCGTATCCCATATCTGCAATTTTATAGGCTTGTTGTCGATGGTAATCATTCTAGCCCCAAATTCAACGCCAATTGTCAAGTCATGAACAGGTTGGAAACGCTTGTCCGTGAACTGCAAAAGAAGACATGATTTCCCTACTCCTGCAAGCAAAGAAACAACAACAAAATGTCACATTTTCCTAATCAGCACTGTCAAATATAGTGTATGCAGGTGTGTATATGGTTAAAAATTGAAAAAATTGTGGAAAATCTGAATAAAATATTATAACCGCATCTCGTCCCCTGTCATAAATACCATACTAAATCATAGAACAAACAAAGTACAATCCTTGTACTTCCTTTAATAACTATCCAATCCCATCGAAGCCCACGATATTTCAGCATGGAAGATCTTACCCAACGGGAACCCTAACTTCATAACAACGTTAACTAGTCCTTCTAAATTACGCGTAGTTCAAGAGATTATCCAGGAATTAACAAGATCGTACAAGAAGGAACTGGAAGAGAATGAAACTCCAAATCACGGAAAGCAAGACGAAGAAACATACCCGTATCGCCGATGATGATGTACTTGAACAGGTAAGCGTAAGACATCTTCCACGAATCCGTCAACGGACAATCCGAGCTTCTCCTCGATCAAATCCTAAAAGATAAACTCAATCGATCACTAGGAATCAACGAACAGAGAAGAGAAGATCGATAATGGAAGGAGGGAGGGCAAGAGTGGATGTATTTGTTTAGAACTTGAAGAGGAGGAATCGTGGATTACGTAGGAACTTCTACCTCTCTTTTTTTCTACCTTGCTTGCGATTGGCATCAGCGGGTTACGTTTGTCGGCCTGAATTATGAGAACCCATCATTTACACCCGTCGTCGCTGTCATCGGCGCCGACCAGAAATATAATTCCGCCTATAGTCTTTATCGTTCTTCTTTTTTTCCCTTTTTTATTTTTGGGTAAATAACTACAAATATAGATTTGAGACTATAATTTTCTATGGAAATTACAATATTGATTTCTTTGATGTCAACTAAATTTCAGTTTTACAATTATATTTTTACCACATAACATAACTAAATCGAATCTAAAATCAACTATTCAAGTTTGATTTATTTTTTTTTTAAATTGAATTTCATTGGAATTTAAATTAAATTTAACTTGTTTAATTAATATAATTTATTTAAATTTAATTGGTATCAAATTTTTAAATAAAACTTATTTGTTCGCTATCACAATTTACCAATTATATTTTTGCATATTTTCACAAATATAATTCTAAAATTATATATAGAGAGAGAAATGATCCGCTACGTAACATATATCGCGCACTCGTGCGCTCCACGTGAGACCCATGCCGGAATCCAGCATCGTCGTCGCACCGTCCGGCCCCCTCTGGCCACCGAACCGTGGCGCGATCGACGCGCAACTCACCGACGACCTAGCGAGGTTCGGATTCCAACCGATTAACGTCCGAAATTCGACGTTAAACGACCAAAAATTACCAAATCACGCGGGCGACAATGGTGCGCCCATTGTCATCCACGATCGCCCCGAATTCTAGTCGAATCGCGATCGAAATCTGACGACGGACGGATCGACAGTCGACATTGATCCGTCCACCGTACTCGGCTGATTGCAATTCGACCCGCGAGCGACTGAATAGCGATCGAAATCAACCACGACGAATGGACCAACAACCGACGCCGACTTATCCGACGTCGGATTCCAACCGATTCGGTCAAAATCCGACCGGATCACGACCAGCAATGAGCGCGCCACGACCGATCGTGTGATTTGATAATTTCCGATCGTTTAGCATCGAATTCCGAACACTAACCTACTGAAATCGAAACCTCATCGAACTATCGATCAATTGCACATCGATCCCATCCGATCCGACGGCCAAAAGTGGCTGAACAATGTGGCAACGACGATAGTTTCTAACATGGATCTCGTAATTTTAATATATATTAAATGAATATAAAATAAATTTTTATAATACATTTCTCACGTACTAACCAATTCAAGATTAATCAAAAACATACTTTCATTCTCGTGAAGCCCTAAAAGGGCCTTTAATTTTCAAAAGGACCCTCGGAGTCCTTTTCAGGATGTAAAATAGGTTTCATTTGTTTTTTTCGGAGAAGTAAATTCAAACACAGAAGCACCCAGAATATTCTACACATATCTGTTTAGTTTCTAGAACACTTCCGAAAAAAAACAAAGGTACAAAATACATGGTTAAAATGTAACACAAGCCGAGAAACATGACTTAGTTTACATATCAACATCATCTGCCAAAGCATTTTAGAACAGAAGATGTTAAAGCTGAAGTCAGAAACTTCAAACCAGTAGATCCTCCAGGAAAGTAGGATATTGAATAATACGTCAGTGAAAGAACCTAAGAAAAAAAGAAACGACGAATTAGTAGGCAACCACAGCATTAGTGATTTACTACAATTAATCACATACCTGAATCACAGAGAAGAGAACAGAAAGAATGTAGCTATGGAGCACCATGGAAACATAAATTGTGCCAATCATACTAGCAATGAACAGCACTGTAAAGGGCAACCTCTGCAGCATGGGCAAAAAGAATTAAGATAAGCATATGATTGTACAAAAACAAATGTCACATTTACAACAGGATAGAGAAGTGCTGTCTGATGTTCAAGAAAGATGTCATAAAATCCCGTCGATATGAAATCCCAGAGAAAGATCGGATCACATTCGATCTATTTTACATAATTTTATCCTACACTACTAGAAGTTGTTTCGGAAACTCAAAAACGTAACCAGAAAATCACAAAGTAGCAATTTTACTATTATGCCCAAGTTTCCCTTCTAAAAATATAGGAAATAAAACGTCTACTACTGTTGGCTGACACCAATTTACACTCTTTTTCTTTGATAGTTAAGCTTTCAGAAATCCATGTATACTCACCAGCTGCTGATAGTCACTTGTAAGACTAGTTTCTTTATATCATACAAGGAACCAAGACAATCACAACCATTAATGGCCTCATAGCTGTTTGAGAGATGGCTTGCTCGTGAAAAAGAATAAATAAGACAATTACAACAGTTAACAATCCAGATTAATCTAGGTGAGAAGAAAAATTAATAGCTACAGGAATCGACTGTTTTAGTGTGCTTTGATGTTTTGGTTCATATAGAATGAACTCTAAATACATAAACTCGACCATAAACAAGTTCATCTGTACCATCATAATGTCTCCCTAGAGTGATTCCATTGCAAGGACGAAACATGAATTCTGCTCTACTTTTTTATAGTTAGTTTCCACTAGTAAATCATGGCCTTCTGGTAAATAGAGACATATTTAAGAGCAATAAGATCCTATGGAAATTACCTCCTTGGAAAACATGTGAGAAAGCTGGTTCTTAGGACCCCTGAGTGCAAAGAATGATCCAATGATCAATGCACAGCCGAAAGTAAAACAAAGAGCAAATTTTTGAGGCATCAGAACCATCACTGGAAGGAACATGGTAAAAGCAATGAAAACAAAGAACACGCCGCTAGCAAGGAGCACACCGAAGTACACAAGAGCTTTTCCAGAAGGTACATTACTAGTAGCATTCTGGAAATTTCCAGGCAATTCCCTGACACCTTTTGAAACCCTGTTGTGCAAAAATAGAGAAGCTACATAAGCTAATTCCATACAAGTGAGTATACTTTTGAAAATATACGAGAGTAACCAATAACATCAAAGAAGATTAAAAATAACTATGACATTTTTTTTTTGATAATCTAGGTGTCCAAATTTCACCCGACTAAGGTTGAAGATACATGGTCTTCTCCTGTAATTTCGGAGTACAACTTGTGCATACTTAGAGGCCGACCTCCAAAATATTCGTTCCTATTGGAATTTGAACCCGGATCTTTTTACTTGTTCCCCTAAATATTTTACCACTGCACCATAACCATAAGGGCATAACAAACTATGACATTGCACTCCCAAAGTTGAGATACAAAACCCAAAAGTTCTTTTGGCCAAAGAACCATGTTGAACATGTGATAATTATCCATATCTTCTTTACTTTGTTTATTGGGTATTAAATCATTCATTTAGGTCCAACTAAGCCAATATAATAAATAATAAATGAAAGAAATCTTTTCCCATCCCATGAATTTAAGACTTCAGATAATAACTGGATATTTTCCTGACCTCAATCAGCCTAGCATCAAAGGAACAGGTAAAAGTAACCTAAACACTTGATGCGAGACTTACAAAAACTAGGAAGGTAATCTTTAAAATTATCTCAGAGCCAGACAGGGTTTAGAATAGGGGGAAGTCAAAGATTAAGAGAATGTAGACATTCGAGTTCCAAGCTAGGACCACTAATAATCATTATAGAATGTGGAACCAACAACAACAAAAACAAAGTCTTATCCCACTAGATGGGGTCGACTATATGAATCCTTTTACGCCATTGAACTCTGTCCCCTACTATATCATCATCAATATTTAAATAAATTTTATCTTGTTTTATTGTTGCTAACTAAGTCTTTTTTGGTCTTCCTCTTCCTCATTTGATGAGTATATTTGACATCATTTCACATCGTCTAACTGGAGTATTTATTGGTCGTCTAAGTACATATCCGTACCACCTTAAACGTGTCTCTCGAAGTTTTCCTTCAATAGATACAACACCAACTTTTTCTCTAATGCTCTCATTTCTTATCCTGTCCATCCTCGTATGTCCGCACATCCACCTTAACATCCTCATCTCTGCAACTCTCATCTTTTGCTCATGTGCTCGAGTCGTAGCCCAACATTCAGCTCCATATAACATAGCAGGTCTAATCGCCGTTTTGTAGAACTTCTCTTTAAGTTTTAGAGGCACTTTACGATCATATAAAATACCCGACGCTTTCCTCCATTTCAACTATCCTGTTTGTATTCTATGTAAGATATCTCTCTCAATCCCTCCATCATCTTGCAAAAATGATCTCAAATATTTAAAGCTCTCAGTTCTAGATAACTCATCATCTCCTATTTTAACACTTGCCTCATTACGTCTAATATTGCTAAATTTAAATTTCATATATTCTGTCTTTACTCTACTAAGCTTAAAGCCTTTCATACAGTGTTTCACTTGAAATTCTGGTTTAGCATTTACTCCTTCATTGTCCCATCTGCAAGCAAGTATCATCTGCAAACAACATACACCACGGTATTGTGTCTTGAATGTGTCCAGTGAGTTCGATTAGTGTAAAAAGATAGGGACTTAAAGTTGATCCTTGATGTAACCCTATCTTTATTGAAAATGCTTCAATTAATCCACCTGAAGTCTTCACTCTGGTCGTTATTTCCTCACACATATCCTTAATTAGTTCAATATATGTTACCCTAACACCTCTTTTTTTCTAAAATTCTCCATATTATTTCTCTTGGAACTCTATCATAAGCTTTTTCTAAATCAATGAATATCATGTGTAGATCCTGCTTTTCCTCTCTATACTTGTCAATTAGTTGTCTAAGAAGATGTATAGCTTCTATTGTCGACCTTCCTGACATGAATCCAAATTGATTTTCGAGAACCGTGGTCTCTTTCCTTACTCTTTTTTCTATTACTCTTTCCTAAAATTTCATAGCATGACTCATTAGTTTAAAATCCCTATAGTTTTCACAAGTTTCTATGTCTCCCTTATTCTTATATAAGGGAACTAGGATACTTACCCTCCATTGATCAGGCATCCTTTTTATTTTCAATATCATGTTAAATAATTTTGTAAGTCATTCAATATCTTGTTTCCCTAGACACTTCCATACCTCTACCGGAATATCATCTGGTCCAACGGCTTTTCCATTTTGCATTCCATTTAAAGCTTGTTCTACTTCTGAAATTTGAATTATATAATAAAAATTTAAATTTCTATACTTATTTGACCTACTTAAATTACCTAAATTAAGTTGGTCTCCTAAACCTTCATTAAAAAGTTGATGAAAATATCTCTTCCACCGCTCTTTTATTTCTTCATCATGTACTAATACCCTATTACATTCATCTTTAAATAAAATTAAAATTACAACCCGGTGCACGAAGCTCCCGCCACGCGGGGTACCGGAGAAGGAATTCATTGTACGCAGCCTTACCTTGTTTTTTTTTGCAAGAGGTTGTTTCTAGGATTTGAACCTGTGACCTCTTGGTCACAAGGCAGCAACTTTACCATTGTGCCAAGGCTCCCTTCTCCTATTACATTCATCTTTAATACATCTTATTTGATTAAGATCTTTTGTCTTCTTCTCTCTCACTTTAGCTATTTTATAAATGTTTCTTTCCCCTTCTTTTGTATCTAATTTTCGATATAACCGTTCAAAAGTTTCAGTCTTAGCTTCATTCACTGCTTTCTTAGCTTCTTTTTTGGCTATTGTATATTTTTTCAAATTTTTCTCATTTTTACAAATATATAATTTCTTATATGATGTTCGTCTCTCCTTGACTTTCTCTTGCACTTTTTCATTCCACCACCAAGATTCTTTACTTGGTGGTGCATGTCCTTTTGACGCACCGAGTACACTCTTGACTACTATTTTCAATTTTGATACCATCTTATCCCACATCGTATTAGGGTCACTGTATAATTTATCTAATACTTGTACTCTTACCTTCTCTTTGAATACATTTAGTTTTTCATCCTTTAACTTCTACCACTTAATTCTAGGAGTCATGTATATTTTCCTTCTATTAATATTATATTTGAGGCGTATATCCAATACTACTAATCTATGTTGAGTAGTTAAACCTTAAACCAAGGATGGCCTTACAATCTTTACAAATTTTTCTCTCTCTCTTCCTAACTATAAGAAAGTCAATTTGTGATTTATTATTTCCACTCTTGAACGTGACCAAGTGTTCTTCTCTTTTCTTAAAAAATGTATTAGCTAGTATAAGATCATATGCTATTGCAAAATCCAATATAGTTTTACTTTCTTCATTTCTTGTTCCAAACCCATAACCCCCATGCACCCTCTCATATTCGTCATTTTTCACTCCGACATGCCCATTTAAATCGCCTCCTATTAAAATCATCTCATTTAACGGAATATTTTGTAATACTTCATCCAAGTCCTCCCAAAACCTTAATCTGGTATTTTCATCTAACCTTATTTGAGGTGCATATACACTAATTACGTTCATAGTTTCTTTCTCCACTACTATTTTGAGAGCTATAATTCTATCCCCCTTTCTAATTACTCCTACAACTTCATCTTTTAACGAACTATCAACAATAATACCCACTCCATTTCTTGTTTTACTCTTTCCTATATACCATAACTTAAAACCCGAGTTCTCTATCATCTTTGCCTTCTCACCTATCCATTTTGTCTCTTGTACACATACATTATTAATTTTTCTCCTAATCATCGTATCTACTATCTCCATCGTTTTACCAGTGAGGGTTCCTATGTTCTACGTACCAAATCTTAGACTATTAGTTTTTCTATAATATTTGTTCTTATCCAACCTATGGTGTGAGAACTCTTGCTTATTTAACACTACACTCAAGTTCTCATGAAGATGTAGCGGTCCTTGTCGATACGTTGCAGTCGGACCCTGCAACGTGAACTCTAGCATATTTTTCACAACATACGAGTTTTGAAAATATAACGGTCTTTGCCGAGACGTTACAGTCGGACCCTGTAACGCGTTCCTTCCAGAGAACAAATTAGCATTAGCACAATAGTTTGATTGATCCATACATTGAATATTTGCCTTAGTTTAACGCTGGCTAACAACCTAACGCAACCCTCCTTCCAGAGAACAAACTAGCATTAGCACAATAGTTTGATTGATCCATACATTGAATATTTGTCTTAGTTTAATGCTGGCTAACAACCTAACGCAACCCTCCTCCTTTATCCGGGCTTGGGATCGGCCACGACAAGGTTAACTTATCATGGGCAGAGTTTTATAGAATGTGGAACCACATTTGTTAAATCTAAATGAAACGAGATTTGCATTGTTCGAAAACATTCTCATAGAATGGCACCAACAAATAAAACTTCTATACTTTTTGACCTTTCTGTAGAAGGCGCCCATACTACAGATGACGGAGTATCATGCATCTGGATTTTGAACGATCTTAGATGTCCACCAAAATAATCAAATTTAGAAAACCAAAGCCCTTGTAAACCTCTCGACATTGTCCAACCAAACAATAATTTTTTTTTTCAGACCTAGCAAAAAAAGCTAGATCGTGCAAGTGGTAAAGGTCAATCCTCATGCATCTAAAAGAAGCGTATTCGGCCGCCAGCATCAATTGGAGAAACTGTAAACTTCAAACATAAAGAACCTAAAAACTAGATGAAATTATATCTCCATAACAATTTCCCAGCCAGACCTAATTAGATCCGCAATTAAAGGTCGAAAATTGCTTAGCTAATAGGGATAAAAACAAACATAGAGAGAGCAATCACAGACTATAATTTATAGAGTGATCCTTAGTTCCTTACACGTTGAAGGTGCCAGTGACCTTGTCGTTGGCGGTACGGACGGCGGACTCGATGTCAAACCCTAATACAGAGGCATCTCCACCCTCGGCCGACCTGGATGCAGCGTAAGAGTTCCAATCGGAGAGGAGGGAGGATGAGGTTTTCTGCAGGTCTCCGCCGCTCCCGCTCGGTCCCCCCTGGAACCAAGCCTGCGCCGTCTGCATCATGTAACTGGATCCGACTGATGGCGAGCTAGGGAACGAAGCAGACGAGCAAGGGTTTCTCGGTCGAGGTATCTGTGCTCAACAAGGGGGAGACTCGAAGAAGAAACAGATCTACCGAGTCGGGAATGCGTTGCCGAGGAACAAAATGCTTCAGAAAGGGTGGACCGTCGACCGACCGGTTCTGTTTCGAAATGTTTGGTTCGAACCGGGAACCGGTGGTCCATTCAAATAGATATGAAATGGCCACAATTGCAGAGAGGCCCAAATAGGCCAGCCCAATTGAATTGGGGGAGAGACGCCGCGATGGACGAGGCGGAGGCGATCCTGCTGAATTCGCTGCGCAGCTCCGGCGTCGTGCTCCCTTCGGACTTCTCTGCTTCCTCCGCCTTGCAGGATCTCTCACCTGACGCACTAGTCTCGATATGTGTCCAGTCCCTCCGCCTCATCATCGGCGCCACGGCTTCGTCTCTCCCGACCTCGCTCCCGGAGTCAGCCGCTGATCGATTCCAGGTTTGTGAAGACATCTCCGCAGCCATCAAATCGGCCGGATACATGTACGAAATCAGCTTCCGTCAGGTAATCACTTTTTTATGGCTTTGTATTCTTCGTAGTCCGTCGGCGATGCTATTGTTCCTTTGTTGAAAACGAAGTCATTTTGTCTTAATTGGGGGAATTCAAGATAAGAAGTACAAGTTGACATTGAACTATTATTACGGAGGAAAATTTGTGAGAAATTGTCAACCTAGAATAAGAATTTGTTAGCTTTACTTGGAGTTTTCTTCATGATTAAGAGTCGATGAATATCTATGGTTAAAAATGGAAATAATTCATTTCTTATTCCAGTTTCTGTATCCGTCCAAAGATGAGTCCCATAAGTTGCTCAGGTTTCTGGTGGAGAGGCTGCCTGAATCATCTCAGAATAGAGATGCATTTGATGATATAGCAACAAGGTATTCTTCTAACGACATTATTACTGGGTGGTAGCTCTCTGTAATTGATAATTTTTTGTTTTATGAACGTCCAGACGATCAAACCAAGGATTAACGGAAACAATTGGAATTTCGGATCAAGAAGTAAAATCACATGAATTGGCTGATAATGAATTAATAAATTGCCATTTAAAATGTGATAAAGTGGAGAATTATTGCAAGGAAGAAGAGGTTAGCAATGATTCAAAAGAATCAAGGAAACCTGAAGAACTATGTGACAGTGATGCAAAGTCTAGATGGGGAGATGTAAAATTTAATTTGGAACTTGAACAGGCACTGAGTTCATTGCAGTTGGAAAAGGCAAAGGTAAGATATACGTATTCTTGTAATAGTCCTTGTATTATGCTTTCGTTGACTTTTTTTTTATCATTTTATGGCTCTTCCTTTTGTCAAAGCTTACATTTGCATGGCCATATCTTATTTTTTGAACTTCCACAATCATTCCTTCTTCAGAAAGCTTTTCTTCGAGTACCTTGAGGTAGCTCAAATATAGGCATGTTCAAAATTACTTAAATATGAGGAACATAACTTCATCAGCACTGATGTTGATAGTGGTTGCTTTGCATGAAAATTGTTTCAAATTGTAATTTGTTTCTTTTTTTTTTCCATTGTACATGTTGTAGACTTATCCATGCATTAAAATGATTTCAGATTTCAATTTGTTTTGTCAAATAAGTGCATGGTTTAACAAATTTTCGATGGGAACTTGAATTATTATTTATACAAAATACTTGACTTGTAAATAGAGTATTAAGCACTGCTCATTGTATATTTTGTAGAATTCAATACATTAGTCTTCTCACTTTGGTAGTTTTACTCTGTCTTATAGATATGCTCTCTTCCAACTCATTTGTGTTGCTAGATAGATGCTTTCTAACATTCAGAGATTATCATCTCAGTGATGTTAGTTGCCTTAACCATCTTTTACAATCTAAGGCATGGAATTGAGAGTTTGAAATATCAAGAAAAATGATTGCAGGAGAGAACACAATCAAATTCCTTTGAAATTCACAATTTAGGAGCTGAACATGAACTCCTAAAGGAAGCTAAGAAGATGACATTTGATGATCAACATTCTGTTGGATCATGTTCAAAAGAACATAAAGAGCAAGCAGAAACAAGAAGTGACAACCTTGAGGAATTGAAAATGCGATGGTAGGAGCTCATGGTATATTTTTTGTTAAAACATACTCTATGATTGGAACATGGATCTACAGAAATTTTGCATTTTGTTGATTACCTTGTGCCTCATGAGTATATGCCTATAAGACTGAAAATTTATCGAATGCAATGAACCTCATGTATACAAACCTGTATGACAAACAATCATTGAAAACCATAATCAGGTAATTTCACAAGGAAGAAAGAGGTTGATCATACCTTAATATTAGTTGAGATGAAAATATGGATTTGACAAAATTTGAGAATGAGGTAACTATAAACACAATTTCCGAAGAAGCTAGTTTTTACACACTTAGTTTCTTTTAAAAATCACAGTTGGCTTGCCTATCTTTGGATTCTTTTCTAAATAACTTTATTTCATTGTCTCACATAGCTTGCAAATTAGCCATTTGATTGCTAATTATTCTGTATTGGCATGACAATTGTTTTCTTTCTAAACTCATTCGGTCATCCTTGAGCATCTTGGAACAATTTAGCTTAATATGGTAAGTATATGCTGATTGACTAAAGAAGCTTTACTGTATATCCGATGGAGTTTCTTCTTTGGAGGCTAAAAACTGCTGCACATTTCCATGTAAATTGTGTTGTCAACATACAATGGTGTGTTCGCGTTCAGACTATTACTTGTTCTAGGAATGCACTGGAAGGAACAAAAGAAAAGACACACAACATTCGTGAGCAGGCAATTGTTGCAGAACAGCCTAAAACACAAGATAGGCTTCGAAAATTAAAGGAAATTGAGCAGGAAACAGAAGCTACTTTGTTAGAAATTCATAGAAGGTTAGACTTGTTAATAAGAACATTATCTTTCACTTGGAGAGTATTCCATACTTTTATTCTTCGTACCTTAGTTTGGTCCAAAGCATACTGCGATGGAATGATTTGTTTTTTGTTAAACATAAAATAACTGGCAGTTGTAAGTTCATTGCTGTGTAGTTTTGTTTTAACGGGTTTTTTTTTTCTTTTGTTTTTGGCTTCCTCAGAGAGATTGAACATGCTGAGCTTCTGGCAGAGTTGGCTAAATTGCCCAACAATTTTCCTAGGAAGTATTACATTGATCGAGTAACTGAGATGACAAAGACTAACCGCAAACAAAACACTGACATTCTCCAGATATCAAAAGACATACGAGAAGTTCAACTAGATAGTAATTCTGCACAGGAAAGACTGCACAGGACATATGCTGTGGTCGAAGAGACTGTTTTCAGGTATTTTTTATTTCTGATAGTCAATAAAGCACTTCCCAGTTTCAATGGTATATGGTTTAGTTTGTACTATCAAGTCGACTAACTGTCAGAGCTTACAGCAAAAAGTGGTGTAACTCTCATATATGTCTCTAGGTTCTTTGATCTTCTCCTTGATCATAATAGAGAATTCTCTTCTGACATTCTTGTATATTCCATAGATTCTCCCGTCTTATCACTCAATTCACGAACTTCCAGAGGTTGGAGATCTTGGACATCGTGATCATTTTTTAATTAGACTAGACTACTTTTACATCTCTCTTTAATTTATAATGCAATCATTCTGTTGAATGTGGCCTCGCTTCTGCACTTGACCACCATGCCCTTTGAGGTCTCATTTCTTTCTAGGTATTCCTTCTAGATTTGGTTCTATATGCTTCTACTTGCCTTGCTCAACATGGATTTAAGCTTGTGCTTGCTTGTAGGTGCAATGCATAAGCATCTGATATCTGCAGGCATCTGTGCTTAAGCACTTTCCTTTGTCCATAGGAACACCAAAGATGATCCAGCAGGGCGCCAGTTATACCGGCTTCTGACTAGCATGCATGATGTTTTCGAACAAATCAGGGAGAAAATTCTTGCGACTGACAGAGCTAGAAGGGAAGCTGCTGAGCATGAGAAGAAACTTGCAACTATTTCCTCCAGGACTCTCGACTTTGACAAACTCCAAGAAGATCTCGATTCCATCAAAAGGGAAAACGAATCTCTAGATCAGCAGCTGCGTGATGCTTAACAACCTACGAAGTTTTCTAAACCACGTAATGTACAGTCGGGGTGCTAATTGTCGGAGCAAGTTTTTCTGATGGAAGATCCTGAAGTTACTCGTATCACTGTCGATGTTAAAACAAGGAGGCAGCATACTCACTGCAAGCTTCCCAACTAGAGCCCTTCAGATTGAGGCAAAGCTTGATCTTGATCCGGTGGAGCAGGAGCAGGAGC
Organism: Wurfbainia villosa; assembly: GCA_025175895.1. Classification (NCBI taxonomy): domain Eukaryota; kingdom Viridiplantae; phylum Streptophyta; class Magnoliopsida; order Zingiberales; family Zingiberaceae; genus Wurfbainia; species Wurfbainia villosa. The sequence goes on along the minus strand of CM045998.1, from coordinate 9,098,213 downwards.
AGGTCGAGCATCTTCTGGCGGGCTCAGTGGGGGTTGAGTCAGAGCTCGATCAGGAAAGAAAGGAAGAATTGGATTCAATAGATATTTCTCTGTTATCCTTTCCCTGCATTAGTGGAGGTTAATTATTATACCATGCAATCCAAAAACAAAATTCCCTATTTAAAAAAAAGGCATCTGTCAAGAGGTTCGAATCCGCTGTCGTTAATCTATTTGTTTATCATCTTATATGTTTTTTTAATGAAAATTATGATTAGCTTTTTAATTAAGCTCGACAATTAATTAATACTGCACGATCATTCCCCTTTTATTCCATTGAGATATTTTGCTTGTCAATAATTGGTCTATATTTATACATAAAGTTGCTTTTGATATAAAGAATCAATTAAATAAAACTGCGTTCCCCAAAATGCCATCCGCTTTTAGGAGCTACAGCAGGAAGACGCCATCCATGGTTACGTCGACGCAGGGCCGTAACTTAGAAAGTGCCCATAGAAATTTTTTTTAAATACTTAATCGTAATTTTTAAAATATTATAGAGTTTTTTATAATATTCTAAAAAATAATTAAAGTGTATAGTAAACCTATTCACTTTCACAACCGATTAAAAAACTTTCATTTTTTATGGAAAAAATATTTTAAAGGACTTAATCATAATTTTTAAAATATTGTGAGGGTTTTTTTATAATATTACAAAAAAATTAAAAGGTATAGACTGACCTCTTCCTCTTCATTCATACTTCATAATATCTTTTTCCGTCAACCTCTTTAATTTTTCTCTATATTTTTAATCCTAAAATTTCTATTAAATTCTAATCCATCTCCCTATCAATTTTTTATCGTCGTCGTCATTGTCAGTATCATCACCGTCGCAGACATTGCTTATCGTTGTACAATTGGACCGTGATTGCTAGCATCGTCATCATCTCATTTCATATTAAATTGATCATTGAGAATTTGAGGTGGAGTTAATCTTGAACGATAATTTATTTTACAGAAGAAATATGACTTTGTTAGTTATGTTATTCTTAATCCTAATTCCTAAAAATATATTTTACATTTAAATAATTCAAATAGATTCGATATTCTTAATCTAATTCCTAAGAATCTATACATTCAACTTTCTCAATTTTAAGTAGAATACTTCATCCGTATCATCTTGCTAATAAATAAATTTCTTTGATAACTAAATTTAACTTTAGAATTTATAGAACCATCATGCTAATAAATAAATTTCTTTGATAGCTAAATTTAACTTTAAAATTTATAGAAAATTAGTTATTTAATTAAAAAAATTGATCGAGTGACTTGTTTGATTTCAACGAAGTGTAAGAGAGAAATTGAAAGTCAATGACATAATTTATAAGTAGGTTTAATTTTAAAGAGCACTTGAAAATGATTTTATAGATATTATACCGAGTAAATTATCATTATTAATTTTAAATTACTCTTTTTTTCATAAAGTTATTATTATTTTACAATGCAATGTGCATTTAAGGATTAATGTTATTTTATACACAAATGATTCTTAATTTATTTTTTTACAAAAATATGCAAAAATATATTAGCAAGAGCCAAAATTGAATTTATTTGATTTTAAGAAATGATATTTTATTTTTATTTTTAATAATTCAAATATTTAAGAGACAAAGGAAAGGAAGAAAAGTCTATGAAAATTAGACGACTAGTATTTATATAATTATTTTAAATATTTATTAACTTTTTATTGATGTAATATATTATTTCTAATTTATTTATGTATTTATTATATTTGTTATTTATAAATTAAATTTTATAGTAATTTATTATAATAAAAGGGTCTATTTTTTTATTATTCGCTTCAGGTCCCGTTTAACACAGGTACGGCTCTGCGTCGACGATCACTGAAACGGGCGGCGAGGCGTCGGTGAGAACGTGAGGGAGGAAGTAGGCGGAGCAACCGATGCACTCAATTGAGCCGAATTCGGAGGGGGGTCGAGCAGGGGGAAGGCGGAGGGGCAGGACACTGGCAAGACGGCGAGGACGCTGATGGTGTTTATTTTTTCAGCCTATCAGTATATCTTTTTGTTTTTTTTTCATCATCGGATTCAAATCCTGAAAGTAGAGTTAGATATGATAGGTAAAGAAGGAACGCGAGATATTGATCGACTATCCAGCATTGCTACGCTGATGTTCAAGTCAGTAAGAATATGAAGAAAACAACAATACAAATGGAATGTAGAAGAAGAAGTGAAAATGAGATCTTTGAAGTACCGAATAATGAAGAAATAATCATCCCCTGCTTCGTCCCTCCTATGTCCCCTTTTATAGATGGATCAACTGTCTTTTCCATGAAATGAATTTACTTTAATGTCCTCTGTCAAACTGTCCTCGTAATCGTTTTTTCGCTCTCATTCAAAATATCTCCTATCGTATATTAATTTAAATAAAATATAAGAATAAATATGGTTATATTAAATTAACCGTCCTCAACTTTCTATTGCTACTTCCTATCCTCCAGCATACTCTTGAAATTCAGAAAAAATTCTAAAATTCAAAAATGGCTCGAGAAATAAACATATTGTTCGAGAAATACATATATTATTCTGAAACTGAACATACTGGTCCGGAAAATAAACACACCGCTCTATCAATCCTGATACTTAGTTATTGAACTCCTCTGTATTGTTCTTCCTCTCTAAGATCGGGGATCACATATACTGCTTGGCAATTTATCTAAACTGCTCGAGAAATACATAAACAACTCGGGAAACTTTCTAACTACTCTGAAAATTCCGACCCCATCAGACACCGTGTGGAGTCGGTCGACGTCGTCGTACGGCTGCATTCGCATAGGCGGCAAGTTAGCTTTCCTATTGTCTGCATTACGTTTGCCCTTCGACGAAGGGAAGAAAATTATAGGGTTATACTTGATCCATTGATAAAAAAATAACGAAATACTTCTGAGTTTTGGATGAGAATTTTAGATCTCACATCGAGATTCAATTTCTGTCCACAAAGTCGGCCCATCTTATTTTAAAGTCCAAACTTGCTAGTTGAACCCTTATCCATAATAAATTTTTATAATAAAAAATTTTTAGCCCCTAAATAAAAATCTTGATAATATTAAAAATTTGAGGGCCCTGACCAATCGCTCCAATAGATCTAGCTCAAAGCTGGCTTTGTCTGTTCATCTATAATAGTATATGTGCCGCTCGAACAGACAATCTCGAGAGGACCAACTTTCTAGCGTTGTTACTAATTATAACGGCTAGTTTACCGAGCTAATTGCAAGTGCAAAATAAAAGTGATTTGTAATTGATGAAGATCGATTTCTAGAGAGTTCTGTCTTAAACCCTCAAATATTTATCAATTGAGATTATGATATATCTCTTCCTAGATTAGGACCGTCACTGGACTCCACTAATATAGGGTTTAGGATTTAGGAGTGCTTGTCCTGCCCACAATTTACTTTAGATAGTGAGCTAGATTTTAGAAGTTGCTATGGGCAGTTAAAATTAAAGAAGACGAGTTTTGATGTAAATAGTAAAATCATATGATTTGAAGATTAAGGATTTAAATTATAGAAATAATTTTTTGCAAAAGAAAATAAAAATATATTATACGATAGACTTTTTTTTTTAAAAAAAAATTATATTGATGAAAATTTTGTGGCGGGTTACCCTCTGAGTGATTAAAAATTCAGTATGCATTGGAATGTTAATTAGTTTTTTGAGAGATTTAATAGTTAGGGTATTTTAGAGCAAAAAATAAATAAAGTGGAATATACTGAAATGAACCCAAATGAGATTAAAAACAGTATATATTATAACCCATCCATTATAATATTTTGTTTGATTAATTATAACACTTAATATGAACAATTAAATAATTCAATGTACTTGATTTAGTAGATTAATTCATCCAGCCCAATCCCTCTCTCTCACTTATTAGTTTGTATTCATTTCGAGCTTAAGATTTTTATTCCCACCGTTAGCCGACAAGACAACAGAATTGTAACAATGAAGCAAGAGTTGATCCTCTGAGATCACAAATTCTTTAGGACATTTGTCTTATTGTCACACTAGCTAGTGTTTATCGTGATTTATCTTTTTTACGATGATTATAAAACTGACTAATAGAAAAGTTCGCTGTGAACATATTATATCTTTATGCAACAATTGTATACTTTGAAATTGTAATGCAACTTTATCATTGAGTGCTAATTAACTCGCACCATGCATGCTCGCTTTAGGTACACAATCTAGGAATGCCTTAATTATTGCACATATATTCAATAGCAAAAAATAATAATAATAATAATAATAATCAAGGGGTGCCTTTCGGTTAGGTTTGGAAGATCCAACAACTGATGAAAATATCATGCACTGAATTAATTGACAAAAAAAAAGTGGGTATGACTCCATTGATCATAGCCATATGACCTTGGTTAATTAATTAATTAGATAAGTAAAAAAGAGAGATTAATCCTAGGCCACTCATGATATATATGAGCTCAAAACGATATACATTTGGTCGAGTAATTAAATTAATTAAGCTCGATAAAGAGCCATTAATAAAGGCAACCATCCGCACCATGCATGTGTGTGTATAATCTTTTTTCTAATCCTTCATGTAATTAATTAAGACCATAAATTCACAAGATAAAGCACGCCTTTCTACATCGCTCCCCTTTATAACAATGCTATCCTCTTATATATCCACTCTTCTAATTGACCTACACTTTCGCCTCGACTCCGATCGATATGTCGAAACTACTCGAAACATGAATTTGCTATCGATACATCTAGTAAACAAATCTACGGCCAACTCTATATAGTAATCGACCATATATACATATATTCTTCGGTCAGTTCTTTAATTAATGTACATGTTTGTTCAATTGGGAAACTGAAACCGAAATTAAGATTAATTACGTGCTTTGTTTCCTTAACTCGAAGGGTTTGATTAATTGTCTGGTTGGTGCTTTGGCAAATAATGGCCATGGGTGGAACTCCACTCAGATGGAATTAAAGACAAAAAAAAAAAGAAAAAAAAAGGCTAAGTAGTCCTCGTCGATTCCATCTTATAGTGATAAAAAGGAAGGCGATAGATAACGAACTATAATCCGAAAAAGTGAACAAGGATAGAAAGAAAAGAGAGAACAATGCTTCCAAATGAATAAAGGAGGAGGAGGAAGAAGAAAGGGCTGCTGCTCAAATCTGATTTGATTCAGAGCATTTGAGCCATAAAAAGCATAACTGATGAAAAAGGCTAAGGCGTAGCTTGCGTGGAGCCAGCAGGTCATGGCCGATTTATGGTGGGGCCCAAGGAATGCAACTTATGTGTGACGGTTGATCGATCACGTGAATATTCCATTTTCAGGTGGACGAGAACTATTATATGAAAAAGATAATAATAATAATAAGTTAATGAGGTGCTCTCTTTATTTAATAATAATAATAATAATAATAAAAGGTTGATGAGGTGCACTCTTTATTTTTGTTAGTTGTCATTGCTTTGGTTAATTTTGAGGGTGATCGGATTCAATTGTGTAAAAAAAAAAATTGATTATTAGAATAAATTTAAAAATATTTACATCGTAAATATTTGAAAAATTGTATGAGCGCTCTGGTATTGTACCGTACTCTTTTCTTTATACTATGACTAGGAATTTAAATTTTAAATTCATTGAAGCATCAAGACTTTGCAATTAATAGAAAATTATCAATTCGAACATAATAGGGTGGTTAAAGTACTATCTAAAATCTAAAAAAAAAAATTATTATATTAATGGCTCCTTATGATTGCTCTGCATTTTTAGAAGAGAGATAAATTAAGAATCCATATTGAAAAGTGTATGGGCAAAAGATGTTCCCGTTAGAAATCGAACTTTAGATTTTTACAATGCACTCTCATATATTACCAACTGAGATCGTAGCATCAAGGTTGATTCCTTGGAAATGACCTCGATCAAAACGAGATTAATTGGATAAAATTTGAATATCTAAATTATTAAAAAAAATATTAATTTATCACATAGGATTCTATTTTAGAACAATAGTTTAGTTGATTTCGTGTGACATGTATAATTAATTGATTGTATAGTTTTTTTAGTTTGTATTAAATATTCAACTCTTTGAGTAGATTAATTATAGGAATGATAATTCATATTACAAATTTTTTTAATCAATTATCAAAATAAATTCGAAAGTATTTTAAATAGATGATTCAATAATTTAACATTCTAAACTTTTTTATTCAATAGAGAAAAATATTCTATATTATATCATAATTGAGAATTAAATCGAAAATATCTAAGAGACAAATTTAATACCTACCGCTGCATCGTAACATAAGCCAATAAAATAAATTTAGATTAGTTATATACATAGTTGTAATTTTGCATTATGCTTTGCAACTTCAATAAAATATAGTGACACGTAAGCACTCAAGTCATTTTTCAAAAACAAAACAAAAGATAATGGTGTTTTCTAATATATTATTCTATTTGGAGGAAGAAATCCAAGAAAAAAGAAAGATGGATGAAAAAAATTTAATGAGATTAAAAAGAGAGAGTAATATATTAGTATTTATTTGGACCAATAATTGAATAAGAAACAGTGATCTAATGGAGGAAGGATATTAAAAAAAAATCTCTCGATATATTATAGTGGTAAAGTGAGGTGACATTGTATATATTAATGCGATTTGATTTTTTATTTAGATAAATTTATTTATGAATTTCAAAAAAAATTGAACAAATGATCCAAAATCGAATGCGGATCGAAAGTTTATTTTCTCTGACAAAGTACATTTTAACGTCAGACCTATTTTACAGGACGATGCGATCGCATCGCGGAGCTTAACTGTTGAGTCACGCGCGAGTACTTTCTTGATTTATCCCGATAAATCGATCATCTCTAAAATTAGTCAGACCAAATGTCTGAATATCCGATGCTAGTAAAAAAAAGATATTAAAAAAAAATCTATTCCTTTCTTCTCCAATTTTAATGTTTACTCAGCGAAATTCCACAACGATCAAACGAGCAAAAAATGATCTAATGACTATTATTGATGTAATAGAAGAGAGGTTAAGGAATCCTCTATTTTCGATTCTTTTATTTTTGGCTTCTTTAGTTCGAAATAAACACAGCCTTTGGCGGCTCAGAGAGCTCATGACCTTTCTCGAGTTCAAATAGTCTTCGAGTTTCTTCCCTTTCGGTTGGATTCTTATACTCTCTCTTTTTTTTTTTTTTTTTTTTTTTGGAATATTGCATACTAAAAACATGATAAATCAACTCCAAAAAGTTGATAATTATAGTTCCGATTAGTTTATTATTCCAAAAGTAATCCACACAAATATTCCATAAAGAAAAAAAAAGAAAAAAAGAGCAAGAACTTGATTCCGTCCAACACTAATTCAATCCAAAATGTAATTTGCCATTTAGACGAGGAGCAACTTGCTCGATGCCATGTATATTGAAACCCTAAAAACAATTTAATCTAAATTGATAAGCAATATAATATTGTTAATGTGAATCTTTGTTAATGAATTAAATCTCCATGCAATCTAACTCTTTTAAGAAATATTATATCTCTAGTACGATTGTTTGTTGGGCTAAAAGAGACCGGTTAAAACTGTCTTGGAAGATTTGAAGGAAGAATAAAAAAAAGAAGAGCTATTATTTTTTTAATTGGTATATCTGTTAGGCCCGATCGCGCTCCATTTAAAAGATAACGCTCCATTTAAAAGATAAATTTTATAAATTTATCGCAGCTGAAATTCGAAACATAAATGTCTAATTTTACACTGATGATACCTTGCCAACTGCACTATATCTGGAGGCAAAAAAAACAAACTATTTAAACAAAATTATAATACTGCTATATTAATGATCTTCTATGAGTGTTTCATATTTTTAGAAATGAGATAAATTAGGAATCTATATTAAAAATATATGAACAATAGATGCTTCTATTGAAATAGAACTTTAAATTTTTACGGTTCATTCCTGTCCTATATGCTTATCAATTGAGTAAGTCATAGGGAAAATAAAAATAAAACTATTTAATTCATGTCAAGGAGTGGTTAAATTTTATATGAATAATTAATTATTTGGATGCCAATTAATAATTAATGATTAGAGGTTTCAGACCATCAACACGTGAGCAGAGCGGCGCTCGTGCGCTGCGTCCACCGCCACGTTGACGGGGTTTGGACTTTGGGCCAAGCCATCTCTCTCCCTGTTCCTACTCGGGACCCACCCTTCCTCGTCCGATTGCGGCCTGGCGCCTCCCATAAATCCACCGCCCCCGCCACACCTCCTCCATCACCAACTCTCGATCTCAACTACCCGCACCGCTTTTACCAACTCGGGGAATCCTCGGGAATCCTATTTTAAGGCGATCGGGACGAGGAAAAATCCGATCTTTGCTCTTCTTCTCTCACATTTTCGCCTCGGTTTCTGTTAAAATGACGAGCCAGAACATGCTGGTGCCTGAGGCGATGCCAGGGATCACGGCGGCGGCGATGCCGTACCCTCCGCCGCGCAGCGGCGCCGCGTCGATCAGGAAGAAGCATTATTCTTCGATCGAGCTCGGCGGAGGGCGGGTGAACGGGTGGGTGGAGTCGATGAAGGCTTCCTCTCCGACCCATGCTAAGGCGGCCGCCGCCCTGGCTGCAGCGCCTGCCGACGAGTTCGAGATCCCCGAACACTCCGCGTGGATAGTAAGCCGCAGTTTATCTCGACGATCAAAAAGCTCGAATCTTTCCGGTTCTGACGGTTAATTGCATTTGCTTGGAGCAGATACAGCATCCCTCGGCTTTGAGCAAGTTTGAGCATATTATGAACGCCACGAAGGGGAAACAAATCGTGATGTTCTTGGACTACGACGGGACTCTCTCCCCCATCGTCGACGATCCCGACTCCGCCTTCATGTCCGAAGCGGTGAGCTTCCCCTGCATTCATCTATGTAGGAAAAAAAAAAGCAAAGACAAAAGATGAGATTTTGATCACCGGTTTGCAATCTGTGTGCTCAGATGAGAGCGGCGGTGAAGGAGGTGGCGCGGTGCTTCCCGACAGCGATTGTGAGCGGGCGCTGCCGGAGCAAAGTAGCCAGCGATTTCTTGATACTTCGCCTGCTTGTTCTGCTCCTCAACTGCCAAATTTCTAATGCATGCATCAATTTCAGGTATATGATTTCGTAAAATTAACCGAGTTGTACTACGCTGGAAGCCATGGCATGGACATCAAAGTCCCCAAAGGAACCAAATACACCAAGGTAGTACTTTTTCCTCCAAATAAAGCCTTTCCTGCACATAACTTTACCTCAGATCAATTTGATTCTTTGTGTTTCAGAAAAAAGATGTCATTCTTCAACCTGCAAGTGAGTTCCTACCTGCAATGACTGAAGTGGGTTCTTCAATCTCCACTTTTGGTTTTCCTTGAAACTTTCCATGATACTAATTAATACACACTCAATTATTTCCCTTTAATCAGGTTCACAAAAAGGTACTGGAGAAGACCAAGCCCATTCCTGGTGCCAAGGTGGAGAACAACAAATTTTGTGTTTCTGTCCACTTCAGATGTGTGGAAGAAAAGGTCACCAAAGTGATCTTAAATAGTTATACTTAGCACTCCATGCATGGTAAATTGTAGTAACAATGTCTTTTCCTTCGTTGCTCATGTCCTATTGTGCAAATTCTTTATGCAGCATTGGGGTTTGCTAGTGGAGCAGGTGTGCTTGGTGTTAAAGGAATACCCTAAATTGAGGATTACACAAGGGAGAAAGGTGGCACTTTTAGTCACACTGAATTTCCTTCTTATGCATGAATTTAGCTCGTGCTAATTCTTTTTGCTACGTTTATTCAATGTAGGTATTAGAGATTCGCCCCACCATTAAATGGGACAAGGGAAAGGCCTTGGAGTTCCTATTAGAATCTCTTGGTAAGGCCAAGGAATTGAATGCCTGAATATGCATTGCATTGAACAAAAACAAGGGCAACAAGTTGAATTATTTGTAATGATTGTCAGGGTTTGCTGACTGCAAAAATGTCGTGCCTGTTTATATCGGCGACGATTGCACCGATGAGGATGCTTTTAAGGTCTTGTGTGAGAGAGGACAAGGAATTGGAATCCTGGTTTCCGAGTTTCCAAAGGAGACAAAGGCTTCATATTCCCTCAGAGAGCCTTCTGAGGTGAGCTGATGGATGACTACTGGTTTGATAAAAAAATGGAGTTTGTGTGCAATTAAAGTTTGATTTGATCTACAACTAAGTTTTTGATTAATTGATGAAGGTTATGGACTTCCTACTTCGACTGGTGGAATGGAAACGTGTCTCTGGAGCAAAGTAGGAAGCAAGAAGCTATATTTGCCTTCTTTCACTCCCCTTGTATATTAAACAGAGGGGTAGATGAATTAACCTGTTTTTGTTTCCTAGGTAACCTTTGTCAGCTTTTAAGCACCACAAACATGAGACTTCTTGCCTAATTTGTAAGAGGAACACAAGTACACTTGGAAGGGAATGTGAACCATTTTCTTTCAGGGATGGATAAAATAGAAAAGAAAAGATATTATACAGAGAAAAAAAAAAGAGTAAATCTACAATCATTTCTATGAATTTACAATACTAGAGATGTTTTATGGAGAAAAAAAAATAATTCAGCAAAAAGTTAGTCATCTTGTGCAAGTAAATCCGGCAATCATTTCTAAGACTGATTAGAAATGCAATTGTACAGCTAAAGATCTTTAATCCATAAAAACAGAATCCACTCCATTTGTTTAAATTACTCGTTTATAGGAGAATGACAGTGTTGGCACCAAATCTGGATGAAAAAGATTGATAACACCTAAAGAGTTTCAGTTTCTGCTGGCATAGTTTCAGCAGAAATTATGGAAATTTTATATGAAACAAATGAAATTGTGGAAGATTCAGAGAATTCAAACAGGGAAAAACTTGATCGATGCCACAGCACTGCATTTAGAAAAAAAAAATATGAACTTGTGGAATATTCAGAAATTGCTTAGTTAAAACAATAATGGGAACTACAGAAAACCTTATAGGATAAATTTCCTAGATCAAGCAGGAATTGGAAACTTCGTATTCAACAACAAGCCATGTAAACCAACTATTTGGGATTTTCCGAATGGCTTAAATCTTGTAGGATTGAAGTTTAATGTCAGTTATCGTCAGTAATGTCAGGATGGTTAAGCTAAAAAATTGATTTTTATGGTCGCCTAAAGAAGCCTTGGTTTTATGCTGATGAATATAGAGAAATATCACTACAATTCTGATAAAGGACATCGATGTACAGGATGTAGGTGGAGGGCACTTTAATTTCTGAAGCATGAGATAATTTACACGCATAGAAACTAAACCCAAACACAGCTTTTAGGTTAAACGCACGGGCATATCATTTATGTTATCCTATCTCGATCGGGGAAGCATACGAAGGGCATTGAAGAAGGAGGAGACTGGAGAACAACAGTTATGAATCACGATTCGAGATTTATCAAGGTTCGGGCCTTGCACAAGGACTAAGCGCTTCGTTACCGGATTGGATTCCGCAGTAGCCGTCGGAGGCGGAGAATAGGAAGACGATCGAGGAGGCAGCGGTCACGCGCGCTATACCACCCACAGGGAGATGCCGGTTCGGCGACGAGGCGACGCCAGGGAAGGAAGCAACGTCGCAAGGAAGAGGACGCTGCCGACACTCCACACCAGTGTTCCCGCCGCTCTCTCGCTCTGACGGCGATGGATGGATTGCCAAAAGTTAGGCCCATTGAAGGCCCAAAATCTCAACAAGGGTGAGCCCAACAATAGTGAACCTGAAATTTACGCGTGCATTAATGAAGATTTTTATATTTTCAGGGGAAATTATTATATCATACTATTGCACTACAAGGTTAGGCTACTCGTAGGTTATGATATTCGTGCAGCACCAGCTGGTCTCTCGCCACTTGGAATAAGTAGAAATATATAATGTGAATATATATATATATATATATATATAACATCACACTCTCCATCTCTAACACCATTCGACTCACATCATAAAGGGCAAAGACTCGAGGAGATGGCAGGAGGAGCAAACCATGATCACCCCACTGCAGGTTCTCTTTCTGTGGACTTAGAATCAGCATTTGTTCGATATTATGATGTTATAGATTACGTCTCTGGCAAAGGGATGAGCTTCTATCATCTTTTTTTGCATTCGATCGAGACAACATTTTCTCTCGCTCTTATTCTTTCACTTGTTCTTAATTTCTTTACTCGGTTTTTCGGTTTAAACAAGAAAAATGAGGCTTGCATGTTAATTAGGGAGTGAAAGAAAATACTGTATCGATCGATTGATTTCTAGCCTCGCGATTCGTGCATACAAGCATGCATGCACCGTACTGTTCTCAGTATCATCCTTCAGTTCGGATCGTCGGATGCGTTTGGTGATCCATCTGAGCCGTGGGAGAAGGCTCTTGCTGTGTCCTGTTAAGCACGTCCGACAAGTCAACTTCTCGATCTTTCCCCCGTAGCTCGCCACGTGGGCCCGCCGGACGCGGCGACACTACGGCGCCTCTGATCTCTGCTTTTGACGTGTTTTTGCTAATGTTGGTCGGGGCAGGGAACGGCGGTGGCGATGGAGGCGGTAACGGGGCCGCCGGGGAAGCGGCCTCGGCTGCGGGAGTGCGGGAGCAGGACCGCTTCATGCCGATCGCGAACGTGATCCGCATCATGCGGCGGGTGCTGCCGGCGCACGCGAAAGTCGCGGACGACGCCAAGGAGATGATCCAGGAGTGCGTGTCGGAGTATATCAGCTTCATCACCAGCGAGGCCAACGACCGGTGCCGGCGGGAGCAGCGCAAGACGGTCACCGCTGAGGACCTCCTGTGGGCCATGAACAAGCTCGGTTTCGACGACTACCTCCAGCCCCTCGCCTTCTTCCTCCGCCGCTATCGCGACCTGGAGGGCGACAACCGCAGCTCCCTCCGCGGCGAGCCGCTTCACCAGCTCGTGATCCGGCACCGCTCCGCCCACGTCCCCGCCGCCGAGTTGCACTTCTTCGCGCAGCAGCAGCAAAACGACTACCCGAGCGAAGTCGGCTACGGTTTGGGCATTTTCGGGAATGGAGAGGGACCGAGTGCCAGCGGAGGAAACTCCACCCTGTAGCCGGTGCCTCCGCCGGCGGTTGCTTCCGATCACCCTTATCCTCCTTACAAATAATTAGACAGTAATTAATAATTAGGGAACTCTTTAATCATGCTTCAATTGCTTAATGCATTGTCGCCAGTATCAAAAGATAAGCTTAATCGACTTCCGGTAGATAATATGTTCTTGCTTAATTATGAATAATTAGTAGAAAATGATTATTGGAAACTGCGAGGATCCTGTCTACTGAAATGCTTCGATATCTATATTTAAGATAATGATTTTTGGGGTTGAGCGTCAATTTGCAGCAAACTACAAATTAAACTGTTTTATTCAAATATCCCTATAATAATACTTAATTAATCACCTTCTATTTTCATTTAATTTATAATTCATATAATTACGCTGTTAAAAAAATGATTTGGTCACTTCAATTCTTGATAGAGAATAATTTTATATTTAACATAAATTGAGATAGTTCTTCATTTGCACAACAATTTATTTAGCTTACTAGTTTGCACCAAAGTTCAATTTAATAAATTATATTGAATTGAGTGATTAACACCCTTATCAAATATATCCAAAATGCTTCAAAAAAAAAAACCAGGACACAATTAGCTCACTTGAGTTAGAGCTTAGCGTATAATTATCAATTTTTATTTAAATATATACAAATATTTATCATAGATCAAAAAGTAAAACCTAATGTAAATTTTAACTATTGCTTAAAATTTATGCCACATCCGCTGGGAGAAGAAGGAAAGAGAAAAATATTTCCACGGATATAATGCAAATATCTCACGTATATTATTAATACAGTTCTATTTTCTATTGAGATAATTTTGATTTTGAATTTAAAAAAATTTAGACAGATGATCTTGAACTAACACTACTAAAAAAACATGATTTACCAACCGAATTAACGACGGAATTTAATTTCCGTCGCTAATTAGCAATCAAATAAAATATTCGATCGCTTTTTAACGACCGATAAAATTATCGGTCGCTAATTAGCAACGGACATTTAATTCCGTCGCTAATTAACGACGGACGCTTAATTCCGTCGCTAATTGGCGACGGACGTTTTAAAACTGTCTCTAATTAGCGACCGATTTTTATTTCGGTCGCTATTTAACGACCGATTAATTTTAGTGACCGAAATATAAATCGGTCGTTAATTACCGCATGTATAAAAAAATTACCACTGAATATTAATTAACGATGGAAGTTACTTTCCGTTATTAATTAATGACTGATTAAAAAATCAGTGGTTGATTACCGACGGATTTCGAAATCCGTCGTTATTTTTCTAGATTAAATATATTAAACTAAAGTCTAGGTTGGAATTTCTTTCCCTCTCACGTTTCTCTTCTCGCGTCATCGTCGCCTCTTCTCCATGCCCCCTCTCCACCGTTGCTCGCCCGAGCCGCACGCGCCGGCGGCCAGGCCACCGCCGTTGCTCCAACTTTGCCGCCGTCGCATGCACGCGGTCACCTTCCGGCCAGTCGAGCAGTCGCTGCCGTCGCCAGAAGTCAAGAGCTCCTGCTCTCGCACTTCTCCAATCCCGCGAGAATCGCCGCCGCACGCACGCCTCCGCACGCACGCCACCGCGCTGCAGCCAGCCGTCGCCGTACGTCCCTGTGCGTCGAGCGCCCACAACTGGGTTCGTCGCCGCTCCCCTTCGCACGATCCAGCCCGACGACACCGCCGCCTCCGTTCCTTCTTGCCTAGTCCACCGCCGCCTCCGTTCCCTCTTGCCTAGCCCTTCGTCAAATTGGATACCACATGGTGATACATCAATAAACCGTTGATTTAGAACATTCGTTTCTAAAATTTGACTTATGGAAGCTTTGAAAATCAGTGTTATGGTTTTAGTTGCAACCTTTTATTTTCTAGAAGTGTCATGGGCTCATTGTTTAGCTTAAATTTTTGAAGCCACATATTATTCTGCTAGTGATGGAAGTTGATTATTTCATGGATTCATGAAGCCTAGTTGCTACCATATGACACATAATATAAGGTTTGGTGCTAAATTAGTTCCTTTTACTTGGTTTGGATTTCCTTTTTGGAATCTGATACCTTCAAGAGTTCTTTACCTAGGAGGATTGATATATTTCTCGATTCTTCATTTAAGACAAGTATTGTTCTATCGTTGCATGATTAACTTAAGTTGTTCCATTTCCAGCAAACTTTGCACACAATCATCTAATTTTTCATCAACTTGTATGTGGAAAATTATTATCTTGCTATTTCAAAAATTTTGCTTTGTAAACCGTATTCTTTGTGGGCACTTTTGTTTTTTTTAGGGATGTCGGTGAGGAAGTACTTTTGAATACACTTTGGTAGAAATATACTAATGAGCTTGATAAGGTAATCATGTCCATTGGTTGTTTTGTTGGTTATTTCAGTTGGCATCTGATGCTATGGTTTAGCAGAAATACAAGTCATTCCAAATAGATGTTTACCTAGTATTTGTTGTATTTGACATCTAACTTTTCTCAGTGAAGATTGTGATATTAGTTTATCACATATTCAAGGTATTACCATCTGTCTATATTCTTTTTGAATAACTATAATACTTATTCAAAATCTAGTATTAATACTTCTTGGGATTTTTGTTTTGTTTAGTCACGGGAACTCTGAAGAATTTAGTTATTAGATTTGTCTTTGCAGGCGGTAGCTATTATTTTTCTAAAAGAATGGTGGAATTTAGAAAAGCATCCAACGTCAAGCAAAAGATTAACTTTCCATGGTTCACTAATTAGGCTTCTTAAGCAAGAATCTTTTGTGCATATATTGCTCCTGAAGTGCTACTCAAGAAAGAATATGATGGCAAGATAAGTTTTCTTATGTGCATGCCGTACTTGTTAGGTTTAACTGTTGAAATATACTTGGAGCTTATTTCTGTGTTATTATTGATACCTAAATTCGGTGCACAAAGAAACTAAATTATTTAGCTGGATAAACTGAGTAAGATACACGGTGAATAAAGTTGTATATTGTGTCATCCCATTTATTTTGATACTATCATATCACTTTGCATCCAGAAGTTACAATTGACTCTTTTAGATGATTTGATTTTGTTTGAGCTTTTAAGAATGTCATGCCACACCACTTGATCATTGCTCATTGTGTACAATTAAATTTTGCTTCACCATATTTTGTTCATTCCTCGTTGCTCAACTATTTTAAAGTAAGAATCACATGCGAGTGATTTCCTTGCTCACTGAGACAGCTATGTGATTGGTAGCTTTTAGGTGAATTTGAGTGGAGGAATTTAAAGGTGTACAGGAGAGGTTGTAAAGGGGAGCAAAGTCTAATTTGAGAGAGAGTCCTGAAGGGAGAAAGGGATTCCTATGGAATTGAAGGCTCTGCAAAATTGCAAAAAATGGAAGTCTCATATTCGTAACAAAATAAAGCATCAACTTAACATTCTGATTGTGAGATCTAGAATTAGTAAACAAAATATTTGTTTCAAACAATGAGCATAACAATAAAAAATGTTCTATTGCTGAAACACTTGCAGTTTTCATTTTCTTGTCTTGTGCTTCCTGAGCTGTTAAAAAGTTATAATCTTTTGCTTTCTCTCACTAACTCACCCCCGAAGATTGAATTCGTTCTAGGAGTGCCCTATTTATGCTCAATTTGTACATCTAGAGTTTGGCTATTTTTGACTGATCTCTAGGCACGATATTCTTTTCAATTTTTTCACTTGTAGATCTTGTCATGCCATTTTCTTCTGTCGTAATTGCCTTCATTTATGTAGTTTCTTTTTATTAGCTAGTCTTCTCATTTGTGTAACTTCTGTGCCTTCATTTATTTGATGTTATTGTAATTTTGTGATATACTTATCTTTTGTTCCTGAGAGAAAATTGAATTATAGTATTTGTTAATTTTTTAAACATTCGAATGCTCATCCTTTTTTTGGAATATGTCATTGATTCACAATTATATATTTGTTATCTTATATGTATTTGATTTTTCTTTGCAGGAGGTAGCTATTATTTTTTTTTTAAATGGTGGAAATTAGAAAAGCGTTCATCGTCAAAAGATTTACTTTCGTAGAATAATTAGGCTTCTTAAGCAAGCAATTTCTCCATATGAAATTTTGGAAACGTGAGTGTATTTTTTATTATTTTGCATTGTATTTTATTTTGTATTGTGAAATCTAAAATATGAATGTAATTGTTTTTGATATTTTAATAGTGTATTAAATTTATTGGTGTTGATATATATTATTAATCGGTTACAAGTTTATTTCATTAAAAATTTAATTGTAATTATATTTAAATATATAATTTTTAGCGATCGAATTTTAATTCGGTCGCTAATTATTTATTTTTTCAATTGTAATGTTTAATTAAAAAAATTAACTTTAGCGACCGAATACTAATTCGGTCGCTAACTTTAGCAATCGAACACTAATTCGGTCGCTAAAATTAGCGACTGAATACTAATTCGGTCGCTAACTTTAGCGACCGAACACTAATTCGGTCGCTAATTTAGCGATCGAATTTTTAGCGACGGAATTTATCGGTCACTAATTCGGTCGCTAACCTATATTAGCGACCGAAAATTTGGTCGGTAAATCATGGTTTTTTTTTTAGTATAAGTACAGATCGAAAGTTTATTTTTTCGGATAAAATATATTTTAAAAGTCAAATATGTTTTATAAAGACGATGCAATTGTATTGTCGAATTTAACTGTTGAATCGTAAATATTTTCTTAAGTTATTTTGATAATGGTTGGAAATCTTACTTTGGAATTATTTAGCACTTCGATTAAAATTAAGATTCGTGGGTCCCAAGATTAGAAAAGAGAAAAAAAAATAGTGAAAGTGAAGCCGAGGAAGGAGGAGGAAAGAAACATAATTAAAATATTTTTTTCGAAAGGAAAAAATACATACAAAAATTTGAAGTATTTGACCTGTTTGTCTAAAGCTTCTCTCTTTTTGTTTTCCGTAGAAAAAAAATCAGTAACAAGATACATGAGAGTAACTCTCAAGCTCTCCTAAAAAGTATATATATATGTGTATGTATATATATAAATATACATTTGAACTGAGTTCCCTTACCACGTACGTATTCCCTTCCTAGCCGTAATCAACCATCACATTCACACAAACAATCGAACTAAACCATCCAAACCTATCACTGCAGCTTCTTGCCGTAATCAATCTTCATCCTTAGACAGTGTAGTGCTGCTGGATGGTGTCGATATCCAGCCCCTTCAGCTTCACCACGGACTCAACATGGCCTTTCAGTGTGTGTAGCTCCCTTAGCCTGCATCAAATTAACAGCTTGAGCTAATGTTTGCGGTCTCCAAATTTGTTCCTAGCATCTGGATATTGTTCAAAGAAGTCGTTGGTCAAGAGAGACTGGTTACCGGACAATCTCGGCGCGCCGCTTGGCCTGCTCGGCGATTTCCGACAGCTCCCGGTAGTTGTTGTTGTTGTCGTTGAAGAGCTCGGAGGTGTTGGCGGGCTGAAGGCCGTGCAGAGTGCGTTGTGCCGTCGCCCACTGAGCTTCCCTCTCTTCCTTCCCATAATCTTTCTTGGCGGTGAACGCAATCTGCATCGATCGTGGATGAGTTTTTGAAGTAAGAACGCCAAATGGATTGGGGTTTCAGCACAAAGAGGTGATCTCTTACCTTGTTGTCGAGCAGGTTGCCCCAGGCCCTGCCGCTGAGAGAATATCGGATGATGAACTTGAGGACGTCGAGAGGGAAGAAGGTGATCAAGCTGTAGATCCAGATGACCGCTGCCCATCCCCACCCAAAGCCTTGGATCCTAGCGAACTCCCATGATGCGTACACAGCAATCAGCGTCGCCACCTTTTATCGATCAGTTCGTGATTAATCAAGCCAATTGAGCAATTAGAGGTCGAGAAAAAGTGTGCGAGATCGAGTAATGAGCTTACTAGTTGGGCGATGAGGAAGGCAGTGACGAGTAGAACACCGGGGCGCTCCACAAAAGACCAGCTCCTCGACCTGGTGACGAAGATGAGCGCTTGGCTGATGATGCTCACTTGGAGATACAGAGCAGCCACCATCTGGTTAGGGCTGTCCCTGATCTGCCTCACGCCAAACTTTTCCTGTTTTTGATCGATATATTCAGAACACGATAGATGAATGGAACTGTAAATGGCTTCTTTTGCGTATTTGTGGGGTGTTAAGTACTCACAGGGAAGAAGTCTGTATCATGGACGAGGTAGAAGAAGATGACGGTCATTATGGCGAGGTAGGCGCCGAGGACGAAGCCGGTGGCGAAGATCTCGCCAAGCTTCCACGAGTCCGGCATGGGGGAGGGCTTGACCCTGTCCTTGGAGATCGTCATGATGGTGCCGTCGTTGAGGATGGCGATGATGAGGACCATGAAGGGGGAGAAATCGAAGCGCCAGATGAGGGCGATGAGGAGGAAGCCGAGGACGATGCGGATGGTGATGGAGACGGCGTAGATGGTGTAGTTCTTCATCCGCTGGAAGATGGCGCGGCTGGTCAGCACCGCGCTCACGATCACGCTCAAACCAGGCTCTGTCAGCACGATGTCGGAGGCGCTTCGGGCGGCGTCCGTCGCGTCCGCCACCGCGATGCCGATGTCTGCCTTCTTCAGCGCCGGCGCGTCGTTCACGCCGTCACCGGTCATGCCGCAGATGTGCTTCATGTCCTGCAGCCTCTTCACGATCTCATACTTGTGCTCTGCATGCAGCAAGAACAATATCGTGCTGTTTCAGTATTAAATTGATCTCAAAACACTTTGTGAACGGCGAGGTCGGTCTTACCCGGGAAGACTCCGGCGAAGCCGTCGGCTTTTTCGATGAGCTCGTCGATATTGAGCCCGCTGAGTTCGCCACCGCCGTTCTTGTCACCGAGAAGGGCGGAGGACGGGTACATGTTGGTGCCCATGCCGAGCCTGCGCCCTGTTTCCTTGCCGATGGCGAGCTGGTCACCGGTGATCATCTTGACGTTGACGCCAAGGTGGAGGGCGCGGCGGATGGTTTCAGCGCTGTCGTGCCTCGGAGGGTCGAAGAGGGGCAAAAGACCTATGAATTGCCACGGTCCGCCGGCGCTCTCCTTGCTAGCTTCGGGTACCTCCTGCGTGGCGACGCCGAGCGAGCGGAGGCCGCGGTCAGCGAAATTGTCGATCACCTGGTGAACCTTCTTCCTGTCTTCATCGTTCAGCTTGCAAAGGTCAATGATCTGGCGCAACGTACAAAAATCGTGTGTCGATTAGAGAAGATGAAGCCTTGGTCGATACAAATCAAGCCCAAAGAGGGGCTCATGGCGCGCTTACTTGCTCAGGTGCTCCCTTGCTAGATCTGTGCCATTTCCCATTGGAATCGATGTAGGTGATTGCAGTGCGCTTGTCGACCGGATTAAATGGCAGGAAGTGAACCTCTTTGATTCCTGCACGCGCCTGCAAGCGCAAATTAAAATCACCAGCCACGATCAACCACGAAGAAAGCGAGACGAGTATGCTAAAGGAACGAACGATCACAAATACCTCCTTGGGGTCACCTAACATGTTAACAATGGAAGCATCAATGGCGTCCTGGTTCTCCACCCTCGAACCCCTCGCCGCATACAGGACCACCGTATCCTTGTCCGCGCCATTGGCGAACACCTGAAAGGAACCAGAGTTTACATTTTGAAATAGAACTGTAAAATCGAAATGGACAGTCATAACGGAGTTTAGGTTGAGGCATTTCCTCAATCAGGCTCTTGTCGACAGTGAGCTTGTTGAGCGTGAGCGTCCCAGTCTTGTCGCTGCAGAGCACATCCATGCCGGCCATCTCCTCGATGGCGGTCATACGCTTGGTGATAGCTCCCTGCTCCGACAGCCGATGGGACCCGATGGCCATGGTGACCGACAGCACGGTGGGCATGGCGATGGGGATGCCACCGATGAGCAGGACGAGGAGGTTGTCGATGCCGTCGCGGTACCGACGGTGTTGGACCGGGTACATGACGATGATTTCGACGACCATGCCGACGGCGATGGAGCAGATGCAGAAGTTTCCGATGGCCGTGAGCACCTTCTGGAAGTGGCCGACGTTGTTGGTGCTGTCGACGAGGTGGGCTGCCTTGCCGAAGAAGGTGTGGACGCCAGTGGCAATGACGACGGCCTCGATCTCTCCCTGCTTGCAGGTGGAGCCGGAGAAGACCTCGTCGCCCGGGTTCTTGGTAACGGGGAGGGACTCTCCGGTGAGAGCGGACTGGTCGATCTTCAGAGGATCGCCCTCCAGGAGACGGGAATCCGCGGGGATGATGTCGCCCAGCTTGATGCTGACGATATCGCCAGGGACGAGGATGGCCGCCTCCTGCTCCGACCACCTGCCATCCCTCAGCACCTGCGCCAAAACCAGCCGCGTGCCATCTTCTACTCAGCGACCGTGCACCTCAATGGCGTGTCACATATTACCAAATTGTACCTTCGTTTTGGGAGCGAGGCCAGCCATGAGCGCCGCCGCTGCATTGCCGGCGTTGTTCTCCTCTATGAAGCTGATGGTGGAGTTGATAAAAAGGAGCACCACGATTCCCACAAAATCTTGCCAATCCGGTGGCTCGCCCTGCAATTCGACATTTATTACAGAATTAAACCATCCACGGGGCAACAAATATCCCAAATTGCCTTTTGGTTTTCCTACCCCTCCATTATCCAAAACAATGGCCATAATGGCAGCAACCTCCATCACCCACGAGAGTGGATTCCACATGAACCCTAAGAACTTGAGCAGTTTGCTTTCCTATCACATTGTTAAGGGGGGAAACAAAAAAAAAATCAATCTTTAATTATTTAAACACCAAAAAAAAATGTGTGTGTTTTTTTTCAATCGCAACAGCACCTTTTTCTCCTCGAGCTTATTCGGGCCAAAGATCTGCAAGCGCTTCTGCCCTTCCGCCGACGATAGCCCCTCCTTGCTACATTTTAATTGCGCAAACACCTCCACCACCGGAATTCTCTCCTGGACACAGAAATCAAAATGAAACCAAAAAGCAAACTCGATCAACGAAGAACAAGAAACTAAATCAATTTCCAAGATTGCGAACGATGTAAAGAATCAATTACCAGATCAACAGTCTCATTCTTGATCTGCTCCAGGTCGATGCCGCCTCCCTCCGCCATCTAATCGGCGACCGTCGCAACCCAACGAATTTGGGTTTTTTTTTTTCTTCGATTTGAATTTCTCTTTTTTCTTTCGAGATAAAACTGCTTGCGAAGGAGAAGAAACTAGAAAGTAATTAAAACGCAATCGTTTGATGCCTCAAATGTGCATGTGCAGGGGAGATCGGAGGCGGCATTCCTCGATCTGTTTTTCTTATTGTTGACGATCGCGGAAGCAAGCAGTAAGGGAGAAGGAGAGAAAGCGGGAGAATTTATGCGAGGGGCGGGAATGCCGTTCGCGGGGCACGACACATGAAAAGGCGACGGGCTTCGCGGGCCGTTGCTCCACGTTGCTTTCGAATGTAGCGTGGCGCGAGAAAGCGAGGCGGGGCATCCGCTGGCCGTTGCAAATTATGGCATCAGACAGAATTATTAATATTAAAAAGGATGAAATGAAACGCTTATTTTTTAAAAAATGTTTTAAATCAATATTATTAATAAATAATTATTATATTTTTTTTTATTTGAATATTAGCGATAAAATAGTGCAAAAATAAGTCAGACCGCGCAGCAAAAGGACAAGTTCAGTAGTTAAAAAAAATATAGGTTAAAAAAATTAAAATAGTATATCATTTTATTAGAATTGTGAAAATTAAACAACGTCTTATTCTGTTAAAACATTTTCACTTTTAAATATATTTTATTTTTGATGCTGTTATAAGCTTAAGAAGATACACCTGCTGCTATATATAATATGAACGCTATTTATTTGATTAGCATTAACAATATTATAGAGTAGTAGATACGATTCATAACTATGATAATATAAATTTTTTTTATCAACATTAATTATAAAATATATAATTTATTTTCTATACATCATAGTTGTTATTAAATAGACAATTTATTTTACTCAATATTGGTTAAATATTATATTATAGTAGCAATAAGAATATAATTATTACAATTACTTAGTTGCAGTAGTTACAAAATTTTAGCTGTTAAGTAGATATGATTGCATAATTACTATAACATTGTCGAAAATAAAAATATTTTTGAAAATAAAAGTAAGTTGGGATAAAGATGAGATGTTATTTGATAATAAATAAAATAAAAGGACGACTTTTTTTTTTTACTTTTTCCAAAAAAAAATATTAATGAATCTTCGATTTTTTTTATTGGTAACGGAACATTTGGTCTCATTAATTTCTAAGAGTGTTGATCTTCTCCCATGAATCTTCGGGACACATACTAATAGTTAAGTTGGATAAGATCGAAATCTAAATATATTCTATCGATGATGCAGGATGGGGTGAAAATCTGTTCACTCCTTTTTCAATGCAGTGAAGCACTGAGGGAGATCTCAGAGAGTTTTCACAGGCCGCAATCAGTAGAGAATGAGAAGATGAAGCAGATGAAATGCAAGAAACCCACGTCAACACTCGAGACTCAAACACAAGATGTAACGTAGTTCGGAATAAGGATTCCTACTCCACGGAGGTGAGCTTTTCTCACCGGATGCAGTGCCTAAGCACCTTCACTATGAAGGTCCTCCTTTACGGAAAGAAAGTTTCCGAAGGTGGAGGAGAAAAACCTCTTACAGTGATATCACAAAACGAGAAAAATACAAGAGATGTAACAATCAACAGATCTCCGTCCTTCTTCTCCGGCGAGGCGGTTGTCGATCCCCTTCTTCTCCTGCGTCTCCTCCTCTTTTGCTGGGTGGGAATAATTGCAGATCCCTTTCTTCCTCCTCGTCTCCTCCCTTTTATCTTCCCCTTTCCTTCATCGTAACGTCGTGGGTTATCTCCATCGTACACGTGGCCACCACCTTCACCTGGAGAATAATTCTGTTACAGATATAAGGAGTGAAGACTCCTCGGAATATTGCGTGGGGCCTCCCAGGCCGTTGCCTAACACCTTTTCCTCTACTTTTCGGGAAACTAGGTTAGACTATCTCCCTCAACCATCCGCTTTGAGTGAAGCTAGCTTAGGTCTATAGCCCACGGACGCCCTAACCCTAGAGTTCCTCATCAACCCGAACCAATTACTCTTTTTTCCGTGCCAAACTCCCTTCGTATCGATCAGGTTAAGCCAACCCTCTATCTATCCCATCGGCTTCTGGAATTATCTAGCTGAACCAATTCTTGTTCCACTCTTAGCGAAGTGTCTTTCGTCTCTTATTTGCCGTATCAATTGCTTCTGCTAACTCTCCCGTACCAATTGCTTTAGATATTCTCCCGTACCAATGACTTCTGATATTCGCGCCCGAACCAATAGCTTCTGATATTCGCGCTCGGACCAATAGCTTCTGATATTCGCGCCCGGACCATTCTTCCTTTTCTCCCTTCGCTGAGCCGAATATTTTGGATCGGATCATGGGTCACCCGCTAACCCTTCTATCGGGAACTATATAGAAAAGGTATCAGCAGTATCATTAGTCAACCCCGAAAAATAGTCAAGCGAAGTTATAAGCTTGACTTTCCAAAGGTACATGAAGTTTCTGACCTACTATTCATTTCTCAACTTAGATCCATTCGTTCCCTTATACCTCCCTTAGGTATGCTTAAGGAGGCCCAATGGGCTTATGGGCTCCGCTTTCTTCTTTCCTTTCAGGCATGAATCGTACTTTAAAACCCTATATAAACCTCTGCCTTCCTTTTAGGTATCGCTTAGTGTGCTAATAATCCAAATGTTCTTCTCCTTCCGTGATTTTCACCGGCGACGTTTCGGCGACCCAGTCATTCCTTTCCCCACACGATTCTTCCTTAACCTCCGAGTAAGTGCTCTGCTTTGTTCGCACCCATGGCTCCTATGACCATCTCCTCACCTGCCTGGTATGAACACACCATAACCCAGTTAGATTGTAACTATTATTTCTTTAATATTAAGGACAACTACATAGACCCCTCTATAAAATGTTGTTTCACGACTAAACTGCATCGTGTTGGTGCAGTGGGCACCAAAGTCGAACCGATATTTTGATTATGGCAAAAGGCTCAATAGTTAAGAGTATATTTGTTATCTTACGAGCTCAATTAAGTGTGCAGAAATGCTAAAGTTGAGCGGAAGGTCTGCGACACCCGGTGGGAACCGAGGTGGTCGGGCAACGCCAGAGGGATTTCGGAGGAAGCCGAGGTACTCGGGTGAAGACCGGAAGCGAGGCTACAAGGTAAGCTCGTGTGAAAGCGAAGCAAGGACGTTAAGCGTAGATCCGACCCAATACCTCCAATGGAAGGTCTAGGTCGAGATCACTTGGTTAGAACCATCGTACTTTATATTTTACGCTAACTCATCTGCCCCAAAACCCTTTGACGATCGTCTACTACACCAATCTTTGGTCTAGTTCCGACCTCGAGAAGAGCTCAATTTCAAGGGGGTGAATTTGGACTTGACTCGTGTTTTGGTACAAAGGGTGATGTGGCATCAAGGTGGACATCCAAACCATCACCAAGCTTGGACCCCAAAATTAGGTGATGTGGCATCAAGGTGGACATCCAAACCATCATCAAGTTGGACGCCCAAAATGAGGTGAGTTGGCACAAGATGGTTGGCAAACCACCATCAAGCTTGGACGCCCAAAATGAGGAGAGTTGGCACAAGATGGTTGGCTCCCATGATGTGGCACAAGTTGGATGGCTCCAACAAGTTGGCGTGAAGGCCTCCTTGAGGTGGCACAAGGTGGTTGGATGAGCACCTCATCCTTGAGTTGTGGCACAAGGTGGTTGGATGAAGCACCTCATCCTTGAGTGCAAAGGATGTGGATGAGCAAGACTTGGGGATAAGAACCTCACCTTGGACACTACCTATGTCTAAATTCATAGATCAATATCCATAAATAGACATGTTCACGCCAAGCAAAAGACATAAGAAATCAAGAGCTCTCAACACGCCGTCGTAACGCCGCTACTACTACTCACATTTGCTACGACGAAGTGCCGCCGACAACGAAAGCTACATCTTCTACTTATAAGAGTTGTCGGTATATTTATTTAAGTTCTACTTCTTTAAATTGTCTTTGTGCTTTAATCGTAACAAGGAAAGGGGGAGTGTCCCTTTGCCTTGATTTCTTTTTGTGATCGTTGCTCCTACTTCCAACGAGGAGGAGTGGTTTTAGTGAATTGCCCTCCGTACGTGATCAAGGATCACTAGGGCCGTGGATTAGCAATCGAAAGATTGTGAACCACGTAAAAATATCTTGTCTACTTTATATTTCCGCTGTGCACTCTCTACTTGCTTTTTACTTATTGCAAAAGTTTTTTTAACGACACCGTATCGCTATTCACCCCCCCCCTCTAGCGACACTTTCGATCCAACAATTGGTATCAGAGCCGGGGGCGCTAAGATTCGGTGAAACCACCAATCTAGCTTTGTTTTTCTTTTTTCACAGATTTTTTATTTATTTATTTCTGTTTTCGTATAATTATTTCACTTGCTTATCTTCTCCTACATATAGAATTGCATTAGAGGCTTTAGGATCCGGATAAGGTTGTCCTCCGGAACTTCAACGACATTCGCATTTGATTGTTTATTTCTTTTTGCAAGTTACATTTTATATATATATTTTTCTTTACTTCCTGCACTACTAATCCAAGACGAAAGTCTTGGAATATTCTTTTCGTGTGTGTTTTGCAAGATTCTTTTCGTCGTTCTTCTTCTTGTTTTTAAATGGCCCATCTCGAAGGGTTTAGCACCGCCCGACCCCCGTTTTACAACGGTAATGACTTTCGTTATTGGAAGGGTCGGATGGAATGCTTTCTTAAAACCCAAATCGAGATGTGGATCGTAATCCAAACCGGTTTCACACTTCCTATTAATGAAGATGGTGAATCTTTGGGTTACGATCAATGGTCAAATTCCATGAAAAAACAAGTAGAAGCCGATGCCAAGGCAACTCAAATCTTGCAATGTGGGTTGTCCAAGGAAGAGCTCAACCGCGTCGGCCCCTTCATTAGTGCAAAGGACTTATGGACCAAGCTAGTGGAACTACACGAAGGCACCGACGACACGAAGGTATGTAAAAGAGATTTACTTTTAAATAAATTGTATAACTTGAAAATGCAGGAAAACGAGACCGCAACTCAACTACATTCTCGTATCCAAGACATCGTCAACCAACTCCATGCCATCGGACAAAAGGTCGAGAATCGCGACCTTATCAGGTATTCTCTTAACTCGTTTCCTAGGACCACCTTGTGGGCATCCATGGTCGATGCCTACAAGGTCTCCAAGGACCTTTCTAAAATTAGGTTAGGCGAATTGTTTTGAACTTGAATTACATGAGCAAACTAACGCGTGGTCCAAAGCCGAGAAGAGTATTGCGTTAGTTGCAGGTTCCAAGAAGAAGAAGCCCGCAAGCAAGCCACCCCCGAAGGAAGAAGACGAGTCCGAATCGGAAGTAGACTCCGAAATAGAATCCGAACTAGTCAATCTAGTTCGGAAGATGATCAAGAGACGAAAACGACCAACAACTCAAGGTAAGCCTAAACCTAATTCAAATACTTCTAATTTTAGATGCTATGAGTGCAACAGGTTCGGTCACATCAAGTCCGAGTGCCCAAAGCTAAAGAATAACGCATCAAAGACCAAGAAAGCGCTAAACGCTACTTGGGAGGAGTTGTCGGAGGAAGAAGACGATATCCAAGCTCTAATGGCCAAGCCGACCGAGCACGACTCCGAAATCGAAGAAGAGTCCGAGTCCGAATCCGATGATGAGCTTCCATTCAAGACAAGCCACGGATCCGTATCCGGTTTAAAAGAATCATTAAGGGTAAGTCGGTCGTTACTTAATACTTTGTATGGTGCAATTAAATTTTTAAATAAGAAACTAGCTAAGTCCGAGTCCAAGGTCGAGACCCTAATTGAGGAGGTTAACCTTCTCAAACATGAGGTCTCCCTAACCTCTTCGACTACTCGTATTCAAGAGGAGGACTCAACCTGCTGAAAAGCTTGAAGTTGAGAACTCGCTTTTGAAAACACAAGTCGAAGACCTTAGGAACACGTTGGAAAGGTTCACTTTGGGATCCAAGGTACTTGACCTCTTACTTGGATCACAAAGGGCCGTGTACAACAAGGCCGGACTCGGGTTTAACTCAAATACAACCAATAAGTCATATATGTCTATAGTAAACCAACATAAGAAAAATGTCCAAGCATGGGTCCCTAAGATCACTTTGATTTCAACTTTAGGATCTAACATGTATTGGGTTCCCAAGGACCAAATTCACTATGTGAATAGACCCACTCGATTCAATGGTCCAGGGGGAGCCAATACAAATTGTATTTTTGTTAAGTCTTAGAAATTGCATGCTTAGTTTTTCCTTTATTTTTAGAATGGTTAGATAGGACTCATAATCAACTAAAATCCTACGAAAAGATTGAGCCTCGGGGAGCCTCTTTTCAAAAATAACTAGTTAGACCAAGATGTAGTCTCAAGTAAGTCGAGTTATCAATTTCTTGAAATTAGCTTTGTCTAAGGAAGTGGTCGTTGTTCCGATCAAAGAAGGCCTCTGTGCCTCGCCACGACCTGGAAGCTAATCTCTTGAAAAGATTACTTGATGAGCTTAGACTAAATCCGAATCTAACCTAATGTTGGTTAATTTAAATTCATTAAAATTAATCAAGTAAAATTGAAAGTCATCTCACAATAACAAATAGGAATAACATGTTTTGATCATGTAGATATTGGTGAGATGATTTAGGTTTAAAAACTTACAAACAACCCTTTAGTAATTCCAATATCCGATCCAACTACCTAATATGTAGGAGGATGTTCCGATACGACAGGGGATCAACTCGATTTTCGTTACGATTCAAACGACAAGGATCGGTGAGCCTTGAATAACGGCAAGCTCAAAATCATCGGATCGGTGATATTGAGCTCAACTCTAACTTTACAATTCAAAATGTCTTATTAGTAGAAAACTTTCAATATAATTTACTTAGTGTAAGCCAATTGTGTGATAACAATTATAAGGTCATATTTCTAGAAAATGAATGCGTAATCAAGATAAATGCAACATCTAAAATAATACTTAAAGGAACTAGGAATAGCAACATCTACACAATAAATTTACCCAACTCCTCAACCAAGTGTCTTATGACACAGCAAGAGGAATCTTGGTTATGGCAAAGACTTGACACTGCACTCCAAGACTCGTCCACAAGATGAGTCAGAGTGGCTTGGTTATAGGTTTGCCTAAACTAAACAACTTGGATAATAAAATATGTAATGCTTGTCAACAAGGTAAACATTCTAGGACAAAACATATAGAAGTTAAACACCACTTCATTAGGGAACATGTAACTAATGGAACTATACAACTAGAGTATGTTGAGTCCAAATCAAACCTAGCGGACATCTTCACCAAACCACTACCCGAAGCCGAATTTAGTTTATTAAGACGAAAGTTAGGTATGTGCGTAATAGAGTAGGATTTAAATTTCTCTATATATGTACTCTATTTTTGCTTCTTTTTATGAAATTAGCCTAAGTCTTACCTTAGAAATCATATACCTATAGATTTAAGGAGCCAACACATCTCACAACACATAGGACTAATGTGTTTGTGTACTTAGCCACGTAGACGGGCGTGAGATGTTAGGACCTTACTCCTGGTTCCAGATGTAGATTCAGTGCATCGATATGAACCATGGAGTATAATTATTTAAAATTAATCAACTCCTTCAAGACTTATTGATCATTCTATATCAATCAAGTCCAACCGGAGTTGTACATTTTAGATGAACATATTTTCAAGCTTATTATTATTTTAAAATATATATATATATATATATATATATATATATATATATATATATATATATATATTGGGAACTTGCTTGGACTTACAAACCCTAAAATATATTTACAAACTTTTTGAGTTAAGGCAAAAGGGGGAGAAAGTCACAAAAGTAACCAAAATTAACCAAAATTAAAGGGGAAGAAAGTAAACAAAATTATTACCTTTTATATTAAGTAATTCCGATTACTTAAGCAACTATTAAGGGGGAGTAAAAATTATTTTTCAAGAACTCACCTTCGGTCAAGGGGGAGGTTACCTCAAAGGGGAGAACTTGAAACAATAATATTTCTCATTCATATTTAATCATTATGCTAGCTCATTCATATTTAATCATTATGCTAGCTCATTCATATTTAATCTTTATGCTAGCTCATTCATGCTTAATCATTATGCTAGCTTAATTTTTCCTTAACTTTTGTGTCGGTTTGCCATGAATCAAAAAGGGGGAGATTGTTGGTGCAGTGGGCACCAAAGTCGAACCGATATTTTGATTATGGCAAAAGGCTCAATAGTTAAGAGTATATTTGTTATCTTACGAGCTCAATTAAGTGTGCAGAAATGCTAAAGTTGAGCGGAAGGTCTGCGACACCCGGTGGGAACCGAGGTGGTCGGGCAACGCCAGAGGGATTTTGGAGGAAGCCGAGGTACTCGGGTGAAGACCTAAGCGAGGCTACAAGGTAAGCTCGTGTGAAAGCCGGCAAGGCGTTAAGCGTAGATCCGACCCAATACCTCCAATGGAAGGTCTAGGTCGAGATCACTTGGTTAGAACCATCGCATTTTTATATTTTTAACTTGTATCAGTACCCAAAACCCTTTGACTCTACTACCAATCACGGTCTAGTTCCAAATTTCGAGAAGAGATCGAATTTCAATGGGGTGAATTTGGACTTGACTCGTGTTTTGGTACAAAGGGTGATGTGGCATCAAGGTGGACATCCAAACCATCACCAAGCTTGGACCCCCAAAATTAGGTGATGTGGCATCAAGGTGGACATCCAAACCATCATCAAGTTGGACGCCCAAAATGAGGTGAGTTGGCACAAGATGGTTGGCAAACCACCATCAAGCTTGACGCCCAAAATGAGGAGAGTTGGCACAAGATGGTTGGCTCCCATGATGTGGCACAAGTTGGATGGCTCCAACAAGTTGGCGTGAAGGCCTCCTTGAGGTGGCACAAGGTGGTTGGATGAGCACCTCATCTTTGAGTTGTGGCACAAGGTGGTTGGATGAAGCACCTCATCCTTGAGTTGGCAAAGGATGTGGATGAGCAAGACTTGGGGATAAGAACCTCACCTTGACACTACCTATGTCTAAATTCATAGATCAATATCCATAAATAGACATGTTCACGCCAAGCAAAAGACATAAGAAATCAAGAGCTCTCAACACGCCGTCAGTAACGCCGCTTACTACTACTCACATTTGCTACGACGGGCGTCACGACAACTAAAGCTACATCTTCTACTTATAAGAGTTGTCTTTATAATTATTTAAGTTCTACTACTTTAAATTGTCTTTGTGCTTTAATCGAAACAAGGAAAGGGCGAGAGTCCCTATGCCTTGATTTCTTTTGTGATCGGTTCTACTTCCAACGAGGAGGAGTGGTTTTAGTGAATTGCTTCTCCGTACGTGATCAAGGATCACTAGGGCCGTGGATTAGCAATCGAAAGATTGTGAACCACGTAAAAATATCTTGTCTACTTTATATTTCCGCTGTGCACTCTCTACTTGCTTTTTACTTATTGCAAAAGTTTTTTTTAACGACACCGTATCGCTATTCACCCCCCCCTCTAGCGACACTTTCGATCCAACACCGATACTATGATTGTCAACGATGTTCCATTCCATCTATTTCCTCACTCCAACCACTCTCACCAAGAATAACATTAATATGGCTCCTGTAATATTATGTTAAAATGTACATCCAATCAATCTCCCCTGTTCATATAAGATATACGGACATTTGGGCCAATTGACTTCTAGATCATTGCTTCCATATCTATCCACTAAAGCGGATCTAACTCCTAGGAACCAGCAATACGTAACTGAACGAAGTACAATTCTATCTATCTAGTCGTTCAGACTGCCAATTCTTGGTGAACCTACCCACTTCCCACAAGGGCTGGGAAGAATTGTATTTCTTTGTACAGCTTCCCGAGTCTCTGCCCTATTCTAATACATGGAAGGTAGCCCTTCCTGAATTGCCTCCCTTCCGGGAAATGAGGACCAAATGCCCCTTCCCGGAAGTGTATAGAGTATTAGGAGAGTTACATTACTGCTCAAATCATCTAATAGAAACTCCTCTTTTAAGCCACTTTGGATTGTCTCCCCTACCTTTGACGACTTCGATTGCTGTAGGTAGGGTGATACTTACCCTGCAATATGACTTCTTTTCTAGGTTATTCATTTTTCTTATTAGTATACCTTGTAGATAATATAATGCAGAAGGCTTTGGTGGAAGGGGAGGCGATTGAGGCGACCAAGAAGAAGAAAACATCGACTAAAAGAGGCAAGTCGGTAGCAGCTCCATCATCCCCTCAGAAAAAGTTACGGCTCATCAAGAAAGGAGTCTCAAGTTCATCGGCTCTTCTTCCCTTATCTTCCGACCAGCCGGGGTCTCAACCCCTAACCATTTATGAGCCAAGAAGGGGAGGCAGTACCTCCCCTGTCCCTTCCTCATCTCCCCAAGGAGGGGATTCTCCCTCCCAATTTCTTCATTCCTCCCCATCTG
This sequence comes from Wurfbainia villosa, assembly GCA_025175895.1. NCBI lineage: Eukaryota > Viridiplantae > Streptophyta > Magnoliopsida > Zingiberales > Zingiberaceae > Wurfbainia > Wurfbainia villosa. The sequence goes on along the minus strand of CM045998.1, from coordinate 9,065,450 downwards.
CACAAAATTCACCCCTACCTCCTCATACAGAATCCCTCCCAGCTCCTATACCTTCCGACTCAAGAGCTGCTCCTACCCCCCTTCGTCGTATCAGACCCCCATCCTCCTCTGAAGGGGAGGATCCTTCCCTTCCTGTTCCTCCGAGGGCCACGTTGGGATCCCTGCTGAAGATTCGGCACCCCTCGGAGGTGAAATTCTTCAATCATTCGGGCATACAAGGCCCATGTGAACAAGTGAGCAAAACTTCTTTCTTTTCCTCCTCTTCATTATGAGTATTTCTATATGCCGATATATACTGATAACTTTTCCTTCCATTCAGGCCTCCACCCAGCATAACAACATGGTGGTTCGGCTGGCCCAATTCCAATCTAGCGTGGAAACTCGCCACTTTGCCGCCGTATCACAACAAAAAGAGCTCGTTCGGCGGTTGAGCGAGCAAGAGGCCAAGGAAGCGGACTTTAGGGGCCAGTGCGAAGATGCCATGATGCAACTAGCCCTGGTCCGAAGCGAGAAAGAGGAGCTGCAACGAAAAAACGAAGAACTTGAGCAGTGCCTCTTTTTGCAGTCCAGCGAACTGCAACAGGTAGACGTCCTGACCCGTGAACTGGGGGAGTACAAGGGATCTCTTTGGGACGCCATGACCAAGGCTGCTGACTCCTCGACCACTATTATGCAGCTTCAGCAAGAGCGACACCGGCTTGAATTGGAACGTCGAGCATGGGAAACCACCAAGGAATCCTGTACAAAGAAATGTCAGGAGCTTTCCTCCATGGTGACAGCTCTTTCTCACACCGTATCGCTGGTGGCTATGCAACAGTCTACCCTCCACCAGGAGTACCTAGAAGCTCTTTCAACCTTGGGGCAGCAAGCTATAAAGGCAGCCACCGAAAGAGATGCTTTGGCGGCTGAATTGGCAGAAAGTCAAGCTCAGGTGGTTCGATATCAGGACCAACTGAAGGAGCAAGAAGCCGACCTCAAGGGACGCTATGTCAAGAAGGGGTAGACTTATTTATACTAGGCTTTGAGGGGTCCTCGGCTCAAAACGTCGAACAAGGATACCCGCCTCCTGGCACGGACACCAGCTATTTAGATCCTACGGAGGCGCTAGCTAAGTGTCCACCCGAACTTTTTGAGTTGTAATTTCTACTATTCTTCTTTTTGGTAATTTTGTCACTAGCCTTTCTTTTGCTTCTGAATGAGGAATTTGTCCATATGTTTAATTATCATTGTCTTGTCATGTTTCTTGACGGATCGGGAATTCTGAACCAATTTTAAACTCCTCCCTTTTTATACCGCTATCTCTTTTCCCGTATCATCTGGTGCAATCCCTTCGTTGATTCGGGCTTACCGAAAAAGTCTTGAATAACATTATTCACCTCCGCCCCAATTTCGATTCGGGAATCCGCTTGAAGGATCTTGCCTGATACTATTCACATCCGTCCCAGTTTCGGTTCGGAGGTCCGCCTGAAGTATTTTGCTTGATATTATTCACATCCGTCCCGGTTTCGGTTCGGAGACTTGCTTTAAGTGACTCTTGCCTATTGGTTTTCCCCATTCCTTTTGCCGCTTCGGAGACTGCATCAATCTCTTCGTCTTCTTCACCTTCCCAAGAACTTCTGCCGTCACTTTTCTTTCATTATAAATCATTGCCCTCCATGTCTCTCTTCTCATATCTCACTATCATGGCTTCAGAGGGGCACCCCATCGAAATTTCTTCAACTTCAGAATCTTTCGAACTGCAGGATTGGGTTTCTGAAGACACTGAAAATTCAGAGACCCGCTCAACTGCCACTTCCGCTTTTCGTCCTCTTCCTTTTCCACCTCACACTCTAACTCCAACCCCTCCTATAGGGAGGTCCTTTCGTGCTCTCTTCCCTTCCTTCCGCAATAGAGTGTGGAATCCTCCCTTCACCTGGGAGTATACAGTGGGAGACCCCCGTGCTGCTGATGAACTCCCTCCACTTCCACCAGCGCTGGCTTTCATCCCAGTCCCCCCGGCGGAAGCTCATCCTTCTCCGTTCGATGAAGGTCCATCAGTTCCTCCTCCGTCCCAAGGCGAGCGCTTCAAGGTCGTCTTGGCGCCTTCTCCCCCCAAAGAGACCTCTCCCGCCTCGTCTGTTAGGAGTAATCAGAGGAAATATGTATAGATCAAATTAATGTAATCATTTCAAATATATCAATAAAAACGAGGGAGGGAACTTGATATTTGCTTTTGTCTTTTTCTCGTAGAAGGTTTCTGTCTTCAAAAGGACGGTAATCTGGTCCGAACATGCCTTCTTCTGCCATCGCCCGGGGATTCGGACCCTCTTAATTACAGTTATAGTCCGTAGACCTTCCCTACCATCGTTTCCTCTTCTTCTTTGGACATTTATGGTCCCTATTTCTTCTACCAATAAATGCACTTTTTCCCCTTCGCCGCTATAAAAGTCCCCAACCCTTATCTGATAGCTTCCATCCTTTCCTTTTCTCTTTATTTGCCATTGACAGAATATCTGAACAGGGCAGCATTTTCTCTCCTTCTGAAGAACAGATAAATGATCGCCGATACATAGCAAGCCTGGAGGAGCAAGTGAAGTACTTACAGCAACGACTGAAGGAAACTTCCGCCAGTAATCGCTCCCTACGCCAACAACTGGTCGGGTCCCAAAAGGAATTGGCCAAACAGATCTTCCTGCAGCAGTCTTACCGGCGGCAACTATTGTGCCAACCTCAACCATACAAGGGAGCTCCCTCCGTTCCTCCCAACAAAGAACTGTAATACTCAAGATGTTTAAGGGTTTCTGTTTGTTATTTTCCCTTGTAAATGACTCAAAATATGTAATTCTTTCGCATCAATGAACTTTCCCAGTATCTTCTGAATTGTGTCACGCTTTACTTCTTTCGTATTCACATAGACTTACATATAACTGAGGCATATTTCGGCTCTTCCGCCTTTTTACTCTGCTTGGTATATAGAACCATTAAATGAACTGACTCTGCTATTTTGCCAGAATAAAACAATATAAAGTTAAACAAGAACTTTAACTTCTCCCCCTTTACGGGGACAAAAGGTAATATATAACTGAGGAAATCTCAGCTCCTCCGTTCCGTCACCACACGGGGATGTCTTCCGCTTCGCGGGGATAGAAATTTTATATACATAATATATAATCGAGGAATTTCGGTTCTCCCGTTCCGTCACCACACGGGGATATCTTCCACTTCGCAGGGATAGAAATTATATATATATAATATATAACCGAGGGATTTCGGTTCTTCCGTTCCGCCACCACACGGGGATATCTTCCACTTCGCGGGGATAGAAATTCTGTATATATAATAGATAACCGAGGGATTTCGATTCTTCCGTTCCGCCACCACACGGGGATATCTTGCCGGCGAGGATAGAAATTTTATATATAATATATAGCGAGGATTTGGTTCTTAGTTCCTCCACCACACGGGGATATCTTCTTGGCGAGATAGAAATTCTGTATATATATAATAGATAACCGAGGGATTTCGGTTCTTCCGTTCCGCCACCACACGGGGATATCTTCCGCTTCGCAGGGATAGAAATTTTGTATATATAATATATAATCGAGGGATTTCGGTTCTTCCGTTCCGCCACCACACGGGGATATCTTCCGCTTCGTGGGGATAGAAATTCTGTATATATAATAGATAACCGAGAGATTTCGGTTCTTCCGTTCCGCCACCACACAGGGATATCTTCCGCTTCGCGGGGATAGAAATTTTATATATATAATATATAACCGAGGGATTTCGGTTCTTCCGTTCCGCCACCACACGGGGATATCCTCCGCTTCGCGGGGATAGAAATTCTGTATATATAATAGATAACCGAGGGATTTTGGTTCTTTCGTTCCTCCACCACATGGGGATATCTTCCGCTTCACGGGGATAGAAATTCTGTATATATAATAGATAATCGAGGGATTTCGGTTCTTCCGTTTCGCCACCATACGGGGATATCTTCCACTTCGCGGGGATAGAAATTATATATATATATATAATATAACCGAGGGATTTCGGTTCTTCCGTTCCACCACCACACGGGGATATCTTCCGCTTCGCGAGAATAGAAATTCTGTATATATAATAGATAACCGAGGGATTTCGGTTCTTCCGTTCCGCCACCACACGGGGATATCTTCCGCTTCGCGGGGATAGAAATTTTGTATATATAATATATAACCGAGGGATTTCGGTTCTTCCGTTCCGCCACCACACGGGGATATCTTCCGCTTCGCGGGGATAGAAATTTTGTATATATAATATATAACCGAGGGATTTTGGTTCTTCCGTTCCGCCACCATACGGGGATATCTTCCGCTTCGCGGGGATAGAAATTCTGTATATATAATATATAACCGAGGGATTTCGGTTCTTCCATTCCGCCACCACACGGGGATATCTTCCGCTTCGCGGGGATTGAAATTCTGTATACATAATATATGGCTCAGAAGCCCTCAACGTAAAGGAGGCAGCGTTTTCATATCATCCCTCTTTTGTGATCGTCTTCCGAAGGGGAACGCCTATATCCGCCCCTTCTTATGCGAATGAAGGTTTTAGTACATAATGGGCTATTTAAAAAGAATAACCCTTTTTTCCTTTTCACTTGGGGCCTCCTTTACCACAGACGAGGAGCCCAATAATGATTACAAGCCCACTCTCCTCCCTTTTATAGGGGATCCTTTTGTCTTCGTTTCTTTTTCTATCTTCCTTCTCTTGTCTTTTCATCTCCTTCTTCTCCGTCTGTTCGTTCCTCCGCCGCCATACTCTGTTGCCTTAATCCCTTTTTTCAGCCCTTTCTCGTTATTCTCAGACCTTCAAAATGCATTCTACCTTCTTCCAGGAAATAACGGGTCGTTATCCACATCGCAAGAAGAAAACCGATCAGTCGTCGGCTTTGTCTTCTTCTTCACTTTCCCCGATCACCATCACATCTGCTTCATCTCATCCGTCTTCTTCTCCTCCCCTCGATCCCTTTATTTACTTCCTGAGGAAATCGAGACAATTAGTCCCTCCTCGATTTCTCCGACACTTACAAACCCTACCTTTTATGCTTTTTCTCCCTCTGCCACCAATATTCAGAAGTCGCCTTCTCCTTCACTGCAACCTGTGGATGAACCCGGGGAGGATGCACTTCATTGTCAACCGACGGTGGCTCACCCTACCTTCTTCTATCTCCCGAATGCTTCTTCCTCCGACCCCATGACGGTTGATATCCCCTTATCGCAAACTCCCCCCCCCCCCCACTCATCGCCTGAAGAGTCCTTCTCCTCCCACAAATATCATCCCCCTTCACCCCCTCACCAGTGAACTTCCCACCTCAGTATCATCTGTCCCATCTTCTTCCTTTTCTCCCAGGAGTCTTCGGATCCTGAACTTAGAGGAAGTGGTTCCTCGCATGGAAAGCCTACGCCATGCTCTGGATTTGGTATATTTTCTCGATTAGCTCTCTTAGTTTTGTCTTACTAATCGATTTCTTTTTCACAACTGGCATGCAGGCTGTGACCAACCATCAAGAGTTGGATCGCTCCCTCCATCAATATCGGGCTCAAGCTCAAGAATGGGAGCGACAACAATGGGAAGATTTAGCCAATACTCAAAATCGAGAACGACTCCTGTTGCAACAATTGCATCTATGCCAGGAGCAATTATCCGAGGCTCGCCAACAAATTCAGAAGGATGCTGATACCATTGCAGCGTTGAGGGCACAACAACGTCCAGGTGTGCAGCTACTCGTCCCCCAGCGGGAAGTCCAACTGGCTCCTCTTGATAAGGAGTCTTCCTCGGCTCAAGAATTAATACGTCTCCAAGGGCAGGTAGCAGAGCTCCTCAAGGGGAAGCAACAAGATTCTGACGCCTCGCCGCGCTTCAGTTCAATACCGCGAGCACAGGATAAGATAGGGACCTCCGCGCTTGCGGTAAGGAGGTACGAAAACTCTCCTCATAAATTCCGCTCATGCTCACGCCCGTCTGCAGCAGAGACTTCTCTCTGAGGCGCACCGAACTCGGACTGCATCTTATTCTGAGGCAGTGGAGGAGATTTCAGCTTCTATGCGTCAAAACACGGTGGAGATGACGCACCTTGTGCAACAGGACCAAAGTTTTCGAGCCGATGATGTTTCCATCCTAGCCGATGTTATTATGGAGGTGTCGCGACGCTATGTGGACGTGCGTCGACAACTTCAAGAGCAACAAGAAAAATGCGAGAGGCTGCATCGAGAGCGAATCCCTGACCGTCCGAACCGCCAGGAGAGACTCATCATTTTGCTGCACGCCACTTATTAGGACGGATTTAATGAAGCAGTTCGGCAGTATGATAACCAAGGATTACCTCCTCCAACTTATCCTTCATTTTCTTTAAATTGGATGGCCGGTTTTCGACGTTATCCTCCCGACCGATTTAAACTGTAATTCGATATCTTGTTTTGAAACGGGAGTTTCCTTTCCATTTTCTTTCTCTTCTTCATGATTGATAATCAGTACCATATTGCTTCTCATTAATGAAATTTGGAGAGTACTTAATATCTCATTGACGCGATCACGTTAAGGAGTACACTCCTTCAGAGTCTCATCATTTCTTTTCTTATATTTTCTATTCCTCATACAGTGTGAAAAAGTTTTAAATGAATGACATTCCAAGGTCGTGGAAGCTCTTTGCCTTGGTCATCTTTCAGATAATATGCTGACCCTGCTACGCAGCGCGTTATTTCATAGGGTCCTTCCCAGTTTGGAGCTAGCTTTCCGGGGTCTCAGTAGGATTAACTTCTACATGAAAACCAATCCCTTCTTGAAATCTTGAGACATTACTTTCTTATTAAAGGCTCATTGCACTCTTTGCTTGTAGACTTCCGCTCGCCTCCATTGCCATTTCCGCTTTTCCTTCCACCAAGTCAATTCGATTAGCTTGGATAAGTTGGTTACGATTTGGTTTCGTATGCGCCTTTATTCAGCGCTATTTAACAAAACTTGATGGAATAACGACTTTCCGTACACACCAAACTAAAGGAGTTTCTCCTGTTCTTTGTCTTGGGTGTAGTTGATAGGCCACAGGCGCTGGTAACTCTTCTTACCCAGTTCCCCCTCGAGCCCCAATTTGGTCTTTAATCCTTGAATGAGGATCACTGTTAGTCACCTCCACTTGCCGTTAAGCGAGGATGAGCGACGAAAGCTCTTGAATGTTGAGACTCTGGCACCATTCTTGGATCTTTTTTCCTTGCAACTGTCGTCCATTGTCACTGACTATTTTTCGAGGAATACCGTATCGACAAATAATGTTTCTCCATAAGAACTTTATTACGGCATTCTCAGTAATTTTGGCTAAGGGCTCTGCCTCCACCCATTTGGAAAAATAATCCACAACCACCAATAAAAACTTCTTCTGTAAGGGTGCCGCTGGCATCGGACCTACTATATCCATCCCCTATTGATTGAAAGGACAGGAAGAGACTACGACTTTCATCAACTTAGCCGGCCGTTCAGAATGGTTGCTATGCTTCTGACAAGCGGGACAAGTTTGCACCATACGAGCAACATCTTCCTGGAGAGTAGGCCAAAAATATCCTGCTAATAGGGCCTTTCTTGCTAAAGTTCTCCCTCCTAAATGATTGCTGCAGCAACATTCATGAATCTCCTGGAGCACCCATTCTGCATCCTCCTTTCTCAAGCATTTCAATAAGAAGTCGTCGAAAGAAGTCTTATGCTGATCTCCATTTAAGAGGGTGAAGCAGTGTGGCTCGGCTTATTAAGCGGATGCCTCCTTTTTCTTTAGGACCTTCCGTCCAGTAAATAAGCTATGATGTCGGATCCTCGATCAAAAATTGAAGGCTTGATTGGTGCATCTTCCTCCACGCTGCATATTGCTAGGGAAGTATGAATTTTCGTATGGACCGTTTCCGAGGACTTCATTCCTTCCATAGCACTAGCCATCCGAGCCAATTCATCTGCCTTCCCGTTATTCTCCCGCGGAATTTGCTTTAAGAGGACCTGACGGAATTGAGCCTTTTCTTTCTCAAAAGCCTTCAAGTACCTATGCAGCCTTTCCTCTCGAACCGCAAAAGAACCTTGAAGTTGTGATATCACCAACTGAGAATCCGAATGGATTACAATGGAAGAAGCCCCCACCGCTTTTGTAGCCTGCAATCCCGCTAGAATGACTTCATATTCCGCCTCATTATTTGATGCCCGATATTCTAGGCGAACGACTAGTCGAGTTTCTTCACCATCAGGGGAAATTAATAGAACACCGACGCCGCTGCCCGTAGATCCTGAAGAACCGTCTACGAATATATTCCATGCCTCTGATCCCTCCTCTTTGGCTGTCGAACCCTCTTCCGAGCCGCAGGGTACCTCTGCCAGAAAATCAGCAAGCGCTTGGGCCTTGATAACCGTTCGAGGTTGGTAGTGAATATCATACTCGCTTAGTTCTACCACCCATTTGGCCAATCTTCCCGAGAAATTGGGCTTAGTGACGACCTTGCCCAATTCGCTGTGTGTTAGAACGGTGATGGGATGAGCCAAAAAGTACGGCCTTAATTTGCGGGCAGTTAGCACTAGGATATACGCCAACTTCTCCAGCTCTGTATAACGGAATTCCGCCCCCTTCAGGATATGGCTGGTATAATAAATAGGCTGCTGGTGAGAGCCTTCTTGTTTCAATAATACCGAACTAACGGCTCCCTCTGAGATGGCCAGATACATCCATAACGGTTCTCCGGCTATTGGTTTGGCTAGCAGTGGGAGTCCAGCCAAATATTTCTTCAACTCCTGGAAAGCCTGTTCACATTGGTCATCCCACTGAAATTTAGTAGTCTTGCGCAGGATCTTGAAGAAAGGCAATCCTTTGTCCGCTGATCTGGCTATGAATCGTGATAAAGAAATGATCCTCCGCACACCACGGTTTCCCGCAGATTAGAAGGTGACTTCATGTTACATAGTGCTTGCACCTTCTCAGGGTTGGCTTGTAACCCTTTCTCAGTCACGATGTACCCCAGGAACTTGTCGCTCTTTACTCCGAACAGACATTTATTAGAGTTTAGCTTCATATTAAACCGCCTTAATGTAGCGAAGGTTTCATTTAAATCCTTGACTAAATCCCGAGTGGTCTTTGATTTGACTAATATATCATCCACGTAGACTTCCACATTTTTCCCTCTCTGTTCTACAAAGATTTTATCCATAGGCACTGATAGGTGGCCCCTGCGTTCTTTAATCCGAACGACATTACCACATAAGCGTATAACCCTCCCGCAGTCACAAAGCTAACTCTCTTTTGATCTTCTTCGGCCAAAGGTATTTGATGATATCCTTGATATGCATTCATTAGGGACACCACTTCATATCCCACAGTAGAATCCACTAATTGATCAATACGAGGCAAGAGGTAGCAGTCTTTAGGGCACGCTTTATTTAAATCACGAAAATTGATACACATCTTCCATTGCCCCGAGGGCTTGGGGACCAGGACTACATTGGAAACTCATTCGGGAAGCTGGATCTCCTTTACATGACCAGCTTTTAGCAATTTGTCCACTTCTTCAGCTATGACCTTGTCCTTTTCTGGTCCAAAATGTCGCCTCTTCTATTGGACGGGTCAGACTCCTTTAGTGATATTGAGCTGATGTTCAGCCATTCGAGGGTTGATCCCCGTGAGATCATGCACGTCTTTTGCGAAGATGTCTTCATTTTCCTTCAGGCAAGCCACCAGCTCTTCTTTAGTTTCCAGCTGTTGTGCCACCCGTGTGGCCTTTCCTGGAGCAATTTTCACCAGTTCACCTTCCTCTATTTTGCCAGCCTTGGGGGGGAATTCCTCAAGGACACAGACATCAGTGATGATGACGGCTTTGCCTTTGAGATCATTGGTTCGGGCTTTCTTCTGATCGTCCCGAACCATTTGCACGTAGCAGCTCCTGGAGGCCTTCTGTTCTCCACGGACTTCTCCCACCGATAGGCCCACCGGAAATTTCAGCTTCTGGTGGTACGGGGAAGCCACGACCTGAAAAAGGGTGAGAAAAGGACGCCCAAGAATTGCGTTATAAGTGGACGGAGCGTCCACAATGAGGAAAGGGATTATACAGGTTTTTTGGCTGGGCTTTACGCCCAGAGTCAGAGGCAATAAAATCTGCCCCGTAGGGGTGTACTACATGTCCTGCGAATCCGAAGAGGGGGGTGGCCACATCTTCTAACTGGGCATTCCCCAGCTGCATCTGTCCGAAGGCTTCCTGAAAGAGGATGTTGACGGAACTTCCTGAATCGACCAACACCCGGGCCACTTCATAATTAGCCAAGGATATGCGAATAACCAAGGCGTCCGTATGGGGCAGTAGGACACCCTGTAAATCTTTTGGCCCGAATGAAACGGGCGGTGCAGCTTGAATAGTCTGGTCAGTGGTGATGGCCAAACTCTCCAAGAGACGGGCATACGACTTCTGCGCTCGGTTGGAGTCCCCATCGGTAGGTCCTCCATCTATAACATGAATAACTCCTCGTGTGGGAGCGTTATCTAAATTGGATGAAGGGCCCTCACCTGATGGACCTCCTTGGGAAACAACCTCTTGGGATGATGTTTGAGGGAAAGTGACTTGAGGTTGTTGATTATAGGGCCCTAGACGAATTACATTGGGTCGGGAGCCTCGCCGTGCCGGTCCTCCTGCCTGGAGCCTTCCTTGTGGATATGCAGTATGGAGGCGATCTAATTCCTCTTGTAACTTGAAACATCGGCCACTACTGTGGTCGTATTCCGTATGATATTGGTAGAAGAATGGGGCAGGGGGGTTACGTGGGATCCCCCTGTATCCTAAGGGTCGTTGCAGCAGACCCTGTTGGTCATAGAATTCCATTTCTCGTTCTTTCCAAGTCCTCACAGGAGGAAGCGCTTCAGCGGCCATGATTTGTAAGGGCGGAACGGGGCGAGCACCTGGCAGCATTGGACGAGGCCTCGGAACCTCCTGTCGAAAAGGTCTTGTATGCTCCCGTCGAGGGAGCGCTTGAGGAGCAGCGGAACGAGCTCTTTCCGTTGGGACCGCTGCGGCAGTCCATTCAGCTCTTCGTACCTTTAATCCTTCTTCTTCGCGGATAAACTGCTCCGCATGACTTAGTAGCTCTTCATAACTATCCGCAGGTTGCCTTAACAAGGAACTGAGGAAGGAGCCCTCCTTGACCCATCTTTGAATAAAGCGCCTCTGAAAGATTCAGATCGGGCGGAGGGGATTCCCCTAGCTGCAGAAGTGAATCGGTGAATATACCCCCTAAGGGATTCTGAGGGTCCCTGGGTGATATGCATTAACATAGAGGCGTCCTGTTTATACGCCTTGCAACTGACAAATTCCCGGCTAAACATTCTCTGGAAATCAGCGAAACAAGTGACGGATCCTGGGGGTAGAGTATTGAACCACTTTTGTGCCGAGCCAATTAGGGTGGTTCGAAAGACTCGACACGCCAGAGCATCGATAATAAAGGAGCGAGGCTGCTCCGTCAAATTGAGATATATGCTCTTCGGGATCCGTCGAACCGTCATACTTATTGATCAGAGGATTTCGGAAGTAAGAAGGGGGGAGCTCAGAGAGAATGTCCATTGTAAAGGGACTGGGCTCGTATGTTTCCGGAGGTCGGGTTGATTAACTCTCGCCCTGTTCTTCCTTGCGCGTTTGGGTGAAGGGCATAGTGTTCTGAGCCGTTCTTCCCCCAAGTCCGCCTCCAGGTAATATTTCCACATTGACGGTTGTACGAGATGGAGGAGGCATTTCTGGGGGTGGGCCTCTGGAAGAAGGTTCATCGGAATGCGAATGCAGATATCCGGTCCTTCTCCTTTCCCTAGCGAGGGCTTCTGTAATAACATCCACCGTGGCCTTGGTGCGATGGTAGAAGGGTGATGGGGCGCTCTTCCGCTGCAGAGGTAGCAGGTTGTTGTACTTCTTCAGGTTGCATCTCGACGTCCAGCTCAAATGTTCCCACAGACGGCGCCAACTGATGCGGGACGGGGTGAAAATCTGTTCACTCCTTTTTCAATGCAGTGAAGCACTGAGGGAGATCTCAGAGAGTTTTCACAGGCCGCAATCAGTAGAGAATGAGAAGATGAAGCAGATGAAACGCAAGAAACCCACGTCAGCACTCGAGACTCAGACACAAGATGTAACGTGGTTCGGAATAAGGATTCCTACTCCACGGAGGTGAGTTTTTCTCACCGGATGCAGTGCCTAAGCACCTTCACTATGAAGGTCCTCCTTTACGGAAAGAAAGTTTCCGAAGGTGGAGGAGAAAAACCTCTTACAGTGATATCACAAAACGAGAAAAATACAAGAGTTGTAATAATCAACAGATCTCCGCCTTCTTCTCCGGCGAGGCGGTTGTCGATCCCCTTCTTCTCCTACGTCTCCTCCTCTCTTGTTGGGTGGGAATAATTGCGGATCCCCTTCTTCCTCCTCGCCTCCTCCCTTTTATCTTCCCCTTTCCTTCATCGTAACATCGTGGGTTATCTCCATCGTACACGTGGCCACCACCTTCACCTGGAGAATAATTCTGTTACAGATATAAGGAGTGAAGACTCCTCGGAATATTGCGTGGGGCCTCCCAGGCCGTTGCCTAACACCTTTTCCTCTACTTTTCGGGAAACTAGGTTAGACTATCTCCCTCAACCATCCGCTTTGAGTGAAGCTAGCTTAGGTCTATAGCCCACGGGCGCCCTAACCCTAGGGTTCCTCATCAACCCGAACCAATTCCTCTTTTTCCCGTGCCAAACTTCCTTCGTATCGATCAGGTTAAGCCAACCCTCTATCTATCCCATCGGCTTCTGGAATTATCTAGCTGAACCAATTCTTGTTCCACTCTTAGCGAAGTGCCTTATGTCTCTTCTTTGTCGTATCAATTGCTTCTGCTAACTCTCCCGTGCCAATTGCTTTAGATATTCTCCCGTACCAATGACTTCTGATATTCGCGCCCGGACCAATAGCTTCTGATATTCGCGCCCGGACCATTCTTCCTTTTCTCCCTTCGTTGAGTCGAATATTTTGGATCATATCATGGGTCACCCGCTAACCCTTCTATCGGGAACTATATAGAAAAGGTATCAGCAGTATCAATCGACTATTAAAAGTAAATCAGAAAAGTGTTCGCAGCTTTTTCACAATTTAATTCAGATTTTACATTCATATAATCTCTGAATTACAGTTCAATGTCGAAATCATACTCCATCTATCGGGCAAACTTTTGGTTCCAAAGTCATCCGAATAAATTTTTTCTAAATTCTTCATCGAATGATGTCGTAGCAGAGGATCGAATTATATTCTTTTGATGTTTTTCTATTTTTACCGCTACATCTCGTGTCGTTGTAGGCATCTTCGATTCCTCTCTGTAAGTTGGAAATATGTTCAACTAGCAGCCCCCTGTCATCCGTGTCTTGTCCTGTGCGAGAGGGAGATAAATTACGACAGAAGGACAAAGTCTCTTGATATAATGACAAGATAAGAAGGGGTCCATATGAAATCAAAGGATATTTTAAACTCCTTATCTGATATCGAACCACATGGAAACAACAAGTCAATTCCTCTCGTTCCTATGTCAAGTGCATTTTATTCGAAGATAAATGAGAAATTCATTAAATACGTCCAAATCTATTTAACTAGCGTGGACATCGATCTATTTGTCCCACCGTGTTAATTTTTTATTGAATAAAATATTTTTATAATTTATTTTCTTTTATTTAGTTATAGAAATATGAAAAATATCCTTTACCTCAAAATAGACATTGATCTATTCCTATTTTAGCAAACATTGTTATTCGATTTTTATGTGAATTAGATTTATTAATATTTAGCCAATATTAAATTATTGATGTGGTCGTGAGTTCGATGTCATGTGTGCAAGTTGAGGACATGTTTTGTTTTATTTTTTTTAATGAAATTTCGATTTGATTAATTTAAAAAATGATGAATTCAATTTTATGATTTTACTAAATAATTTTTAATCAAGATCTCCATCGAACATCAAGATAAATAAAGAGGTACTTATAGTTCAACAGATAAACTCTGCGATGCAATCGAATCATTCTTATAAGACAGATATGATCACTCAAAAAGGCAAACATTCAATCCACACTCGATTTGGGATTATTTGTTCAAATTTTTTCAAAATTTAAAATCGAACTTGTCCAACTAGAGAATCTAACCATATTAAATTTGGATAATTTACTAAAAACTAATTATTCTAGCAAAAAGATGATTATCCTTGTCCCCCGCATCCTTTATCGTCAGTTCATCGATGATGATGAAGAAAAGTAAATTACATGGGATTATGCCTCTTGATCCGTTGATAAAAATGACGAAAAATTCTTGAATCCGAGTAAAAATTTTAGAATGTATATTGAGAATGGACTCTATCCATTCTCACACCATTTGCTCCCCTCTAATAATCCTTAGAGGACTATTAAAAATTAATTATTGATGCAAAATGTGATTTGTTCGCCTTCAATGTCTTGCCAATCGATCCCATCGTTAATACGAAAAAAATAAATTATGGAGAACATATTATCCAATCAAAAATTAATACGATAAGAAGACAAACATCTCCAAAAACTTATAACCTGATTGATTTTTACTTATTAATATAATTTTATTACCGTACTAACTACACAATTTTTTAGGAAACATATATCATTCAAACATTGAGCCCATGACAACAATAATGACGTACTTAATGATTGGAACCGCTGAAGATAGATAATCACGTACTTAATGACGCAAGTCATCTTAATAATTACCATATTACAATAAACTAAACTAATAACTGCGTCGAGGTACACCCTGGCCTGACCGGCTGACCCTATTAGAATCCGTTGGAGTTGTTCCGCTCACCTATCGGTAACTTTTCTCTGCTGCACGGCACTGCTCACTCTCGCTCCATTAAAATGCAAGCGTCTTCTTCGAGCTCGATTTCCACCGAGCCCTACCCTTCGATCGCTTCCGCTCGTGTTGGCTTGGAAGCCTCCGGCATAGGCGATGCTAGTTCCAGTTCTGTCTTGCTTCCGGAGTGGCTCCTCCGCCGAGGCGTCGCCGTCGACCGTCGCGATGCCGACCTGGATGACCTCCGTCTACGCGACCTGCCTCGGTGTCGCAGCTGTCACCTGGTCCCGCACCTTCCTCGGCATATCGGTCCGCGCCGTCCTCCACCTCGCTGACGAGCAAGGACAGGTCGAGGGGGAGGAGACCCTCCTTTTCCGCATCAGGCCGCGGTTTCTGTGGAAGCGGCACGGGTCGAGGCGCTTCCGCTTCAAGGGATGCGGCGGCCAGCGCCGCTCCGTGGACTTCGTGTGGGACCTCAGGCGCGCGGTCTTCCCTTCTTGGGGAAGCCCTGAGCCCGACGGGAAGTTCTTCGTCGCAATCTCCGTTGACGGTGAGATGCTCCTTGTCGCCGGGGATATGATCGACGAAGCTTACAAGAAGGCTAAGGTTCAGCAGCCCCCTGCGTGCTCTGCACTGGTATCAAGGCTGGAGCATGCGGTGATGAGGGAGCATAGCGGCGGCCGGAGGTCGTACCGAACCCGCGTCGAGATGGGAGGCCGTACCCGGGAGATCTCAATCGAAATCGCGGCGAAGGAGAAAGGAAAGGAAATGTGGATGTCGGTGGAGGTCGATGGTGAGCTGGTCCTGCACGTGCGGCGTCTCCGATGGAAGTTCCGGGGGAGCGAGAGATTGGAGCTCGACGGCAGATGGATTCGTTTTTGCTGGGATCTCCACAACTGGTTCTTTCAGTCAAAGTACGGCGGATCTGCACCATCAACCAACCTCTCCGGTGCGTCCGTCCCGGCAGAGGTAGGGCACGCTATGTTCCTGCTCCGCTTCGAGGGCGAGCAGAAGCCAAACACGCAGCTAGTGGATAATCAAAACGGCAATTCAATCTACGAAAAATTGCTGACTGATAGATATAATCAAAAGGCTGGGCACATTAATTGGAGCTGGAGTGGCAGTGGCGTCGGTCGCGAACAGAGGAAGGGAGGAAGGAAGAGCAGCACGCAGAAGACCACCTTCTCGTCCTCTTCGCTCTCATCGGCCTCGTCAGCCAGCACTCGGTCGGTGATGGAGTGGGTGAGCCCGGAGGAAGTCGAGCTGCGGCGGCCGCAGGGCTTCTCTCTGCTTGTCTACGCCTGGAAGAATTAATAGATTGGGAGCAGTTTGGGGGTAAGACATTTCACCTCTCTTCCTTTGTGTAATCTACTGTTCCATTTTTTTTCTCCCTAAATAGTCTTGAACTGACTCGATCTTTTTCTTTGGAGATTGCATGCCTGAAAACACTGCAAAATATTTCATTATATATGTATATTGAGAGCTAGTAATCGTTTTTTCTCTCCACAATCTACTGAATTCATTTCTTTATCTGCATTCAAATTTCTCTCCTTTTAGAAAATTCTTCAAACTTGTCTGCATTAAATTGAAGAAGGTATTTCTTATCAAGATGGTCGTTCTTTCATACCAACTTCTAACTTGATACTTGAAATTAAGCATTAGAAATTCTCATCGTAAGAGATGAAACCTTCTTCCTGCGCTTGCCATCAGAACTCCAAAACAGTTTTAAGTCCAATCTCATCTTGCCCATCTTTTCTCACTTGGTACTCCTCTCCACTCTTTTTCTTCTTTTGTCAAGTTGTGGCATCGATACTGTTGGGATGTCATGGGTTTTAGAGGGCAGGACTACTTGTGTGAGGAGAGGGAGTCCACCTCTGCCCTGTGGTTGGCATTTTGTGTGTGGCTTCTCTGAACTCTCTTCATCTCAAGTTTGCCTATTCTGATAGGGATGGAACGAAGCCCACTGTTTGGCTTGCTATTAGGTCTTCAAAATTGTGGGGACTCACAGACTACTCCATAAATTTGTGATCTTTCCTGCTACTTGGGGCATCTTTGTCAGTCTTTCTGGTTCCACGTGCATGGTTTAATGTTGTCAATTTTCTGTGGAAGTGTAGTGATAACACATAAATAAACACTTTAAATTTCTTCTGTTACTGTAACAGTGAGAACAAGCGTTGCTTGTGCAGTCAAAGCTGCGGAAGACTGAGAGCTTATATTAATTGCATATTTTTACTTTTGCATGCCTTGGCATATTCTTGAAGAAAATGTTTTACTATGTTTGTTAATATTTAGTGGGTTAACTGAGCAAGTAAATAAACTTAGGCTGGTGGGTTAAACACTAAACATTTCTAGGCAGAATGAGCAGCTTTGCTCCATGTGCTGTGGATCAAAAAAGTTAGGACATAAGCAAGTCAGCAAAAAGTTTGACCTCGAGCCTTCATTAGGTAACATTTGTTGCATAAAAATAATCTAACCAAATCAAAGTAATTTCTCGGTCTGGTACATTGATAAGAGTAGTCCAGCCTGATAAACAATGCAAAGGTTTTGATATGCAACTTAAAGCTCATCCATATTGACAGTGAGCAAACATTTTTATTGATGGTGATTATTTAGGGAGCTTCTTGTCCCCAGTTTCTTTTAGGATCTAATTGAGATTTCCCACTTGTATCTCCTTTCCATTAGCCTTGGATCCTTCAGAGTTTCTTAGTGAACTTTTGTTTGAGTTTTACTGCTTCGACTTAGATTATATAGAGTCCATAAAACGTAACCTTTTGTTTCAGTCCTCTTTGCTTAAGATATGGTGCATTCACCAAATGGCATTTATCCCATGACAGGCTTAAACCAGTATGTTAAAATACATGAGTATTTCACTAAGTTGTACACGCACAAGTTTATAGTGTTTAAGTTTAAGAAAAAGATACGAGTATTTCGCCAAATTACAGGTGCACCAGTTGCATATGTTGCCTTCTCCTGTTGAAGCCTCTTCCATCGATTTGTATGTTGCCTGGTGCCTTTTTCTGCTCAAGGACTTCTCTAGCCACTTCATCCTTCATTGATTCCTTCTTCTTCAATTGGTACTTCCTACAAAGACCAAAGGTTAATATACGAGTCTTAAAGTCATAGCACATAAGGATTGAAAACTTTGTAATAGATTGGTTCTTTATCAAAATAGAGTGATGTAAACAGTAGCATGTATATAGGCTCTTCATTAATCTAGAAGATAGCATATGAGACCACAAATCAAAAGGCATAGTATATGGATTCCACTCTGATCAAAATTGAGAGTACGTAAATCATTTAGCATATCAGATTCAAAATTATGTTGTGATGCAAATGGCAGTTTTTGAGTCAACAAATTGTATTACATGCAATTGAAAATCATAGTGTGCATAGGTTCTGCTTTTAACCCAAAGGTAGGATATGAGTTTTTAAGTCGTAGTACATGAGAATGAAAGCCACACTACATTGGTCTTGCCTGAGTTGAAGGGGAGTGTATATTCGTATGAGATTGAAAATCATATTATATGGGTTTTGCTCTAACTGAAAGGCAGTATATTACAAGGACCATTAGTTTGTCCAAATGGCAACATAAACGTACAAATCATAGTATGTGAGATTAAAATTATAGCGCATAGATCCTATCCCAATCTAAATAATATAATGTCATAAAATGTAGTGCATGGGATGAAAAGCCAGTAGCATATAGGTTCCTCCAACAAAAAGTTAGTATATGAGCTAAAAATTCTGAATGTGAGATGTAGTATATGGGATTGAAGATCAAATGGATTATAAGAATCAAAACAATAACCATTATGATACGTTAAGACAACCTCACGAACAATCAAAATGATAAACATTGCCATTTTGATTGTTCTTAAAGTTTAGGATTTATGATTCAACGGTTAATTTGGTGCAAAAGGTGATGCACTCACCTTAGGTGCTCTTTATCATTGGTCCAAAATTAGATGAAAGAAGATAAATCATGATCGATCTTTGGCCACACCAACACCTAGCACAGTGGAGGACAGACACCCCCGCGAATACGAGAGATTGATTCTTACTCACTTGGTGTAAATCTGCACTATATTAGTGATGTGCACGAACGCGACCTCAAATCTCGCGACGGAGACCATCGAGGACTCAAAGCGTGCGATCGCGCTCAACGCCCGCAAGTGCACGGATGTTGTCAAGTAATAAAGATTATCGATCCCACATGGACTGGGATTCGAATATCGATATGTTCAGTGGTTGTAATTGTTCGGACGTAACTCTAAGAGGTTTCGATTGGTGAGGGCTGTCGGTGGACTTTACTCTATACGATGTCACACAAAGGAGGAAGGGAGTGTGCCGAGGTCTTCAAAGGTAATTCTAGGACTTCGGTTTTGCTTGTGTATCACAAAACAATGTTGTCAATTGGCGTTGTCTAGATGTTTAACTATGGTTTTGTGGAAGGAACATCATACACTCTCCCGCAGAGCCGCCGCATCTACCGGGAGCTATCTCTGCCTAAAAGGATGGGATAGACGGTACGAGAATGCCGAATCAATCCCTACGATGAACCGTTTCCGATTCCATCGTATCCTTCTACCCACAGTCACAAGGGATCAAGTTTACCCCTAGGTTCCTTGTATAAAATCCCCTAAATCTTAGATACGAGGGTTGTCACCCCTCATATCGCCTAAGCACAGCAGATAGAAAGTCAAACACGCATAGATATAGTAAAAAACAACTACCAATTGTCAAATCAAATTCAAAGGCAGAATTTAACATGAACCAACATTGTAATGTGTACACAAGCTACTTACTAATCCTAGAATCGAAAGTACTACTCTATGTATATAAAAGAAGAATCACAAAGCATGTCTATGTTCGAATACATAAAACGCAGGAACAAAGAATTACAATGCTTTCGTGGTATTCTCTTCAGCGTTGAAGTACAAGGCGTGGACCTCCGGCGGCGTTCCTCCTCCCCGTCGCGAGTTACCGAAGCTTTTTAGGTCTTCGGCGTGCCGTCCTAGCCGTCGTGCCTCCCCCCTAGGGTTTGGGCGGAGCCATCCTTATATAGACATCACCTCGGACCGCTGCAAAATCCGGAAAAATCCTAGTCGCGCAAATATGGCGGGCCGCCACATGGTCGTGTGGAAACACATGGCCAGGTCGTGTGCGGCCCTGGGGTGGATGATCTCGCCCATTGGACACGGCCGTGTGTAGCCACACGCCCTGGCCGTGTCCCATTTTGCGTCTAGCTGCAAAATGTCATTCTTTTGCTCCGAAAGTGCGCCTTTTCCTCCGAAATGCTATTCTACACACAAAAGTACAAAGAGCAGACCTCCGAACCAGAAAATAGAAAATACATGCAAAATAGAATTACATATACATGAAACTAACATAAAAATGTAATGAGATGTGAGCGAAAACTACTGCTAAAATCATATATGTTTTGCTCACATCATTTTCCCCAGACTTAATCCTTTGTTTGCCCTCAAGCAAATCTCAGTGTCATGAAATTTAAAAAATATTGTTCCATACTTAGCATGTTAACTAGATTTATCAAGTGATATTTTCAATCAAAGCAAAATAAATATATTCTAAAAATTCATTAAGTTAGCTTCTCTTGTACGTGCTAAGCAAATCTTCTTAGGGGATACTCGTTCTATGGTAAGTTAAGTCGTCATTCGATAGCTTTCCTAAGGTCTTCGACTCTTAAACACTTACCTGCCCAAAGCGAGGGTCGTTCCCTAGATCTAGCACAAAGTCTCAAAGGTGTGCTCGGTATTGAGTGAAATTAGTAGGTGTTTTCCCAGTAATCTAACTCGGTCTCAAAGGGGCACCGAACCATTTCCACCCATGACAACTGTTTTTTATCCCTCATAATCTTTTTTTTCCTTTTTCTTCTTTCTTTTCTTTCATTTTTTCTCTCTCTCTCTCTTTTTTTTCTTTTATTATTATTATTTTTTGCTTGCGGAGATTTTGATTTTTCCGAATGAAATTACACAATCCGAGCATCTCCAGTAATTAAAATGTTAAACCTAAGGTCACATATGGATTCCAAAGTACTAGACTATTGAGATGAATCATAACTAGGTACGTACTAGACTCTCCCTTTCAGAGTATTCATCAAGTGTAGGTGTAAAAATAAAAGTTAATCAGTGTAAGTCTAGAACATTCATTAGAGCAAATAAAATAAAATATCACGAGGTAAATGAAGTTAAGCTACCCATGGAAACAACTCATGAAGAAAATTTTAAAAATACTACTAAGGCAGCTTATAGATAGCAAAAACTAAGTGATGAAAGAAACTAAACCACCTATGCATGAACAAATGAATGCTAACTAAAATGCAAATATCATGAAAGTACTACTGCTAGAAACAAAACAATCAAAACTTAGGGCCCCCCAGACTTAAGCGAAGCAAACCTCTAATATAGTGGACGAGGTGGAAAGCCTGGTAGTCTCGGCATCTCAGGATCCTAGGAGAATCTGGTGCTGAGCCGCTGATGCCACATGTACATGTGGTTGATCTGAGAGATGGTGGATGCAACGACTGCTCTATGCTCCTCTTCCTGGGCCCACTGTGCCTGCTGGGCACACATGTGCTGCCGCATCTCCTGGCGGTAGGTGGCCTCCTCCTGACGGTGGGTAGCCTCCTCCTGGAAGTAGATGCATGCCTCGTCGTAGAACTCCTCAACTCGCTGGAAGTGCTCCCGGAAGCCCTGAAACTCTGCCTGCGTGTAAGCGCTCTGCTCCTCTCATCGCTGTCTCTGTGTCTGCTGCTTGGCATATATATCGTCGAGGCGCGATCGGAACTCCGAAAAATCGTAGGCAGATGTACCTGCATCATGCTCAAAAGTAGAAAAAGGTGGTGGTGCAGGTGCAGGCTCATGTTGACATGGACTAGGTGGGCTCCTATGCATGTATGGACTCGAGGGAGAGTGATGTATAGGGACGAAACGCACGATGCGGTGCCCTTTATCCCTTGCACAACACGGCCATGTGAAAACACACGGCCAGGCCATGTGCACTGCTGGATTGTGGGGCATGACCATGTGAAAACACACTGCTAGGCCGTGTGCCCCCATTTTCTCTCTCACGGTGCACAACGGTCCGAATTATCCTTACACGCTCAATCGTGTAGGTTCAAAATGATTTTTGTTTCTACCTAACAAGTCCTTTCTAGTCCTAATTTATTTGCAAAATGCTAAATGTTAAAAATTAAAGTTCAAATTACACAAATGAATGCCATAAAATAAAAAGAGAACATAAAGGCTAAACTTGGGTTGTCTCCCAAGAAGCGTTTTGTTTAAGTTCTTTTAGCTCGACTTTATTCCTACGTTTCATTTGATTTGTTTGAATCTTGCTCGTGGGGGAGCAAGATATTTGCTCACCTTACACCTCCTCCCTTGTGGTCCCTTATCACTATATCTTTTAATTCTTGCTCTTGGAGGGTTAAGATATTTATTAATTGCCTTCTTTGGTTCAAGATTGAACATGCTTATCTTCATAGAATTATCAGGAGTTTGATCATAGTATTCCATTTTGTCCAAATGTTGTAAATAATATAACTTGCCACAAATATCCTCATCAAAAGATTGATCAACCGATTCTATTATGTCAAATGAAATTTTATCATTACAAATCACTAAATGAGCTTCATTATTGGTAGCTAAAATTTCAGTGAGGGTCAAGGTAGACTCTTCTAGATCCTTGAGGTTAGGAGGGATTTTGATTGAAGAAATGCATTCCTCAATTAAAGTATCAATTAAATAGTCCTCAAGTTCTGCTTTAAGTGGTGATTGAATGGATTGTCCTTCTTTACTTCCTATGTCATCTACGTCATCCTCATCCATTCGCTCAAAGTGACTCTCTGCCATATTAGGTGTAATCCAGTCATCAAGGCCACCTTCTCGTCGTTTGGTTTCTACTCTTGCTAGATCTCGTTGCATAATCTCTGCAAATTGTCGACTATGCTCTTCGCATTCCCTAGTAAAATCGGCTAGCAAGGCTTCTAAGCGGGGACTTGGTTCTGGATAAAATTCACATGGTGATTCATAACTCTCGTGCTCATTTGGGAAATAATTTTGAGTCTTTGTCTGCGAATGTCGCCGTCAAAATTCATTGTTCGCCGCTTGTTGCGTTTGAATGAAATCTTCCATCATATGCTCAAGTCGGGATTTACACGGACAATATTGAGGGTTTAAGTAGCCAGGATCATAACTATATGAATAGGAATCATCTTGTGGCCGCTGGTTGAAATTGTAGGTGACATCTTCTTGTTCAAATTGTGAAGGTTCGAATATATTTGGACAATCATTTATGGTATGTCATGTTTCACCACAATGCTCACAATGAATGTTACCAAAACTCACAACATTAAATTGACCATAATCATGAGTAAAAGCATGCATTGTTATATGCAGGAAATTATAAATAAGGAAAGGAATAGCAGTGGTTTGGCAAGAATCTACTTTTTTTTTTTTAATATTAAACTGACACTAAAAAAAAACTAAAAACTGAAAGAAATAAAAATGTAATTAATCTAGACTGAAAATTGAATAGCAAAAATATAAAATGAAATAAAACTGAAATAAAATAAAATAAAACAAGAAAATAAATCTAGCCTAAGTCTGATCCAATTATTCACTTCTTGATTCGATATCGAATCAATCAGTCCCCGGCAACGGCACCAAAAACTTGATGCACACGAACACGACCTCAAATCTCGTGACGGAGACCGTCGAGGACTCAAAGCGCGCGCTCACGCTCAACGCCCGCAAGTGCACGGATGTTGTCAAGTAATAAAGATTATCGATCCCACAGAGACTGAGATTCGAATATCGATATGTTCAGTGGTTGTAATTGTTCGGACGTAACTCTAAGAGGTTTCGATTAGTGAGGGTTGTCGGTGGACTTTACTCTATACGGTGTCACACGAAGGAGGAAGGGAGTGTGCCGAGGTCTTCAAAGGTGATTCTAGAACTTCGGTTTCGCTTGTGTATCACAAAACAATGTTATCAATTGGCGTTGTCTAGACGTTTAGCTATGATTTTGTGGAAGAGACATCATACACTCTCCCGCAGAGCCGCCGCATCTACCGGGAGCTATCTCTGTCAAAAAGGATAGGATAGACGGTACGAGGATGCCGAATCAATCCCTACGATGAATCGTTTCCGATTCCATCATACCCTTCTACCCACGATTATAAGGGATCAGGTTTACCCCTAGGTTTCTTGTATAAAATCTCCTAAATCTTAGATACGAGGGCTGTCACCCCTCGTATCGCCTAAGCATAGCAGATAGAAAGCCAAACACGCATAGATATAGTAAAAAACAACTACCAATTGTCAAATCAAATTCAAAGGCATAATTTAACACGAACCAACATTGTAATGTGTACACAAGCTACTCTCTAATCCTAAAATCGAAAGTACTACTCCATGTATATGAAGGAAGAATCACAAAGCATGTCTATGTTCGAATACATAAGGAATAAAACGTAGGAACAAAGAATTGCAATGCTTTTGTGGTCTTTTCTCCGACGTTGAAGTGCAAGGCGTGGACCTTCGGCGGCGTTCCTCCTCCTCGTTGCGAGTTACCGAAGCTTTTTAGGGCTTCGGCGTGCCATCCTAGCCGTCGTGCCTCCTCGCTAAGGTTTGGGCGGAGCCATCCTTATATAGACATCACCTTGGACCGTTGCAAAATCCGGAAAAACCCTAGTCGCGCAAATCTGGCGGGCCGCCACACGGCCATGTGCGGCCCTGGGGTGGCTGATCTCGCCCATTGGACACGATCGTGTGTAGCCACACGCCTTGACCGTGTCCCATTCCGCGTCTAGCTGCAAAATGTCATTCTTTTGCTCCGAAAGTGCGCCTTTTTTCCCGAAATGCTATCCTACACACAAAAGTACAAAGAGCAGACCTCCGAACTAGAAAATAGAAAATGCATGCAAAATAAAGTTACATATGCATGAAACTAACATAAAAATGTAATAAGATGTGAGCGAAAATTACTCCTAAAACTCTATATATTTTGCTCACATCAATTAGCCATTTGGATTTGCCCGTGAGATTAACATGTGAGTGAATATAAATTGCATTTTGAATTTAATTGACAGGCTAACTGGGAAGAAGGTCATCTATTTTCAGAATTAGTCGAGGGAAGCCCAAAAAATAATAATAAAAATTACCCCTCCTTCATTGGTGTAGGGTAGTAGTAAAACACTTGAGATCTAAATCCTAAATAAGACAAAAATCCTAAATTACGACTTCTGAATGAGATATGTTGAGACATCCATACATAACCACAATACAATCTCGAGAACAATCAAAATGATAAATATTACCTCCGCGGTGTGATGGGTCTTGGATACTCTACAAATATTTCGTTGTCGAACCTATGAATTTGAATTTTGTAAATCATACTTTTCAATTTCGGTCATATTATATTAATCAAAGTAATTCTCAATTTTAGTAATCCAATCGAAAAAATATATTTGGATCTAACTGATCATCCAAGTTAGGGATATTTAGTTTGACTTGATTGGAAGAATCAATTTTTCGATCTAATTTCAAATTTAGGTTTAGGTCTAAACCTAGATTGAGTTTAGGTGTGTTGTAAGTGATCTACTTTATCAATAATTATTTAATAGTTCCAACATGGATGGTGCTTAGATGATGGTTGAGTCGCCCCTCGGGTTATGGTGTAGTGACACGATGCTCATGTAGTCTTCCAATTATCCATGGTTTGATTCCCAGCTACGGCGCACTGCTAGGTATTTTCTTCTAGTGGGATGAAAAATCTGGGATATTGGACTACTAGATCACCTGTTGAGAACATTTCAGGATTTACCCTGATGGGGTAGTGAAAAACTTTTGTATGACTAGACCAATCACCCTAGGATTAGTGAGTTTGAAGAACTCGATATTTGGTGTCACTAAAAAACGATGATGTTTGAGTTATA
This sequence comes from Wurfbainia villosa, assembly GCA_025175895.1. Taxonomy (NCBI): domain Eukaryota; kingdom Viridiplantae; phylum Streptophyta; class Magnoliopsida; order Zingiberales; family Zingiberaceae; genus Wurfbainia; species Wurfbainia villosa. Next base: position 9,039,647 of record CM045998.1, on the reverse strand, counting down.
CATGATATGTGATTTGTGAATTCAAGACTCCTATTTTTTATTAGGTTGTCAGCAACATGAGCTTTAAACTATTCTAGGTCTTCCACTCTAAATTGGTAGGTCTTAAGCTTATCTTCCAAAAGTTCAAATAGGAGGCAACGTCTTACTAAATGAATTTGCTAACATGAAATCTATCCGAACATGCTCTATTGGCTATTGACCACTCTAGATTCTTTTTTTTTTTACCGCTAGAAACTTTATATCAATGTATTTGGATATCACGAATTGTGATTATTCTTGGCATAATATTCTACGATTTTATTATTACAGTTGATCTTCAATGATCTATCAATATCATTAATGATTTGTAATTTATAATAAAATTTCACAGTCATATCCTATAATTAGATATTTTGTAGTAGACTATTAATTCTATGTTCATCAGGGAAGTAGTGATGAATATCTATTTTGTACTTTTCTAAGAGATAGTCCCTTCTATCAGCATAAAAACATATCTTAATATCAACCTCCTGCTATCTAGGCATCTGGTAAAGTTAAAGTCTATCCAATCATCCTCAGATGACTAGACTTTCAATATGTGAGCATGATATTTTTGGTTCATTGCGGATATCATTTGCTTTCTTCATAGCTTTTCAGTGTGCCAGTATTAGATTATTTAAATGTCTAACATTCATATTGTGTACTTAATATTCGAACGCATATAAACCTGAGCATATATGAAACTCCATACAACTAACACAAGGAAATTTATTCGTCTCCTTTCTTTCAAGTTCAAATTGTGGACACTTTTTAAGCTAAATTTGTCACTTTTTAATACAAGTGTGCTATCAGATGCATAGTTCTACATGTCATATTGAGTGAACACTTTTTCAATATAAGCTTTTGTGAAAGTTCAAATATACCTCTAGAATAATCACGACATATTTATATATCTAATATAAAGGATATCTTATCAAGGTCTTTCATTTTAAAATTACTTGATAACGGTGACTTGGTTTCATATAGTAATGACTCACAATTAATGCTAGCCAACAAAATGTCATCCACATTTAGAATAAATATGACGAACTTTTTTCATTGAACTTGACATGTATACACTAATAAAGAGTTTTCTCTTAAAATCAAATGAAATAATCACCTCATCAGGAATGCCTATTTAAAATCATAAATGGATTTCTTCAACTTACATATTAGGTATTTTAAATCCTTAGATTTAAAGTTCTCCGGTTGCATAATGTATATAGTTTCTTCAATGGTATTCCTCCATGTCACCATGGAGGAATACAATTTTAACGCTCATTTGATGCAACTCTAAATTGTAATGAGCTGCAAATGTCATTATTATTCTCAGAGAATTTTTTATTGATACAAATGAAAAAGTCTTTTTGTAATTAATATTCTCCTTCTAAGTAAATCATTTGGCAACAAGATGTGTCTTTTATTTTTTGCCATTACCTAATAAATTTAATTTGATTTTAAATATCCATTTACAATTAATATGTTTTCCCTCTTCAAACAATTCGATAAGTTTTAAAATGTTATTGTTTGTCATAGACTTCATCTATTTTGTTATGGGTTTAATTCACTTTTCAGAGTTAGAACATTGTTTGACTTCTTGAAAAAAAAATTGAATCACTTTACAACCTTATGTTAAACACATACTATTGGAGATAAATATAATCACGTAAAATAGTAGATCTCCTTTCCCGAATATATCTCCTTAGTGACACTTATATTTAAGGTGGTTAGGGCACCTGTTCAACCGTAACAAGAAAACATTTAACTTGAGCAGACGATTTCTCCATTTGTACTGGAAGAGACATAAGAATATTCTAGTGTAGTACTCCCACTAGATGTGCAACTCCAATAATATAGTGTATAATTATCGTACTATTACTAGTTGCACTAGTAGTAATTATAGTAGGATCATCAATGCTCTCCTCCTCAAATGATATACCCTTAAGTTTAGTGCTTCCATTTTCCTCAATAAACTTAGAATTACTCATCTCATAAAAGGACCTATTTAAGGTGTTAGAGAATTTAAACCCATTTGACTTTTCAAAATAACTTACAAAATGACCATTGACTGTTATAGTTTCCCTTTTTTTCATTAAACCTATAAGACCTAGTCTCAGTTGGACAGTTCTAAACGTGAAAATATCTAACGTTAGACTTTTTATCTATCCACAACTCGTATCGGATTTTAGCCATTATATTACTAGATACTATATTAAGCAGATACAATGCAGTCATAAGTGTCTTACCCCAAAGAGACTTTAGTAAAGAAGAGAAAGTCATCGTACTCTCATATATATCATTCTGATAAAGAAAACTAGGCATTGCATACTGAGTTATGATAGTGGAGTTTTTCATCATGGTGATATTGGGACTCGATGAGTAATGAGTATTATAAATTGATAATGATGAAATAAATAGTAAATTCAATTAAAAGAATAATGTCAAAATAAGTAAATAATAAGATAATGTATATAATAAATAAGAATAATGAGAAAATTAAATAATACATATAAATTAATTAATTACTTGATTAAACAAAAATAATTTTTAAAGAAAGAATGATATTATCCGCTTTATTAGAGTCTTCTTGTTGTAGAATTTGAAAGTTCATGAGCAAATTTAATTTGATTTTCTCTATTTGTGATCTCTTATATTGTAGGTGATTGTTGTGAGAAAATAATGATGATGGTGGTGGTAGGCGACGATACAAGACAATGATGAATTGAATGATTTAGGAAGATGATGAAATAATTTAGGAATATAATTAGAATTAAAGAATAGATGAAAAATATATAATTAATAGTGGTGGTGGTATAAGACAGTGAAAGATAAAGATGGTAATAGATGAGTGGAGGATACAATGATAGAAACTAAAGGGGCATTTGGCTGAGAGAAATTTTTTTATTTTCTATTTTTATTTTCTGAGAAAACAAGAAAACATTTTTGGTTGACATTTTCCATCTCCATTTTCTAAAAAACAAAGGAGCGTTTTCTGGAAAACTGAAAAACTTCATAAAATCGTTTTCTGTTTTCATTTTCGTTTTTCAAAAAATAAAAAAGTATTTTCTAGAAAATTAGAAAATACTAAAAAATTGTTTTTTGTTTTCTGAAAAAGAAAAACAGAAAACAGAAAATGAAAAATGGAAAATTTTCTCTCTGCCAAATGCTACCTAAGAGTATCGATGATGATTTTTTTAGAAAAAAAGTGATGACGAAGAAGATAGAGCAACATTATTTGATAATTTTGTAAAAAATTGGAATCGACAATTTAGCAGTTTTCATCGATCTGTTCCATGATCATTGTGAGAGAGGTAAATCATGAAGGATCTTTTAATTTTGACACGATAGAGCAACATTATTTGATAATGAAGTTACGGTGGGTGGTTTACTAGTGAGAAAGAAGAAGAAATATTTGTGTTAATAAGGAAAAAATATATTGAATAATAATAGTAATGAAACTACGATGAAAATGAAAAAAAAAAAACGATGGTAGCGGACAAGTACGATGGTAAAAAAGAACAATAAGAAAGATACTTTATATTGAGTACTAAATCAAAAACTCGACTTGATATACACAGCAAAACTAACAAGGGTGTGTTTTTCACATAGAAAAGATTTTGCTAATTCTTATTAGAGAAAAAGAAATTAAAATTTTTATTAACTCATTAAAACATCAAAAAATATATAAGATCCGAACTCTTTTTATAATTTGAGTGCATGACCTATTTTTTTTTTATAAAATAATAAAAAAATTAATTTTTCTAATAAAAATTTAATGAACTTTTATAAAAATTAAACTATATATATATATATATATATATATAATAATTAATAATAAAAATTAATAATTCAGATAACTTTTAATAAATTAAATTTGAGAATGTGCTGAATTATTTTAGAATAATTTTGATTCCACGATGAAACTCCATTTGTCAAAAATAACAAAATGAAGTCGCTTTAATTAAAACCATTCTAAAGTGGTGTGATTTTAATAAAATAATTCCAAAGTGAAGCCTTAAGTAAATTTGGAGCAGAAATTTAAAGACGAAATGTTGTTTTATTTTTTGTTAAAAAAATAGAATGTCCTTTTTTAGTGACCATAATAATAAGCGGTGTGTCTTTTGATTTTATCTAACATTCAATATGCTGACTGCTGACTGAGAGCATATATTCCAAAAAAGAAAAATAAAAAATTAACAAGCAAGAAAGACCAGATGAATTTATCTTCTCGCTACCAACCAGTTTACTGTTTTTCTTTTTTCTTTTTTAAAAAAAAAAATTTAATCGAGTTCGGGGAAAGTTATCTACATCAACTGACGTAATTGCTGCACTTTAAAGGTGAGCTAACTAGCTTTAATTTTACAGCTTGTTCTTTTATTAGTCATTCAGTGATTTTTTAGTTGAAGATTTTATTATTATATTCATGACTCACAGTTCATAATGAATGGTGAATTTCTCCACAATTATCTTTTTATTTTTATTTTAATGTCCATTGCAAGACTGCACAAGCCGGAGAACCAATTCTTTTCAGCCCCTGAATTTTAACACTTTTTTTTTATTTTTATTTTTGCTTAATCGATTACTATTAAATACTAAAATATACTAGTTGCATACTCGTTTTATTATAACAATAGAATATTGTTGAGAAATACTGTAGCATATTTCATAAGCGTATAAATAAATAGTGCACATCTTTGCACGCAACGCGCACGCGGAGAGAGAAGGCAATCGAGGCAGCTTCACTCGCCTCGGTGTTGCAAGCTTCTTCACCAAGCTCCGTTCCCCTCCTCTTCTGTATCCTTTCCCTGCGTGCCTTCTTCCCCAAAGGTCGCGCCTTTGATCATCCGCCATGGGCGAAGGAACACGCACAGAGCTCTTCGCTGGCACCTTTCGCCTCTGGCCCGCAGCCATCCGCCGCCGGCTCATCGATGCGGTCGCCTGCGGTGGCTCCCAGCACCGCGGCCGTCGTAAGCCCTGCGGAGGCGTCGACGCTGCTGAGCCACGACTTCTCCGTTCCCGTACCGGAGGATCGGAGCGGCTCGATCAGCTGCTGAAGGCGGAGGCAGCCAATTGTGTCGCCGAGGACGCGGCCCGCAGAAAGATCGCTTCTTTAGAGGAGCTACAGCGCGTGGTGGCACAGATGCAGCTCGATGGCGGCAATGCAAGCGGGGATCGCAGAATGGCGGCGGAGGTGCGCAGGCTTGCTAAGGATAACCCCGAGGCGAGGGAGAGGCTCGCTGTGCTTGGGGCGATCACTCCATTGGTCGGGATGCTCGACTCCGAGGAGACGGACCACCAGATCACCGCGCTATACGCGCTTCTCAATCTAGGGATTGGGAACGAGTTGTAAGCCCTACATTCCTGATGCGAGACCGAAAGCTCTGTTCTTGCCGTTGTTTTTGTTAGGTTTTCTTATCGATGCGTCGGATTCCAGGAACAAAGCGTCGATCGTGAAGGCCGGAACCGTCCACAAGATGCTAAATTTGATCGAGTCCGGGAGCTCTCAGGCGATCTCCGAAGCTGTTGTCGCCAATTTCCTCGGTCTCAGCGCGTTGGACTCCAACAAGCCCCTCATCGGCGCCTCTGGCGCAATCCCCTTCTTGTTAACCACCTTCCAGAACCCCGTCACAAGCCCCATGGCAAGGCAAGATGCCCTCCGCGCGCTTTTCAACCTTTCCATTGCCTTCTCCAATCTCCCCCTCCTCATCAACGCCGACCTCGTCCCTGCTCTCCTAGCTTCAATTGGGGACATGGTGGTGAGCGAGCGAGCCCTTGCGGTGCTCTCCAACCTTGTCGCCTACAGCGAGGGGCGCCGTGCTGTGAGCCGCTCCACCGACGCCTTCGCCATCCTCGTCGACGTCCTCGGTTGGTGCGACGCTGCTGCGTGCCAGGAGAGCGCGGTGTACGTGCTGATGGTGATGGCTCATAAAGGGCCCAGCGATCGGGCCGCCATGGTTGACGCCGGGGTCGTCTCTGCCCTCTTGGAGCTCACTCTGTTGGGCACTCCGCTCTCCCAGAAGCGCGCCTCCCGTCTCTTGGAGATCCTAACGAGCCGCAAAGGGAAAGGCGTGCCGGGCGCCGCTTCGAGTTCCGCCATGTCGGCCGTGTCAGCGCCACTGTGCAGACCTGCAGCGCCGGCGGCAGAAGGGATGAGTCAGGCGAGAAAGACCGTAAAGGAATTGGTGCAGCAGAGCCTGCAGAGCAACATGCAAAGGATCGTCCAACGAGCGAACTTGGCGCAGGACTTCGCGCCGTCGGACCTCTTTAAAAAGCTCACTGCCACCTCCACGTCCAAAAGCCTGCCTTTCTAAAACGACGATGAGAAGGTAATCGAGATGACCATGGAATTACAGTACCTTCTCTTTTCATCACTTTCTCTAATTGAGAAAAAAAAGAGTCAATTTTTAGAACAATTTCCCTGCTTTCAATTCTTCTTGCACTTTCAAAATTGCATCTTTTGATGCACGTTTCAGAGGTCGATGAAAAGCAACAATCCTCTTTTTGTCGGAAGAAAAAAAAACATTTAAGATTTAACAAGAGGTCAATGAAAGGGAATAATCTTCTGACTTCGAATAAAGAAACAGAGTCAATAAGGTTGGTCTTCAAAAAATTGTCTCTGCTAACTGGAAGCATATGCTTTGCCAGAACGAAGACGAAGAAGCTCAGCCGAGTTGCACTTGAAGCAAGCCTCCACCTTTCCGTCCTTTCCATGTATCACAGTTTTGTAAACCTTTTAAAAAAAGCTGTTCAGCTAGTAACCTTTCTTTGTTTCTTTCTGTCGTTTTAGGAAAAAAATAATGCTATTTGGATTTTATCAAAGCTGTGGCTTCTGCCAGAGGACGTATAGCATAGTTTTGGATCATTCTCCCTTGAATCTTTCTTTATTTTAGATCGTTGAAAGCGTTGTTCTTTCTCATATCTCTCAGTTAAAAATTATTTTGCCAGCTCTGGTCTTAAGTGGGCCTAATCGAAGGGATGACTAAACTTTTACACGAATGCATAATTCTTAGTTCTTCCTATCGAAAATAGTAAGCAAGATCACATTAAAGATCACTTCAAGAGACAAAGTCATCGTCCTTGAACACGAGTTATACTGCAACATGCTTACTACGATCAGTCTGGTCCCCTTCCAGCAACTAGATTATCTGATAAGACTTCAGAATTGCCCAAAAACTTGCATTGGTTCGCATGTGTGAATATGTAAGAACTGACAGATTGGATCGACCGGCTCATCTTCGAGAATCAACGAGCCAAAACTGTTAGTTGATCCAGATACATATGCATTTTAGATCCATTTGTGGTTATTGGTTGTCATGAGAATGAATGCTTGCTGATCATGACTGGGACGAGTTATTTACAGAAACTCATTGGACAAGTTGCCAAGTTGCTTTTAACATTCGTGTATTCAAATTGGATTTGAGGGGATGAGAGTCAGCTAAATTTAATCAGACAGGGATTTGAGTTATCATAACTCTCTCTAAGGAGACCATTTGCTTCTCTCCATCACAAAAACATTAATGTTTTTAAAATCAGACACGGTACAGTTGGGGGTGGATTTATATATTATTAATCAAACCGTATTTATTTGAATCCGATAAAGCAGCCTATTTGATATTTGATGACGTGTGGATTTCGATTTATTGAATATAGATTTAATGTGTAGAATTTGTTAGTCCGGATCTATTATTAATATTGAGCCGATAATGAATCCGACTTGATCTCTATATATAGAGCGTGATTCCCATAGAATTGTCCCCACGAGGATGACACGATGGTAAAGGCAAGGTGTTGCTTGTAGAATGGACTGTGTTCGATACCGGATGAGAGGTCTAAAATTTCTCTGATTTTAGATGGACCCCTCTCTGTCCTACCACCGTGTTAAGGGACTTTGTCCCCCCCCCCCCCCCCCCCGATTTACCTCCCTCTTGCCAGTGCCCTGGGACGGGTGACAGGGGAGCTACTAGTTGGCCAGATTTCCAACTTTTACAGTGATCCCCATAGAATTGGGTATCCTGACAATCTGCTTATATTCTATCGGCGAGGAGAGTTTTACGGCTTTGTCACTCCTAGGATTCTACAAAAGACTTGCTTACCTTTTCTTCGTAGGAACTTCGAATCGGATCTTACATTCGATGCTACGATAATCAGGTTCTTTTTTGTTTATGTCATCCTTCGTATTTATGTTTTGTATATTTTATTTGTTGTAAATTTCGATAAGATTAGATCTGTATTATGAATCATATTATATATATTATTTTTAATTTCTTGAATATATATTTAGATTTGTGATTTATATCAATTGATATCAGAACTTTTTATCGATTTTTATGGCATTAATTAGTTGTAGTTTTCGTCGTTTTTCATTGATTTTGTGCAAGATATGGATCTTTTATCGCAAAACGTTGATTATTTGATGAAAATGTAAATAAAAAAAATCTAGTTTTAGGTGCTAGATCTAAGTTTTTGAGTTTTTTCGTGAAGAATACGAAGAACGACAACGTAACCGTCACTGTTCGTGATGAAACTCTCATGTTTGACCGATAAAATCACTCTGAGTCATCTATTAGTCGATTGATGCATTGCATTAGGCGACTGTTATATCTAAAACATCAAATACAATATTTCTGAGTCAATTACTGGACTCGACTAAATACATCGGTCGACTGACTCTTGATGTCAGTGGATTGATGTATTTAAACTTGGGCACAAAAGATTTTTTAGTTGACTAAGACACTCGACTGGTACATCAATCGAGGTCCAAGTTTGTGCACAAAAGGATTGCAAGTCGACTGAAGCAATCAACTAATTTGATCAGTCGATTGGTGCTCATAAATTAAGTTGTCCACATAAAGTTTTCTAGTTGACTGGGGAGCTCGATCGATGTACATTAGTCGACTGTCATTAGTATCAGTCGACTGGTATCGTTGTGGATGGAATTGAGCACATATATTTTGATGTAGAAAGCTTTTGGAGATCATAACTTTACACTCGGAATGAGTTTTAAAGTGTTTTAGGTTGCATTTCGAAGTTCGTTCAGAGCTATACATTTGTTACTATGAGGTAAACCCCACGTAACATCTTATCTCGGGCTTAAAAAAATATCATTTAGAGTCTTTTCGGAGGCTTCAAAGTTTTTTAGTTCGTTGTTAAGACCATTTTCTACATCATTATCCGATATTGAGTGGTTGAATTTCAATTGCGATCTAATCAAAATTCAACTGTGATCCGGTCGACAATGAAATTCGATCGGATTGTAATCGAATTCCGACTGAAACACACAATTCATATTCATTAGCTAACCAACTAGCATAACAAATTAAACTTGAAAACAATTCCTGTTGTGAAATAGTATTCACTATTGGTGTAAAAGGCAATTTGTTCGTCTTTAGCATCCCAATCGGTCCCATAATCAATACTAAAGAGGTAAATCACGGAGAACATATTGTCAAACTAAAATTTAACATTGTAGGAGGATAAAAATTTCTAAAAATTTATCATCTTCGAAAATTGATCATTTTTCATTAGTATAATTCTCTTACCTTACTAATTATAAGGCTCTTTCGGAGGGACTGAAACCGTATCCGCCATGATCTATCCATACACATGGTAGTGAATTCCCAAAGGACAGGAACCATTCATCGTATAATTAAATACGCAGGCTACGTTTGGTATGTCGTAATCTGCCTTGTAATGTAATCCAGATTACATTACAAGGTAGATTCCTTTGTTTGTTATTGTCTTAGAGCTGTAATGTAATGTAATCTGGATTTCAAAAGGCATTAAAGTTTTGTAATCTGGATTACAAATCAAAACCTATGTAATCCAGATTACATTACAAGCTTCCAATTTGCATGCAATAAATTACATTTGCATGCATGCAAATGTGATTTATTGCATGCATGCAAATGTGATTTATTGCATGCAAATGGGACTTAGGCTGTGTTTGGCGATCGACGGCGGTCGATCGGTCGGTCGACAATCGACGGCGACTGACCGGCGACGGTCGACCGACGACCGGCGGTGGCCGACCGGCGCGGCCGGCCATGAGCGGCCGGCCGGCCGACGATCGGCGGGCCGGCGACAACCGGCGTGATGGTCGGCCGGCGCGATCGGCCGACAGCCGGCGATCGGCCGGCAACAGCGGCGGCGACCGATCGGCAACCGGCCGCCGGCGATGCGCCGGGTGATCGGTCGGCAACCGCGATGGCCGGCCGTCAGCGATCAGCGGATGGCCGGTCGTCGAGCGGCGACCGACGGCCGAGTGATCGGCCGACGGCAGCGGCCGGTCGTCGACGATCGATGGTGACCGGCAGCCAGTCGTCGGTCGGTCATCGGGCAACCAGTCGATCGCTAGTTGGCCGCCGTAATCGTCGTCGTTGACTACGTCATCGTCGTCGATCTATTCCTATCGTCCTTGTAATGGATACCAAACAAAAGAATGTAATGACCTTTGTAATCCAAGATTACATGCAATTTGTATTCAAACATAGTAATGTAATCAAGATTACATTGCATTCCATTACAACTTAGATTACATTACAACTTGGATTACATTACGCCCTATCAAACGTAGCCGTAGTGAAGAAAGTTGATTAATTATTTTTGTGGCCAGCTGTTTCCTTCAATCGGTCGACGCCTCTTCATATTTCTTTCTCACGAGACTCTTTTCACGTGCAATCTCTCTCTCTTTCTACCCCAATGAGCACCCAAACTTGCCAGGATTGAGTGAATGAAGCTGCATGCACGCTGAGCTTCGTTCTCTGCTTGTTACAATGTTACAGCGCAAGTATGTACGTGATCATGATAATGTTGACGTAGAATATCTCTTATGATTAATTTCTCGGCTTAATAAAAAGTAATAATTAAATTATCAAGGATTTTGTCCTCTTACATTGAAAAGATTAGGAATTTTGTATTCGTTCAGAATTTGACTCTAAAATCTCATATGGTAAATACTCATGTGGTATAGTTTAATATCGGCAATTTATCAAATACAGTTATAAAATACGAAAAAAAAATTTATATGGATTAAACCCTTTAATTAATTGGGTTTAATTGGTGGATTAATTGGGCTTAATTAGTGATGAGGTTGATTGGCTAGTTGGATTGAGTCCAATGGGCTGGTTTCGGATTGGGCTGAAATTGGGCTTGATCTGCAATTGGGCTTGGGTTGAAATCGGGCTTGAATTGGAATTGGATTTGGGCTAAATCGGATTGGATTTGACTTGGGTTAAGTGGCTAAACCGGCTGAGCTGAACCCAATGAGATTGGGTTTGGATTGGGCTGGGTTAATCGGATCACTTGAACGACATTTAAAAACTGCCGAACGAACGGATCGCCCCATTTCACCGTCTCCTTCTCTTCTCCGCCTCGGTTCTTCGCTTCGCGCGATCGCGTCGCCGAGTTCCAGATCGTCGGCGACTGGCGAAGAGCAGTTCGACGGCGCCACCATTTAGCTGATCTCCGGTCGGAGGTCAATAGGTGCTTCGCCCTAGGGGGTGTCGGCGTTTTCTGCGCTCGACGGGGCGGCGGTGCTGTCGCCGCGGCGGTGAGCTGCCCTGGAAGTGATTTGGGGCTGAGTTCGCCGGTGGAAAAAGGGGGCTGCCGGTGGAGTGCTGAGCTTGTAATTGGAGATTGGATTGGTTCGGCGAGCAGGGGAATAGGGGAGGAGCAGCGTCGGAGGATCTACGGTATTGGTAAGTTTCGATTCCTTGTTTCTTTCCCCGGTGCGGTGTGAAATTTCTAAGGTAGCGTAGTGATCTGGTTTTCATCGCGAAGCTCGGCTCATAGGCGGTGTTCTTCTTCCCCTGCGCTTGCCCGATCGACCTTGCCGTCAGCCACTACTTGAAGAGTCGGTTGATTTCCACCATCGGCTGTCTTTGCCTTAGCTACGAGCAACACATCGACTGTTGGGTTCTTGCGTGTGCATCCCAGCTGCTGGTTTTCTTCACACGCACCCAATTAGTTCGTTGCTGCCTTCTTCCACACCTCCACGATAGCTTGATTCCAGAGCTCCAAGATGCTAAAGCTGCCACGATGAAAGAGGGAAACACAGTGGTGAGTGGTGGTAAGGATTTTGGATTATTGTTGGCTTATGCCATGGATTTACTGGATTCGATTTAGAGTTAATTGTTTCATATTGACTTGTTTAAAGTCGATGGAGCTATGTGGTTGTGCCGGCGGTGTGTGGAAGGAGAGGTTGCAGCTAGTGATTAGGTTAGATTGGTTATGTTGTTTGTGCTGATTATGCGTGTGTGTGGATGATTGGAGGTGGTGGATTGTTGGTTGTTTTGGCTGTTTGGGTGAATGCAGTATTGAGTGTAGTTCCAATATGAACTCTGTTTTTCCCCTTCTTATCTTGTTCTGTGCAGGGTATTTCAGACCTGTAGTATGTGAATGGATTGGTTATGTGATTTGGATATTGGGATAAGCTTAGATTATTCTGAGCGTTGATAATCTTGTGGGTTTTGGAGATGATAGGTTTAGGATTACGAGAGGTGTGTGTTCGAGGTTATAATTCGTAGGTGAGGAAAGGATGCAAGTATAGGAACGATGTAGTGTTTAGTTCCTACGTTTGTTGGATACTTGTACTTAATTATTGTAGCTATTATGTGCAGGTTTGGGATACGAAGCACGTCCACGACTGTGAGGATTATTCGAGCTTCGTATCAGGTGGGTAATATCTACCTGGTCCGGTAGTTTTGATCAAATTCTAGTGCATGATCTTGGATTTATGTTTATACCTGTTTACCTTAAATCCACTCTTATTTAATCATATGCTTGTACTGCCTTGACCTTTGAGATATATACTCTGTTACTCATTGATTATCTAGCACGGATAGGAATTATAAACCCTATTATGTATTAGCTGATGGATGTTCAGTAAGTACAAGTGGTTAGGTTTATCTTTGTGACTTCAGATTGGGTTACTATGTTACATCACTAGGGTTAGGTGATGAATTGGGTTATGGAGTCGATAGTTGTATCGTACACATATTAGTTGTCTGCATCTATGGTGGATTTAGTTGTCATGCATAGATAAATGTGTGTGGTTGTCAGTATGTGGTTACGGACTAGAGGTCCTAGCATGATTGTATATCCATTATGGATCGTATATCTGTGTATGATTATATGGATGGTCGATAGTATCTCGCCTCTTGACTAGAGGTTTTGGCGTGGTCGACCTCGGATGAGTATGACTCTTTTATGCGATAGAGAGAGTCTTGTGGATCTGTAGTCCTGCATAGTTGACTTTTGGTTGACGGGACTCCCGTGAGATAGGGAGTGTTGCGAGGATACTTGTGTGGATCTACATCATTACATTTGCATGCATCGACGACTAGGTCTCCCTTATGGATGAGGCGGGTCGTCAGTCATCTACCTCCCGACCACTTGGGGTAGTGGTAGCGAGGTTGAGGCGAGCATTGGATGTCTGCCGCGTCACTATGGATGGTGGTAGTGGAGATACGACCACGCCACGCTGCAGAGTGGTGTTAGCACTCGCCCACTATAGATGGTGGTTGTGTGACGTGCAGTTGTCCTGTGTGCGGCGTTTGTCTACTCATGGGTAGGGACAGCGTGACTTGCAGCAGGGGCCCCTAGGAGTAGTTAGCTTTTTACGCTTATACGCTACTCAGTCATACTACCCAACTCGGTCATTCGAGAGTGGTGACAGCTGGAGTCGGGCTAGTTGTCATTTAATGCCACCAGCCACTCTGGGTCGTGGTTGACGTGTCAAGATAGTGACCATGCATATGCATTGCTGATATATATGTATGCATGTATTTGATATATGTTTTACATATGTCTGTGAGATGCTGCATTTGATTGAGCTATGATTGTTGCACATGCTTGTACATCATGATACATGCCATTTGCATTTTATTTACTTCTATGTCTTGAGCATGATACATGCGTTGATTCAGACTGTTATATGCATTTGATTAGCATCATGTCATTGTGTGGTATGGACCGGGTTATTATACAGGTGATCATATACTGTTCATATGTTTGAGTATTGGTCAGGTATGAGATTGACTTGATACATTATATGGGTTATGTTATTGTATATATGTCAGGATGATATAGCTTATAGTGTTGCAGACCGTTGGGTACGTTGGTACATTACTTCCTGTTCAGTTGATCAGTTTAGTATATACATTGAGTATGACTTTACTGTAGTTACTTGTTATTAGATATGGATATGACTGTATGTCTATTGGACTCATGTTGTATACCTGTAGATCTTCACATGTATACTTGTAGATCTATCCTTATATGTTGTTCATGCACTTTCTATATATTACCCCTGAGTTTATGCTCACCACCCCGGGACCCTAGGCTTCCTGTCGCCCAGATAACAGGTAGAAGATTCCTTGGACGTTCGGAGCTCCGTCAGCTGATCTCATCTCACACCGGACGAATGGATATGTTTTCCGTTTTGTTGTATCCTTACGGATTGTTGATTTGAGTTTTTCCCTGTATTGTTTCCGTATTTGTGATATACGGACATATTGTAGGTATTTGGTGTTTGATTCGATTTCTGTTATGATTCTTGTCGTGTCAAGTCACTCCGGAGTGCACAGTTGGTCTTTGTATCTTGTTGATCTGTTTGTATTGTTTCCGCTGTGATTAGTATGTTTGATATGTTGATATCTGTGTATATCATATTGTTGTTGTGGGCCTACGGGCCTTGTATTAACCCGATATGTTGCCACGTACAGGGGAGATGCCGTCCGTTTACTTTTCGGCACGGCATACTCCCGGGGCGTGACAATTTTATTCGTATCAGAGCCCTAGGTTGCGAAGTCCATTTTCGGATTTTATTTCGTTCGGGCATCGAGTTTTGCTTTACTCGATTTTGGTTTTGTGAGTTATGGGATCTGGCTGTTGCGGACATCTCCGAGCTACAAGGTTTAAGGTATGTTAATTGTTATTACATATCCTTCTGTTGGCTATGCATTTAGTTGCTTATAACAGTGCATGACTTGTAGTATGTTAATCAATATTCGTAACCATGGTTTGAGTTGACCACGGGAACGATATGTTGAGGTTATTAGACATGTACCTGCTATCGAAAAGGTAATTACCTTTGAGAGTCGACTGATACCGAGTCGGATAGCAGAGATTAGGTAGTCACATCTCTTGTGGAGATCAAGGATTATGGTCCTAAGATTTTCACTAATTATGTTAGTCAGATCATTACCTATTTGGTAATGGACAAGCGAGTACACTATTGCTGATGCAGATAGTAGAGGATTTGTTTGGAGATATTCATGGGGATTTTGATCCCCGGACTGGTCGTTCTAAGTTGTATAGCATTGGGAGTACTTTTAGAGTACTTGACTCGGGTTATACGAAGATAGTAGTGTTTGTTGAATACCATTATCCGGATTTAGCCGGTAATTGATGTAAGATATAGGAAATAACCTACGGGAAATCACACATCACTTGGCCACGGTGAAGTGATGTTGTGAGAGAGTATTTTCCCACATCATTTTCTTTGACTCATTGTCAAGGAATTCTTGGGCTTTAGGTCGAGTGATCGTTTGGTGACGAAGGTACCATGCAGAGTCGTTAGACTTGCGAAGGTTACGACTATTTAATAGCCCAAGAATGTGATTGGGTTGGTTTTGACCACCCATGGGTTATCGGTTGACATCTTGATCAGGATGTTTGGATCTCCTACTAGATTCTACCGGAAGTGCATAGACCGAGTCAGGTGTATAGAAATGACTCCGTAGCTGGTGTTTTAAGAATTTGAATTTGATAAGAATTTATTGCAAGTCAAATTATTGGAATTCTAAATCTCCAAATGTTGGATAAAAAGGAGCAAGATTAAAGTCATGAGTCATGAGCTACTATTGGAGAGTTTTCCGATCATAGAAGACCGATTGCGTATTAGCTTCTCATGTTTATCGCTGAACTCGGAGGAAAGACTCGAAAGGAGATTATGTGTGTGCGATCGGGTCACGACGGCGACACAGTCGATTATTCGATGGACCATTGTATCTGCTTCTACTATAAGCGAGTATGTATTTTGAAGACTCAGTTGAAGACTATGGATGATGCTTTCGAGCGGACGATCCACAACCTCGAAAGCTGAGTTATCACAGCAGATTAGATTATCACATCAGCAACGATCTACTACCTCAGACATAGTGGTGTTATTTGATACTTTCATCCGGAAGAAGCAAGTTACTCAATAGATCGTACCAAGACGCCTCAAGATCAGACATTGACAACAAGTTACCTTTCGAGCGATACGACAATTTTCCAGACGTGGTTATGCTTTATACAAAGAAGAGATTTACGATGATGGTCGTATCTACGCAGTATTCTCCAGTTGCAGCTATACCTTTCACAGAGATGGAATGTGCTATGTTGTTGTGATTCTTGATATTATCTGATGTGTACCCTTGCAAGATACAGTGTTTACCATCTCCATTGCAGTTGTTTCAGTTTGTACCTCAGTTTCAGCAGTTGATTTCAGTTCCTCCATGATAGTCTTTGCATCTACATGAGCTCAGCCGTCCAGAACAGATGTTGGACAAGTTTACATGATTACTCGAGAAGAAGTATAGAAGACCGAAGGATAGGTCCTTCGGGGTATTACTTTAGGTTATACTATTTGCAGATATATCGAGAGATACTGGTAGTTTACAAGTATCTTTTTCTAGAACATTCTTGGATAGGGTTTGAAGGGTTCCTATCGACTGGTGGTTGGTGATTTTCTCTACCGTCAGGTGAGATGTTGATCAACCACTAAGAAGTCAAGGGATACCCTTGGCCTTTGCTAGACATACCTCTACTATAAACATATCCTTATGGATAGTTAGATTGTTGGAGCGTTGGTATACTAGGACTCTCGGATGTACGTATAATTCGAGAGTATTCGGATATAGTTTTGGATAAACTCTCGAGCTTGCCACTGCATGGGCAAGTGGAGTAAGCGATTGAGGTGATTTCGGGAATAGTCCTGATATTGGGGACCTCATACCGGGAGATGATTTTATGGGTATCAGTGTTGCTAAACACTATGGGAGATTTATCTGCCTCAGTGTTTCTTCTTGAGAAGACTTGTAACTCTTTGTTAGAAGAGAGTCAGACTTTGAGGTTATGCATCGATTATCGATGATTGGAATGTAGTTGTTGGAAATGAATATCCTTCGTTGTGGATAGATGATTTGTTTAGATCAGCTAAATGACACCTGTGTATATCCTAGAGTTGGCCTATGACTGGAGGTTTGTTATTGTAGTGACTTAGTATCATACAATTATCATTGTCGGTGTGATGATTGAGCTATCATTAGCATAGAGTAAAGGATGCAGGTGTATAGAACTGATTGATAATGTTGTTAGACTTATCGATGATTTAGTCGTTCATGGATTTGAGGAATCAAGTACTCTTGGAGTATTTGGGATCGATTGTCATCTTATCGGGGAGGATATATTTTTGAGATATATTCACGATCTTAAGGGAAGTTATGTTTCCCTAGATTGATTTGGTGTTTACTAGAGATAAGAATAAGATGTTCTAGCGATACTATATCGCCGACTTGTTGGACTAAGAAGGTGATGGAAATCACCTGTTCGGAAGTTTGTGAGCTAAGTTTCAGGGCCTAGACGGTGACTGACTATTGCATCAGTGTTAGTTATCCCTTCCGTTGGGGATGGAAGGGTATTGTACGCAGATGCATCGTTTCAGGGATTGGAGCGATTCTGATGCAGTGGTATGAGACGTGTCTTATGCTTACGTCAATTGAGGAATTGCGAGATAAGCTGTCATATATATGACGTGGAGCTTAGCAGTTATTATCTTGAGTAGTAGATGTATAGAGCAGGAGTGCTCAGGGAGTTTTGGCTAGCTACTGGGTAGCTGCTATAGGGTTACGTACCATGATAAAGTGGGAGCCTAGTACGTTAGACTGTGTTGGGAGATTATCTAGAATTCGGAAAGGACTTGATAGGATTTGGGTAGTCGATGATCGATTAGCTAGGTCTGCTCATTTTCTTCCCGAGCCGTAAGATGAATTTCGTTGGATCGCTTGATGGAATTGTTAGTTAAAGCCCTAGAACCAATCATGTGATGGTTGAATAGGGAACATTTTGTATCATATTCTATAAAGGCAAAGGATTGGTTATTATATTTACATCTTGCTTGTGCCAGCTAATTTAAATATAATAATGCCCTAGAAAAGTAGGTTCTTATCTACAGCACATCAATTGGCAGAATTGATTATGAGAGGCTGTAGAGAACACTTTCCTAAATGTTCCTAGTCGAGTATTAATATGCAAGGGCAATATTAATACATAAAGACTAGCATGTAGGTCAATTGATGACTTGATCTCACAAGTCATGGATATATGATATCAAGTTGACACATGGGTATATATTGGAGAATATATACTGAACTGACCCGCCATGAGAAAGTTTCATGGATCGTTATATGAGTGTCATAAACTTTCTCATGTGACTATTGGTATGAATAGTCCTCGGACTGAAGTCACTACGGTTCCCTACATAAGGAGTTATGTACTTTGGTATCGTCAAACGTCACCCGTGAATAGTGGACCATAAAGCGATTCTTGGGTATATAACAAATTATGCGGAGGGATGTGAGTGATGTAGATGGGATCTATCCCTCTCATATGGCGAGTGATATCGGTGGGCCCCTTGATTGAGTAGAACTACTAAAACACATGGCCGTGCTCGAATGAGTCAATATGAGATATTGAGCTCATTTGTTTGAGTTAGTTTACTCAGGGATCAAGAAACACATAGATTGATCGAGGATGACACGGTCTATGCCTCATTGATCAACTCGATATCAAGGATAGAAGGACACGGTCATATATTATAGTAGTCACGGAAAGGTTAGCCGGATCTTGACTTATCTCAGAATCTTGGGTAGCAATGATGTATTGCTAGATGTCATTGCTTGTGTATCTAAAAGAGTTTAGGTCCACTTGCCAACAGCGTTATGAGAGCCTATAGGGTCACACACAAAGAGCATGATAATTAGAGGAATTAGAGTATTCTAGTTTGACTAGAATAATTTGGGAATAAGCTTAAGTACAAAATGGTTTTTGGACTTTAAGCTTAATGAGAATTTTAGCTAATTGATTTAATGAGATTAATTCAATATGTTACCTTATTGATTTAATAAGATTAATTCAATATGATAACATAAGCTTAATTGAATTAATAAGATTAATTCAACATGCATGAAAGCCACATAAGAATGCCACATAAGCATGCCACCTAAGCATCCACCTAAGCTAGATGAGGTGGAAGAAGACAAATTGGTTTTTGTCTCCTTAAGTGGCCGGCCAAACAAGGATATGTCTCAATGCACTGGATTGCATTGAATGTGTGGAGGTGAAAGGGTTTTCCAACCCTATAAAAGACACCCTAAGTGGCCGGCCAAAGAGAGGATTGGCTTTTGTTGTTGGTGGAAGCTTTGGTTGTGTTAGTGGTGAGAGAGCTTGGTGGAAGCTTTGGTTGTGTGGGTTTGTGAGTGTAGGCTAGCAAGAAGAGGAGTCTTCTTCTTCCTTTCTCCTTTTCCCTCTCTTCCTCTCCTTTAGGGACTTCTCTAGCAAGAAGTAAAGGAGAGCTCTTCTAGTTTTCCTTTTGTGAGACAAGAGCGTGCTCGTGTGGATACGTATAGAGGCACGGACACTTGAACGTGCTAAAGATCCAACAAACCGAAAGGAAAAGCGGGATTAACAAGGGCACGCAACAAAGGTAATCCTCTCCTATAAGATAGGTTTGGTTTAGAGAAATTTATTTTATACGAGTTTGCTTTCGCATGGATCACTTGGAAGGGATCCTATTTTCCGTTGCGCATATGCCATTTGGCATAAAGAATTCCCTACAGGAATTATATCCATGGAGTAACCTTGAGTATCATTTCTGATAGTGATTCATGGTTCACCTTACGATTCTGGCAAAGTTTCCCATCAGTTATGAGTCTAGACCTCCACTTTGGTACAGTTATTTTGTAACACCCCCCTAGTTTTTCCACTCTCTACCACGGGAGATGTCACTACTTTACTGTCTCTATCTTCAATTCATGCAATATACTAATGCAATATGCTAACAACTAAAATAATCATAAGGACCTTTACATCACTTAAACAATAAGCAATTCAAGATCTTCACATAACGTACGAGTATTAAAACTAACCCAACATGACTCTAGCATTCTTTGGTCTCAACCATAAGCAATCCAATTGAACTCCAACAATATCAGAAAAAAAAACAATTAAAAACTTAAAATCTGGTTTAGACATCTGCACTCAGGATCTTTTACTTCCACTGTTCCGTCGCCACACACACCCAGCACTTCATCCGCCATGCCACCTTACTGAAGCTTTTCTTCACCTTTATCTGCAGTATAAGGAAATGCAAACTATAAGCAATAACGCTTAGTAAGTACTTTCTATGCTCACAAAAATATGTACTGTATGAAATCATGCAACTAGTTCTCTTACCCTTGATACATTGATACACATGCAAAACCGAAATCATAATTACGAATACATGTCTCTTGTATAAACCATGCTCTTAAGTATTTTAAAACTTATAAGCGATTAATATCTGAACTAGAATTATTAACTTTGAAAACTTTTACTTCTACTTGTACTGATACTTCAAAATAATAATCATCCTGGATATGGGCCCGGCATTGTACAAATGCGCGCATTCCTAATAGGCCGGGGTGGCCAACCACCGAACCTACTAGGGTAATCAGGCGAGGGCCTCGGCAGTGGCGAACTGATGCCCAAGTACATGCCCTCACAAAAGTAAAATACTTCCTTTATACTTATATTCTTATACATCTTGAAGGAAATGCTCTTAATCCCTAAATCACGAATGAGGAGCACCACATTATGCTCTTGACCCCAAAACTAAAATGGGAGCATATCAAGATCGTTGTGCTCTTGATCCCCAAGTCGAACGGGGAGCATCTTTAAATTTTCTTTATAAAGGAAATATTTTTTTTTTACATCTTACTCCATATCATGCATATGATTGTAAGCTACAACTCATCTACAACATGCATGATCATGAATCACATTCTTATCATGGATCTAAACATGATGCTAAATTATCCATAATATAACGGTAAAATCATGTAACCAAAAACATCATGCATAACTGGAAATAATATACATATAAACTGCTCAACCATGTAACTGGAAATAACAAGCACAGAAAAAACATATCAATGACATACGATAACTACTTATACTGCAGGTGAGCAATACTTACCTTCGATTGCTTTAACTTATATTTGTAAAACCTAATGAGATGCAACCTTCCATCCCGCCCTAGCATTTTGCCCTCTAAGGTCTCTTGAATCCCACCTTTCCTTGGATTGTGGAGAAGACAACCCTAGGAGAAAATTCTCCTTGATGCGTGGTTCGTGGAGGGACCAAGAGAGTAGAGAGGTGTCCTCTAGGGTATTAGGGAGGTTAAATTTATAACCATCAAGGCTTAACCTATTCCTTATAAATTTCCTAAAATTTCTCTCTTTAGAATTAATTCCTTCTTGATTAAATTCGTGACTTCTCCTAATCATATAAAATTTTTATTCCCTTATAAATTTCCTTAAATCTCTCTCTTTAATGTAATTAATTCCTTCTTGATTAAATTCGTGATTTCTCCTAATCATATAAAATTTTTATTCCCTTATAAATTTTCCTTAAATTTCTCTCTTTAGAATTAATTCTTTCTTCAATTAAATTCGTGACTTCTCCTAATCATATAAATTTTTTATTGGATTTTTGGTGACTCACCCCTTCTTGTCAGGTTTCTTTTCTTTTATCTTTTTTTTATTTCCTTTAAATCAACGGTTCATGGTTCGAGCCTCGGCTAACGAACCAATTATTTCTTTTATTATTATTATTATTATTCTATTCCTATTTTTATTACTTCTATTCTTATTTCTATTTTCCTCTAATAAAAATATAGGAATTAAAATTTGGGATGTTTCAATCCCTTATACCTTAAAAAGTTTAGTCCTCGAAACTTAGAAAAGCTTCGGTACTTTTGCTTCATGTCATCCTCACGTTCCCAGGTTGCTTCTTCGACCCTTTGACTTTGCCATAAGACTTTTACTATATTTCTTTGTTTCTTAGTTTCTGTTGCTCGATCTATTATCCGAATAGGTCGACTTTCATAACTTAGATCTGCGAATCATGCATCTGTGGCTCAATCACTTGGTTAGTGTCTGTGACGTGCTTCTTAAGCATTGAAACATGAAATACATTGTGGATAGCTGACATTTCTTGTGGTAGCTCTAGCTCATAAGCTACCTTACCAACTCTCTTGGTGATCAGGTAGGGGCCTACATATCTGGGACTTAACTTGCCTTTCTTCCCAAATCTCATTACCCCTTTCATAGGAGCTACCTTAATGAAAACTGAATCTCGACTTGGAACTCTAGGGTTCTGGACATCGGCGTAACTCTTCTGCCGACTTTGGGCAATCTCTATCCTTTGACGTATGTTCTTTATAGCTTTGGTGGCGTCATCTATAAAATCAGTCTTGAGTCCCATTTCTTTCTTCTCGCCACCCTCATACCAACAGATAGGCGATCTGCATCTCCTTCCATACAAGGCTTCATAAGGTGTCATTCCAATTGTGGTTTGATAACTATTATTATAGGCAAACTCTGCCAAACACAAATATTTACACCAGTTTCCTTTAAAATCCAAGGCACAAGCTCTGAGCATGTCCTCCAAAATCTGATTCACTCTTTCTGTTTGCCCATCCGTCATGCGAGGATGAAATGCAGTCAATCGTAACTTAGGTTTAGGGCTTTTCAACACACTCCCGTAAGTGTGAAGTGAAGCGATCTCTCTATCGGAGATAATGGTTTTAGGTACTCCATGCTAATTACTTCCTTGACGATAATCGGGCTAATCGCCCATGGAGTATGATATTTTGATAGGCATGAAGTGAGCAGACTTTGTCAATCTATCGATAACTACCCAAATAGAATCGTAGCCATTGGTTGTTTTGGGCAATCCTACTATGAAATCCATGGCTAGTTCCTCCCACGTCCATTCTGGAATCTGGATAGGTTGTAGAACCTCCTCGGTCTCTCGTGTTCGCTTTTACTCTCTCGACATGTCGTGCAAGTGCTAACATACTTAGCCACGCCCTTCTTCATACCAAGCCACCGTAATTTCCTTTCATATCTTGATACATCTTAGTGGATCCAGGATGCATCGAATATGGGGTCCCATGAGCTTCTTCTAGGATCTTCTTTCTTAAGTCCGGTCGTCTGGGGATACATAGGCGCTCACCCAAATATAATACCCCACTATCGAGAGACACGGAATCCTTCATCCTTCCCTTCTTGGATCTCTTGCTCGATCCTTTGATGCCAGGATCTTTGTCCCGCCTCGCTAATATATCCTCAAATAGTGTAGGTACTATGGTCAAGGCGGAGAGCTGTCCGTAAATGATCTCAACTCCAAAATTCATTATCTCTTTCTCCAAAGGGTTGGGATAGTGTTGCTAGGGACATCAAGGTGGCGATGATTTTCTACTCAAGCGGCTCGCTACTTTATTTGCCTTTCCAGATGGTAGTGGATTTCATCATAGTCCTTTACTAGCTCAAGCCATCTACGCCGTCGCATATTCAAATCCTTCCGAGTGAAGAAGTACTTCAGACTGTGATCTGGTAAATCTTGCATCGACTCCATATAAGTAATGTCTCCAACTTTCAGAGCAAAGACCATCGCCGCCAACTCAAGGTCATGAGTGGGGTAATTCTTTTCATAGTCCTTGAGTTGTCTAGATGCATAAGCAATGACTTTACCCTTCTCGCATAAGTACTCGCCCGAGTCCCATCTTGGATGCATCACTATATAGGTCAAATCCTCATTACTTTGAAGGGTAAGCACCGAGCACTTGTGAGTCTCCTCTTTAATTCAAGGAAGCTCTTTTCACAATCTTCATCCATTCAACTTCTTATTCTTTCTAGTAAGAACTGCCAATCTGAAGCTATCCTTGAGAAGTTTTCCACAAACTTTCGATAGTACCGCTAAATCCGAGGAAACTTCTAACTTCATCGGCATTCTTTGGTCAATTCCCACCATCGACCGCTTCTATCTTTGTCGGCCCTACTATAACTCCATCTTTGAAATAACATGACCTGTAAACGATATTCGATCAAGCCAAAACTCACACTTGGAGAACTTTGCATATAATCTTTGCTCAAGGGTCTGCAAGATGCCTTCAAGTGTTCGGCATGTTCTTCCCGGGTTCTCGAGTAGATAAGGATGTCGCCAATGAAAACGACTACAAAATTGTCAAGGTACTCCTAAATATCCGACCATCAAAGTCCATAAACATAGCGGGTGCATTTGTCACTCCGAAGGGCATGACCACGAACTCATAGTGTCCATACCTGCTCGAAGGCTATTTTCTATATCATCCTCTTTAACTCTTACTTGATGATAACCTAACCGCAAGTCAATCTTGGAGAAAACTGTGGCTCCCCTCAATTGATCAAATAAATCCTCTATCCTTGGCAGAGGATATCTGTTCTTGATCGTCACTTGATTTACGGCTCGGTAGTCTATGCACATCCTCGTAGATCCATCTTTCTTTTCACGAACAACACTGGAGCTCCCCAGGGGGAATGACTAGGGCGGATGACTCCCTTGTCTAATAACTCCCGTAATTGTTCCTGAAGCTCTATCAATTCAGCTGGAGCCATACGATAGGGTGCTTTTGAGATTGGGGTGGTACCAGGAATAAGAACAATCTCAAACTCAACTTCCTTCTAGGTGCTAGTCTGGTAGTTCGTCGAAAATACTTAGGGTAGTCACATACGATTGGGACTTCTTCTAGCTTTTGGCTTCTTGCTTGCTTAGTATCAACTATATGTGCTAAATACCCCGTGCATCCACTAGCTAGCATCTTTCGAGCTTCCATAGCAGACAAGAACTTCTTAGTCTTTTTCCTTAGTTCTCCAATAAACTCAAATTTGGCCTCGGTCTCGGGTTGGAATACTACCCTTCGCTTACGACACTCAATGGAAGCACCATACTTGCTAAGAAAGTCCATTCCAAAGATGACATCATAGTCATGCATGTCCAGCAAGATCAGATCACTATAAAGCTCTCTGTCTGAAATTCTGACCGGCACGACATGCAACCAGTGTGTAGATGTCATTGTTTCACCCGAAGGTAGGGTCGTTAAAAATTGAATATCTAAGATATCCGGAGTTATATCTATCTTCTTAACAAATGTCATAGACATGAAAGAATGGGTTGCCCCAGTATCAAATAGTATGGTAGTATGCTGACTAAGGATAGGTATCGACTGTAACCCTTTGTAGAAGCATTTACTACCTCTTCCTTAGTGAGGGAGAAGATCACCATTAGGTGTAATCTGATGGAGCCTCTAATCTTCCTTGGTGATGTAAGGACCCTCTAGTGCTCCTGGTCTTTGTGGGAGCCTTGTTTGGCTGAAGTGTCCTCGACACCACATATATAACACCTGCTCACGCCACAGCGGCAAACTCTGGATGCTTCCTCCCACACTTAGAACATGTAGGATCGAGGTCGCCATCGATGAACCTCCTTTGCATTATTCCATTGCTTCCTCTTGCCATTGTTGTTTCGCTTCCAATTCAAATTACCGCTCTGAGATTTCTGACCTCCTGAACTTCCCTGGCTTTTGCTTTCTACCGAGGCTAGCTTTTGGTTCTTGATACTATTCATGTAATGCTCCGTGATTAGTGCACTGCTGATTAGCTCTTTAGTGGTCTGTGGTCTATTAATTCTGCCAGCCACATTCAGAGCTATCTTCGGTCTCAACATCTTTAGCATCAACCTAACTCTTTCCGTCTCAAGATCTTGACTGGTTAGGACATAGGCAAGTCAACCTATTGAATCTCTTTACCGCTTGTCTACTGATAAATTCCCTTGTAGGAACTCCGTGAACTCATCATAAGATGATCAAGTGAAACCACTATAAGGCTATTATCACTACTTTTTATCATCTTCACATACATATCTAGATGTGTTCTATTACTTACTGTCCATCATCTTTATATATATATATATATATGCAAGCATGTTTAACTCAAAGAAAACATTCTAGGTGAGCATGTTTAACTTAAAAGTAGCATTCCTTACTACTCATAAAATAAATAAAGCAGATAAATACTTGCTTACTTGGAGCGGCGGGGTGATGCTCGATGTGTGTGTGGAAGGCGGAACCGCTCGATACCATCTTGTAACACCCCCTAGTTTTTCCACTCTACTACCACGGAGATGTCACTACTTCTTGTCTCTATCTTCAATTCATGCAATATACTAATGCAATATGCTAACAACTAAAATAATCATAAGGACCTTTACATCACTTAAACAATAAGCAATTCAAGATCTTCACATAACGTACGAGTATTAAAACTAACCCAACATGACTCTAGCATTCTTTGGTCTCAACCATAAGCAATCCAATTGAACTCCAACAATATCAAAAAAAAACAATTAAAAACTTAAAATCTGGTTTAGACATCTGCACTCAGGATCTTTTACTTCCTGTTAAAGTCGCACACACCCAAAGACTTCATCCGCCATGCCACCCATCAAGCTTTTCTTTACCTTTATCTGCAGTATAAGAAAATACAAACTATAAGCAATAATGCTTAGTAAGTACTTTCTATGCTCACAAAAATATGTACTGTATGAAATCATGAAACTAGTTATCTTACACTTGATACATTGATACAAATGCAAGCACAACTGGAAATCATAATTATGAATACATGTCTCTTGTATAAACAATGCTCTTAAGTATTTTAAAACTTATAAGCGTGTATCTGAACTAGAATTATTAACTTTGAAAACTTTTACTTCTACTTGTCGCGATACTTCAAAATAATAATCATCTGGATATGGGCCCGGCATTGTATAAATCGGCGCATTCCTAATAGTAGGGTGGCCAACCACCGAACCTACTAGGTAATCAAATCGAGGGCCTCGGCGGTAAGTAATGATGCGTACATGCCTCGTCAAAAGTAAAATACTTCCTTTATATTTATATTCTTATACATACTGAAGGAAATGCTCTTAATCCCCTAAATCACGAATGAGGAGCACCACATTATGCTCTTGACCCCCAAAACTAAAATGGGGAGCATACTGAAGATCGTTGTGCTCTTGATCCCCAAGTCGAACGGGGAGCATCTTTAAATTTTCTTTATAAAGGAAATATTTTTTTTTTTACATCTTACTCCATATCATGCATATGATTGTAAGCTACAACTCATCTACAACATGCATGATCATGAATCACATTCTTATCATGGATCTAAACATGATGCTAAATTATCCATAATATAACGGTAAAATCATGTAACCAAAAACATCATGCATAACTGGAAATAATATACATATAAACTGCTCAACCATGTAACTGGAAATAACAAGCACAGAAAAAACATATCAATGACATACGATAACTACTTATACTGCAGGTGAGCAATACTTACCTTCGATTGCTTTAACTTATATTTGTAAAACCTAATGAGATGCAACCTTCCATCCCGCCCTAGCAGCTGCCCTCTAAGGTCTCTTGAATCCCACCTTTCCTTGGATTCGGCGGAGAAGACAACCCTAGGAGAAAATTCTCCTTGATCTGTGGTTCGGCGGTGGAGGGACCAAGAGAGAGTAGAGAGGTGTCCTCTAGGGTATTAGGGAGGTTAAATTTATAACCATCAAGGCTTAACCTATTCCCTTATAAATTTCCTAAAATTTCTCTCTTTAACAGAATTAATTCCTTCTTCAATTAAATTCGTGACTTCTCCCTAATCATATAAAATTTTTATTCCCTTATAAATTTCCTTAAATCTCTCTCTTTAACAGAATTAATTCCTTCTTCAATTAAATTCGTGATTTCTCCCTAATCATATAAAATTTTTATTCCCCTATAAATTTTCCTTAAATTTCTCTCTTTAACAGAATTAATTCTTTCTTCAATTAAATTCGTGACTTCTCCCTAATCATATAAATTTTTTTATTGGATTTTTGGTGACTCACCCCTTCTTGTCCGGTTTTCTTTTCTTTTATCTTTTTTTTTATTTCCTTTAAATCAACGGTTCATGGTTCGAGCCTCGGCTAACAAACCAATTATTTCTTTTATTATTATTATTATTATTCTATTCCTATTTTTATTACTTCTATTCTTATTTCTATTTTCCTCTAATAAAAATATAGGAATTAAAATTTGGGATGTTACATATTTACCTTTTAATGGGTTGATTGAGAGTGTATATAAGAGTTAAAATATAATACTCGAGCTCAGTACCCACTTAGTCACTTGAGGTGTGACTTTGCTCCAGATACTTAAGATGGTTATTGTGACATCTCGTACAAGTATATGAGTCAGAAATTTGGGGACCAAATTTTTATAAGTGGGGGAGAATGTAAAATACGAAAAAAAATAAAATTATATGGATTAAACCCTTTAATTAATTGGGTTTAATTGGTGGATTAATTGGGCTTAATTAGTGGGCTAATGAGGTTGATTGGCTAGTTGGATTGAGTCCAATGGGTTGGTTTCGGATTGGGCTGAAATTGGGCTTGATCTGTAATTGGGCTTGGGCTGAAATCGGGCTTGAATTGGAATTGGATTTGGGCTAAATTGGATTGGATTTGACTTGGGTTAAGTGGCTGAACCGGCTGAGCTGAACCCAATGAGATTGGGTTTGGATTGGGCTGGGTTAATCGGATCACTTGAACGACATTTAAAAACTGCCGAACGAACGGATCGCCCCATTTCACCGTCTCCTTCTCTTCTCCGCCTCGGTTCTTCACTTCGCGCGATCGCGTCGTCGAGTTCCAGATCGTCGCGGTGGCGAAGCGATTCGCAGCGCCACCATTTAGCTGATCTCCGGTCGGAGGTCAATAGGTGCTTCGCCCTAGGGGGTGTCGGCGTTTTCTGCGCTCGACGGGGCGGCGGTGCTGTCGCCGCGGCGGTGAGCTGCCCTGGAAGTGATTTGGGGCTGAGTTCGCCGGTGGAAAAAGGGGGCTGCCGGTGGAGTGCTGAGCTTGTAATTGGAGATTGGATTGGTTCGGCGAGCAGGGGAATAGGGGAGGAGCAGCGTCGGAGGATCTACGGTATTGGTAAGTTTCGATTCCTTGTTTCTTTCCCCGGTGCGGTGTGAAATTTCTAAGGTAGCGTAGTGATCTGGTTTTCATCGCGAAGCTCGGCTCATAGGCAGTGTTCTTCTTCCCCTGCGCTTGCCCGATCGACCTTGCCGTCAGCCACTACTTGAAGAGTCGGTTGATTTCCACCATCGGTTGTCTTTGCCTTAGCTACGAGCAACACATCGACTGTTGGGTTCTTGCGTGTGCATCCCAGCTGCTGGTTTTCTTCACACGCACCCAATTAGTTTGTCGCTGCCTTCTTCCACACCTCCACGATAGCTTGATTCCAGAGCTCCAAGATGCTAAAGCTGCCACGGTGAAAGAGGGAAACACAGTGGTGAGTGGTGGTAAGGATTTTGGATTATTGTTGGCTTATGCCATGGATTTACTGGATTCGATTTAGAGTTAATTGTTTCATATTGATCTGTTTAAAGTCGATGGAGCTATGTGGTTGTGCCGGCGGTGTGTGGAAGGAGAGGTTGCAGCTAGTGATTAGGTTAGATTGGTTATGTTGTTTGTGCTGATTATGCGTGTGTGTGGATGATTGGAGGTGGTGGATTGTTGGTTGTTTTGGCTGTTTGGGTGAATGCAGTATTGAGTGTAGTTCCAATATGAACTCTGTTTTTCCCCTTCTTATCTTGTTCTGTGCAGGGTATTTCGGACCTGTAGTATGTGAATGGATTGGTTATGTGATTTGGATATTGGGATAAGCTTAGATTATTCTGAGCGTTGATAATCTTGTGGGTTTTGGAGATGATAGGTTTAGGATTACGAGAGGTGTGTGTTCGAGGTTATAATTCGTAGGTGAGGAAAGGATGCAAGTATAGGAACGATGTAGTGTTTAGTTCCTACGTTTGTTGGATACTTGTACTTAATCATTGTAGCTATTATGTGCAGGTTTGGGATACGAAGCACGTCCACGACTGTGAGGATTATTCGAGCTTTGTATCAGGTGGGTAATATCTACTTGGTCCGGTAGTTTTGATCAAATTCTAGTGCATGATCTTGGATTTATGTTTATACCTGTTTACCTTAAATCCACTCTTATTTAATCATATGCTTGTACTGCCTTGACCTTTGAGATATATACTCTGTTACTCATTGATTATCTAGCACGGATAGGAATTATAAACTCTATTATGTATTAGCTGATGGATGTTCAGTAAGTACAAGTGGTTAGGTTTATCTTTGTGACTTCAGATTGGGTTACTATGTTACATCACTAGGGTTAGGTGATGAATTGGGTTATGGAGTCGATAGTTGTATCGTACACATATTAGTTGTGCATCTATGGTGGATTTAGTTGTCTGTGCATAGATAAATGTGTGTGGTTGTCAGTATGTGGTTACGGACTAGAGGTCCTAGCATGATTGTATATCCATTATGGATCGTATATCTGTGTATGATTATATGGATGGTCGATAGTATCTCGCTACTGACTAGAGGTCTGAGCGTGGTTGACTGTCAGATGAGTATGACTCTTTGTACGATAGAGAGAGTCTTGTGGATTGTAGTCCTTGCATAGTTGACTTTTGGTTGACCAGGA
Organism: Wurfbainia villosa; assembly: GCA_025175895.1. Taxonomy (NCBI): domain Eukaryota; kingdom Viridiplantae; phylum Streptophyta; class Magnoliopsida; order Zingiberales; family Zingiberaceae; genus Wurfbainia; species Wurfbainia villosa. Next base: position 9,008,896 of record CM045998.1, on the reverse strand, counting down.
CTCCCCGTGAGATAGGGAGTGTTGCGAGGATACTTGTGTGGATCTATGCATCATTACATTTGCATGCATGCTGACGACTGGGTCTCCCTTATGGATGAGACGGGTCGTCAGTCATCCTGCCTCCCCGGCCACTCGGGGTAGTGGTAGCAGGGTTGAGGGCAGAGCATTGGATGTGCCGCGCTCGACCACTATGGATGGTGGTAGCTGGAGATGCGCACCTGACCACTGTGCAGAGTGGTGTTAGCACTCGCCCACTATAGATGGTGGTTGTGTGACGTCTGATTGTCTGTGCGGCGTTTGTCTACTCATGGGTAGGGACAGTGGCTTGTGAGGCCCCTAGGAGTAGTTAGCTTTTTACGCTTATACGCTACTCAGTCATACTACCCAACTCGGTCACTCGAGAGTGATGGCAGCTGGAGTCGGGCTAGTTGTCATTTGTCGTGCCACCCTGGCCACTCTGGGGTCGTGGTTGGGCGAGGTCATGACGATGACCATGCATATGCATTGCTGATATATATGTATGCATGTATTTGATATATGTTTTACATATGCCTGTGAGATGTTGCATTTGATTGAGCTATGATTGTTGCACATGCTTGTACATCATGATATATGTCATTTGCATTTTATTTACTGCTATGTCTTGAGCATGATACATGCGTTGATTTAGACTGTTATATGCATTTGATTAGCATCATGTCATTGTGTGGTACGGACCGGGTTATTATACAGGTGATCATATCATTCGTATATGCAGTATTGGTCAAGTATGGGATTGACTTGATACATTATATGGGTTATGTTATTGTATATCTGTCAGGATGATATAGCTTATGGTGTTGCAGACCGTCGGGTACATTGGTACATTACTTCCTGTTCAGTTGATCAGTTTAGTATATACATTGAGTATGACTTTACTGTAGTTACTTGTTATTAGATATGAATATGACTGTATGTCTATTGGACTCATGCTGTATACCTGTAGATCTTCACATGTATACTTGTAGATCTATCCTTATATGTTGTTCATGCACTTTCTATATATTACCCCTGAGTTTATACTCACCACCCCGGGACCCTGGGCTTCCTGTCGCCCAGATAACAGGTAGAAGATTCCTTGGACGTTCGGAGCTCCGTCAGCTGATCCCATCTCACACCGGACGAATGGATATGTTTTTCGTGTTGTTGTATCCTTACGGATTGTTGATTTGAGTTTTTCCCTGTATTGTTTCCGTATTTGTGATATACGGACATATTGTAGGTATTTGGTCTTTGATTCGATTTCTGTTATGATTCTGGTCGTGTCAAGTCACTCCGGAGTGCACAGTTGGTCTTTGTATCTTGTTGATCTGTTTTTTGTATTGTTTCCGCTGTGATTAGTATGTTTGATATGTTGATATCTGTGTATATCATATTGTTGTTGTGGGCCTACGGGTCTTGTATTAACCCGATATGTTGCCACATACAGGGGAGATGTCGTCCGTTTGCTTTTCGGCACGGCATACTCCCGAGGCGTGACAACAGCTCCTGAAGTTCAGAATTATCCAAAAAGCGCAACATAGTTTCAGATTTACCAAATCGCGCACCTAATTTCCCTTTTACCCCTCCCGCCAAACAGACCTGCAATTTAATGATATGAGAGGGAATTTTTATGCATCCGAGTCACAACTGAAAATTCCGAACCATCTAAACGTGGTGCTGGAAATTCAAATCCCAGTACCACAGTATTCATGGGAATATAATTTCCAGCACCATCTTTTTTTTTATCTGATTTCTAATTTATATCGGTCTGATTTCTGAAATATTGCTGTGAATACCTAATAAAATCTCGAATATCAGAAATTTTGGCCACGGATACACAGAGGGACACTACTCAAACTCAATGGACTTGGATTGGATCGAAAAAGAGGTGAATATGACCATCAATGGATTTTGACCGAAACCCATTGATGGACTTAGATGAGTCCAAATTTCAAAATATTGACATAGATTGAAAGATCTTACAACATGAATTTTTGATATGTCGAGGAAACTTAGTTTTGATCCTCCTATCTTCCAATTTTAACTTGTGTCGAAAAAAAATGGTACTGGAAGTTGAAAAACTGGTGGAAGATGGTGGTAGTAGTGCTGGAATTTACAATTCCAGCACCACTGTGGTGCTGGGATTGGAATTCCCAGCACCACAGTGGTGTTGCAATCCCTGCACCACCACTGTGGTGCTGGAATTGCGAATTTCAGCACCACTGTGGTACTGAAATTGAAATTTCTAGCACCACAGTAGTGTTGCAATCCTAGCACCACCACTGTGATACAAGAGGATAACATATCCAGCGAACTAAAATGTGATACAAGAGAATAATGACATTTTATTCCCTTTTATTAAAGGACATTAACTAGGATGTGGTCGACCGTACCCAACATGTCGTGCCCAAAAGATCAAACTCAAATTTGATTTAAAGAATAATAAAAAGAGGTCATAAATGACTAAACTGCACATGTAATTTTGTGTCCTTCCCTCCTTTACCACATATCAATAGCAGAATTCGATACAAACATTCCAGGAAGAACTGACCATGAATCATTCAAGGGAAACTACACAGTGGTAGCATAAACTCTGAAAAAATAAAAAAAAACAAATCAATTGTATGAAGAAATAATAATAATCACACCTTGAAACAAAACAAAAGTAATTGAATATTTGCTTAATGATCTAGATATTCCCGAGATTAAGACCCACATGATAATTAAGAGGATAAGCAGTAGTAAATAAGGTGAAATCAAACCACAAGAGATTCCTCATTGTGTAATGATATCATTCCCATGCTAACATATTCTGATGATATATAATGTGGGCATGACTCTTAAAATACATGCACATAAATGACAAAGTAAGGGGAAAAAAATACCAGTTTAAAGAGTTTCATAATACCAAACAAAAAAAAATGAAAAAAGAAAGTGAAAGAATTAAACTGAGGGTATGATACCCAATGAAGGCTATAAATTCTCTTATCTAATTCTATCACTCGTCACATGTTGGATCAGTGATTAATTTGGTAGAAAAATCCAATAGCAATGCAACAATTACTAAGCAGTTTTGAAACAGAGATTGAATAATAGAGAGTTAGCATAAGCATGGTATACTTCTCGTACCCGTAGTTTGTTAGTGTAGTAGATGTTGAGATGTTTTATAAATCTCGGGAGTGGTATATGCAGATCAATTACATATAAGAATAGCATACATACAGATGATATTAGTGTGCCGAAGTCAATTTTTTAGTCACCGCATGAAGAAGACTCCTCACTTTGCAGATTGGGAAGAAGGTCGTCATTCATAATTGGCATCGTCAATGCTAGAAAGGAGGAGGAGATGTTGGTTGTTGAAACATGGAGGATGTTGTGACTATGTGAGTAATGCTTTTGTGAACAAAAGTTATATAGAACCAATATGTTGATGTAGTGGTTGGGAGCATCTACAATGAAGAGGCATATCTTAGCTCTGAATTTAACCAAAAGTTTTTTTTTTTCAAAAAAAAAAAAGAGAATTGAAAAGGAGCATCATTGTGAATCACAAGAGTGTCCTTGGAATTTCTAAAAAACATGAGAGAACGGGTTCTGCATTGCTAAAACTTAGCCCCTAATGATCTACAAAAGCATGTTATCAACGATGATCTATTTTGCATGTAAAAGGCAAACAATATCTTTAAGGACTGGCCGTATACTGTAGTATGGTCAGCATGGACAAACCGACTCCAAAAGGAATGCCCTCGAGAGACGAATGGATCTTGTCAGCACCACTGTGGTGCTATAATTAGAATTTTCTGCACCATTATGGTGCTGAGATTAATTCGATGCGTGGTGTTGCAATATCCGCACCACCATCATGGTGTTGCAATCCCAAAGACACCACCGTGTGCTAGGAATTCCAATTCCAAGATGATGTGGTCCGGAATTGTGAATTCCAGCACCACTATCACCATCTTCCATCAGTTTCTTAACTTTCAGTACCATCTTTTTTTCTACACAAGTTAAAATTGGGAGATAGGCGGATTAAAACTAAGTTTCCTCGACATATCAAAAATTCATGTTGTAAGATCTTTCAGTCTATGTCAAGATTTCAAAATTTGGACTCCTCTAAGTCCATCAATGGGTTTCGGTCAAAACCCATTGATGGTCCTATTCACCTCTTTTTCGATCAAATCCAAGTCCATTGAGTTTGAGTAGTGTCCCTTTGTGTATCCGTGACCAAAATTTCTGATATTCGAGGTTTTATTAGGTATTCACAGTAATATTTCAGAAATCAGACCGATATAAATTAGAAATCGATAAAGAATTATATTCAGAAATATCTGGTCTTGGGATTTGAATTCCCAAAGACATCGCTTAGATGGTTCGGAATTTTCAATTGTGGCTCGGATGCATGAAAATTCTCTCTCATCATTAAATTGCAGGTCTGTTTGGAGGGAGGGGTAAAAGGGGAATTAGGTGCGCGATTTGATAAATATGAAACTATGTTACGTTTTTTGGACAATTCTGAACTTCAGAAACTGTGTTTGGTAAATTGCCGGCTTAACACTGATGTCTTGAAAATTTAATCTCAGAAAAATAAATAAATAACAGCAACTCACAAATAATTCTTCAATCTGACTCGATGCTATTTTCAGCTAGCCAAGCTTAATTACCCTCCTTATAAGTCTACCCAAGGCAGCTTACTACACATACAAAAACATAGATCATGCACCATTCATTCGTTAATTAAGACGTAATATTATAACACATACTCCAAATGTTTGCATGGATACATATTAGATATTTAAATAGTTGACTTAATATTAAGCATGCCAATTTCAACTCATAAATAAGATAACACAGGTGATCTTAATTAAATTCGAACACGACAATCTGAAAGCAGGCTTAGATATCATAGATGAGCTCCTGGAACTTCACCATGTGATCAGGCTGCAAGGAGATGACAACCGAGAGGCCACCATCCCCGGCGGCGCTTGGCAGGACGAACGTCAGACCCTCAAAGTCGATGCGGGCTGGGCCCATGAAAATTGGCCGGCCCCAACCGAAGTCAGCGTCGTGGATTGGCAGACGCGCCCAGCTGACGAACCCCAGCATTGAGCATCTTAATGGGGCACCGCCCCTTACCGGAGCCTCCAGATTTGGGTGCATCTCCAGGTAGTCCAACGCCGACTGCAAGTAGGCGGCGTCCATCCTCAGCACGGCCTCCTGGATGGTCTTGGCCGCCGAGTATGCACCGCCCTCCGGAGAGGCGACCTCCCCCACTGCTGCAATGGCCGCCGCCATGAAGATCGCGTTCCCGAAGTAGCCCTGCGGAAGTGGCGGCTGGATTCGCTGCCGACCGTTGGTTGCGATGTACATCCTGGTCACCTGGTCGGGCGGGAAATCGCACGCTATGCACGCGCACCTCCACACGCTGGCCGCGAGGACGACATGCGTGCTGTAGCCGCCATCCGGAGGAGCTTTGGCCTTGAGGAGGTTAAGCTGCTCCCGGGTGAACTTGAAGACGCGGACAACTGCGGCGGAGCTGGGGAGTACTCGGGCGGCAGAGGAGGACAAGGAAGGAAAGGGCAGCTGGTACTCGACGTGAGCAAACGAGGGGTTAGGCGGGTCGCGACCACGGACGAGGGTCCGATCGAGGAATGGCTGGACGGTGATACCGATGCCGCGGGCAACGTCGGACCAGGAGTTTATCATGTGAATGGCGGCGAAGCCGTCGGCGGTCCAATGATGCATGCCGGTGCCCAAGGCCGCACCGCCGCACTTCAAGTGCGTGACCTGCGGATGCACCGATTAAATCAAACCCACCAAATTGAATTATAAATCCAAAATGATGCCCAACTTGGGATATCGTAAAAGAAAAGATATGACGACTACTGTTTAACTTCTCTAACTTTGAAACTCTACTCTTCTTAAGGTTTTTGGCACGAAGAGAAAAGGTTTAAGCTCAAAATGTTTTGGTTTCCGATCAATGCATGTAATTAATAAATACAGGAGTAAGTCTCGTGACACCCAAAGAGCAAAACCTTTGTTTCAAGTGTTCGATCTTCTGCGCGCCCGATTGCTGCGCGCCCGATTGCTGCGCGTCCGTCCGCGACCGAGAAAATACACAGTGCACTCACGCCCGACCCCTCGCCGTTGTCGTTGGCCGTCTGCCCACCTCCGACTGCCGGATTGGGTGCGTTTGAAGCGCACCTCGCCGGCGGTCCGGACGGGATCAGCTTCCGGCCGGATTGCGGCCGGAAGCCGGCGCAAATCGGCCGCGATTCGGTCGAATCGCGGCCGAATCACGGCCACACCAGGTCGGGAAAGGACCGCCCAGCGCCGACGGTCCTTTCCCGATCGGTTTGCGGCCGTGATTCGGCCACGATTCGGCCGCGATTCGGCCGATTTGCACCGGCTTCCGGTCGCAATCCGGCCGGAAGCCGAGCTGGGTCGGACCGCCGGCGAGGTGCGCTTCCAACGCATCCGATCCGGCGGCCGGAGGTGGCCGGACGGTGAAGCGGCAGCGACGGCAATGGCGAGGTGTCGGGCGCGGAGTCACTGTGTATTTCATAATCGCGGTGCTGATTGAATGACTGCGAGCGCATCACGGACGAGCACGGAGGGATTGATCGCGCAGGAGATAGAGGTATGTTTTACATTAGCTTTAATTCTATTTTTTTTTATTGTCTTTTCACTTAAGTATTAATTGAAGGAGATCTCGCTGAGTATCCTAATGAGCACTCTAACGCCTTTGTTATTTATATAGAAAACTTCATCTCTTAAAATTTGAGGAATCGGTAGATGCTGACCGTGATAGATATTATTATAGATATAACAAGTATTAGAATATCAAGACCCATGGCTTCTAATTAAGATAATATAAATGAAATTATTTTTCCAATCACGAAGATGGACTTGGACAAAGCATTATGGTTCTTGTTGCTCACTAATTAACAGCTGAGATGAGTCTCGAAAAGAATCGTCAAATGATCAAATAAAGGTATCCTTCTAGAAATGCTTAGCCTCAAGAAAATTTTTGTTCCAATATATCTTCTGTCTTCGTTGTAACCCTAAACTCTGAATCACTAACAAGAACCTTACCTAGAGAACGAAGGTTTAGAAAATCTAGGGTACACTTTTATGCCTATTTCTTTAGTCACTTTTGGACATTGAAAACCCTCTCATATACCTCTAGATTATTCTTATGGGCGGTTTAAAAAGATATGTTCCAATCACAAGAATTACTTTTTTAGTAGGTATACTTTCTATTTATGGTATTCCACCCCTTATTTATTTTTGGTCTAAAGATGAAATTCTCAATGAGAGTTAATTGTATTCATCAATTTTTGCAATAATAGATTGTTTCACTGCAGATTTAACTGTATTTTATATGTTTCACGTTTATTTACTTCCTTTTGATGGGTATTTGTGCATAAATTGTAAAAATTACAGCAGCATCAATAATAATTCATTCCGTTCAATATCTCTATGGGAGAAAGAAGTACCAAAAAAGGTTAATAAAAATTTTCTTTTATCAAAAATGGATCTGTAGTAAGTGACCATTGAATGATAAGTCAACGGTCAACAGTTGATTGCTTAATATGCCAATCGATTGTTGGCAATAAAAATGTACAGAAATAACAGGATTCACAATTGTCTATAAAGGTCTTTGAATAGGGTTTAGAGAGGATAAGAAATACGCTATTCTATTATAATTTTTGTGCTTAAAACTCAAGCTCAGCAATCTTCGAGCAACAAGAGAAAGAGTGCATGCAAAAAGAATAAAAAGTGTTGTGAAAGATTTCTCTGCCTTTAGAGTTTGTCCGAGAAGAAGGAAAGTAATAGAGGCAGTAGAACGCTAGGTTTAGCTTTAGACATAGTTGCTTGGGAAGGCGGCGGACCAAGTAAAATAAATTTTGTTAGCATGTGTATTGTTTACTGAATTTGCTTCAAGTTTTTCTATTAATCAACTTCATCGAAGCCAGAGCTGACCTTGGAGGAGGGCAACTAAAACCCTCACCGAGGGCTCAAAAATTGACCATCAAAATAATTTGTATAAAAGGGCCCAATTTTTTTAAAAAATAAAATTTTTACCTATAAAAAGAGCTCAAATTTTATGATTTCGCCCAGGGCATCTAAACATTGAGAACCGGTTCTGATTTGAAGCAATCGAAGCTATTCATCCCTCCCTCTAGTTCACCACGATCCTAACAAGTGATATTAGAGTGAGGTTGCCTCGACATATAACAACCAAAGGAGCAAAGCAAAATGACGATGCAAGAGGGTTACAACACTATGAACCTTTCATTCTTCGACGGAAATAACTTTACTTACTAGAAGAGTCACATGGAGTACTACATGATGACCAATATCAACATGTGATTTATGGTGACAAAAGGGTTCACACCACCAACTAATGAAGATGATAACATTCTGGAGTCTAGACATTGGACAATTGAGCAAAGAAAGAAGACACAGTGTAACACGAAGACAACAGTAACTCTTCAGTGTGGGCTCGCTATAGAACAACTCAACAAAGTGGGTCTCTTCTGAAGTGCCAAGGAGTTGTGGGATAAATTCATTGAGCTGAATGAAGACACAAAAGACTCTCGCTAAGAATGATCTGCTCATAAATCAAATGCAGAATTTTGCTAGAGAAATGAAAACTTAACTGTATGGGAGGTTCAAGGAACTTCTCAATCGTCTCAATTCAATTAGAGAAAATGTTAAGAACCAACAGCTCATCAGGCATGCACTAACTTCTTTCTTAAGAAATTCTTTATAGTCATCCATGGTCGATGCTTATAAGGTTTCAAGTGATTTATCTATTGTTAAGTTAGATGAATTATTTTGTAAATTAGAACTGCATGAACAATCTAAAATAAGTCATAATGAGAAAGGTATGACTTTAGTTGCAGATTACATAGGAAACAAAAAAAGCAAGAAGAAAGGGAAGGAGAAGAAGAAAGAGGAGGGAGTGTCCTCCTTCGATTCTGACCACACAAGTAACAACGATGAAGAACTTTCATCCGGTGATATGATCAACTTTGTAAGAAAAATCATGCGAAGAAGTCAAAAATACAATAAGAAGGATGTGAAGAAGATCTTTGGTGAAAATAAAAAGGGGTAAATCTTTGATAAGATCTAAATCAAAATTTGATATACTTTGTTTTGAGTGCAATAGGAAAGGACACCACAAGACTAATTGTCCTAAATTGAAAAAGTAAGCTGATAAGCCAAAGGAATAAAAGACTTTGAAAGTTACATGAGATGATTTATCTTTCAGCCCATCGGAAGGGAAAACTTAAGGAAAGAACACAAAGCATCTTGCACTCATGATGTTGAACAACATAGAGAGCAGTGCTAGTGAAGAAGAAAGCAAAAAAAAATGTAGAATCCTCAAGTGAGTCATCATCTAGTGATAGTGATGACAAGACAACCCGTCCTAAATTAGATAAATTATACTCTACAATTGCATGTTTAATAAGTACTCGGTCAAAATCAAAATGTAGAGTTAAAGATTTCCAACGTTAATTAAAATCTCTTAAGGATGAAAATGTGTCATATGCTACTTATTTTACACCATGAAAATGTTACTATGTAAATTGATGAGCTCAAATATGAAAATACATCTCTAAAACTGCAAATAGAAGATTTAAGAAGTATACTAAAAAAAATTCATCGAGTTATAAATACTTAGATATAATTTTAGGAGCTCAATAAGATGTCTACAAAAAAGCTAGATTAGGGTATAAACCAAAGCAAAAGAAAGTGAAATTTATGTCCTTATGGGACGAGGGTGTTTCTACATATGATGTCCATACTAATCAGATGTTCACAATGAGAGATGCATTTCTTTGGACCGTAAATAATTTTCCTGCTTATGGCATATTATCGGACTGGAGTACTGTGGAGATTTTAGGATGTCTAATATGTATGGAGAGATCAAAGTCATTCAGATTGAAACACGGAAAGAAACCGAGTTATTTTGATTATCACAGACAATTTTTACCGCCAAATCATAAATTCAGAAGAAATAAAGAAGAATTCACTAAGAATAGAATTGAAAGAACACCTCCACCATTGAGATTCACCGGTCAATTTTTATGGCATAGAGTGCTTAACTTTCCATATGTTATTGAAAAACCAAATGTTACAACATATGACTATGGAATTACGCATAAATGGACTAAACGGAGTATATTTTGGGATTTACCGTATTGACAGAGTAATTTGATTCATCACAATCTTGATTTAATGCATATTGAGAAGAATGTTTTTGATAATATGATAAATATAGTGATGGATATTACTGAAAAAATAAAAGACAATCTGAATGCAAAAAAAGATATGTGTCTCATCTGTAAACGACCCGCCCTTGATGTTGCACAAAAAAATTCGAGTGCAAGTGATGATGCAGTCGAATCTGAGCCTTCTGTTAGCAATATAAATTTATGGCTCGAAGCAACTGGAGGGGCGAAAAGTGGAAGAATAATTGGACTCGATTCTTTGAGCTGATCCTATAGAGTCCCTGGTGCTTCTTCTTCATCCTCCCCGGCATCAAAAGCAGAAGTAAATCAATTAACCGAAGAGATTAATCATTTGAGGGAGTTACTAGTGCAAAAGAAAAATGAATCGAGAGACAGAGCTCAGTAAGTAAAAGACTTAAATGAACAGATGAACAAATTTCGAAGGTAACAAATGTTCATTATGCAACATCTTCAATTAATGTCTAGTTTAAGTCAACTTCCTTCTTCTGGATCTGCTCCTCCTCCTGATCCCTATCATAATGACAATGATGATGTATTTTTTGATGATGATGGTGATGATGGTGATTACCTTTGAATTTATTTGTTGTATTTAAATGTTACTTGACTTATAACATACGATATCTATGTATTGTAAGTTTGTTTAGGTTTGTTATATATATATTAATTCAGTATTAAAGTTTGATGTGTAAATTTGTTTTTATTGTTGTATGTATTTGTTGTAAAACAGAAAAAAAAGTATAATCTATTAAAATATATATTTTTATTTTTTCAAATTTGCAATGAAAAAATTATTTTCATTGCAAAAATTGATGTAGCAATCGACTGATACATGGAAAAATGCGTCGAAAAAATAGATTTTCATCATCAGTCGACTGATGTACTATAACATCTTCCAGAACGTTTCGTAGCCGACTAAGCAGTCGACTATTCACTTGGCACTCGACTGATGAAAAATACCAGTCAACTGCCATTACTGTAGCACATTACAGAACCTTTGGTAGCCGACCGATCAGTTGAATTGGTCATATATGCAGTCGACTGATCTTGAAAATTTTGCAACGAATTTTTTTTTCATCGCAGATTTGGCGACGAAAAAATATTCGTAGCCAAATTAAATTTTATTCGTGGAAATATGTTTATTAGACTTTGGCAACGAAAAGTTATATTCATCGCCAAATTTGGCGACGAATTTCATTTTCGTCGCCAAATATTTGCGACGAAAATAATTATTCGTTGCCAAAATTGGCGACAAATTTTGCAACGAAAATTGTATTCGTTCCAATTTTGGCGATGATTTTTTTTCATTGCAGAATTTAGCGGCAAAATATTTGCAACGAAATTTTTTTCGTTGCAAATTTTGTTGCAAAAAATTTTTGCAACGAATTTTTTTTCAAAATTCATTGCAAAATTCGTCACCAAATACTCTTATTTTTTTAGTGGATTGCTCATACGAGCACTTTCTAATTTACTTTACTGGTCAATAGAGCATATTTCATTTAGGGGTAGCGTCCCATTAGAGATCTATGGAATAAGGTCGGTCATCTCCAGAATTAGTCGGGTCGAAGGCCTATATACTTGATATTTGTAAAAAAAAAAAAAGTTTGGTTGGCGAGTTGACATTCTTTTTAGGATTGCAAATTAAACAGACTAAAAAGAGAATTTACATTCATCAATCAAAATACTCAAAAGAAATTTTAATGAAATTTAGAATGAACAATGCGAAAGAAATATATACTCCCATGATAACTAATGCAAAGTTAGATAATAATTCTAAGGATAATTAAAGAAGTTAATTCAAAATTGTATCAGAATACTATAGGTAGTCTTTTATATCTCACAGCTAATAGACTCAATATTTTATTCGTTATGGATATATATAAAAAATATCAATCTTGTACCAAAGAAACATTTATATACTATCAAACAAATACTACGATTCTTAAAGGGAACTCAAAAATGTAAGATTATTGTATCCTATGATTGAAATCTTTGGGTGTATAGGATACTTTGATTCTGATTATATTGGATGTAAGTTGGGCAGCAGAGTACAAGTGAGGAATCATCATCGTAGAATAAATGTTTAGTTCTTGAGGTAATATATTAGATGAATAATAATCTACTTTATCTTTTAGCTATTTGAAAGCATAAACATTATTTGTTTATTGAACTAAAGATAAAAAAGAATAAAAAAATATAATTTTAAGATAATGAAATAAAAGAATTTGATATGAAAGAAACTGACCCTGTAGAAATGAAAAATAAAAGTAAATAATGATGTTATTTCTTAAGATAATAAAAGTAAAAATATAAATGAACTCTTCAATATTCTAAAGGGATATATGGGAAACTTAAATAAATACGAATCCTTTTTTATTTTTTTAAACTATATTTTTAAATAAAAATGATATTATTATGATGAACAGTGAATCAAAATATATTTATGATTCTAAATTGTAAATTGTAATCGTCTTAAAAAATTAAAATTAAAGATCGACATTTTAAAATCTAACGCATCAACAATATAAAATCGTAGTTGGATCTACCCTCGAGCATGATGTAAGAGTAAATGTATAATCTCTCCTCATGAGAAAACTAAATGACTAACACAGACGGTAAAATTGTCTCAAGGAAAAAGGATCAATTTTCGAGGGTTATAAAAAATTTCGGAGTGCCTAGTCTCCAATCGTGCTAGTTCTTAATTGGACAAAAATGCCCCTTTGATTTACCTCTTTTCATCTAGATGTAAAATCGACGATGAAAAATATATGAGATGAACACATCATCTTTATACTCCAAGAGTAAATATATAGTCTGGGTTGTATAAATCATACTACCGATTTAATTAAAAAAAAATCAGTCGAAATCATATTTCATCCAAACAAGTATATATTTTGAAAATTAAATTAAATTTTTTAAAAAATGATATACTTTATTTTTAGTTTATTTATTCGGGTATCCAATAAAAATTTGTATCGCCACGGACTAAAAGAATTCAGAATAAAGACGGTAAGTACCTGGAGGGTCAGCAGTGGAAAGGCGGAGATGCCGTCGGCGTAATCTGCGTTTAGCACCGGGATGAGCTGCTCCAGCTCCCCGGTGGGTGCGAAGTCGCCGAAGTCATCCACCGTCGCCTCCGTATCCGCCTCCACAAACAGCACCCCCTCGCCGTTGCAATCGATCGCTATCCGACCGTCCTCGCCGCGCGCCAACCGCCCGGCCATGGGATAGAAGGGCACCAGCACCCGGGCCAGCGCGTCGCGCAGCACCACCGCATCAAAGAAGTTGGCAGACCCATCCGGCCGGTAGAAGTACACAATCGGCGAGTGGCCACGCTCCGTCACCAAGTCCAGGTTGGAGAGCCACAGCCGTCGCTGCGGCGTCGTTTCCGCCGGCCTCACCAACGTCGACCGCCGCACGTTGATCACCACCATGGCTCCCTACTGCAAACAATGACAGCGTACGGTTTAGTTGTCACCGCCAAAAACAAATATTAAGAAAACACATGCATGAAGTGTCTGGTTTGTTTTTTTGTTTAATAAAATCAGTATTCAAAGGACAAAGAGAATTAGAACTCTAAATCAAATTACTCTATGCAGAACTCTTCCTTAAACCTAAAATTATAGTTTAAAAAAAAACATAAGTTTTTAATTCGATTATCTCACAGTTCGATGGAATTAAACTATATATATAATAGTTAATTAAATCATCGTTTAAAAGTATTAAATTAAATTATCTAAAAAAAGATATAACTACATAAGCCAAGAACTGTCCTTAATTATATTCCTCTCCGAATTCGTTTAATTTCTATTCCAGTGCTTGAATTTTAGATTGTAGCTTTGAAAACTAATTTTACAGGTGAAGTGTCAGGATGGCTGTCCGTCTTTATTGATAAAAAAACCAAAACAAAAAGAAACGTCTGTCACTATCATCGATGCTCCATTCGATCTGAGTGAGGAGAAGGTGATCGATTGCTAATTAAACATGCTCTGAGATAAATCCAAGTAATTGGATTGCTGTCTTCTGATAGATCCGGCCCCGGATACTGACAAGGTGGCTATGATCTATACCTTTAGAATATTTACAATCTTCTTTGAAATTTAAATTTGATTATTTTTCTTAGTATTCTACTCGTGAAAACTCTTAGTCAGCATTTGATTTTCGTCTTCTTTTTTTTCATTTTCTTTTTTCTTTTTCTACATTTTTTCATTTTTTAGAAAATAATATTTTCGTATTTTCTAATTTTTTAGAAAATGTCTTTCATTTTTGAAAAACGAAGATGGAAAACATGAATCAAACATGTTTTTTTCATTTTCCCACAAAATAAAACTGAAAAATAAAACATTTTTTGCATAACAAATGCTCCCTTATATTCTATAATCGGTTAAGAGAGATGTCAAATATTTATATCAATTTTATAATTCATGATTAGATATGTTGGAATGAAAAACTTAGCTTATAAAAGAGGAATTGTTCTAATATTGAAGAGGAAATAAAAGGACTAAACTTTCTTGAACTCTCTTGATCCTTTAAATTCGTACTTGAATTTGAACTTGAACTATAACTTGTTACAATATGAAATCTCCTATCCTATTTATACTAGTTTCTCCTTCTAATCAATGGTTAAGATTATATCAACACATACTTAATTAATTTAATCTAATGGCTATTAAAGTCTATCTAGAACTCTTTAAACTATTATACTACAATTCACTACAAGATACATCAATATAGAATATTCTACACTAATTTTCCATATGAGCATTCTATATTATGGGCTTATTTGTTTAATCAACCTCATTTTGGCCCAATTATAATAGCTCGAAGTCAAAAATCAAGTTTAATTTTCAAAACCCCTTCTTAAATTTGATTTTAGGACTCCAAGTAGTCTTCGCATTTTGATAAAGTCTTCAAATTTGAGCGGCTTGGTAAAAGTGTCGACAATTTGATCTTGAGACTTTATGTATTCCACTTGTATCTCCTTTTTCATGATGCATTTTCCGATACAGTTGATACTACTAGAATTGGGCCAAAGGTAAATGATGGTATCTAGGATTTCTAAAAAAGAATTCATGGCTATTCTCAAGTATTTATAGTTCTCCAAGTATCCCTTTGCCTGAGCACCACAGCTCCATAGAGCTCCATCAACATCCTTGAAAATTGACCGACCCAAGCACAACAATTTCGTCGAGGGTTTTTCCGAGCGCCTGCTTCTCTTGAACGCCCGACTCTCCCGAGTACTCACTCTTCCCAGAGCCTCCTCAGGTTCTTCCGAGTGCTACCACCCGCTTCCTAAGCACCAACTTCCCGAGCACTTCTCGATCCTCTCGAGTGCTATTACCTGCTCGACCTATATGACATACGTGACAAATCACCGAGAATATTTTGGTTTCATCCATATATGACAAAGAGATAATATGTCAGAGCATATGAGGTCCTGTGCAGTGTTTACCTCCTAATAGCTTGCCAAAGAACACAACTAATGAATGGTTTGGTCAACAAGGTGAGTGGGAGCTCCTATATAAGAACAGATTGAGATAAAAGGATGAGCTCTTCTTCTTCCTTGGATTCTTCTGCTTCTTCTTCTCTTTCAATTTTACTACACTTAATATATTTTTCTTTCTTCTATGTCTTGTCTGACTTAAACATCGTAGGGTTTGTCACTGGAGAATATCGGCGGCCATCTGATGTGTGTTAACTTTGATAGGTTTACTGCTACGGTAGTAAAACTCTACCTCTTTCGAAGACTTGGCGAGAGGTATCTTGAAAATCGAGCCGCATCAATAGTGATAGCGTGTATCAATGTGTTTACTCCTATCATGAAAGACTAGATTCTTTGCTAGTGTTATGCAGATTTGTTATCAACTTGAATCTTTGTTACCTCTTCTTGTGGTAAATTTAGCTCCTTCAATAAATTTTAGAGCCAAATATCATGGCAAACACATGATATTACAACCACATATTCTGCTTCATAAGTAAAAAGTGTGATGATAAGTTGTTTCTTCAATATCCAAGTAAAAGCAATATCTCTTATAAAGAATGCAAATCCTATGGTGTTCTTTTCTATCATCCATATCTCCACCCTTCAAGTTTGAAATTGTTATATGATGAATAAAGTAGTCCAAAATCTATCATACTTTTGATATAAAATAGTTTTCTCTTAGCAATCTTAAAATGAACAGTAGTTGGAGTCTCCCTGTAGCGGCTAACAAGTCCTACGACATAAAGAATATTAGGTCCTGTGCATGTTAAATATCGCAGGCTTCCAACTAAACTCTTGAAGAATGTTGGATCAACTCTTTCTCCTTCATCATAATTTGATAGCTTGACTCCAAATTCTATCGGAGTATTTATCGGCTTGCCGTTATCCATCTCGAACTTCTTTAATATATCTTTTGCATAACCTTCTTGTGAGGTGAAAATTTCATCTCCCTTTGGTTAACTTCAATACCCAAATAGTATGTAATGAGTTCAATATCAATCATTTCAAACTCTTTAGTCATTGTTTCTCTGAATTCTCTAAACATACTTGGATTGCTCCGAGTGAAGATCAAGTCGTCGACATATAGACAAACAATCAAAATATCTTTATCCTTATTCTTGATGTATAAAATATGTTTGTAAGAACATTTGATAAAATCTTTCTCTTGAAAGTACCTATCTATTCGGTTATTCCATGCATTTGGTGCTTGCTTCAATCCATAGAGAGTCTTATTTAATTATATAACTTTATCTTATTCTCCTTTAACTTCGTAACAGGATGACTATTGAATATAAACTTCTTCTTCAAGAATTCCATTTAGGAAGGCAAACTTCACATTCATTTGATATATATTCTCCACTTGTTTTGAGCTACAGAAGAAATAATTAGTCTAAGAGTTTCTTATCGAACAACGGGAGCAAATACCTCATCATAGGCAATGCCAACTCTTTGACTATAGTCTTTTGTCACCAATCTTGCCTTCAATCTTGCCTTGTATCTTTCAACTTCGCCTTTGACAGTCTTTTTTGTTTTGTATATCCATTTCACCCTAATCGCTTTATGTCCTTTAGAAAGTGGACTTAGTTCCCATGTGCCATTCTTCTTAATTGCCTCAATTTCTTCATCCATTGCATCCTTTCAATTCTTGCTTTTTATAGCTCCTTGGAAATCCATAGGCTTGCAATCGACAAAGAGGCAAAAAAAGTAAGATTATTTTGATTCTCAGTTAACTCATAAAGTTCTTGTAAGCCCCTAAAGCATGGTACTCTTCACTTGAAGTTTCACTGAAAGTTGATGTGAATAAGACTCCTTGAGTACTTGAAGTTGGTGTTACTTGTGGAGTAGTAGGCTCCTCTTTGGTTTGCTCCATCTTTTCTTCTTCAAAGTATGAGAATAAGTTATAATCTTGATCATGTGATCTCCAATTCCATTCTTCTTCCTCATTAAATATGACATCCCAATGATTATTTTTCCAATATTTGGATTGTATAGCCAGTACCCTTTTGAACTGGTGTCATAGCCAATGAAGATTAAACTTCTTTCTTTTATCATCCAACTTAATTCTTGCTTCACCAGGCACATGAACATGAGCTATACTCCCAAAAACTTTCAAATGAGAGATACCTGGTTTTCTTTCGCTCCATGCTTCTTGTGGTATCTTGCCCCACACACTTCTTGTTGTCGATCAGTTAATTAAATATATTGCACATGCAATTGCTTCTGCAAAAATACTTTGGGTAGTCTCTTGCTTTTGAGCATGCTCCTTGCCACATCAAGAATTATTCTATTCTTCTTTATGCGACTCCATTTTATTGAGGAGACTTGAAGTTATTAGAGGTTGTCATATTCCATTGGCTTCACAAAATTCTTAAAATTTCTTTAAGGTAAATTCTCCTCCTCGATCAAATCACAAAGTTTTAATCTTGAGACCGCTTTCTTTTTCAACAATAGCCTTAAATTTCTTGGGCTCTTGAACTTGACTCTTTTGGAAAACTTTTCTTGAAATGCTTCCCAAATATACATGATTCACATAATTGATGAGGATGTTTGATGTTTCAAAGACACCAAAAGCCAAGTGTCTCAAATATACTTGGCATCAAAAGCCAAGTGGTGTCTTTGAAACAAGCTTTGAGACACTTGGCAACATCATTTTGTATATTAAGCAAGAATATCCTATTCCTTGACATTGGCACTTTAGAAATTAAGTAGCCAATATTATCTTTCAAGAAGAGCATATTATTTTTTAAGTGAATATCATATCCTTTTTTCAAGAGTTGACCTAAATTCAAAATGTTGCTCTTCATATTTGGCACACAATAAACATTCAAAATAAATTGATGTTTTCTGTTCTTTAAGCAGATGAGAATGTTACCTTTGTCTTTCACGTCAATCTTTGATTCATCGCCGAATGATACATTTCCTCCAATTGATCCATCCAATTCCACAAACATGCTTCTTTTTACACACATATGGTTGCTTGCACTAGTATCAATATATCACATTGTATCTTTGCCTCTTTTATTATCTTTATATGCTAGTAGCAAGGTACTATCTTCTTTTCTTCTTTATTTCATATAGTTTACTCTTTCATATACTTTATTCTTAAATGATTTGTATTCTCTATCATCATGTCCAAACTTGTCACAATTTTAGCACTTAAGTTGAGTTTATCGTAGCTTGAATTTGTGCATCCTCTTCCTCTCGTTGAGTTTTCTCCTTTTTCATAGTTGTTGGAACTCTATACTTGATCACTAGGATGGCCTCGTGTTAACTTCAATTGTAACTTTCATCTTTCTTAATTGATTGAAGAGAGGTCTTGAGAAATTGTTGAGTGATCTCTTCATTTATTTTCTTCATGGGCTTGTAATGAGCTCAAGAGTTGCTTTATTATCATGGCTTGTAAATCCTTGGTCTCTTCGATAATAGTTGTAATACTATTAAATCTTGAATCCAATGATCGAAGAATGTTCTCAATAATAGTTGCTTCTTCTAGCTTTTCACCATTTCTCTTTAATTAGTTGATTATAAATGGTAGAAACTCTAGAAAAGTAATCGGATATCAACTCGCCTTCTTTTATATGAAGAGCATCAAATTGACTTTTTAATGTTTGAAAATATATCTTTTTCACCTTATCCTCTCCTTGATAGGAGATTTGAAGTTTTTCTCATGCTCATTTGGCCAAAGTAGCACTTGATATTTTTTTTCGAAATTATCTTCATCTAAGGCTTGATAAATGAGGAAGAGATTCTTCTTGTCCCTTTTTATTGAATCTCTTAAGCTATCCTTTTGAATTTGAGATAGTATTGACTCATCACTATGCTGATTATAGTCTTTCTCCATAACCTCCCAAACATCATGAGCTCCGAGTAGCGCCTTCATCTTAATACTCCAATTATCATAGCTACTTGTCTTGAGTATTGGAACTTGAAAGGAAACTACTTCTCTATTCGTCATTGCTCTTATGCAAAAACCAACTGAACTGTGATACACCTTATGGGAATGAAAAACTTATAAAAGAGGAATTGCTCTTGTATGGAAGAGAAAATAAGAAGATTAAGCTTTCTTGAACTCCCTTCATCCTTTAACTTTGAACTTGAACTTGTTACAACTTGAGATCTATCCTATTTATACTAGTTTCTTCTCCTAATCAATGGCTAAGATTATGTCAACACATGGTTTGCAACAAGTAAGGATCAATCCTATGTGTTCAAGGGGATATTTTATCCTCTACTATGTCAAACGTCGGTACGGTCAAAGGTCGACTATGATTTATCTCTCTTCATCTAACTGTGGAGTTGCATATGAGATGAGTGCATCATGTTTTACATCTAGATTATGTCAAATCATACTTACTCTAATGACTATTAAAATCTCTAGAACTCTCTAAATTATTCTACTGCAATTTACTATAAAATACATCAATCTAGAATATTTCACGTTTTCGCATTGTAGATCATGGGTTTATTTTTTTAATCCACTTCATTTTGACTCAATTATAATAGCACAAAACCCAGAATCAAGTCTCCACGGGGATGGCGGGTTGGTTAAGACAGAGGGTGTTTGCCGATGAGAGCGGGGTTCAATCCTTGAGACGGCAGGAATTAATTCCTCCCCCAATCGTAGCAGGACCTCCCCTCTGCTGGTACCAGCCTGCCAAAGGCCATAGGCTCGGTCCATGGGGGTAACGTCCCCTGTGGACCTGCCCCGTGATTTACTCCTTCGCGAATTCCTCTTGGGACGGAGGCCGGAGGCTGCTAGATTGGCAGTTCCAACCTTTTTATCGACAAAACCCAGAATCAAATTTAATTTTCAACCAGATACATCATGAGCTTATTTTGTTTAA
This sequence comes from Wurfbainia villosa, assembly GCA_025175895.1. NCBI lineage: Eukaryota > Viridiplantae > Streptophyta > Magnoliopsida > Zingiberales > Zingiberaceae > Wurfbainia > Wurfbainia villosa. The sequence goes on along the minus strand of CM045998.1, from coordinate 8,988,293 downwards.
TCCATTGCGGTGCTCTCCCACGTCGTCGCCTACAGCGAGGGGAGCCGTGCTGTGAGCCGCTCCGCCGACGCCTTCGCCATCCTCGCCGACGTCCTCGGTTGGTGCGACGCCGCTGCGTGCCAGGAGAGCGCAGTGTACGTGCTGATCGTGATGGCTCATAAAGGGCACAGCGATCCGGCCGCCATGGTTGAAGCCGGCGCCGTCTCTGCCCTCTTGGAGCTCACTCTGTTGGGCACTCCGCTCTCCCAGAAGCGCGCCTCCCGTCTCTTGGAGATCCTAACGAGCCGCAAAGGGAAAGGAGTGCCGGACGCCGCTTCGAGTTCCGCCATGTCGGCCGTGTCAGCGCCACTGTGCAGGCCTGCAGCGCCGGCGGCAGAAGGGATGAGTCAGGCGAGAAAGACCGTAAAGGAATTGGTGCAGCAGAGCCTGCAGAGGAACATGCGAAGGATCGTCCGGCGAGCGAATTTGGGCCAGGTGTATGTTTTGAGCAATTAAAAAAAAATAGAGTGCCATTTAAGATTCATTATTTAATTTATAAGAATTATATTTTTATAATTCTTAAAAATGAATCTATTAACTAAACTTTTCTAAAAAAAATAAAGACGAAAAAAGTTTATTCCGTCTCTATTTTAGGGAGAGAAAATATATTTTCATCACTAAAATAATGATGATCTTAAATCAGAAATGGAAATTAATAATCCATCATTATAAAAATCGATTTAATATTCTATCATAAATTAATGATAGATCTAATAATTTGTTATTATATTAATGAATGAATTAATATTTCGTTGTTAATTCGATCATTAATCTCTATATTATTGTAGTGAGTATTGACAACCGACTGATAACTGATAGCGCCCCTCAAGTGCCCACGTAGCCGCACATCCACATTTGAAAATAATTCTTTAAAATTCTCTTTTTATCCGGTCCGAGATCGTAATCTCCTTGCCAATCCATTGTCAAGTCTTTTTCAATAAATCAATTGGATGTTGAACTGTGCCAATTGAATCTGTTGAGTTAGCTTTGGTACTGCTGGACTTTTAAGAAGTCGTCAAGATTTGAATTAGGGTCTTCGATTCAGGATCATTGAAAAGATTGAAAAAAAAAAAATCAGAAAGGGATCAAGACTTACTTTGGTTAGGTTTTTTCGACGCTCAAGTCAAATTCAACAATATATCCAATTCTTTAAAATTCAATGGTATATAGAGAGAAAAAAAATTCAGTTTTGAATTACTGTAATTGTCGAGTCTTTTACATTGTTGTAATTATCACGTTCATTAATGTTGGCCAATTGTCCTTGTCTTAGATGTGATTCCAATTGACTCACGTGGATAGAACTCAATTAGGAGTTGACTTTTTTCGATCCGAGTTTAGATGCGAATTAGCTATCTTAGACTAAGTTCTTGCTCTGGATCGATTGACCTCATCTCAATTTCAATCTCAAGTGAGACAGATGGAGGGGCTTTGTTGATTGAGTCATGTAGAGAACTTGATAGGCTGTGGGTACTATTGTGTCTACCGCATCGTCAAGGAGATTTTTGAAGAAAAAAAAAAAATCTGGCCTGCTAATTAAGCGGGCTAAATGACTGATAACTAATTGCACAATTCATATCCATTAGCTAACCAACTTAGCATAACTAACAAACTCGAAAACAATTCCGTGCTTGGAACAGAATAATCGATTGCTTGCTAATTGTTCTTCCCGTTGAAAAACAGTATCTGCATGATACATACACATGGTTGTGCATTCGCAATAAATACTTAGTAAATAAAGTTCATGTCTTTCACCGTACTAACTAATCGCATCGAAATCAAAGATCAATCGTGATTAATTCCCTCTCCTTATTATGGAACAGACGAGAGAGGGGGCTTCTTTAATTTGGTCGATGCTTCTTCATATTTCTTGCTCATGAGACTCGTTTCATCTACAGCCTCTCTCTGTATCTACCACAGTGACCACCTAAAGTTGCCCGGATCGAGCGAAGCTGCATGTTGAGCTTCGTTCTCTGCTGCTCGATCGTCATATATATAGCTTAAGCATGATCATTGATGTCTAAGATTTAATCTCAGAAGTAAATAAATAAATAAATAACAGCATCTCATCTAGGACTAGGAGATCTCGAATTCTTGTAACAATTTCATGATTTGTGGTTAAAAATTAATATTTGCAAACGTCGAAGAGAATTATATACATCAAATTATGTCATTTTTAGCCAAGCTTGTCCTCCTAAGTCTACCCAAAGCTTATTGCTGCACATGTCAAAAACATGGATTAAATCTAACTTGCGCCATTCAATATAACAACACATATACTCCAAATGTTGGCATGGATACATAATAGAAATTTAAATAGTTGATTTAATATTAAGCATGCCAATTTCAAATCATAATTAACTAAAATAACGTACGTAACACATATAAAACATTCTCGCACAACAATATCAAGCGAATGCATGAAAGCATAGATGAACTTAAAATTCGAACACAACAATCTGAAAGGTTTAGATATCATAGATGAGATCCTGGAACTTCACCATGTGATCAGGCTGCAAGGAGATGGCCACCGAGAGGCCACCATCGCCGGCGGCGCTTGGCAGGACGAACGCCAGACCCTCGACGTCGATGCGGCCTGGGCCCATGAAAATTGGCCGGCCCCAACCGAAGTCAGCGTCATGGATTGGCAGACGCGCCCAGCTGACGAGGCACAGGTGTGGGTATCTTAATACGCTGCCGCCCCTTACCAGAGCCTCCTGATTTGGCTGCATCTCCAGGTAGTCCAACGCCGACTGCAAGTAGGTGGCGTCCATCCTCAGCACGGCCTCCTGGATCGTCTTGGCCGCCGAGTAAGCACCGCCCTCCATAGAGGCCACCTCCCCCGCTGTTCCAATGGCCGTCGCCCTGAAGATCGCGTTTCCGAAGTAGCCCTGCGGAAGTGGCGGCTGGATTCGCTGCCGGCCGTCGGTTGGGATGTATATCTTGGTCACCTGGTCGGGCGGGACGTCCCGCGCTATGCACGCGCACCGCCACACGTGGGCCGCGAGGAGGACATGAGTGCTGTAGCTGCTACCCGGAGGAGCTCTGGCCTTGAGGAGGTTAAGCTGATCTCGGGTGAGCTTGAAGATGCGGACAGCAGCGGCGGAGGTTGGGATTTGGGTGGCTGAGGGGTTCGTGGAAGGAGGGGGCTGATACTCGATGTGAGGAAAAGAGGGGTTAAGCGGGTCGCGACCACGGAGGAGGGTTCGATCGAGGAATGGCTGGACGGTGATGCCGACGCCGCGGGCAACATCGGACCAGGAGTTTATCACGTGAAGGCCGGCGAAGCCGTCGGCGACCCAATGAAACACGCCGGCGCTCAAGGCTGTACCACCGCACTTCAAGTGCGTGACCTGTGGATGCATCGATTAAATCAAACCCACCAAATTGAATTAAATCCAAAATGATGTCAAACTTAGATAGTGAAAGAAAGGTAACATGCCCAATGCACAGCGATAAGAAAAAAAAATAAGAGGGCGTTTGGTAGTTCTATTTTTTATTTTTATTTTTATTTTTTTTGGAAAATAAAAAAGTATAGAAAAGTTGTTTGGTTAAGTTTTTTCTATTTTTATTTTTCAGAAACCAAAAGCTAATTTGATTGGAAAATGAAAAACAATTTAAAATCGTTTTTCATTTTCTAGAAAAAGAAAAAAGCGGAGCTCAAATCAAACGGCGCCTAAGTGTTTTCTTTTTCATTTTTTCTTTTTATTTTCTATGGAAATGAGAAATAATTTTTCATCTCTATTTTCTAAAAAATAAAAGAGCATTTTCTGAAAAATTAAAAAATAAGAAATAATCATTTTCGATTTTCATTTTTATTTTCTAAAAAATAAAAAGTATTTTCTGAAAATTGAAAAAAAAAAAACTCGTTTTCTATTTTCTAAAAAAAAAATGAAAATAAAAAATAAAAATTCTCTACAAACTAAACGCCCCCTAAGTATTTATTCGATGAACGAAATATGATTTCGATATTAGATCATCATTCAAAAATGATATGATTGTGAAATTCAAATTGAGTAATAAAAAAACTGTGAATATTTTTTTATTTATTTTTAATGGTTAATGGAGGTCATTTGGACTTCGATTTTATCCGACTCAGTTATTAACGAGACATTCTAAAAATCCATGGAATAGAATCGATCACTCTAAAAAAATTAATCAAATTGAAAATTCAAATATATGATATTAATAAAAAATATATCATGCAATCTGTTCAACCCTTCTAACTTTGAAATCTTGCTTTTTTTGGGTGCGTTTTATTTAAGTTAATTATTAATAATCTATTTGATTATATAATTTAATTTAATTTGATTAGTGCTTCTAAATAAATAGAACATATCTACTAGTATAAAATAAAATTTTTTATTTTGAAATTATATATGATAATTTGATAATCACATAACTATAACTAATATTATGTACATATGAAAACTTGAATCAAACATAGAAAAATCTTGAACCGATCATATTACCTAGGTAAATATATTTAATAAATATCATATGAAGTTAACTATGATTAAAGTATACAAATGAGAATATTAAAATAAAAATTGAAATTATATTTATTAAGAAATTTTTTTAAAAGATATAAAATAAAAATTGAAATTATATTTATTAAGATTTTTTTTGAAAGATATATTCAAAATGGTATATATATATATACAACGGTTAAATACTCCAATTAAACATTTTAAAATTATTATAAATATATAAAATAGATAAAAAAGGAAATATTAAAAAAGACTTAATTAATAATAATAAATAAAATAAAATTTATTTAAATATACATGATGTTATAATAAAATAAAATTTAAGTATTATTATTATTATAAATGTAATGAATAAATATAGGAGTAAGTCTACGGAGCAAAACTTTTGTTTCAAGTATATATCAACAAATAATTAAAGCCACTTGATTTTGAGAATAATAAACAAAGATAAAATTAGAGAATAATTAAAATAAAATTTATTATTATTATTCGTGCTTCCAATCTACATTACCTATGCATCTTCATTAATTCATTCAGAAGGATAAAAATAACATAACTCGGGAGGTCATTATCATGTTTAATGAGTCATCATATTTTTTACAATAAATAAAATTATTTTAACATTTTTTTATTGCACGTTAGGAAATTTCTTTCTTTTCTTTTTCTTTTTGCAATATACATTTGAATTAAAAAAGGATTTAAAATAATATCCATACAAAAATAAAAATAAAATATTGACATAAAAGTTGTGAAATAACATTGTTTTATTTTTTTAAGCTTTGCATATAAAGGTTACAAATAATTGAATTAAATTTTTATTTTAAACTAATTATTGCAAAATATTATTTGAATCATTATCAAATATAATTAAAAAGATTTTATGATTTATACCATAAGCTAAGTGATTATAAAGATCATTAAAAATGACTCAAGTGATACAAGGATATTTAGAAACATTTAAAATTAATTATAATTTTTATGCATATGCAAAGTAGATTCGATCACGATTCAGAATTGACAGTTCAAAAGCGACGATTTACAGTTTGTAAAAGGTTGACCATTAACTTTAATCGTCTAAAATGATTATAGTTTATGGTTCAAAATCGCCGATTCAGTTTGGTTCATGATTCAAAATCGTTGGTTCATATTTCAGAACCACTAGTTCACGGTTCGATTCACAATTCAAAATATTTATTTTTCATTTAAAAAATTTAAATAATAACAATATGGCTTATATTTAAGTTGTTTATGTATCTCCTTGAGATTTAGGGGAATTAAAGCTTATATAGTTCTCTTAATTTTTTTATCTTAGGAAGTGACGTTGTTACTCATTTTTATTTTCTGTTCCCATAGTTGTAGTTCCTTCGGTGCCGAACTCCTCTATTTCGTCTTCAAAAAGCTACATTCTTATATTTTTTTTCTGCTCTTGTCCAATCATTAAGCAATACTCGTGAGAGATAAAGTAGAATGTCATTCGTTCAATATGTTCCCTCCAAAACTAAATATTTGTCTACGACGATGGTTGACATCATATAAGCTAAGTTTTTTTTTTGTGAAGATGGAGAAGATAGAAAAATTTTGAGTTTTTCTGCGACCATCATGTAAAATATCAAAATTTATTTCACTATCTGTATCAATAAAATCAAAAGAAATAGTCAAATATTTTTTAAGTTTCTGTCTAGAACTTGAGGATCCTCGTGGATATTTCATCGATTCTTTTACTAAAAATTATATTTTTGTAAGTTTTATATTATTACTACTAATATTTTAAAATTATATACTACAGTAGCATGATGGATAAGAAAATCTTTTATTGAAATTAAAATATCATAATTGTTAGTGCAAATAAGGTTAATATATCTCCATAACGGTATGATATTATCAACTTTGAGTCTAAATCCAAATAGTTTTATTTTTGGATTATACTCAAAAGACCTCACATCAATGGAGATATCTTTTCATCTTATAAGTCCATGATATTTTTATGTCTTTTTGATTGTTCTACCAACAATCTCAACAATCCCCTCTCCTCAAATAAAGGACCACATTGGGTCTTCCCTCAAGTTCATCCATCTTTGAAAGACTTTCTTTGTTTGATATCTAATTCTCAACCCACCATGTTTTTCTCCCAATTATTCAGTCCTCTTGACCCAGGTGACTTCTTGTTAATTGTCTGGTCCTCTTGACTCAACTAGATTTTATGTATGATATATGATTCTCTTGATCAGGATATGGGAGGCCCCACTTTCTTCGTTCGAGACTCATAGCTCGACATGAACCATTGACTCTGATATCAATTGTTGGTGCAAATAAGATTCGTATATATCCATAATAGTATGATATTGTCTATTTTGGATCTAAACTCTCATAGTTTTATTTTTGAATTATATCTAAAAGGTCTCATATTAATAGAGATATATTTTCATCTTATAAGCTCATGATCTTTTAATGTCTTTCCAATATGAAATTTTGATTATTATACCAACAATCTCAATAATAATACATAACTAATATTTCATATAAGACCTCTCACTTTAATCTAGGGTTAAAACAAATGCAATTAAATAAATATTAGAAATATAATAAGATTTTTTTATATTTTACTTTCATTGTTAATATACAAAAAGATAAAAATTCATCGTAGAAAGTAGGTTCTTATCTACAATACATCAATTGGTAAAATTGATTGTGAGAGACTGTAGAGAATAATATTTTTAAATATTCCTAGTCAAGTATTAATATACAAGGACAATATTAGTGCATTGAGACTAGCATATAAGTCAATTGATGACTTGATCTCACAAGTCATGAATATGTGATATCACATTGACATATGAGTATATATTAGAGAATATATATTGAATTGACCCACCATAAAAAAGTTTCAGGGATCGTCATATGATTGTCATAAACTTTCTCATGTGACTATTGATATGAATAGTCCTTAGACCTGAAGTCACTATGGTTTCCTACATAAGGAGTTACGTACTTTAGTATTGTCAAACGTCACCCGTAATAGGGTGGACTATATAGACGATCACTGGGTATGTAACAAATTATACGGAGGGATGTGAGTGATGTAGATGAGATCTATCCCTCTCATATGACGGGAATGATATCTTTAGACCTCTTGATAGAGTAGAACCACGAAATGCATGACTATGCTCAAATGAGTCAATATGAGATATTGAGCTCATTTGTTTGAGTGAGTCTACTTAGAGATCAAGAAACACAAAGATTGATAAGAGAATGACATGGTATATGTCTCATTGATCAATCTAGATATCGAGGATATAAGGACAAGGTAATATATTATAGTAGTCACGAAAGGTTAAGTCGGATCTCGACATTCTCATCACTTGGGTAGCAATGATGTATTGTTAAATGCCGCTCATTGCTTATGTATCTAAAATAATTTTAGATACATTGCCAATGTTATGAGAACCTATAGGGTCACATGTTAGTTATATATGAGAGGTGTCCTAAGACAATCACCTTATGATCGTACCATTTATTGGATAAATAAAGATTCACTATTTGAGTATACATGTTTTCATATATTTGATTGGATCTTAAACTCATTTACTGAATGTCCACAATACGATTCACAGCATGAGAGAATTTATGATTGGATCACAACTAGTGAGTATCTCTACATGTGTAATTGTGATGTATTGAAATTATCCATAGTCAATGAATTGATATATTCGGACACCATCAATTCTATTGAGACTAGCACGAGTTATATTCTTTGATTTATCCAATCAACTATTTCTCACTAGCTGGAGACATTGGGATGTCTGGAGTTAACCGTGGATGCTAGTTATGGTAACTAGTTCATTGGAGTAACTAGCTGTAAGACTTCATATGGTTCTCTGCATATATGGATATGTCAGTGAAGTTCTTATTGCAACTTAAGTGCGATGTTTCTTCGACTTGCAATATTCAAGTCATCTTGGTCGTAGATTTATGCTTTAATATCTTAAGCAAACATCTCCGAGGATATGTGGACCCGGGATGATTAGGTATAAGTCGAAGTGGTCAAAGGTGTTTGAATAGTCTACAGAGGATTCACCACTCCTTGTGAGGAGATGTATATCCTATGGCCTCTCATCGGATTGTTACTAAAGTCTTTGGCCAAAGAATTACATGTTTAGAGTATGGTACTCTTGGATACATGTGTAGTAACTAGAATTCGGAGGACGAGGAAGTAATACTTGGGCTAGGTGTGACATAGTTAGCCTAGTGGAGACTGACACAATGGATCATGTCCTGAACTAAGTGGGTATAAGATGAGTGAAGGAAATGAGACATGTTTCACTATAGCTGCTGAAGGATTTCAGAAGCGTTCTGGGATCAACCATTGATTTTCCGATTAATTAGGGATCATGATGTACTACTAGGTGTCACTCATGATCATTCTATAATTAATGGTTAATTATAGACGACTAACATAAACCGGGAATCTATTTGGACACATGCACTACCAGTGTTATCCGAAGGATTTAAAACGAACTTGAGAATAGGATTCTCAGATCGAGAGAGGCATGGTTTGATTGGACCAAACGAAGAGCGAGCTTGAAATTATTTCAGTTGCATCGGAAGTATAGATGGGCTGAGTCTTATGAAGACTTGATGGATGAACTAAATCGGTTTGGTTCTAATCCAATGGTGGAAAATAAACCAAAAGGGTTTGGTTTGTTTTAAACGAATGAACCAAAATTGATTCGGTTCATTTTAACTTAAAATAGACCAATGCGGTTTGGTTTATTTTAACTTAAGTTAATAGAGCGGGTTAACGGATTTTGGTTATGAACCAATAACCGTTAGGAGAATGTATTCTCTATAAAAACACAGCTTAAGGGTTTTGTGAAAAATATGCGACTTAGGTTTTAGAAACCCTAGCCGTTTTTTTCTTCTTCTCCTCCTTGGTGTTGTCGCACAATCCCTTGGTGTCGCCACCTCCTCCTTGCCACTGGCTAACCACCAGTCGTCAGCAGCCCTCCGGCCATCCTCAGTCGCCAGCCAACCTCCCTTGGCCGCCGGTGTCCAAGGAGCAGCCGACCAACTTGTTTGGCCGGTCATCTCCTCCACTAAATTTTGGACAGCTTGCTGTCCTCTTCGTGGAGAGGTCATTTGGTCGACATTTTGCGCTCCGACAGCGACCTACTTGTCAGAGATTAGATCTCTGACAATCCCCTTTTGTGGAGGACCAAGGTTTCGTCAATTGATTGACGAAAACCGTTTCCGAGAAGCGAGTTCGTGAAACTCATTTTTAGATCCAAATTGGATTTGAATTGTGATAGTCTCTCGGATCACAATGACTTCAACGCGAAGCTAGTACCTCTCGTGAAGTTGAGGCTCGTGGCTTTGTAAAGTTATCCCGATGATACTCAGCGTGGATACGGATAGAGGCGAAACTCACGAGGGTCACTTGGTTGATGTCATTCCTGCTTCACGTAATTCGTCAGGTATACCTAAAGTAGTTTTTTTTATTGTAAAATTTAAAAATGTGATTATGTCTACACTTGTTTTATCCTGCATGCGTATGATATGTGTATTGTAATAAATTATTTTATTACTTGTTTTTGCTTTCGCTGTATACATGTTTACGAAATGTGTTCGAATACACACCCACGTCGGTGTCAGAGAAAACCAACATCACACACAAAGAACATGTTGGTTTGGAGATAAGCTTATTCTAGTTTGTCTAAAATAATGGACCTTAAGATTATGTGGGTTAAGTTGGATTAATTGAGTTAGATTCAAATGAATCCAAGGATTGAATCTATTAATTGAGTTAGACTCAAATGAATCCAAGGATTGAGTCTAATCCGGATTAGACTCATTTGAATTTGATTCAACCACTAAGATCTCATGCATGGAGATTAGTGGAGAATTAAATGCTCATGCATGGAGATGCATAGATATTAGTGGAGCATTAAATGCTCATGATTAATGATGATTAATCATGCATGCTAATGGAAATAAGAAGGGGTTGAACGTTCATGCATGATGAATGGAGATTAATCATACATTAATGAAAGGGAGCACCAAAGGTTAGCATGATTAATGATGATTAATCATGCATGCAAATAAAATTTAAAAACTCCTCAACTTGAGTGGAGTTGTGAGTGATCTCCTCTTGGCCTTGCATCCCTTTTTTGCCTCTCTTTTCTTCGTGGCCAAAATTTGTCTTTGGTGGGGGACCTTTGTGTGGTTGCTAGCACAACCAAAGGTTTTGTCTCATTCTCCAAGATAGTGTTTGTGTGGATACACATAGAGGCACGAACACTTGAACGTGCAAGAGATCCGACAAACTTTGGATTAGCGGGATAAGCGAAGGACACGCTCCAAAGGTATACCCTATTAGATAGGGCTTTATAGATCTAAACTTATATGAGTTTTCTTTCGCATTGATCGCTCAAGGGATCCTTTTTCCGCTGCGATTTTATTGTTTATCGCATATGATTCCCTACAGTGGTATCAGAGCTACTTGTAAAAGATTATACAAAGTTTTATGCACTTTTATATGTGATATAGAAGTAGGACATATTTTGTTATGGGTTGCATAATTGTTTGATCATATTTTGTAGGGATGCATAAGTTTGTGTTGATCAAACTAAAAGATTGCTCTTGAAAAAATTTCATAACCTACGATTTTCATACTAGTTGATGTGGTTGTGTCACTCTATTGAGAACAGATTTGTCGCAAGGATGCATCAACGGAACAAGAGGGTCTCAGATTCATTTTGATGGATTTAGGGCAGCGACTCATTCAAAGAGTCGACAAAATAAATTTTGTTTTAGTGGCACTGCCCCCTCCCTACCCGTAAGGGGCGCTGCCCCTTGACCCCTCCCACTAACCGACTAGCGGGACCTCCATGAGATTTCGGCTCATGAGCAAATTTTGCAACACATAATAATATTGATATCCTAGATCTATTTGTTATATGTTGGTTTCCATGGTCATGGTTATGACCCTTTACCCCAATGAGATTAGATCATGCTGTAATTCATAATACGACCTACGTGTCATGATGTGTATGTGGGTGTTGTAACTCATAATACGGCCTGTGTGTCGTGTCTCCCTCTCTATTTTTCTATTTGTAAAATAGATTTAGACTCGAATGTAACTCGAGTATTCTTATTTTGTAATGTACAAAATGAAGAGTGGAAAGTCCATTGGAGGATGAAGTTACAAGAAGGATGCCGACGACACATGATGACCAAAGGAAGCACTTGGAGAAGATGATATACCTAGGTTGACCATTCGATCTTCTCATTGGCTGGAGAGGATTGTAGAATACGGGCCATAACCATGTCACATTTTTTTTGCTTATATGTTGATATATGTCATGTGTATATGTGATGCATTCTTAGATGATAAGTTTATCATAATTAAGTCGATGCAGTATGCTTACCAAAGTTTCATACTTACTACTACCTCGAACAATTGTAGTTGGGTTTACCAAAGCAAAGTAACTCAATTTATCTTAGTAGAGTGTGATTAGACAATGGTGATGTCTGATTATTAAACTTTGGATTTGACTTAATCAACTATGTTATCTCAATTGGATTGAGAACGTAAAGGTACATAATTAATTCAACTCGATATGCCTATCAAAGTTTGGTACTCATAAACTATCTAGATCATTTGTTGTTGGGTTTGCCAAAGTAAAGTGACATATTTTATCTTGGTAGAGTGCGAGTGGACAATTGTGATGTCCCGCTATTGAACTTTGGGTGTGACTTAACTAAGTTATCTCAATTGGATTGAGGACTTAGAGGCGTAGGTTATGAAATTTTTTCAAGAGTTGCATATGATGCAATTGGTAAAGAGTTGCCTACCAAAATTATACTAGTTTTGGGCAATTAGCCAAAGCTTACTCAAGATGAAATATAATATGGATCTTGGCCCACATGAATGATATTGGGTTTGGAGCTAGTAATATGGGCAAAGTACATTTGCCTACATCCATGACTAGTCTCTACTAAAGCTCCACGATTCAGTGGGAGTATAATTTAATTAATGGCCTAATTAAATGATTTAGAATATGATACTTATTTCTGCATCTCTTGTTGTAGATTACCATGTCGTCAAATATGTTAAATACTCTCTCTCTTTGCGATTTATCCTTGAGAAGGATAAGCTCAACGGAGCTAATTTCCTGGACTAGTATAGAAACTTGAGGATCGTCCTCAAGCAAGAACGAAAACTCTACATCCTAGAGCAACCTCTTCCTGAAGCACCTATTACACCGCTGCTCGTGTAGAAAATGATGCTTACCAGAAGCATCAAGATGATGCATTGGATGTATCATGCCTAATGCTTGCCACCATGAACTCTGAGCTTCAGAAGCAACATGAGAACATGGATGCTCATGATATAGTTGATCACCTTAAGTGGTTGTATGAAGGGCAAGCAAGGCACGAGCATTTTGGGGTGCCTAAGGAAGAAACCTACTTCCATTGTGGTGAGATCGGACATTGGAAGAGATTTTGTAAGATTTACCTGAAGGAAGTTAAGACTAAAAGAAGTGAGACTTCTACTTCAGATATATATGTTATAGAAGTCAATCTATCTATTTCTTCTTCATGGGTATTAGATACCGATTGTGCCTCTCACATTTGTACCAATGTGCAACGCCTAAGAAGAACTAGAGAGTTGACGAAGGGCGAAGTGGACCTACGAGTAGGTAATGGCACAAGAGTTGCTGCTATTGTTCTAGGAACATACTCTTTATCTTTGCTCTCTAGGCTTGTTCTGGAACTAGAAGAGTGCTATTATGTGTCTGCTTTAACTAAGAACATTATCTCTGTTTCTTGTTTGGACAAGAAAGATTTCACATTTATGATAAAGGACAAATGTTGTTCTATTCATTTAAATGATATATTCTATTGTAATGCACTTCTTATAAATGGACTCTATGTTCTAGACTTGGAAAGCCAATCTATAACATAAATACCAAATGGTTCAAATCGAATGATTTAAACCAAACATATCTTTGGCATTGTCGCTTGGGTCATATAAATGAGAATCGCATATTACAACTCCATAAGGATAGACTTTTAGACTCATTTGATTTTGAATCATATGAGGCATGTGAATCCTGTCTTCCAAGCAAGATGACCAAGACTCCATTTAGTGGACACGGTGAAAGAGCGACAGACTTGTTAGGGCTCATACATACTGATGTATGTGGCCCTTTTAAATATTGCTGCTAGAGGAGGCTATTAGTACTTCATCACTTTTATTGATGATGTCAGTAGATACAACTGTGTATCTCACGAAACACAAGTCAGAATCCTTTGAAAAGTTCAAAGAATTCGAGAGTGAAGTACAAAATCAACTTGACAAAAGTATTAAGATGCTTTAATCAGATCGAGGTGGTGAATACCTTAGCCAACAGTTTCGTGACCATCTTGCTGAGTGTGAGATCATATCTCAACTCACTCCGCCTGGAACACCACAGTGGAATGGTGTATCCAAACAGAGAAATCGTAGTTTATTAGATACGGTATGATTGATGATGAGTCAGACTGATCTACCTACTTTCTTCTGGGGATTCGCTCTAGAGACGACTGTCTTTACACTTAATCATGTTCCATCTAAAGCTGTCATAAAGACATCATATACGATATGGACTGGGAAGAGTCCCATAATATCTTTTATGAAGATTTGGGGTTGTGAGGCTTATGTTCGACGTCAAGTGTCCGACAAGCTAAGCCCCAAATTAGACAAGTGCTACTTTGTAGGATATCCCAAGGAAATAAAGGGATATTACTTTTACAATCCCATAAAAGATAAAGTGTTTGTCGCTAAAAATGACATATTTCTAGAAAGATAGTTCATTTCTAGAAGAATTAGTGGGAGTAAAATCCATCTTGAAGAAGTTCAAGATATAGCTAGCATTGAGGCCTTGATGGAAATTGAACACGCACCATAAAGTGTTGTGGATGATGAGATTGTTGCACAAGAAGTTATGGAACAACAACCTGTTCAAGTAGACCAACCTCTTCGCAGATCTAATAGGATACGTCATCAGCCTGAGAGATATTCATTTCTCTTATCTGACCATGATGACGTTATGCTTGTTAAGTTGAACGAGCCTACATCCTATTAGGAAGCTGTGATAAGCCCAAATTCTGAGAAATGGCTAGGCCATACAGTCCGAAATGGAAACCATGTAATTTAAGTAAGTATGGACTTTAGTTGATCCACTTGAGGGGTCAAATCCATTGGGTGTAAGTGGGTCTTTAAGAGAAAGATTGACGTGGACAGTCTTATTCATACTTATAAAGGGCGATTGGTAGCTAAAGATTTCAAGCAGATTCATGGTATTAACTATGATGAAATTTTTTCACCAGTTATGATGCTCAAGTCTATTCAGATCATGCTTGCTATTACAGCTTACCATGATTACGAGATCTTGCAAATGGATGTCAAAATTATATTTCTGAATGGAAACCTACTCGAGGATGTGTACATGATACAATCTGAGAGTTTTGTAGATCTAAAGCATGATGGAAGGGTATGCAAGCTGAAAAGGTCCATTTATGGTTTAAAGTAAGCATCTAGAAGTTGGAATCTTCGATTCGATGATGCGATCAAAGATAAACCTTGTGTCTACAAGAGGGTTAGTGGGAGCATAGTTATCTTTCTTATCTTGTATGTTGATGACATACTTTTCATTGGAAATGATATCCCCATGCTGTAATCTGTGAAAACTTGGCTTGAGAATTATTTCTCAATGAAAGACTTAGGAGAAGTAACCTATATATTAGGCATCAAGATCTATAGAAATAGATCTAAGAAACTTCTTGGCCTAAGTCAGAGTACATACATTGACAAGGTGCTAAATCGTTTTGCCATGCAGAATTCCAAGAAGGAATTTCTGCTAATGTCACATGGTGTGAGTCTTTCGAAGACTCAATGTCCCTCTTCTAAGGTGGAGAGAGACCGCATGGATTAGATCCCTTATTCATCTGCGATAGGATCTATCATGTATGTCATGCTTTGTACTCGCCCTGATATCTCGTATGCTTTGAGTATGACAAGTAGATACCAGTCAAGTCCATGTGAAAGTCACTGGATAACTATCAAGAACATTCTTAAGTACTTACGAATGACGAAAAAAATATTTCTTGATAGTTGGAGGCGATGAAGAGCTAGCTGTGAAGGGTCACAATGATGCAAGCTTCCAAACTGATAGGGATGATTTTATATCGCAATCAGAGTATGTATTTTGCCTGAATGGTGGCGCTTGAGCTGGAAGAGTTCAAAGCAAGACACAGTCGTAGATTCTATGATAGAAGCCGAGTATATTGCTGCATCTGATGCAATAAAGGAGGCTATTTGGATCCGAAAGTTCATCACTGAACTTAGGGTGGTTCCTAGCATAGTGGACCCTATAGATCTCTATTGTGACAACAATGGGGCTATTGCACAGGCTAAGGAATCTCGCTCTCATCAGCGGACCAAACATATACTATGACGCTTCCATCTCATTCGAGAGATCATCGATAGAGGAGATGTGAGGATATGTAGAATACCGACAAATGCTAACATCGCAGATCCTTTGACCAAGGCTTTAGCACAGAGAAAGTATGATGATCATACTAGGTCACTGGGTATTAGATATTATAATGATTGACACTAGTGTTAATGGGAGACTGTTAGTAGTAAGCCCTAGAACTAATTATGTGATGATTGACTAGGGACTTATGTATCATATTCTATTAATAATAAAGGCAAAGTTTGGTTATTATATTTACTTCATGCTTATACCAGCCGAATAAATATAATAATGCCCTAGAAAGTAGGTTCTTATCTACAACACATCAATTGATAAAATTGATTGTGAGAGGCTGTAGAGAATAATATTCTTAAATATTCCTAGTCAAGCAATAATATATAAGGACAATATTAATGCATTGAGACTAGTATGTAGGTCAATTGATGACTTGATCTCACAAGTCACGAATATGTGATACCACATTGACATTTGGATATATATTAGAGAATATATACTGAATTGACCCATCATAAGAAAGTTTCAGGGATCGTCATATGATTGTTATAAACTTTCTTATGTGACTATTAGTATGAATAGTCCTTAGACCTGAAGTCACTACGGTTCCTTACATAAGGAGTTATGTACTTTGGTATTGTCAAATGTCACCCGTAATACAGTGGACTATAAAGGCGATTACTGAGTATGTAACAAATTATGTGAAGGGATGTGAGTGATGTATATGAGATCTATTTTTCCCATATGATGGGAGTGATATTTTTAGACCTCTTGATAAAGTAGAATCACGAAATGCATGACCATGCTCAAATGAGTCAATATGAGATATTGAGCTCATTTGTTTGAGTGAGTCTACTTGGGGACCAAGAAACACAAAGATTGATAAGAGGATGATACGATATATGCCTCATTGATCAATCTAGATATCGATGATAGAAGGACAAGGTCATACATTATAATAGTTACGAAAGGTTAAGTTAGATCTCGACATTCTCATCACTTGGGTAGCAATGATGTATTGCTAGATGCTGCTCATTGCTTATGTATCTAAAATGATTTTAGATACATTGTCAATGTTATGAGAACCTATAGGGTCACACAAAGGCGGATTTACATGTGGACCAGGGGGGGCCACGACCCCCCCTAATCCATGTGATGATGTGAATATTTTTCATTATTAATATTGTATTTAAGGAATTTAAAGTTTAGATATGTAAATTAACACGGATAAAATGTAAAATACTAAAAATTTAAATTGTGCATTATAAATACAAACTCAATAAAAGTAACTTTTAAATTCATATTATTTTTAAAGTAACTTTTAATTATTTATTTTCCTATTTTATTGGCTTAAAATCAACGTACTTTTTGTTGTTTAATTATTTATTTCCTTATTTTATTTGTTTAAAATTAGCAATTGCTTTAAAAGTTTCACTGTCCTTAATTACCTATTCATTCCTTGATTATTTATTCATTGCGCTGTTATTTTATTTGCTTAAAAAATCACCTCTCACGCTTCGACCTAAATTTTCTTTTCCTTTCCTCATATTTTTTCACCGCTGCACACCTTTAATTTCTTTTCGTCTACTACTCACGTGTCGCGAGTCCATCGACCACCGCTACACATCTACTGCATCGTTGACGTTGCCAGTCACATCGTCGACCACCACCGGTCTTCGCTTCATGAGCACAGTCCTATCGTGATCGCCGAAGCTATTTCTCCGCGGCACCGTGCAACGCTCGCAGTCGCTCAGGAACACCTCAGACGCATCGCTAGTGCACATTACTCTGTTGTCGTCGCCCTCCGCTTGAGTCCCGACTGCAGACGGAATCCGTCGACGTTCGCAGGTTAGGTTAATTAAGATTTCTAATTTTCTATGTAATTAATTTTGAATTTTTATTAATTAATTTGAGTTGAATTTAATTAATTAAATTTAGATTAATTAACGTTGAGGTTTAATTGCTACGTTTAAATTAATTAATCTATTTTAATTGATTAATTGCCTTTATATTGTTTAATCTGTTTTAATCTATTAATTAGCATTAAGTTAATTAATTAAATTTTGAGTTAATTGATTAATTGGATTAGATTAATTAATCTGTTTAATTAATTAACTAGCATTAGATTAATTAAACCTGAAGTTAATTAATTTAGAATAATTAATGTATTTGTGCTAGATTAATTAAATTTTAGTTTAATTGATTAATTAGTTTTGATTAATTAATCTATTTAATTAATTAATTAGTGTGTTAGATTAATTAAATTTGAGTTTAATTGATTAATTGACTAATATGATTTTATCCCATTAGTATAATTAAAGCTCATTTAGGTTGAAAATTATCAATTAATTATTTGATTAGTTTGGTATAAGTGTGATTAAGTTGTGATTAATTCGTTAATGGGATTAATTTATTTAAATAAATATAATTAAGTTAATAAGATTGGATTCAATTAAATGACTAATTGAATTAATTGGGTTAACAATTTAATATAATTATTTGAGTGTATTAAGGGTTTAACAAAATAATTAATCTCACTTAATTGTTTGGTTATTTAATGTTGTTGTTATTATTCATTTATTTGAATTAATTTGATTTTTTTTATTATCACAGACTTCACATATTTCAAATGGAAAAATATATTACAATTGATAAATTTTTTCAAAAGAAGAGAGCAAATGAACTAGATCCAGCTACTCCTATAACCCCATCAACAAGATCAAATAACAATGATCTTCCATATGAAATTTCTCCTAAAAGATTCAAAAATACAGAAACTGAAGAGGTTGATCTCAATTCTTTAGAGCGTGATCCAGGATTGCGTCGACAGATTTGGGAATATCATCCTAACCAACAAGAGGAGGTTCGTCGAGCTTATTTGAATCTGAAGGCATATCAACCTATTCTTCGAGAATACCCATTAAATAAAAATGTTAAGCTCCCTCGAAGATTTTAATCTGCTTGGTATACACAATTTCCTTGGTTGGAGTATTCACCAGCTAAAGATAAAGTATATTGCTTTCCATGTTTTATCTTTAATAAGCCATCAGGATGCTCAAATCACACTGCATTTACTATTTATGGATTTGATAATTGGAAGAAAGTTCGAAATGGAAAAGCTTGTGCTTTCCTAGGCCATATAGGGAAAGATAATGTATCTTCACTCCATCGTAACGCTGAAAAGGCATGTGAAGATTTGATGAACCAACCACAACATATATCAAGGAGATTTTAATGTTGAACAAGTCGCAAGTAATCGTCTTCGATTAAAGGCGTGTGGTGTTGTTGCTTGCACTTCAAGGAATTCCCTTTAGAGGTCATGATGAGAAATCTAGTTCATCTAATCGTGGTAATTTTCTTGAATTTTTAGATGTATTAACCATGTACAATGATGAACTTTCAAAGGCAATTGCTAAAGCTCCAAAAAATGCCAAGTATACAAGTCACGATATTCAGAAACAAATACTTCATGTGCTTTCAGTGAGAGTAAAAAATACAATTCGTGAAGAAATTGGAGTTGCCAAGTATTGCATAATTGTTGATGAAGCTCGAGATGAATCAAAAAGAGAGCAAATGTCTATAGTACTGAGGTTCGTGGATATTAATGGATTCATTCAAGAACATTTTTTTGGTCTTGTTCATGTATCTGATACCGCAGCTTTGACTTTAAAGGATGCTATATATTCTGCTTTGGGTCACTACAATTTGGATGTTCAAAATATTAGAGGTCAAGGCTACGATGGTGCTAGTAATATGAGGGGAGAGTTTAATGGATTGCAAGCTTTGATTATAAAAGATTGTAGAAGTGCTTATTATGTTCATTGTTTTGCTCATCGATTACAATTGGTTTTAGTTGCAGCATCAAAAAATGTGACACCTATTCATCAATTTTTTGACAAATTAACTTTTATAGTTAATATTGTTGGTTCTTCATGCAAGCGTAATGATGAATTGAAGAATGCTCATGCGGATGACATTGCACATTTGATTGCTATTAATGAACTCGAGACAGGGCGTGGGCTTAATCAAATGGGTATTTTACAAATGAGCTCGATACTTTGAGATCCTTATCAAGCCTAATTAAGATGTTTAGTGCATCATGTACGGTATTGCTCAATGTTATGGAGGATGGGCTTCCTTCTCAACGAGCAGATGCAACATCTGTTTATGATGAAATGACTTCTTTTGAGTTTGTATTAATCTTGCATCTTATGAAAGAGATTATGGGGATCACGGATATTCTTTGTCAGGCTTTACAAAGTAAGTCTCAAGATATTATAAATGCAATGGAGCTTGTATTTTCTACCAAGAATTTACTTCAACAAATGAGGGATAACAACTGGGATGATTTGCTTATAAAAGTGAAGGCTTTTTGTGAACTTCGAAATATTGATATTCCTGATTTCAATGCTCCATATATTAATAGACGAGGTCGAGCCCATCATTATCAAGACAATTTCACCATTAAGCATCATTATCAGGTTACCTCTTTTTTATGCTTCGGATTTAATGCAAGTTAATTAATATTGACATTTCTGTTTTCTTGACATTTTTGATTTCAGGTAGATCTTTTTTATGCTTCGATAGATTCACAGTTGCAAGAAATTAATAGGCGCTTTAGTGATGATGCTATGGAATTGCTCATTCTTAGTAATGCTTTAAATCCTCAAAATGCGGCGGAGTCTTTAAGAATTATGGATGTATGCAAATTAGTTGAAAATTTTTATGCCCAAGATTTTACAAAAGCTGAAAAAGAGCAATTGGAGATGCAATTGAAGCATTACGAATATAATATAGTCAAAGGGCCTGATTACAAAAATCTTTAAACCATTTCAGAGTTATGTCAATGGTTGGTGAAGACTAACAAGTCTGTTATGTACAATCTCATTTTTAGAGTCATCGTTCTTGTGCTTACTCTTCCAGTTTCCACTGCTACTACAGAACGATCATTTTCTGCGATGAATATCGTAAAAACAAGGCTTCGGAGCAAAATGGAGGATGCTTTTCTCTCAGATGCATTAATGGTATATATTGAGAGAGAAATTGCTAGAGATGTAAGCATAGAAACTATCATTGAAGACTTCGAAAATTTAAAAGAACGTCGAATTCCATTTAGTTAGAGAATTGTATTTGATACTTTATTAAATATATCTTTTAAAGAACTTTTAATTTTTCTTGTTTTTAACATATTAATATTAATTTTATGTATTCTATTTATTGTTTTAATTATTATGTTTTTTAATTAAAAAATTTATACAGTGTATGATAATTATTTTTATCATTTAGTATGCGGCCCCTCCAAAGTTAAAATTCTAGATCCGCCCCTGGGGTCACACACAAAGAACATGTTGGTTTGGAGATAAGCTTTTCTAGTTTGACTAAAATAATGTACCTTAAGATTATGTGGGTTAAGTTGGATTAATTGAGTTAGACTCAAATGAATCTAAGGATTGAATCTATTAATTGAGTTACACTCAAATGAATCCAAGGATTGAGTCTAATTCGGATTAGACTCATTTGGATTTGATTCAACCACTTAAGACCTCATGCATGGAGATGCATGAAGATTAGTGGAGCATTAAATGCTCATGCATGAAGATGCATGGATATTAGTGGAGCATTAAATGCTCATGATCAATGATGATTAATCATGCATGCTAATGGAAATAAAAATGGGTTGAATGATGAATGAAGATTAATCATTAGAGTTGTCAAATGGGCTTACCAATGGTGAGACGGGTCAACCCGTCGTAAATCCAATATTTAGCGGGGAGGGGAAGGTTGACCTGCCATTTCGGCGAGTTGAGAAATCTCCAATCCAACCCAACCTAACCCAATCCAAGGCGGATTGCGAATTAGGCGGGTCAACCTGCGGGCCAAAAAATTTAAAAAAATATTTTAAATTACAGAGGGATTGAGGGCTTGAGACAATAATCGGTAAGATAGATGGGGTATCATGATTAAAAAATAAGCATCTGAAATAACTAAAATCTTATAATTGAGATTCAATTATCGACCTACAAAGTTGAGTACCGATATTTTTGATTCCTTTCAAATATTTTAAAATATTCAAATCTTGATAATACACAAATATAATTTTTTGCTCCTCCAAATAGAGATTCAATTGAGATTTTCTAGTCCTTGTAATTTTTTGATTTTGATGTCATTATTTCCTACATTGATTAGAATAGTAGTGACAAGATAGTATGAAACAATTAGAGTATACAAAAAAAAAGTACTTCATCAAATATTCTTTTATTCTTTTCTCTTAACTTCTTTTATACTTTGTTGAGGTGTTTGTGTGATGGAAAAAGATTATGATGGTGAAAAACTTATCTTGTTAATATTAAAATATTGGTTAAAAAATTTATACAATTTTATTTTCACATGTTCGATCTTTTAGTTTTTCTCAACCCGTGGATCAACCCGTGCCCACGGTGGGCCGACCCGTCTAGACCCGCAACCCGCGTAGGTTGATCCGTTTAGGCCTGCCAAAATGACGGATTGATAAAATTTCAACCCAACTCGCCTAAATTATTTGACGGGGCGGGGCAATCCGACGGGCCAACCCAACTTGACAACTCTATTAATCATGCATTGATGAAAGGAAACACCAAAGGTTAGCATGATTAATGATGATTAATCATGCATTCAAATGGAATTTAAAAACTCCTAAACGTGAGTAGTGAGTGATCTCCTCTTGGCCTTGCATCCCTTTTTCTCCTCTCCTTTCTTCTTGGCCAAAACTTGTCTTTGGTAGAGAATCTTTGTGAGGTTGCTAGCACAATCAAAGGTTTTGTCTTCTTCTCCAAGATAATGTTCGTGTGGATACGTATAGAGGCGCGGACACTTGAACGTGC
The DNA here is from genome assembly GCA_025175895.1 of Wurfbainia villosa. Classification (NCBI taxonomy): domain Eukaryota; kingdom Viridiplantae; phylum Streptophyta; class Magnoliopsida; order Zingiberales; family Zingiberaceae; genus Wurfbainia; species Wurfbainia villosa. The sequence goes on along the minus strand of CM045998.1, from coordinate 8,965,373 downwards.
AAGAGATCCGACAAACTTTGAATTAGCGAGATAAACGAAGGGCACGCTCCAAAGGTATACCCTATTAGATATGACTTTATAGATTTAAATTTGTATGAGTTTTCTTTTGTATAGATCGCTCAAGGAATCTTTTTTCCGTTGTAATTTTATTTTTTTATCGCATATGATTCCCTATAAAATTGTTATCGGATCTATCTATAGGCATGAGGTAGCAATTATGTAATAATAAATGAATATTCTAAGTTTTATAAATTTTGTCATGGATTTAACGAACATCGGACTGATAAAAAAAAAAGTCAATCGAAATCATATTTTATCTGGACAAGAATATATTTTGAAAAATAAATTAAATTTTTTAAAATGATATGCTTTATTTTTAGTTTATTTATTTAGGTATCCAGTGAAATTTTTATCGCCCCGGACTAAAAGAATCCAGAAGAAAGGCGGGAAGTACCTGGAGGATCAACAGCGGAAAAGCGAAGATGCCGTCGGCGTAATCTGCTTTTAGCTTCAGGATGAGCTGCTTCAGCTCCCCGGTGGGTGAAAAGTCGCCGAAGTCGTCCACCGTCGCCTCCGCATCCGCCTCCACAAACAGCACCCCCTCGCCGTTGCAATCGATCGCGATCCGACCGTCTTCGCCGCGCGCCAATCGCCCGGCCATGGGATAGAAAGGCACCAGCACCCGGGCCAGCGCGTCGCGCAGCACCACCGCGTCAAAGAAGTTGGCAGACCCATCCGGCCGGTAGAAGTACACGCTCAGCGTGTGGTCACGCGGCGTCACCGAGTCCAGGTTGGAGAGCCACAGCCGTCGCTGCGGCGTCGCTTCCGCCGGCCTTACTATCGTCGAACGCCGCACGTTGATCACCACCATAGCTAGCTCTCTAGTGCAAATAATGACAGCGTGTGGTTCAGTCGTCACAGCCAAATATACGCGCCGTAGTAAAAACAGGATTGGTCATAAAAACTCCACGAAACGCCTTGGGTGACCATCTCATTCCGTCGCGAATAATGGCAACCGACTCGTTTGTTAAATCGGCGTCGCGATAATGATTGAGGTTTTTGTATCTTATCGGTCATTCGAGAGGAGGCGAATGAACGAAAGGAAAGGATAAATAAGAAGTACAATTTTAAATCTTATTCAATTCAAGAAGATAATGACAAAAAGGAAGAAAAGAAAAGGGAAGAATAATTTTTATCTATTTTTTTAAAAGGTTTCTTCACGTCTCAATTTGAAGTGCAAATTTTTCTACTCTCTTCAACCGTAAATCATCTTCCCAAACTATACTAGGTACGATGACAATTTCTTCAATTTCCTTTTAAAAAATATTATATATTTACTTATTCCCGTCAAATTTTAAAAAACACATGAAGTGTCTGGTATTTAGAGGACAAAGATAGCTAAAACTCCAAAGCAAATTACTTTGGACAAAACTCTTCCTTAAATCTAAAATTATATATTTCTTAAAAAAAAAAGTTTTTATTTCAATTATCTCAAAATTTGATGGAATTAAACTATACACTAGTTAAATGAATCATCCTTAGAAAGTATTAAATCAAATTATCTAGAAATATTAACGGCAATTTAGTGTTTCACGTTCTCAAAATTAGAAAATATCAAAATTACGTACATAATTAATTTTCATAATTATCAAATTGCATATTACTTTTTTGATTTATCCCTCCGCTCAATATTCAATTTTTTTAATTAATGAAATAGCTCCATCAATCGATTTCAGACGAAATCGATTTATGGACTTAAACAGCTCCAAATCACATGATTTGAAAATTTTTATGGTCCTCTCACACTCTATAATACGTATGTGACTTCGAAAAATATTGTGATACACCATATTGGGAACAACGATTTTTGAAACTTCATTTTTTTTAATGGAATAACTTCATCAACCGGTTTTGTCCGAAACCGATTGATGGACCTAAACAGCTCAGAAATCGAAATCACATGATTTGCAGACTCATGTACTCCTCTCACACTCCATAATATGTATGTGATATCGGAAAATACTGTGATACACCGTATTGAGAGCAGCGATTTTTGAAACTTCGAATTTTTTTAATGGAATAGCTTTATCAACCGGTTTCGTCCAAATTCGGTAGATGGACCTAGATAGCTCGGAACCACGTGATTCAAATACTCATGTGCTCCTCTCGCACTCCATAATACGTACGTGACCTCGGAAAGCATTGCGATAAACCGTGTTGAGAGCATCGATTTTTGTTAATCATGTCCGACATGTGAAGTGTGGTCGAAAGAACATTTCAAATATTACGACGATGATATCTGCTGACCCAAGTGACATGTACATGTTATGGAGTACGAGAGAAGTACAAAGATCTTCGAATCATGTGATTCTGAGCAATCTAGATCCATTGGTCAATTTTGGACGAATCGACTGATGGAGCTATTTTATTAAAAAAATCAAAGTTTTATATCTGCACAAGTGAGGGAGTTCGAGGAACTCATTGACGACTTCATCCTGTGGGGTATACTCATCGTAGCATTTGAAATATTCTTTCGACCATACTTCACATACGAGGCACGAGTGACAAAAATCACCACTCTCAATACGATTTATCACAATGCTTTCCAAGGTCACGTACATATTATGGAGTGCGAGAGGAGCGCATGAGTCTTCAAATCACGTGATTTGAACTGTCTAGGTCTATCAATCGATTTCGAACGAAACCGACTGATGGAGCTGTTCCATTAAAAAAATTCGAAGTTTTAAAAATCGTTGCTCCCAACAGGTGTATCTCAATGCTTTTCAAGATCACATACATATTATAAAGCACGAAAGGAGCACATGAGTCTTCGAATTATGTGATTCTGAGCTGTCTAGGTCCATCAGTCGATTTCAGACGAAACCGATTGATAAAATTATTCCATTAAAAAAAATCAATGTTTCAAAAATTGTTGTTCCCAACATGATATGTCATAATACTTTTCGAAGTTACATGCGTATTATGGAGTGCGAGAGAAGCACAAAGGTCTTCGAATCATATGATTTCAAGCTATTTAGGTCTATCAGTTGGTTTCGTCCAAAATAGACTAATGGAGCTATTTCATTAATTGAAAAAAATAGAATATTGAGCAGAGGGATAAATCTGAAAAGTGATATGCGATTTTGTAATTATGAAAATTATATATATGATTTCGTTATTTTTAAATTTTGAGAACGTGAAACGGTAAATTATCGAATATTTAATATAGAAAACATAAGTTTTAGATGACTCATCCTTGGAAAGTATTAAAATTATATTTCAAAAAACATAAGTTTTTAATTCAATTATCTCAAAATTCGATGGAACAAAATAACAGTTAATCGAATCGTCCTTGGAAAATATTAAATCAAATTATCTAGAAAAAATAATAGCATATTTAATGTAGGATGATATGACTACATAAGCTAAAGCTTTCCTTAATTATATTCCTCTTCGAATTTATTATATTTCTCTTCTAGTGCTTGCATTGTAGCTCTGAAAATTAATTTTACAGGTGAAGTCTCAGGATGGTCCATCTTTATTGAAAAATATAAAAGAAAAAAAAACTAAAAGAAACATCTATCTCTTTCTAAAAAAGATTGAAATCATCAATTTAATAATGATTATTATTGATTTGTTCCACGATCATTATGAAAGATAAATTATAGAGGATTTTATAAGTCTTGACGTGGTGACCAAGATACATGGAGGTCATTTGAATTTAAAAAAAATTTTAATCCTCCTCCAAAATTAATCCATATCATTTCTGCAAGTATTATCGTGTCTTAACTACCAAGTCATCCCGTGAGAGCAACATCTATCTCTTTCGTGGATGCGAGTGAGGGAGAAAGTCAGTGGTGGACAACAATTAAATTACGATAGAGTAATAGTATTTACTTATGGAATTAATTGGGTTAATGAATAATTAATTAAGGGTTAATTAAACTTAACTCTAAGTTAAATTTGCGCTCCGATTCACTCCTTCCCCTTGAGCCGGTTTTCCCCGATCCCGTGAGCTATCTCATTTCCGATACCTCTCTTCCTCCCGATCTCTTCGCCTCCTCTCCCCTCTCGGTCGACGTTCTCTTCGCCTCCTCTCCCTTTTCACGAGCTTGATCCGCCGCAGCCTTCCCTCTCCTGAGCGCATCGCCTCACGCCGCCCTCTTGGTCGCGCCCCACCTCCGATTTCACACCGAGCCGTCATCTGCCGGCGATCGCTTGGGGCGATCGTTGCTAAGGCCAAGGAGGAACTGGTCCTCGCTGCGAGCGATGAATCCACTGTCACCTGCCTCGTCGTTGCGGCCATTCATCCGACCGACGGTCGCCATCGCAACCGCTCTGTGCCTCACCAACAGCCTCTTCTGCCGCCATTAGTCGCCTCTATCACTGCCAGAAGCAGCTCTGCCGCTGCCAATCGCTCTGCCGTAAACGATGACACCATCGTTGCTTTTCCCACCGGCCACTGGCGCCACCAACGCAGTGAACTTGTTGCCCTTGACGATCTGTGAGTCCGAGATTCAGTGGGGTTCCACAGCCTACACTGCTTGGTATTCTTGGTTCTTATTGTTTTTAGATTGGTATGGTCAAGGGAAGTTGGGAATTGTGTAATTACGGATGATGAGGAGTATGGGGTGAGATCGGTTGTCCAACCTTGGAACATAAAGTTGTGCAAGTAAAGTTAAGTCTTGATTTGGATGTCTACGGATGTATACTATTGTTTGTTTGGTTTAACTGATCTGGTGGTTGGTTCTAGGGTAATGGAAGAGGTAGTTCTTGGGCGTTAAGAATTATTGTTATATTTGATGTAGATAATGGGACTAGATTAAATTACTGAAGGATTAGGTGTTAAATTCGGTATTAAACGAAGCCAATACTTAATTAAATATGTATTCTATTGTTACGGACTTTGATTCGACGTAGACTCTTGGACGTGAAAGATGTTAATACGATCTACATATTAGGTGGATAGTTCCACCTTTGTTTCTATAGACATTGATCTTAGTGCATGAACTCTGCTATGATGTTAGTATATTGTTTTGACTCCACTCTTATTTTAGTAGTGCTTGTTACTTAGTTGTATGACTTTTGAAATATTCTGGTTGATATCTATAGAGTCTCATTAATCTGTTGTGAATAATATATTTACCTCTGATACTGTTCTTATGTTGCATTACTATTGTGATGGTTAGTTATGTGGATATGTAATGAAATGCATCTTGTTGCATAAGAATATGTAGCTGAGTACAGTTGTAGTCTTTGATTCAGTTATCATATTATATTACTAGAGTCGGTGATGACTTAGTTGTCTTATCGCATTACCTTGCATTGAGCATCTCCTGTCAGTAGGGTTGTAAACGAGCCAAGCTAAGCCAAGCTTTGTAGTGTTCAGACTTGTTTGATAAGATAACCAAGCCAAGTCAAGCCTAAAATTAACTAAGCTATTGAAAAACCTGTTCAAGCTTGGCTTGATATTTTTTTTTTAGCTTGAGCTCGACTTGTTTAATGGGTATCGAGCTTCTAATCAAGCTTGATTCAAGCTTTTTTAAATTTGACTTATTTAAACGTTATCAAACTCTTAAGTCAAACTTGTTTGTTTATTTAAAATTTTACTAATTTAATCTTGGTTTATAAATGATATAAATAAATTCAAAAATAATTTTTAAAATAGTATAATCATAAATCGACTTGTTAATATTCATGAATACTGTTCATGAAGATTAACAAGCCGAACACATATATGCTCAAGTTTATTTATTTAATTTATCAAGATGTTATATATATATATATATAGCATGCTGGAGGGCTTATATGCATGGAGGAGTCATCATCACATTACATGCATATTGTTGACTATGTCTCCCTTGTGGTTGAGAAGTCCACCCAGTCACTCAGGGTAGTGGTTGTGGGAGATGTGGACAACTAAAATTTGCTCACCTGACCACTCATGGTAGTGGTGGTGGAGATGCGTGCAGTTTATCCTGTCGTACAACACTCGATCACTCAGGAGTAGTGGTAGCTGGAGTTGCTTGCAACAGGGACCCTTTATATGTAGCTAGATAGCTACTACTCATATTGTCCATTCGATCACTCGAGAGTAGTGATAGCTGGAGTTGGGACAATTGTCATATTTTTTCCACCCAGGCTACACAGGGTCGTGGTAGCGAGGTGTGCAAGTAGTGACCATGCATACGCATACATGTGCAGTGATGCATATATGTGTGATATATATTGTACATGCTTGTGATATGTTGCATATGTTTGAGCTATGATTGTTGCATCTATTTGTACATTATTATACATACCATTTGTATGTTATATACTATTATATATGGTTCATTGGTTTATGTGTAGGACAATGTAGATCCTAATTGTTAGTTATATTCATTGTACCTAATGGATTAGGGTGGTTATATGCATTTGATTATCATTTTGATACTGCATTGGATGGTTCAAGTTGATATATAACATTTGAGTATCGTTATGATACTGCATTGGATGGATTAAGTTGGTATATAACATTTGATTATCATTCTCGCAAAAAAAAGGTTGGAACCGCCAACCTAGCGGCCCCCACCGATCGACCCCTCGGCCATTGTGAGGGAGGTAAATCACGGGTGGGCCTTTGGCCCTTGGCTCGATGGTAAGTACAAGGAAGGGTATTTCATCCCAGGGGGGATTTTAGACCCCTCGTCTGGTTTCGAACTCGGGCATCCTCGCAAGCATCACCTTATGCTTACCATCGAGCCATCCCTGGAGGGACCATTTGATTATCATTCTGATACTGCATTAGATGGTTCAGGTTGGTATATAACATTTGATTATCATTATGATACTGCATTGGAGGGATCAAGTTGGTATATAATATTTGATTATCATTATGATATTGCATTGGATATGGACTAGGTTGGTATACCTATTTGTTTATTATTAGACCCTTATGGATGATTTATTAGTACTTGTGAGACTATATGTCTTTTGTAATTCTTATAAGATGTTCATGCATTATCTTTTCTATACCGTTGAGTATTATTGCTCACCACCATACAACTGGGTTTCTTTCACCTAGGTAGTAGATATAGGATGTTGTAAGATGCTTGGAGGTCCTGTCTACCAATCCCATCTCACACTGAGCGTATTGGATTTTATTCCATATTGATTCCACATTTTGGTATATGATTGTATTGTTATGAATTTGGCCTTTACTATGGGTTTGGTTTGGATACTGGTTTCTATTATATTTTCTTATTATGTCGAAGTCGTACCGGTACACATATTTGAATATTTGTATCTTTATATTTGTCAATGTTATTTCACTGGGTATATGGTTTGTGTGTGTGTCAGCAACTTTTAGGGTCTTGTATTAGTGTTGTATCATATATTGTCATAAGAGGGTACTGTCCGATTGACAACCAAATATATTCTCGAGGCGTGACAATTTTATTGGTATCAGAGGCCAAGTTGCGAAGTCCATTTATGAGTTTTCTTTTGTGTTTTGGATATCATATTCTGTTTTATACGATTTTAATTTTGTGAGTTTTGGGATTTGACAACAACGGGACATCTTCGAGCTATAAAATTTAAGATATGATAATTGTTATTATATATCCTTTTGTTAGCTATGCATTTAGTTGTTATAGCAAGAAATATTATGTAGTGAGTCAGCCACGATTTGTAGTCGTGGTTCGGATCGACCACGGAAATGACTTGTAGAGTCAGAGGGACCAGATTGTTAGGTGAAAGATGTCGAAAATAAATTTTAGAGGACAACACGTCACTTGGTCACTGTTTGTGATGCTTTTGTGAGGTAGTATTCCTCCACGTCATTTTGAATGACTCATTGTTAGAAATTCTTGAGCCTCAACCAGGGGATCGATCGATAATGGAGTATAATGCAGGGTTTGTCAGACTTACAGAATTTTGCCCCCACCTTCGCATGGTATTGAAGTTTTGCTGCCACCTTGTAGCTTAAGATGATGATTGGATGTTTCAGTTCACTCAGGGTTTAGCGGCATGCATTTGGGTTAGGATGTTTGGATCCTTCGTCGGTTCCTATCAGGAGGCATGAGATCAAGTCATATCTATGGAATGGCTCAACAACAAATGACTTGGGAGTAGGAGACTGATTAGAAAACATCGCAAGTCAAGCATCGAAATCAGAACCCTCTGAATGCCGGACAAAATAGGCAAGTAAAATTTGTGATCGAAATAATTTCGAACACAGTTCTGGTATCGAAGATCCCATACGGGATGACATTAAAGGAATTGAAAGAACATAAATTGTGACTACAGGAGATATTGGATGGAGGATTTATCTGTCCCAAGGTTTCTCCTTGAGGAGATCCAATACTCTTTGTTAAAAATAAAGATGGATCTCTGAGGTTATGCATCGATTATCAACAACTGAATGTAGTAGCTGTTAAGAACGAGTATCCATTGCCACAGATAGAGTATCGATTTGGTCAGCTAAAGAATGTTTGTGTATACTCTAAGATTGATCTACGATTGGGATATCATCAACTTAGAGTATAGATGCGGATGTGCAGAAGATGATATTTCAAACTCGGTATGGACTTTATGAGTTCTTAGTTGTGTTGTTTGGACTTACCATTGTTTCAATCATACATGGACTTTAGAGGCTATATGAGAGTTGGAAATAATATCTAAGCTCAATATCCTCACTTATTTATTTGAGGTGTCTAATTTTTCTCGAAGTACTTGAGTTGATCAGCATGTCATTGCTTACTCATTGCACTTGGGTAGAAAATTTAGGGATCAAATTTTTATTAATGGGAGAGAATATTAAATACGAAAAATAAATTATCATAGAGTAATAGTATTTACTTAAGAAATTTACTTATGGAATTAATTGGGTTAATGAAGGATTAATTAAGGGTTAATTAAGCTTAACCCTAAGTTAAATTTGCCTATAAAAGCCGGATCCGATTGTACTGCTTTCCCCCCCATCTCGTTCTCCTGATCTCTTCGCCGCGTCTCCCCTCTCGGTCGCCCTTCTCTCCCTCTTCTCCCTTCTCACAAGCTTGATCCGCCGCATCCTTCCCTCTCCTGAGCGCATCGCCTCACACCGCCCTCTCGATCGTGCACCCACCTATGATTTCGCACCGAGCCATCATCCGTCGACGACCGCTTGGGGCGGTCGTTGCTAAGGCCAAGGAGGAGCTGGTCCCCGGTGCGAGCGATGGATCCACTATCACCTGCCTCGTCGTTGCGGTCATTGCCATCGCAACTGTTCTGCCTCACCAACAACCGCTTTTGTCGCCGTTGGCTGCCTCTGCCTCTGCCACTGCCAGAAGTGGCTCTGTCGTTGCCAATCGCTCTATCGAACGGTGCCATCATTTAAAAATATATATTAAAATTTTAAATATTTTTTTTTTACTTAGAACTTCTAGAACGATTACGTAAGACTTTTAAAATGATTGAGACGGTTTTAGCATGACAATTTCTTCAATTTTTTAAAAATATATTATATATTTACTTATTCCGGTCAAATTTAAAAAACACACGAAGTGTCTTTTTTTTTAAAAAAAAAAATCAATATTTAGAAGAGAAAGATAGTTAAAACTCCAAACCAAATTACTTTGGTCAGAACTCTTCCTTAAATCTAAAATTATATTTTTTTAAAAAAAATAAGTGTTTAATTAAATTATCTCAAAATTCGATGGAATTGCATTATATAATAGTTAATTAAATCATCCTTTGAAAGTATTAAATTAAATTATCTAAAAAAGTAATAGTATATTTAATGTAGGAAGATATGACTGTACATAAGCCAACTTTTCTTAATTATATTCCTCTTCGAATTCATTATATTTCTCTTCCGGTGCTTCGATTGTAGATTGTAGTTTTGAAACTTAATTTGACAGAGGTGAAGTTTCAGGATGACCCATATTTGATGATAAAAACAAAAGAAACATCTGTCTCTTTTATCGATTCTCCATTCGATCCGAGTGAGGGAGAAGGTAAATTGCTAATTAGTTAGATATGGAAGATAATGATATCACATTGCGTTTTCTCCTAACCGCATGAATTCTAGAAATAAAATAAGAACTCGAAGAGAAAATACAATGTATGCGAGCATGGATCTATTGTTTCATCGAATGACAAGAATAAAAAAAAATAAACCGAATGACAAGGAACCTGATTGAAGAGCCATCGTCCTTGTCGTAGCGTCGTCAGCTTGATCCCTATGGAAGAAGATGCAGCGGAAAGAAGAGAGAGGATCTTCCAAGGGGTTTAGGATTGACGGCGCCGTAAAGTTTCTTGTTAATGGGGAACAAGAAACTAGGTCAAGATAGATCACCTAAACCCTTGGGGACCTCTCCTTTATATAGGAATCCAATCTGTTATCAGCCCATAAATAATAACAGATTGGTCTAAAGGGTTCTAAACATTGAACCCACATCCAATAATCCGAAACCCAATAAATATAAGTTAGATTACTTTAAGGGCTCAGATTGTATTTACATGTGCAACTTACATATAAGCCCACCAAATAGGGATAATATCCAATAGGGATAATATCTAACAATCTCTCACTTGGGCTATATGTGAATTGTATGTTAAATACAAGCAAAACTATAGTTGATATCAAACTTTATGGGTACAAGATACCCCTATAAATAATCTGGTCCATTAACTCCATTGGTATAGGACTAAAGAGGTCATAGCTACTGTATATGATCATAATAAGCCCCAACAATAATCACAATACCAATGTCATTAACGACATAGATCAAGATGCGGATGTATAGAGTGAAAATTACATGAAATGTGATCAGTACATGTCAATTTCCAACTGGTCCAAAGTGACTCAAAAGAGTCTGATCATATTTGCAAATACCTTATGCTAAACTGCAATAGCAAATCATGATCCAAACTTTATGATTCCAAAAGGAATCTGTATCATATTTACAAACACCAAATGCTAAACAGCAGTAGTAAATCATGATATTATATTTAGAGTGTCAAACTGTCACGCCCCGAGGGAGTCCCCGCCAGACGAAAATCCGGCAGCATCTCCCCTGTACGGGTGACAATGTCAATTTACATACAAGGCCTATACGACCACTATACATCGGTCAACACGATCAGAATCCAAACAACCCACGCAGATAATAAATTAGGCCTCTGGCCAACTATCAAAGAAAAAGGTAAACAGTCTACATAACTAGACTTACCCCTTCTGCCATCTGGGCAGGAATACCCAACAAAAACCAATCGAAATAAATCCGATCAAAGGTCCCTAAGGACATACCAAAACATCCACAGGTATAAATATCCAACTCCAGTCTTAAACATATATTCTAATCAAAATATCCAAAACAGTAAACACAACAAATAGAACTTTCATGACGAGTGGGGTTTGACAGCTGGACTCTCCTGACAACTTCATCCTGAAATAGATATAAATCAATGGAGTAAGTTCAAGGAACTCAGCGGGTATAGTCGATATGCAAAGTAAGATATAGCTAACAATAAAAATCATGCCAGTACAGTCTCACATATAGGGTAAGAAAGAAATAAATGCAAAAGGACTGTACTCACCTGAATCTCCTACCTTGATACAGGAACATGTGCCCTACTATAAGAGATAAAGTCATCATCATATACGAATATGAATCCTGTATGCATGACAATCATATGCAACATCCAAGGCATCAATAAAATAATACAGCAAACATAATACAAATGTGATCCGTGCAAAGTGCATGTCGTGCAAATGACATGGTCACCCCTGACGTCAGTCAGCCGCCTCACACGCGATGGTGAAGCCGAGTGGGTAGGGCTATGACAACTGTGCACTCTGCCATCACTGCTCCTGAGTGACAGAGTGGACAGGATGTTGTCGGAGTACACCTATCCTCCTGCCCCAAACAGAGTGGGGGAGCTAAGCTCTCATCTCCCGGTGTCATAGACAAGAGGAGGAATCCCTGCCCGCTACCACGTTGCCTCATCGCTACCCATGAGCGGACCAGCGGAGCCTGACAGAGCAACTGCACACACCCTCCTGATGTACAACTAACCCATGAGTGGTAGCATGTGTAGGCCATGTAACTGGCTGCGGGCTCAACTATAAAGGAACCCCGTCCAGCCAGCATGCAATCATGCAAGATGGTGCATGATACTAAAGTATGTAAATTCAACTAAATACACCTATCCGAATAATATGCACAATCAATATGTACATATCCATAATCCAAGTAACTATGATCCAAATAAAACAGGGAAGGTATAATCATAACCTATCACATGCATGTATCAAGTAGGCACCAAAAACATACTAGGCATATAATCATGAAAATTATTGCAAGCTATCCTAACTAGCATATCAACTTGACTATATCTAAAAGATAAGTCAAAATACCCGCCTGATAAAATATCCGCAAAAGAACCAAATCGTCACGACCGTGAACCTGCCTCGTGACCGAAACCTGTATACAACATAACTATTGTTAAGCACAATATGCAATTCACCAACAAATCGAATACCTAATCGGTTTCTTACATAACCAATTAACCCCAATCAACTTCCAATTTCACTAATTTATCCAACCCTTACACAGTCGACCAAAACCACCCAAATAGAACACCTCAACCCTCACAGCCAACCCACTCAAAGTAGATCCATCCCACAGATCAAAATTTATCCGAAATCAACCAACAATCTAATCTCCACTGAACAATTACAATTAACCGAATAACACAATCAAATCATGTTATGAATGTTGCCTACCTGTCTTAGAATTCCACCGGCAACCAATATCCTCAACTCCTCTGTTCATCGGCTGCGATCGCTATTCACAATCACCTGCCCAACAAGGATCCTCATTAAGATAAAAGAAGTCACAACCATCCAAAATAAGGAGCAGAGCAGTGCTCACCTCTTCCGACACCGATCGACAGGGACCTAGCTTGCCCGCTTACCTGCTCCGACCGAAAATCGCAGCCCTAGTTCCGAATTGCATACAACTGCTGCCGAGCCACCGTCTGTTTCCGGTAGAAATCCAAGCCCTAAAATTAGCACGCGGTGTCGACGAAGAGAAACAAATCGAGCTTACCAGCAATAGAGACTCCTCCGACAGCAACTCCTCTACCCTATTCACCGGAGAAAAATTTTGGCTGCCCTAATTCACTGCCAACCACGAAGGATCAAAAATTAGGACAAGAAATCCATAGCTAAGAGGAGAAGGTCGACCTCTTACCTTGCTCCGGCGACCACCGGCAGAGATCGCCGCCCCCAACGAAGGCGGTGACGACGTAGCGGTATGAGATGGCGACACGCCGCGATCTGCGTCGCTGTCTGTTGTAGTAGGGATCTGACGGTCGGACCTTGGCGGCCGGCGTCGTTAGGCGATCGCCAATCTGCGCGTCGGTGGCGATCGCCTCAGGAGGGGATCACAACGTCTCATCGAGCGTGGAGCAACCGAAAGAACGACGTCGAGGTTGAGCGGTGGCCGCAACGTCGCAGCTGTTGGCTGCGGCGTGGCGAGAAGAAAGGGTCGCGGCGAGAAGAAAGGGTTGCGGCTGTTGGTTGCGGCGTGGCGAGAAGAAAGGGTCGCGGTGAGAAGACAGGTTACGGGTCGTGAGGGAGAAAAGTCGGCGCAATGGGGAATAACTGGGATCGGTCCCAAATAATCCGAATTACCCCGTTATCTAAGAGTTAACCTAGGTTAGGTTTCCATTAATCCCCCCAGTAATTTAATTAACTCCCTAAATCTCATACAGGCTCCGTTTAAATCCAGAAAAATTCTGAAAAAATTCCTAAAATTCTCCAAAACTCCCAAAATAATTTCTAGGATTATATATTTTTTTTCCTTAAATTTTGGCCATTTAATTTAGTATTTTAAATTTCAGTATTTAACATTCTCCCCCACTAATAAAAATTTGGTCCCCAAATTTCCTACTCAAGTGCACAACGAGTAAGAGATACCACAAATATGGAAAATATATATCTCACGCACATTAAGTAAACAGGTGGGGGTATCGAGCATGAATCTTTTCCTCAAGCTCCCAAGTAGCCTCCTCATCGGTGTGGTGACTCCACCCAACCTTGACAAGTCGCACAATCTTGTTCCACAACTATCGTTCCTTGTGATCCAAAATTCGTACCGGAACCTTTGCGTAAGTAGCATCAGGTTGAATGGAACTTGACACATCTGACAGAATGTGTAGAGTCTGACACATACTTCCTCAGTATGGACACATGAAACGTATCATGGATATCAGCCAAAGACGATGGTAGCGCTAGTCGGTAAGCGACTGCTCCGATCCTCTCCAAAATCTCGAACGGACCAATGTATCTAGGAGCTAGCTTACCACGGAGTCCAAATCTCTTCACCCCTTTCGTGGGTGAAACTCGCAGGAATATATGATTACCAATCGAAAACTCCAAAGGTCTCCGTCTACGATCTGCATAACTCTTCTGGCGATCCTGCGCCTCTGTCATCCTTCGTCTGATAGTACGGACCAACTCTGCTTCATACGGTGCCATTTGGATAGTCGAATGATGGCTGTTACTGTAGGCGAATTCCACTAATGGTAAGTGGTCCTCCCAATTGCCCCCGAAATACATAACACAGGACCTCAACAAGTCCTCTAGTGTCTAAATCGTCCGCTCAGACTGTCCATCTGTCTGCGAATGGAATGCAGTACTAAAACGAACATGTGTGCCTAAGGAATGCTGCAGACTCTGCCAGAACCGGGACGTGAACCGGGGATCTCTATCTGATATAATGCTTAAAGGAACACCATGCCATCTGATGATATCCCGACAATATAACTCTGCCAAACGATCCAGAGAGTCGGTCTTCCGAATCGATAAGTGCGCGGATTCGGTTAGTCGGTCAACGACTACCCAAATCGCGTCATGGCCTTGATGTTTCCTAGGCAAACCCACCACAAAATCCATAGTAATACGCTTCCACTTCCATTCCGGAATCGGAATTTCCTGAAGCATCTGTTCCTTAAACTAATGCAACTCCGGAAACAATGATCCTCCTCGGAGTCAGAGAAGGTAGTCCATCTACCGTCTAAAATCCACTCCACCACACACTCTGTAAGTGCATGGGAGGCTATCGCGACCAAACTTCCTTGTTACAACCGTTCGTGTTCCAGTTACTCTAAAGTAGTTATCCAGTAGCTAGCCAAAACTCCATGAGCATTCCTGCTCTTCACCTCTACAAAACAACATAATTACTGCTAAGTCCACGTCACATATATGACGGCTTATCTCGCAGTTCTTTAACTGCCGTAAGCTTAGGATACGTCTTATTCAATAGCATCGGAATCGCTCCGATCTCCGAAATGATGCATCCATGTACACCACCCTTCCATCCATACTAGAATGATTAATCAACATTGGCGTAAAAGTCAACCATCATCTGAGCCCTGAAACTAGTTCATAAGCTTCAGACCAAATAAATTCCATCACCTTCCTGGTTCAACCAGTCAACGATTGTAGTATCACTAGAGCATCCTATCTATATCTATGATAATAATCAAATCAATACCAAGAAAACTACCATCAATAGTGACCGAATGCGCAACTCCAACTACCACCCTCAATGGTGGCCAAGTTACGCAATCCAACAACCACAACTGAGCCAATCGTGTCCAGAATACACGACTTCCTAAATCCCTGGACGACTAAGTCGTCAATAAGTCTAATAAGATAATCACAAGCTCATACAATTCATACCAAGTATGAAATTGTCATCGCTATACAACTGCATTCTCTTTACTCTAGGCTGATGATATAACAATCATCCCAATGACAATGATAATTGTATGACACCGTGTCACTACAATATCAACAAGTCAGTCATAAATCAATCCTAAAGTACCCACAGGTGTCCTAAGCTGATCTAAACAGATCTTCTATCCACAATGAAGGATATTCATTTCCCTCTACAACTACCGTATTCTATCATCGATAATCGATGCATAACCTCAAAGGTTCATCTCTCCTTTAACAAAGAGTTTCGGATCTTCTCTGGAAGAAATACTGGGACAAATAAATATCCCATCCAACACCTCCTATAATAAGATAAAATGATCTTTCATCGTCTTAACCAGTGTAGGTATACACGCATTATCCATAACCAAATCACTTTTAGCAGGGACTGATATTTTTTGAGGGTTTACTCCTTGTCCTTCAAACTGGTGGCTAGCAGGCCAGATCCCTAGCTTCCTAATTCGTCATCAGTCGGTACCTCTAAAGAGTCCATACTTCTGAAATCATCGTTAGGTTCCTCAAGGTCAATACGTCATCGACCTCATCCTTAACCATGAGTAGGGGCAATTTTTCTAGGTCAATACTTTTCCTAACCACGAAAGTACAGTAACCACTAAAGGCAATACTTTTCCTATAGCTCAGAGATATCCTTCAGCTCGCCTGGTCCCAAAACCCGAGAACTCCCAAAAATCCAAGGAAAAGAAAATCCTCGAAACACAAAACCCACAAACCAAAACCGCAAACCAATAAAATTGTCTCGTCCTGGGGGCATATCCGTCATCCAAATGACAGAGGAGCCCCTTAGTGATAATATTCAGAAATCCATGGACCAAATCTGGTAAAAACCTCGAAATATTAATAGATATACAAATATTTTAATTAACTGCATGCATGCACGACTAAACATGTATCAATTAAAGTAAAATAGTTTTGTGATACCAAATCAAATTGCGACCAAAAATCCAAAGTGCATAAATAAAATGCAATACCGATAAAGTAAATAAAGTGGCATCTCGACGATGCAGTGGGACAAGCACGGCAAGGGACTCTCTGAGCGACATGAATGTAGGTCAACAGGACACGTCCTCCATCAGTTAACCTAAAGGATAAGTGAGGAGGGGGTAAGTACAACCACTCTGTGGATGTATAAACAATAGTGCATAATCATAATGCACATAATGGAAGTCACAGGGAACAAGCTAGAGTAACCCAACCCTCAGGGTACCAATATCAGTCTGTAACTATCCTGATCAGCAGTATAACAAATATACTTGCAACATACACAACCACTGCAACAAGCAGTGCATATCCGGATACCACGACAAAGTATCGTGGCTCTCAAGGAAATACAAAGGGAACTATCTATGAGCTACCACGAACGGAACTCGTGGGTCAACCATTAATATACTAAGCATTGTCTACGCGCAACTACACGCTATCACAAATGAAACTCGTGGGTAGACAGGCAGTAGAAAGACTCAGTGTCTACGGTAACGACATGCTACCACGAATGGGTCTCATGGGCAGACCGCGTATATAGATATCTAGTATTTGACTGCTCACAACCACATGCTACCTCTAATGGGTTGCGGGGGCAGTCGATTATCCTAGGTTGTTAAGCCTAGGGTTATCCAATACATCCAGCATAGAACGTCTATCAAAATCGATAATGATTATCGATCTACAATTAAGTCCATTGAGGCGGTCAAGCGAGGGTTTCAACACCTCTAATACGAAATATTTACCAAAGTCGGTAAAGATCATCGACTTATAAATAAATAAGTCGAGATGGTTAAGTCCAGGATTCCAACCCTTCTAACATGATCGATTATCAAGGTCGATAAAAATCACAAGTCCACAAATAAACACGGCGAGAGGGTTAAGCCTAAATTATATCATCCTACCAGTTCAATCATGCATGCCTCAACCTGCTACCACGAACATATCTCGTGGGTACTAAAGATGTAAAGTAGCTATCTAGCTACAAGCGTCATACGAATCCGATTATCATCAACTCCGAACGAATAACGCAAGAATATAACCTTACAGTAAATCATCTCAACCATGATTGGGAGGCATGATTGACCACAAATATACAAAGCACCTACCTATAGAGAGACTCTACTGCATACTCTCTCTCAACCAAGAATGGGAGATATAGTAAGGATTAATCGCATCCTAATCATACGAACTCTAGTGGTCCGATCACCATATCACTGAAATAGTAAATGGATAAACATATACCAATATGCACATCCGGGTTATTACGCCTAGGATTCCAACACCTAGGGTTCCACTAATGTTGTTTCATTCTTGAGATCCACTCCTATAGAATAACCTCATCTAAGTTATTCTATCTCTACTAGTCTTAATCATGGTATCCACCACAAAAACACATAACCATATCAACATATAACACGCTGTCTCATAAACGACAGCATAGACATACTAATGGCAATCAATAGTTGAAATTAATTAGGGTATAACTAAAGAGTCATGCCAGAACAAAGTCAAGACAATACTAAATAAAGCATCAGATGCCCATATATACCCTAACCTACGTAAGCAATGTAATCATGTCATCATGCACTAGGATCTGAGAGTCCAAGAACCTATATGTATACCTTCTACAAATTTATCCATCTTAGTCATATTATTCAACTAGTCCACTCCTAATACTAGTCCAATCCTAATACTAGTCCAAATAGTAATAGGTAAACATCTACCAATGATATCTAATCATTTATATCACAATGATAACTAGTTACATATAGCAGTAATAGCAGTTAATAATCATATGCTAAAGATAAACCAGCAACTTAAAAATCTAACAGTCTAACAGATATAATGTTAGAACAATACTAGACAAAACATGATACCACCTAAGTAAACCGCATAATGAATATAACCAATACAAATATGTACTTAATCTAGAAAATTTTCTAGAATTTATTTACCTGTTAACCATCTGGAGATGTCCTGTCGTCGCCAAATCCCCCAAATTGACCTCGTCAATAATACCTCGAATTTCCAAAATATAAAATCGTCGGAAATCCGTACAACTCCGAAAATACCCCAGTTAACCTGCCAAATGTGGCAAACTCCGAAAACCCAAAGACCCTAAAGAACTCGGAAACCTATGCTCTGATACCAAATAAATTGTCACGCCCCAAGGGAGTCCTCGCCAGATGAAAATCCGACAGCATCTCCCCTATACGGGTGACAATGTCAATTTACATACAAGGCCTACACGGCCACTATACATCGGTCAACACGACCGGAATCCAAACAACCCATGCAGATAATAAATTAGGCCTCTGGCCAACTATCAAAGAAAAAGGTAAACAGTCTACATAACTAGACTTACCCCTTCTGCCATCTGGGCAGGAATACCCAACAAAAACCAATCGAAATAAATCCGATCAAAGGTCCCTAAGGACATACCAAAACATCCACAGGTACAAATATCCAACTCCAGTCCTAAACATTATTCTAATCAAAATATCCAAAATCGTAAACACAACAAATAGAACTTTCACGACGAGTGGGGTTTGACAGCTGGACTCTCCTGACAGCTTCATCCTGAAATAGATATAAATCAATGGGGTAAGTTCAAAGAACTCAGCGGGTATAGTCGATATGCAAAGTAAGATATAGCTAACAATAAAAATCATGCCAGTACAGTCTCATATATAGGGTAAGCAAGAAATAAATGTAAAAGGACTGTACTCACCTGAATCTCCTACCCTGATATAGGAACATGTGCCCTACTATAAGAGATAAAGTCATCACCATATACGAATATGAATCCTGTATGCATGGTAATCATATGCAACATCCAAGGCATCAATAAAATAATGCAGCAAACACAATACAAATGTGATCCGTGCAAAGTGCATGCCGTGCAAATGACATGGTCACCCCTGATGTCAGTCAGCCGCCTCACACGCGAAGGTGAAGCCGAGTGGGTAGGGCTATGACAACTGTGCACTCTGCCATCACTGCTCCTGAGTGACCGAGTGGACAGGATGCTGTCGGAGTACACCTATCCTCCTGCCCCAAACCGAGTGGGGGAGCTAAGCTCTCATCTCCCGGTGTCATAGACCAGAGGAGGGATCCCTGTCCGCTACCACGCTGCCTCATCGCTACCCATGAGCGGACCAGCGGAGCCTGACAGAGCAACTGCACACACCCTCCTGATGTACAACTAACCCATGAGTGGCAGCGTGTGTAGGCAGGTAATATGTGCCGCTCAACTATAAAGGAACCTGCAAGATGGTGCATGATACTAAAGCATGTAAATCCAACTAAATACACCTATCCGAATAATATGCACAATCAATATGTACATATCCATAATCCAAGTAACTATGATCCAAATAAAACAGGGAAGGTATAATCATAACCTATCACATGCATGTATCAAGTAGGCACCAAAAACATACTAGGCATATAATCATGAAAATTATTACAAGCTATCCTAACTAGCATATCAACTTGACTATATCTAAAAGATAAGTCAAAATACCCGCCTGATAAAATATCCACAAAAGAACCAAATCGTCACGATCGTGAACCTGCCTCGTGACCGAAACCTGCATACAACATAACTATTGTTAAGCACAATATGCAATTCACCGACAAATCGAATACTTAATCGGTTTCTTACATAACCAATTAACCCCAATCAACTTCCAATTTCACTAATTTATCCAACCCTTACACAGTCGACCAAAACCACCCAAATAGAACACCTCAACCCTCACAGCCAACCCACTCAAAGTAGATCTATCCCACAGATCAAAATTTATCCGAAATCAACCAACAATCTAATCTCCACTAAACAATTACAATTAACCGAATAACACAATCAAATCATGTTATGAATGTTGCCTACCTGTCTTAGAATTCCACCGGCAACCAATATCCTCAACTCCTCTGTTCGCTATTCACAATCACCTGCCCAACAAGGATCCTCGTTAAGACAAAAGAAGTCACAACCATCCAAAATAAGGAGCAGAGCAGTGCTCACCTCTTCCGACACCGATCGACAGGGACCTAGCTTGCCCGCTTACCTGCTCCGACCGAAAATCGCAGCCCTAGTTCCGAATTGCATACAGCTGCTGCCGAGCCACCGTCTGTTTCCGGTAGAAATCCAAGCCCTAAAATTAGCACGCGGTGTCGACGAAGAGAAACAAATCGAGCTTACCAGCAATAGAGACTCCTCCGACAGCAACTCCTCTACCCTATTCACCGGAGAAAAATTTTGGCTGCCCTAATTCACTTCCAACCACGAAGGATCAAAAATTAGGACAAGAAATCCATAGCTAAGAGGAGAAGGTCGACCTCTTACCTTGCTCCGGCGACCACTGGCAGAGATCGCCGCCCCCAACGAAGGCGGTGACGGTGCAGCGGTATGAGATGGCGACACGCACAGTCTGCGTTGCCTGTCTGGTTGTAGTAGGAATGCCGGAGTCGGACGCAAGGTCGGCGGTGTCGCTGGGCGATCGCTGCAATGCCGGTGGCATCGGCTGGGCGATCGCTGTCAAGGAGGGGATCGCAACGTCCCGTCGAGCGTGGAGCAACCGAAAGAACGACGTAGAGGTTGAGTGACGGCCGCAACGTCGTGGCTGTTGGCTGCGGCGTGGTGAGAAGAAAGGGTCGCTGCGAGAAGAAAGGGTCGCGGCTGTTGGTTGCGACGTGACGAGAAGAAAGGGTCGCGGTGAGAAGAGAGGTTACGGGTCGCGAGGGAGAAAAGTCGGCGCGATGGGGAATAACTGGGATCGGTCCCAAATAATCCGAATTACCCCGTTATCTAAGAGTTAACCTAGGTTAGGTTTCCATTAATCCCCCCAGTAATTTAATTAACTCCTTAAATCTCAAACAGGCTCCGTTTAAATCCAGAAAAATTCTGAAAAAATTCCTAAAATTCTCCAAAACTCCCAAAATAATTTCTAGGATTATATATTTTTTTCCTTAAATTTTGGCCATTTAATTTAGTATTTTAAATTTCAGTATTTAACACAAACAAACATATGAATTCCCATTAATATTTTGAACCTTAAGTACGTACAATAATCAAAATAAAAAATGTTTGTCTTTATTAACATAGAGCAATAAAATAAATACAGACTCCCACTAGATGAGTTCTTCTTCCATAAGAAGAACTCCCATATCCACAACATGCGCATGAAACACCTTAGGCACCAAGCCTTTGGTGAGTGGATCGGCCAACATAGAATCTGTGCTGATGTGCTCTACCATAATCTGATGACTCTGAACTCTTTCTTTAACCGCTAGAAACTTGATGTCGATGTGCTTGGACTTCGATGAACTGCGGTTGTTCTTGGCATAAAGTTTTGCGGCTTTATTATCACAGTAGATCCTCAGTGGTCTGTCAATGCCATCGACGATGTGCAATGCTGTGATGAAGTTCCGCAGCTAAATCCTGTGATTTGATGCTTCATAGTATGCTACCAATTCTGCCTCCATAGTAGAAGTGGTCGCGACGCTCTTCCAAGATATAGCCCCTCCAGCAAGCATGAAAATATAGCCTGAAGTGGACCTCCTGCTATCTAAGCATCCAGCAAAATCGGAATCTGAATAACCAATCACCTCCAGGTGATCTGACCTCCGATACGTGAGCATGTGTCTTTTAGTTCTTTCCAAATACCGCATCACTCTTTTAATTGCTTTCCAGTGTGATGGTCCTGGGTTATTAACATATCTGCCTAACATCGTAACTATAAATGCTATATCTGGTCGAGTGCAAACTTGTGCATACATGAGACTTCCCACTGCTGACGCATATGGGAATTGTTCTATCTCCTTTATTTCAAGTTTAAGTCATGGACACTGCCGCAAACTAAACTTGTCACCTCTTGACACAGGCGTGTCACCAGGTGCGCAATTTTGCATGTCATACCTTATAAGCACCTTCTCAATATAGGCCTGTTGTGAAAGTCCAAGAATGCCTCTTGAACGATCACGACAGATCTGAATGCCTAGAACAAAAGATGCTTCACCAAGATCTTTCATTTCAAATTTACCAGATAGAAATGAC
The DNA here is from genome assembly GCA_025175895.1 of Wurfbainia villosa. Classification (NCBI taxonomy): domain Eukaryota; kingdom Viridiplantae; phylum Streptophyta; class Magnoliopsida; order Zingiberales; family Zingiberaceae; genus Wurfbainia; species Wurfbainia villosa. Next base: position 8,942,559 of record CM045998.1, on the reverse strand, counting down.
TTGGTTTCATGTAGCAGACTCTTATTATTGCTCGCAAGCAATATATCGTCCACGTACAGAACAAGTATAACAAACTTGCTCCCACTGAACTTGACATATATGCACTGATCAACGGGGTTTTCTCTAAATCCAAATGAGGTAACCACTTGATCGAATTTCCGGTACCATTGACGGGACGCCTGTTTTAAACCATAAATGGACTTCTTTAATCTACATACTAGGTGCTTTGAGTCTGAGGACTCAAAGTTCTCCGGTTGCACCATATATATAGACTCCTCTATGTCTCCATTGAGGAATGGAGTCTTTACGTCCATTTGATGTAGCTCTAAATCAAAATGAGCTACAAGTGTCATGATTACCCTTAGGGAGTCTTTCGTCGACACAGGTGAGAAAGTCTCCTTATAATCAATGTTTTCCTTCTGAGTGAATCCCTTGGCAATAAGACGAGCCTTATACTTTTCGATATTGCCCTTCGAATCCCGCTTGGTTTTAAATATCCATTTACAACCAACGGGTTTCGAACCTTCAGGCAATTCGACAAGTTCCCAAACGTCATTGTCTGCCATGGACTTCAACTCTTCTTGCATGGCTTTAATCCACCTTTCAGGGTTAGAGCATTGTTTGACTTCTTGGAAAGATGTAGGATCACTTTCCAACCCTATATCAAAATCATGCTCTTGGAGATAAACATAATCATGAGAATTCGTGCTTCTCCGTTCCCTTGTGGATCGCCTCAAGGGCACTTGTGTTTGAGGTGGTTGAGGTACTTGCTCATCAATATGAGGCAATACTTCAATTTCAACGGTAGGCTCCTCCAATTGCATTGGAGTTGTTATGGGAATATCTTGGTTCACTATGCTCACTGGATGTGCAATATCCATAATGTGTGGTATGGTAACCATACCACTACTGATCGCACTAGTAGTGACTATAAGAGGATCGCTAATGCTTTCCTCAAAAGATACCTCCCTGATTTTATCGCTTCCACTGTCCTCAATAAATTTGGAGTTTCCCGTTTCAAAGAAGGATCTATTAGAGGGATCATAAAATTTATACCCCTTTGATCTCTCAGAGTAACCTACAAAATTGCAGCTAACAGTTCTTGAGTCCAGTTTCTTTTCATTAGGCTTGTAAGGCCTAGCCTCAGCTGGACAACCCCAGACGTGTAAATGCCTAATGCTAGGCTTCCTACCCGTCCACATCTCGAATGGGGTCTTAGTTACTGTCTTACTAGGTACTCTATTGAGTAGGTAGATCATAGCCTTTGAGTGCCTCGCCCCACAAAGACTCTGGTAGAGAAGTGAAAGTCATCATACTTCTCACCATATCTTTTAGGGTTCGATTGCGACGCTCAGCGACACCATTCTGACTGGGTGTACCAGGCATGGTATACTGAGGCACAATCCCACACTCAGCAAGGTAATTTGCAAAAGGTCCTGGACGTTGTTCACCTGATCCATCATATCGACCGTAATATTCTCCTCCACGGTCGGATCGGACGGCTTTAATTTTCTTACCTAGTTGAAGTTCAACTTCGGCTTTGAAAATTTTAAACATGTCCAAAGATTGCGACTTCTCATGAATAAGGTACAAATATCCAACCGAATAGTCGTCTATGAAGCTAATAAAATATGTGTGTCCATTCCAAGATGCCTTAGGGAATGGTCCACAAATGTCCGTATGTATTAGCTCTAAAACGTCACTACAACGGCTAGTCCCTTTGTTCCTTTTGTTAGTTGTCTTCCCCTTAATACACTCTATGCAGACATCAAAGTCTGACATGTCAAGGGAATCAAGAATTCCATGTGACATTAACCTTTCTAGATATTGTTTGGAAATATGTCTTAAACGCCTATGCCACAACATAGAAGAATTCTCGTCGGCCAATTTACGTTTCGTACCTATACTATGCATTATTACGTTGTCAATTGTAGGAGTAAAGGTATTCAATTTATAAAGCTCATCAACCAAGGAACCATTGCCAATCAAAATTGAATTATAAAAAATACTAAACATTCCATTTCCAAATGAACAAGAATAACCTGATTTGTCCAAACAAGAAATTGAAATTAAGTTCCGTCTGAAGGACGGTACAATGAATGTATTCTCTAAATCCAAATAGACATCAGTTCCTAAATGAAGCCTAAAAACACCAATAGACTTGACTACAACCTTCTTCCCATTCCCTGTATAGATGTATCTTTCACCATCAAGCGGAAGTCGGATCCTGAGACAACCCTGCATAGTGAAACTTATGTGAGTAGTAGCACCAGTATCTATCCACCAAGTGTCAGTGGGTACAATAGCTAAATTGACTTCTGAACTAACAAAATTGAGAAATTTACCCTTCTTAACACGCCAGTTGGCGTACTTGAGGCAGTCTTTCTTCATATGACCTTTCTTCTTGCAAAAGAAACAAGTGGATTCCTTATCCTGCTTCTTGTGCTCCTTATGGTTATTGCCTCCTAAATCTGCAGTTTGTTTTCCTTTTCCTTTGTTATTGATCCTCTTTCACTTCTTGCTCATACTTTGAGAACCAGATGCTAAGTGAGCACTTTTAGATGTCTCAATCTTCAGTCTCTCCTCCTCTTGCACGCATTGATCAATAAACTCATTCAATGTCCACTTTTCCTTTTGAGTATTATAGGATATCTTAAAAGGAGTAAACCGTGCAGGCAGAGACATCAAGACGAAATGCACTAACATACTCTCAGACATATCGAGTTTTAGTGCTTTCAGACTTGTCGCTATATTGGACATTTCCATAATGTACTCCCTTATGTTTCTGTTACCACTATACCGCATGGTTACCAACTTCGTAAGAAGTGTGGTAGTCTCAACCTTTTCATTTGAGGTGAATCGGTCCGCCAGCTAGTTAAGGAAACTCCTAGCATCTTCTCTCTCTGTGATTGAGCCCTTTATCTGTGTCGGTATGAAAAGCTTCATGATGCTTAGACTCATGCGATTTGATTTCTCCCATAGCTGAAATTCAGCCCTCTGCTCTATAGTGCTAGCACTTGAGAAGTCTTGGGACGATCATTCCTCAATGCATAGTCTAAGTCCATGCAGCCTAAGACTACAATTACATATTCTTTCCATTCAGCAAAATTCAAACCAGTTAATGTTGGGATGTTATTAATGGTGACAGTTACAGATTGCACTGAAATTTAAAAGAGAAAATTTATTTAAGCTCACGATTTAACTAAAGCCAAGAACATGTAAATATATAATAAAATTATGCAAATAAAACAAAATTTTAAATGCATATGAATGAGCTCCTTATGAGATACCAAATACAATATTTTATTTTAATCTATGGACTAAAATATAATTTGTTAGTGGTACTCTCTAATATAATTCAAACTTTAATTGGCCACACAATGTGCCTTCCTTTGGGCCAACCCATTGTGTGCATAATATAAAACTTTATATGAGTTATATATTTTGGTCCATAACATACAACAACTTTAATCTGCCACACAATATGTCTTCCTTTGGGTCGACATATTTTGTGCATGATCAGAACAAAAAAAAAAAAATGGTTCAACAATTGTAAGCTATCTTGAACATATATCTGGCATAAAAGTAACCTTTCTTTGGGCCGATTACTTTTAGCATAAATATACGTTTACCAGTACAAAATATACTAAATCTACCTAAAGTGTCTTCCTTTGGGCCGACACAATAGTTCAATTTAGTAGCACATTGTGTAGATAGACCCAAGAAAATTCTAGATATTTTAACCGAATAGATAATTTCTTTATCAGCCTTAATAATTCTAAAAGTAGACTTATAAATCAATTGATATCATATAACAATTAATTAGTTTTACCCAATTAATTATCACAATCAAATTTTTTTTTTTGAAAGTTTACTATACATAACCACATGATGATATACAGAATCCACCCAAAAAAAAAAAGGGTTACATAATGGTTCTTCCATTATGTTCTTCACAAAATTACAAAAAAACTTAGGAAAAAACAAACAACAAGTCTGTCCCAAAATTTTCTTATATGATTTTCGCCAAAAGTTATATTATACTAGGAAAACCATCAAATCAACTAAGCCCTAATCGTACATGAAGGGGGGAAATCGAAAGGAGGGTCCTGAATCCAATATGCAATCGTCCACTTCCATTTTAGATTTTAGGTAGAGCAACGAAAGAAAAAGAAGAAGAAATAGACAATTGCCACTTAATTAACCACCAAATAAACAAAATATTCTCCAATTACTCTTGATTTTTCTTTTATCCTGATGTGAGAACGAGAAATCGCTCATATTCCAGCGAACGCAAATCACAAGATCAAAAAAAAAAAAAATGATGAAACAAAACCAAGGGCTCTGATACCAATTTGATATCACATTGTATTTTCTTCTAACCGTATGAATTTTAGAAACAAAATAAGAATTTGAAGAGAAAATACAATGTATGCGAGCATGGATCTATTGTTTCATCGAATGACAAGAATATAAATAAATAAATCGAATGACAAGGAACTTGATTGGAGAGTCATCGTCCTTGTCGTAGCGTCGTCGGCTTGATCCCTGTGGAAGAAGATGCAGCGGAAAGAAGAGAGAGGATCTTCCAAGGGATTTAGGATTGACGGCGCCGTAAAATTTCTTGTTAATTAGGAACAAGAAACTAGGTCAAGATAGATCACCTAAACCCTTGAAGACCTTTCCTTTATATAGAAATCCAATCTGTTATCAACCCATAAATAATAACAGATTGGTCTAAAGGGTTCTAAATATTGAACCCGCATCCAATAATCTGAAACCCAATAAACATAAGTTAGATTACTTTAAGGACTCAGATTGTATTTACATGTGCAACTTACATATAAACCCACCAAATAAAGATAATATCCAATAGGTATAATATCCAACAGATAAATCATCAACGAGGATCAGGTCAGGTCAGTAAGGAGTGCACTGGAATTGTAGTAGTAAGGCAATCCAACTAATTGATATTGCAGGTATATATACTAATTAATTAGTAAACGCTGTCTTCGGACATATCAGGACCGTCTTAATCATTCTAGAAGCACTGAGTAATTAATTATTCTAAATATCCTAAATAAAAAAAAGGATTTAGAACCTTAATATGTATTTTTTAAATAAATTAAATATCAATTTTGTAGGCTCAATAAAATAGAAATCCTAAGCATAAACTTTAATGGTCGATGTCTTGAATTGGCCATGTCTACAGTCCTATCTATAACGAATTGTTCTCAAATGTTCATGATTATTTTTAAAATACTTATCTCATTTAAAATTTAAATTTAATTATTTATCTGAATAATCGATCTAGAAGGATGGCAAATATTTCGGTAATTTACTAAACAACGTACGTGAAATTTAAAATTGTCCAAACAGTGTTCTATACTTTCATATTTAACAAATAGAGCACTTAATTTCCTTTTTACCTCTCTTACCAAACAGATCTGCAATTTAATATTGAGAGAGAATTTACATGCATCCGAGCCATAATTGAAAATTCAAATCCTAACACCACAGTGTTCCTGGGAATATAATTCCCAACACCATATTTTTTTATCTAATTTTTAATTTATATTAGTCTGATTTCTAAAATATTACTGTGAATACCTAATAAAACCTTGAATATCAGAAATTTTGGCCACGGATACATAGAGGGGCACTACCCAAACTCAATGGATTTTAACCGAAATATATTGATGGATCTAGAGGAGTCTAAATTCCGAAATCTTGATATAGACTGAAAGATCTTACAACATGAATTTTTAATATGTCGAGGAAACTTAGTTTTAATCCTCTTACATTTCAATTTTGACTTGTGTCGAAAAAAAGATGGTGCTGGAAATTAAATCCCAACACCACAGTGGAATTTCAAATCCCAGCAACACCACTGTGGTGCTGAAATTTCAAATTTCAGCACCATAATGGTGCTAGAATTACAAATTTCAGCACCATAGTGGTGGTGCTGGGATTTACAATTCCACTGTGGTATTGGGATTTAATTTTCAACATCATCTTTTTTTTCAACACAAGTCAAAATTGGAAGGTAGGAGGATTAAAACTAAGTTTCCTAGACATATCAAAAATTCATGTTGTAAGATCTTTCAGTCTATGTCAAGATTTCGAAATTTAGACTCCTCTAGGTCCATCAATGGGTTTCGGTCAAAACCTATCGTCTATCTATCACCTCTTCTTGATCTAATTCTATTCAATGTTTTATTAGGTATTCACAGTAATATTTCAGAAATCAGACCGATATAAATTAGAAATCAAATATATAAAAAGGTGATGATGGAAATTATATTCCCAGGAACACTGTGGTGTTGGGATTTGAATTTCCAACACCACGTTTGGATGGTTCGGGATTTTCAGTTGTGGCTCGGATGTATACAAATTCTCTCTCAGCATTAAATTGCAGGTCTGTTTGGCGAGAGGGGTAAAAAAGAAATTAAGTACGCTATTTAGTAAATATGAAAGTATAGGATACTGTTTGAGCAATTCTAAACTTCACGTTTACTATTTGATAAATTACCACAAATATTTACAATAATTTTATAATTCATGCTTATACATATTTTGTCCATTACCCTCGAGTCCAACGCGTATTAAACTCTCCCTAATTAATAGGTTCCATGTTGTCTTTCACTTCTTTCCAACTCAAAGTATTTTCATGAATTAGACCTTCTTCGGTGACTCGAAAAGCTCTTCAATCTTCCTAGGTGAATAAATAAACATTATTATGTGATAAAATGCATAAATATCAGCCACTTTTAAAATTAACACGATCACACTATAAAAAATATTAAATTAGCGATAAATTTTAGTAACGAAAATAATTTGATATAAATCTACAAGGATTTTGATGACGAATTAATAAATCGTTGTAAATTAGTAATGGAATTTGCAACAAATAAGATTTCCTCACAAAAATAATAACAAACTATATATTTGATGCTAAATTTTCAATAAATTAAATTTTGTCACAAATATCGTCAGTAATTTTGTAACGAATTTATCATTTATTGTCAAATTTACGATGAAAAATCAAAATTATTGTAAAATTTTACAACGAAATATGAATTCGTCAAAGAATTTGCAATGAAATTTGAATTCGATGCAAACTTTGTGACGAAAATGGAATTCGTCTCAAAACATTGCGACGAATTCCATTTTCGTTGTAAAATTTGCAAAGAATCTAGAATTCCTGTCAAATATTTTGATAAATTTCACGACGAAATATTTTTGTCAGAATTTTTCAATTATTTGCCAAAAAACGTGGTAGGTTTTTGCGGGATCATGGAATTTTACGACGAATTTCATATTCGTCGCTAAGTCAGTGATGAATTTTACTTTTGTCGTAAATTTTGCGACGAATTTCATATTCGTTGTAGATTTCAGGACGAATATGAAATTCGTTGCTAAATTTGCAATGAAAAAATCTGCGATGAATTTTATCTTTTATCGCAAATTTGCCACGATTTTTGCAACAAAATTTATTTCGTCGCAGAAGTCGTATATATATCTTCCCCTTTTCCTTCTCATGATCATCCCGCTGTCGCAACTGCTGCCGAATGTGGCTCTCCTTTTTTTTCTCGCAATCATCTCGCTGCCGCTGAAGGTTCCTCTCTGCCTCTCTCTCTCAATCTGGCGATCCAACGTCGGATCTCCACAAATCTGGCTGCGAATTGCCAGATCTGTGGGGCCATCACCCTCGCACGAGGCGTCACTCTCGCACGTTTCACTCTCGTGTCACCCCCTTTAATTATTTATATAAAGTGTACAATTTTAATGTTTTATATTCTTCAGGTTTTTCACATGGTTGTTCGTTTTTAAGGTGATCAACACGTACATAAAGGATTCTGTTAATCAACTCATACATTGCTTCCACCAGTCACGATACTCTCTATTCGAAATTTTTGCAATTATCATTCTATAATATATATTATGTTTATTTTTATGTATTTATTTTACTGTAAAAATTCATTATTAGTTTGATATGTTATAGTCTATAACTCATTATCATACAAAAAAATAGATATGTATTACAAAAAATTATTTTGGATATAAATTAGTTGTTCAATTACTTATCGATGCAAAATGATGAGAGTAGAATTAATCTTTGATATAAATTTGGAAACAAAAAAAATGGAGAAAGAAAGGAGTTGGATGTATAAAAAGAACTTACATGAACATCGGGGCTTAACGGATCAGTTTATTATTGGCTGGAATAATTTTTTAAATTTTCACATAGCAATGTTGAGTTTATGGATAATAATAAGTTAATGTGTCTTTGTAAAAAAAAAATCATAATGGAAAAATTTTATCATGTAATCAAGTTCGAAAACATCTTTGTAAATTTGGTTTTATTCCAAATTATTATAATTGAATATATCATGGTGAACCGTTTATATTTGATGAAGTGGATGGACGAAATATACAATATCAGTTAGTGGGGGATCAGGGATATTATGATCAATTAAATTCATTTTAGAGGATGATTGTTGATGCAGCGGATCAGAGTTTCATTCCCGAATCGAGCGCTATAGGTTCTACTATTCCTCAAACACTTGAATAAATGTATAACAGTTATGAATCCCCATTGGAGATGGTAAAAGTAACAGGTGTTGATGAAAATGCAAATAATAAATCATATATCCAATTTTAGAAAGTATTGAGAGCTGCAAATGAACCTATCTGGTCTGGTTGTGACAGTCACAATAAATTATTCCTAATTGAAAGACTATTGAATGTTAAAGTTAAGTATAATATATCTAAAGATTATTTTAATGATTTTGTCCAAGTTATTGGAGAAGTATTACTGCGTGATCATGTAATGTCCAATGATTTTTACAGTATGACAAAATTGTAAAAGAATTAGAGCTTCTGATGAAAAAAATTGATGTTTGTAGAGATGATTATATACTATATTGGAAAGATAATCCAAATGTAGATATTTGTAAATTTCGTAATCAATGTAGATACAAGAGAATTAGGAGGTTGGGTGGTAATAAGTGACTAAATCATATAAATAAATATTTTATTTGCCTTTAACTCCTATATTACAAATGTTTTATGCATAAAAGGTCACTGCTAAACACATAACTTGACATGCAAATCATGAATAGAAGAAGGGCTAATATGACATCCATTAGATGTAGAGACGTAGAAAAATTTTGATAGAATATATCCTGAGTTTACGAAGGAGAGTCGAAACATTAAGTTAGATTTCTGTGTTGATGGATTTGCTTAATTTGGCAAATCATGAAAAGTTATTCTTGTTGGCCAATTATCTTAACTCTATATAATCTTCCACTTCGGTATGTGCATGAAAATATTGTATATGTTTTTAACATTGATTGTTCCCGGGTCACAAAATTCGAAGAAGTTAATAGATGTTTACATGTACCACTAATTGCGGAGCTGAAACAACTATGGGATGAGGGTGTTTCTACATATGATGTCACGCCCTGAGGGTATGTCGTGCCGAAAAGTAAATGGACGATATCTCCCCTGTACGTGGCAACATATCCTGTTAATACAAAGCCCGTAGGCCCACAACAACAACATAATATAAACATATCAAACATAGCGGAAATATAAACCACATACCCACAACATACATACTAAAAACATATAGATGTACACCACCTGACAAGTCCACAGTACTAGAACCGTACATAAAACATCGGACACAGAAATAAGGTCCACGACATCATGACAAAGTACATAATATAAAACAAATTCATAACATAATCAAAGTCCCCGGGAAGCTCGAAAAAACAAAGATGGGATGGATCATCGGCGCAGCTCCAAGCCGTCACGAAGACTTCTACTTGCTACCTAGGCGACAGAAAAAACCTAGGGTCTGTGGTGGTGAGTAAAACTCAGCAGGTAATAAGATATATATATATATATATATATATATATATATATATCACATGTCATTCAACAATTTAATCCATTAGTACAATAGGTATACATCAGCATAACAAGTACATATACATGCATACACTAAACAAATTGAACAACAAACAATGCTGACATACCCGACAGTCAGCTACTCTACTCTCATCCAACATGGGCATATATCCACAACACAAGATATAAAGAATAATACTAACTCACACTACAACATGATACGGGTCGAGGGTATCACAGTGACCGACCAACATGTATACAAGTACCCGGCCTACTACCATACAGAAAATGCAATAGCATGAATGAATATGTACAAACAAATGCAACAAGCATAGTACATACAAATGCATCATCAAAGTGAGTATATGACATCCATTAGATGTAGAGACGTAGAAAATTTTTGATAGAATATATCCTGAGTTTACGAAGGAGACTCAAAACATTAAGTTAGATTTCTATGTTGATGGATTTGCTTAATTTGGCAAATCATGAAAACTTATTCTTGTTGGCCAATTATCTTAACTCTATATAATCTTCCACTTCAGTATGTGCATGAAAATATTGTATATGTTTTTAACATTGATTGTTCCCGGGCCATAAAATTTGAAGAAGTTAATAGATGTTTACATGTACCACTAATTGCGGAGCTGAAACAACTATGGGATGAGGGTGTTTCTACATATGATGTCATGCCCCGAGGGTATGCCGTGCCAAAAAGTAAACGGACGACATCTCCCTTGTACGTGGCAACATATCCTGTTAATACAAGGCCCATAGGCCCATAACAACAACATAATATAAACATATCAAACACAGCGAAAATATAAACCACATACCCACAACATACATACTAAAAATATATAGGTGTACACCACCTGACAAGTCCACAGTACTAGAATCGTACATAAAACATCGGACACAGAAATAAGGTCTACGACATCACGACAAAGTCCATAATATAAAACAAATCCATAACATAATCAAAGTCCTTGGGAAGCTCGGAAAAACAGAGATGGGATGGATCGTCGGCACAACTCCAAGCCGTCACAAAGACTTCTACTTGTTACCTGGGAGACAGAAAAAACTCAGGGTCTGTGGTGGTGAGTAAAACTCAGCAGGTAATAAGATAGAACATGTAAATACATATATATATATATATATATATATATATATATATATATATATATATATATATATATATATATATATATATATATATATATATATATATATATATATATATATATATATATATATATATATATATATATATATATATATATATATATATAATATATATCATATACATGGTATACATCAGCATAACAAGTATACATACATGCATACACTAAACAAACTGAACAACAAACAATGCTGACATACCTGACAGTCAGCTACTCTACTCTCATCCAACCTGGGCATATATCCATAACACAAGGTATAAAGAATAATACTAACTCACACTACATCATGATACGGGTCGAGGGTATCACAGTGACCGACCAACATGTATACAAGTACCCAGCCTACTACTATACAGAAAATGCAATAGCATGAATGAATATGTACAAACAAATGCAACAAGCATAGTACATACAAATGTATCATCAAAGTGAGTATACATATAGACTGCATCTGTATGTATACTGATCACCATCATCCATGTATATATATATATATATATATACATACATATAGGTATATATATATAACCATATGCAAAACGTCGTATGATACGACAATGCAGCATGCATGGTCATGTCTGCGCACCCCTACTCACTACCACGACCCTAGTGTGGCCTAGGTGGCATGACATAACAACTGTCCCAACCCAACACCAACCACTGCTCTAGAGTGCCTGAGTGGGCAGTATGATCAAGTAGCATATGAGCGTAAAGAGCTCACTACACAACGGAGGTCCCTGCTGCTGGCCACTCCGACTAACACTACCAAATGAGTGGTCGAGTGTCACGCACCCAAGACAACTGCATGCACTCAAACTACCACCGTCTCTAGTGGTAGAGTGCGGCACAAAAAATGCTCCGCCCTCACACCAGTTACTCCTCTGGGAGCAACCTGGGAGGCAGGATGACTGACAACTCTCTCAACCCCAAGGGAGACGATGTCGTCAGTATGGATGCAATAACATGAAGGTACTGTCTCCCATACAGACATCTACCACAGACTCTCTGTTCAACAGAGAGTCATAGCCATTTGATCAGTACACTCTCTATCCTGTAGAGAGTCGTACTCAACTGATCATGGCAAGCTAGGACCACCGGTCCGTAGCGACACACTATTCACGACTCACCTAACCATTTACACAACACGTGGTTGGTAAATAAGTATGCAACATATGGGAATGGAATAAGTCCTACATTTAGGGCATTACCTACCCACGGATGACCTTTTACCTAATTTACAAATTAGGTCATCATCCGTACTCTAACATCTACACCCTACTAAACATTTAGACCTACTTACATCACATCTGTAACTCCTAAATCATTATAAGGAAAAATGTGATCAACAATTGAGCATATATATATCCAACGATAAGTATCAAGCATAAGATAAATCAGAGCAAAGTCAAGATAATATGAACACCTAACATGCTCATATCTATGACTAAATCTGAATGCAATTACATCTACCTGACCAGGGTAGGAAATTACCCACTTGCTGTAAATGCTCGTAGTAATAGAGTCCTCACGTCCGCGAACCGATCTCGTATCCACGTCCTGCAAATATCATCAATTATAACTTAGTGCAAGCATACAACAAAATATGATTTAACTACTACGTATTTCCCCATATCCACATCCCTTATCGGATACGTTTATAACTTCCATTTTGTAACCGAGATCAGAGCATTACACAGCTCGATCGACAACCGACATTTTGCACCAATTTCAGGACCTGACTAACCTCAAACAAACCTTAATTACTCGCCTTGACACGGTGCTTAACCACTCATAATTACGCCAAATCAGGGATCTAACCACCCTAATTAACACACTCTGTTTCTTCCGACTCTTTTCACTTAGCCCCAATCGAGCTAAGCCCAGTGCCAACCATTCAAGGTCATTGCAGCCCTTCACGACCAAGAGTAGCCTTGTTCACAACCGTACCGCCGACAATTCCTAGCACACAACCGCACAGTTGTTCACAGCTTACTCACACAGTCTTTTACACTCAATTCCAGTCGTACAGTCGATCCTCGCTCACTCAGACAATTACAACTGACCTAACTCCACTCACAACCTTTCAAACAACAAATTACTGACCTCACAGCCGGTTAAATTCATCGGCACAATCTGTGAACAGCTAACACAGCCCACCGGATCAACCCAACGAGCCTTCTCTTCTCACTCACAGCCACACAAACCACCCATCACCCTGTTCATAGCCGTAAGGCTGATAATTCCTAGTCAACACTTCACAACCACTCCCATAGCCATCTACACAGAAAGGCATTCTGTCACGCCCCGGGGGAGTCCCCGCCAGACGAAAATTCGACAACATCTCCCCTGTATTGGTGACAATACCAAACTTATATACAAGGCCTACACGGCCACTATACATCGGTCAACACGACCGGAATCCAAACAACCCACGCAAGTAATAAGGCCTCAGGCCAACAATCAAAGTAAATGGTAAATCGTCTACAACAACTAGACTTACCCCTTCTGCCATCTGGGCAGGAATACCCAACCAAAACCAATTGAGATAAAATCTGAATAAAGGTCCATAAGGACACCAAATACCTACGAGTACATAAATCCAACTCCAATCCTAAACATATCTTCTAATCCAAATATTCAAAACCATAAAACAAATAAATATTAAACTTTCGGGACGAGGGGGTTTGGCAGCTGGACTCTCCTGACAGCTTCATCCTGAAATAGATAAAAATCAACGGGGTAAGTTCAAAGAACTTAGCGGATATAGTCGATATGCAAAGTAAGATATAACTAATAATACTAATCATGCCAGTACAGTCTCACATATAGGGTATGCAAGAAAGAAATACAAAAGGATTGTACTTACCTGAATCTCCTACCCTGATATAGGAGCATGTGCCATACTATAAAAGATAAAGTCATCACCATATACAAATATGAATCCTGTATGCATGGCAATCATATGCAACATCCAAGGCATCAATAAAAATGCAGCAAACACAATACAAATGCTATTCATGCAAAGTGCATGCGTCAGAATGACATGGTCACCCACGGCGTCGGTCGGTGCCTCCTGCAGCGATGGTGAAGCCAGGAGTGGGTAGGGCTATGACAAGCTATACTCTTCCATCACTTTGCTCTGGTGGCCAAGTGGACGAGGATCTTTGTCGGAGTACACCTATCCTCCTTCCCCAAGCAGTGGGGAGCTAAGCTCTCATCTCGATGTCATAGACGGAGGAGGGATCCACCGCCCGCTACCCAGCTGCCTCATCGCTACCCATGGCGGACCCGGCGAACTGACGAGCGCACACACCCTCTGATGTACCACTAACCGCGAGTTGGCGGTGTGTAATGCAATATAAGCGATCGCGGGCTCAACTATAAAGGAACCCCGTCCAGTCAACATGCAATCATGCAAGATGGTACATGATACTAAAGCATGTAAATCCCACTAAAATGCATAACCAAATAATATGCACAACCAATAGGTGCATATCCATGATTCGAGTAAAACAGGGAAAGTATAACCATAACCGATCAAATGCATGTATCAAGTAGGCACAAAAACATACTAGGCATATAAACATGAAAACTATTGCAAGCTATCCTAACTAGCATATCAACTTGACTATATCTAAAAGATAAGTCAAAATACTCGCCTGATAAAATAATGTCCGCAAGAATGAAACGAAATCGTCACGACCGTGGACCTGCCTCGTGACCGAAACCTGCATATAGCATAACTATTGTTAAGCACAAACATGCAATCCAAATCCAAGCACACGACAACTTGCTAAATTACTACTATGTAATCCCCAAGTAGACTCTCAACCCGTCGATCACAAATTATGATTAACTCTTCAATCCAAGAACATATCCTTGCAATTGACCTCACCATGATTAATACTCATCATATGAAAATATTATCCATCTCACAGCCTAGAATTTATCCGAAATCAACAACATATCACCCAACCATCCTATATCCACCGAATACAATATCCAACTCCGAGTCGAGCCTAAATCTTGCACAAAACTCCTACACCTAACCCTGCACAGCTGACATCACCCAAATGGACTCGTATAGCCCTCTCAACCCACTACAACTCCAATCACAGCCACCTCAAACACCAAAATCAGCCCAAATCGACCATAAATCCGGTCCACAGCCTTTTACAACCTATGAACAACCCAAAACACCTTCTATAACCACCCCCTCCTTCACAATCGGCCAATAACTCCCTATCGGAATATCGAAATCAACTTTAACACCCAAACCCCCAATTTACAGCCCCCTAATCGACCCTCACAGCCCGCTCACTCCGAAACACAATCGGTCGAACCAAAATCCCTAACTCACAGTCGTCCGAAATAGGAAAAAGGGACAACCCTAACCTGCTCCGGCGACGCTCAGCCAGAAAGATAGAGGAGAAGGCGTCTACTGCTGCAGAGAAAGAGGGGTGCCTCGAGGAGGCCAGCGGCAGTCCTGTGGTCGCGGAGACCGGCGTATGTAGAGGAGCGGTCGACGTTGTGGGTGGCGACGTGAGGAAGAAGGCTAGCAGCGATGGTTGATCTGAAGCGAGGGCGGCGGCTCAGAGGTAAAGACGGTGGAAAGGCACCCACGGTGACCTGGGCATCGGGAACGGCGAACGATGGCCGGCGCTTGCGAAGGGACGACCGACCGCAAGGACTCAGCGACTGCGGATGCGAGGAGGTAGAGCTCGCGCGAGAAGAAGCAGAGGCGCGACGATGGGGTGAGGTGCACCGTCGGAAGATGAGGAACGGTCGACGCTCAAGCATCGACGACGAAGAGAAGGCGACGACGTGGCAGGGGAAGAAAGGTGTCGTGGAAAGAAATCGCGATAGGGAAGGCTTTAGGCTTTGGTGCGTGCAGCGGGGAAGAAATAAAACCTAAGGAGGAATTAATGAGATAGGTTACGAAAACTGGTCCAATTTGTAGGATATTTGAGGTCGCTAGAGGGGGGGGTGAATAGCGTAGAGTTTGTTCGTAGATGGAATTCGATCGTGGTTGTCTCTACAATTTCGTTAGCGCGCAACGGAATAGTAATGAAAGCAATAAAGAAATGAACAACAATGCAAACACAAATATTTAACGTGGTTTGGAACCGAAAGGTTCCTACTCCACGGATTGGGTTCGTACGAACCCTAGCAATGCCAATCGCACACCACTATGATAAACACTCCTTCTCGACACAAGTCGGAGGCGGAGAAACCCCTTACAAGTAATCTTACAACAGTAAGAAACTAAAACAAGCAATTACAACAATTTATATGAAAGATAAGTAAAGAAAAACTTTACAACTCTTGCTTTTGATTGCTTGAATGCTTGGTTATTTGATTAGCACTTGGAGACCTGATTTGCAGCAACAAATCACCCCTAAAGCTCTCAAAAATCGGATCCATTTTTCTCCATCACGAGCTCCTTTTATAGCTTCAACTGTCTTTGAAAAGTCGATCGATCATTGCTCGGGACCATCGATCATTGATCGCGCTATTCTTTGTGAGACAGCGGTGTAATCCGCTGGAAAAATCCAGCGGCTAGGACATCGATCGGTGATCATCATACACATCGATCGGTGATGAGCATCACTCATTGCTCATCCCGGTCGAGTGAGACTCGATACTGCCCTAAAATCGAGCATCGGATCGGTGATCACGATCGATCGCTCGTCAATCGATCATTGCCCACCTATGGCGATCGTGCTAGGCAATTCCAGATCAAACCCTAGTTGACTATGATCGGCCGCCACATGGCATCGGATCGGTGGCACACCTCAAACATGAGGTTTTAGCCAAGTATGGTGTCCCCATACTTGCTAGACCACCCTTAGCCTAGACCTAAACCTTCTAGCCACCTCCATCAGCCTTACGCCTCTCGGATCCCTCCAAGTCATCCATGACTTGTTCATCCATCGCGCTAGCCTTCAGGTGCTTCCATCGGCTATGTCATGCTAACGGTGTCTACACCGCCAAGGCACATTGGACTTACGCCGCCAAGACTCAAGCTTGGACTTTCCCTTGCCAACCCATGTTGGACTTTCCATGCCAAGTACCCATGACTTGGACTTTCCTTGCCAAGACCCATGCTTGGACTTTTCCCAAATGCCAAGTGTCCCACTTGGACTTTCCCATGACAATCACATTGTCATATATTTTTGTCAAAACATCAAAACATCACTCGAGTCAAACTCGAGTCCTAGTCAATCGTGACCTGGGCCGATTGCACCAACAATCTCCCCCTTTTTGATGTTTGACAAAAACCAAACAGACCATTGAGTTAGACCACTAACTCAAATCCCTTACCAATTATCCCAAATTGGTAATCTTAAACATTCTCCAAATGTTCTCCCCCAAACATTCTCCCCTTTTTTAACTAACATCAAAAGGGTCTTCTCTCCAAGGAGGTCAATGTCTCATGTCCCAATGAGATCTTACAATCTCCCCCTTGGTCTAAAAATACTTAGGATGCCTACCATCTTCCTAGTGATAAGTCTCATATCACTCAAGAGAGACAATCATATTCACTCTCCCAATTTCCAAATTGGGTATCAAAAACCCATCAATTTTCCCAATTGATGATACTCTCCCAATAACTTCTCCTCTTCAAGGAGAAAAATACATCCATCATCCCAAGATGGATACCTCCCCCTAAAGGCTTGCTCCCCCTTGACCATTGCACCAACAATGTCCTTGGGAAGTCCCTAAGCCAATAGGAACTCTAAGCCATCAAAATTAAGGTTTGAAATTCAATATTGAACTTTCCAACACCTTAAAATTGATACAAATCCTAAACACCTCTCCTAATCCATATCCAATGAATTTTCACCCTTCATCATGCTTCTCAAAGCATATCCTAGGGTTAGGAGTGGTTAGAGACCTTAACCGCAGCTGAAATCGGGTGAAACAACCTTGTTTTCTCGAAATCAGACAATCAGTCGAGTGATTCAGATATCAGTCGACACATCATCGATCATTCGCCACAGGCGGTATAATCTTGATTTTCAATCATAAATAATTATACGTATATCGAAAAATTACGAAATTTGGTACGTATATTACTTATCACGCATACAATCGGTGAAAATTTTTGGAAAAATATTTTAACCATGGAAATAGGAGATTGGTACAAAGTACAAAAACTATTAAAACTTTAAAGTTTTTGATCTACTTTGTATCAACTTCTACAATGATGATGGCTATCAAAAGATAGACTTCACCAAGGTTTTCTAAATTGTTTTTAAAATGTTCTTGAAAACCTATTTCGAACCATGGATTATTGGCTAAATATACATAGCTTGTATAGTAGCTTTCCTCATGATTCTTAGTGATGATCGAAATAGGTTAAGTTCATCTAGATGCACTATCTATGCACCTTGAACCTAACTCATTATCCTAACATCTCACATGTTATCTAAGGTGTATACACACACATACATGTCAATTTAAATGTGAGATGTGGGATTAGGATTATTATGGCCTCATGCATATTCTAGGCAACCCTACTTGATTCCCTTATAAATAGGACTCCAAGTCATGTCATTTTTCCTTAAATCAATTCTAATCAAAATAAATGCATGAATGATCATGGCACAAATTATAACAATAATAACGCATGGCCAATAATCATTATGTCATGACATGTGATATAATCTGAAAACAAACATGACATCTAAAATAATCATAACTAATGCCATGACATGTTATATGATAAGATGAAATTTCATGTCATGATATAGCAACTTTCATAAACCAATACATTAATACAAATACATAGTCAAACACACATGATTTTCACAAACAGAAATTTCATTCAATTTAAGAAGATTTCAGTTTTTACATCCAAAATAGAGATTTGATATGCTCAATCTCACTACAAAAACTGAAAAACAAAAATTCTAACATCATCTAGATCTAGTCATCTGCAGACGGTGGAGGTGGAGGAGGCTGCTGGCTCAAAGTCCAAGCCCGCATCATCTCATACATATCGAGCTGACGCTGCTCGATGCGACTTTGGGACTCAGCAATCTGAATGTATCTCTCCTCCATCCGACTAAGATGTGCGCCCATGGAGGCTTGCCCTACTAAGAGCTCTGACAACCGAGTCATTGTCTGGCGATAGAGTCCCGGAATGCGGACTCACGGTGGCCAAGACGATCTGATGGACCCACTGCTGATGCATCTGCTGGCATCTGATCCTCCTCATCAGCAGCGTCTGGATCCTCATAGTCCTCTGCAGCCTCTCTAGGCACCAGAGGCGGATCTCCATGTGCCCTGGGCGGAGGTCGAGGTGCCAACTTCATCTGCCCATGCCCCATCCGCAGTTTCACTAATGAGAAGTTACGAACTGATATGCAGTCGTACACCTCAGATAGCGCCCTCAGTGATCTCCTGTGAATGTTGATGCCTATTGACTCTAACCATGCAGTGATAATTTGGCCATAAGGCATATGCACTTTCCCTTGTACAGGGGATATGAAATGTACAATGCAATGAAACATGTTTAATGCAATGTTTATGTCTAATCTATTACGCATGGCGTACAGTAGAAAGAGATGGGGAGGCCAAATCTTGGCCAGACCCCGAGTCACGATCGGAAGAAAACACCCAACAATGACCTTGTAGAGTACATTGTCAGGTGTAGATAGCTCAGTAATAGGAAATAAATTCTGAGCTGGTGGACGAGGATGACCAAAAACATGCTCATGTATGGAGTCCAAAGAGATATGGTCAAATGGCTCGAGTAAAGGGGCATCAAAGGTAGGGTAGAAAATGAAGGTGTCATCCGATGGCTTACACTCAAGAAACTCCTGCAATATCGCAGGAGTGAACTCTAAATCGCATTTTGCAATGCGAGTAGTGTAGGTAGGGCCATCGTCTACCTTCTTTAAGTTCTGATAGAACTCCTTAAGGAGATCATCATTGATGGCATGTGTGCATAAGACAATTTTCATAAGATGATAATATGCAAATATGTCCATGACGTCACTACAGTAACGTGTAAAGAAGTCCCTATCGAAGTACCTAACCAACATGGTTTGGTACAATCGTGATTCACCCTCGGGTGGGTCATTTCTACGGGATCTCCTATATGAATGTAATGCAACGACATGAAATGCAAGGGCACCAATACACGATTAGATTATAATAGATTATAATGGAAAGGAAAAAATTAGGGTTTTTGAGTAAGAAAATTTTACTTTGGCGCCATTTGGAGGGATGATGAGAGAATACTCGGATATCGCTGAAAAGGCCGCCGGAAATGTTCGCCGGAGGACTGAACGCCGGAACCCTAATCGAAAAAGAGGAAACAACCGTTGGAAATGAGCGGATTAGGGTTGTGAGATGAGTGAAAACACGAGTGGAAGATCTTAGCTACCAAACCTAAGGCTTGGGCGGCTGGCACGGTCGGAAAAACTGGTCGGAGAAGAAGTTGGCGATCGGAGAGGAGAAAGAAAACGAGAGGTCGCCGCGTGAAGACGCCGAACCCTAGTAGTTCGGCGATATAAAATCACGACGCCTTCGATCGATGTCGACATCGATCGGTCGATCGATCGCGCATTAGCGGGTTTATCGAGCCGAACGATCGGTTGCTCCGGCTCGGAATCGATTTGAGTCTTCGTCGATGCTCTGATAACATCGGACCGATGTTGCTCATTAGTCGGCCCGATCGATCACCACTCGGACCGATCGTGAGCACTCGTGATGATCCTCTGTCTCGATGAATGCAGTACTATCGGATCGATGTGCAACAATGAGTCTGAAGCGACTCGACTGCTTGACTCACGATATCGTGCTACAGTGTGATCAGTCGACTGATATCTGATTTCCAGTTTTGAAATTCAGAAAATCTTGATTTCTTTATCTAACTTATTCCATTTTCTCATGTTTAATCTTGTATATCGAACATATTGATGTTATGCTTATATTCATGTATTCGTTAATGTATTTTGATATTTTATTTCATTTTAGCAAACATTAACATTCAATGGTTTCAAAATCCTAACATCTCACCCTTTCTAAGTGTTGAAATACACAATCAAGGTAAAAGACTTGTTTTGTGAGATGCAATCCACCCTAGACATTCCTTCCATGCAAACACATGGTGAAACACATGAAGCATGGTAAGTGCAAGACATCAAGGTGTGTGTCACTTGAGTATCACTCTTGATGTAACTTCTATACCTTAAACATACTTCTCTTGATACATTGATTCCTAAAGTGTGCCAAAGATCAAAGTCACACTATGACCTTTAAATCTAGATTGTGCCAATTTTATTGATTTTCATGATTTCAAAAATATATTGGCACATCCTAAGATCTTTTAGAATTAAAGCTCAAATGTATTTCCAAGGTAACCATAACCTTGAAAATAACCTAAAATGCCACCTTTACCATGGTTGAGTTCGCTACTCATCCAATCAAGATTGGCACATCCTAACCCATTTAACGTGAATCAATCACGCTCTTTGGAACCCAAAATCTATTTGAGCTCATTGAATTAATTAGATATTCCTTAGGGATAACCTCCCTAGATACCTTTTTAATGACCCTCCTAGACTTATTAGCCTTGGTCATTGTGGTCTTACCTAGATTGACTCTAGAGGTAACTCCCCTTGCAACCTTCTTAATGGCCATCCTAGATTTCCTAGAAACCCTAGCCACTAGGCACAAACCTTGGTCAACTCTAGGAATGACTTCCCTATTGACCTTGGTCTTCCTAGACCTAATTTGTGTTCCATAATCAAATGGAACACTATGGTAAGCCACCTTAGGATTAGGTTTGTTACCCAAACCTTGATTGCCCTTGGTTGACTTTTATCTTTTGGGTCCTAAATGTTGACTTTGAGATCTTGACCCTTGACTTTGACCATTATACCCTTTAAATTGATTTTGTATCTTTTTTAGGGTCTTTTTTAGTTTTTCAAGCCTTGACCTTAAGGCTTGGTTCTCTAATTCTAATTGCCCAAATGATTTTTGATTAGGTTTTTGGGCATTACCATTCACCTTAGACATATATCTACCCTTATTGGGATTGATACCTAAATGGTTTTCGATTTTCTTAATTGCTTTCTTAGGAATGACATTTCTAGGGACATTAGTCCCAAATTTCTCCTTCTTTGAAATAGATATAGAGTTATCATTCCTAGCATGCTTTGATTCATGAGTAATAGCAAAGTTATTTGAATTAATTCTAGCATGCTTTTGCTTAGAATTTAAAGAATGAGCATTATGAAAATATACCTTAGGGTTTGCCTTAGTAGCTCCCCCTACTTGTGATGCTCCTTCTTGGGTCTTTTTGCTCCACCTAGGATATTGATTTCGGTAATGCCCCGATTGCCGACATCTGAAGCAAATGATGTGCTCCTTGTCTTTAGGTGATGGGGAACCGACATCCTTTGACTTTTGTTGACTTTTAGGCGCCGGAGGAGTCTTCTTAACCTTCTTTGGGAACTTGCTCTTGTAGTGCCCATACTCCCTACACTCAAAACACAATATATGGATTTTATTTGAAATTAGAGTGCTTGAGTTACCTAGGTTAATTGAGACCGGAATTGGAGCTTCTTCATCTTAACTAGATGTCGAAGCTTTCTCTTGTTTCTCCGGAGTGGAAATTCTTTCCTCCCCCTCAATCCTAGAGGTGGAGGTGTCTTCTACTTCTTCTTCCACCGATTCGGAAGTTGACTCCTCTTCAACTTCCGATTCCTCACTTGCTCGTGAGGAAGATGAACTCTCTTCATCCTCTTCCTTATCTTCTTATACTTGTGCCAAGTGGGGCCTCTCATTGAACTTGGCTAATTTGTCCCATAGCTCCTTGGCATCAAGATATTCACCTAGCCTAGACAAAACATCATTAGGTATCAAATCTTCTAAAAGTTTTGTTACCTTGGCTTCGGTTTTGAATTTTTGTCGTTACTCTTGGGTCCATTTCTTCAACTTGAGGACTTGTCCCTTCCTATCCCGAGGAGGTTCAAAACCTTCTACGAGGATGAATCAATCCTCTATATCCATCATAAAGAATGTCTCCATTCTTGTTCTCCACACCGAAAAGTCTTCTTGATCATATGGCGGTGGAGTGTTGATGTCTCATCCAAGCTTGTTTTGGAATTTCATCTTCCCTCTAGCCTTTTAGCTCCCGACGGTTAATCCGTAGAAGAGCCCCGGGCTCTGATACCAATCGTAGGATATTTGAGGCCGCTAGAGGGGGTGAATAGCGTAGAATTCATTCGTAGATGGAATTCGATCGCGGTTGTCTCTACAATTTCGTTAGCACGCAGCGGAATAGTAATGAAAGCAATAACGAAATGAACAACAATGCAAACACAAATATTTAACGTGGTTCGGAACCGAAAGGTTCCTACTCCACGGATTGGGTTCGTACGAACCCTAGCGATGCCAATCACACACCACTATGATAAACACTCCTTCTCGACACAAGTCGGAGGCGGAGAAACCCCTTACAAGTAATCTTACAACAGTAAGAAACTAAAACAAGCAATTACAACAATTTATATGAAAGACAAGTAAAGAAAAACTTTACAACTCTTGCTTTTGATTGCTTGAATGCTTGGTTATTTGATTAGCACTTGGAAACCTGATTTGCAGCAACAAATCGCCCCTAAAGCTCTCAAAAACCGGATCCATTTTTCTCCATCACAAGCTCCTTTTATAGCTTCAACCTGTGCTGGAAAAAGTCGATCAGTCGACTGCTCGGGACCATCAGTCGACTGATCACACTGTTGCTGTGAGACAACGGTGTAATCCACGCTGGAAAAATCTAACGGCTAGGACATCAGTCGACTGATCATACACATCAGTCGACTGATGAAGCATCACTCGACTGCTTGTCCTAGCGGTCGAGTGAGACTCTATTCTGTGCCCTAAAATCCGAGCATCAGTCGACTGATCACACGATCGATCGCCGTCTAATCGCTTAATCGCCCACCTATGGCGATGATCGCTAGGTAATTCCCGCAGTCAAACCCTAGTTGACTATGTCAGTCGACTGCCACATGACATCAGTCGACTTGCACACCTCAAGCATGAAGTTTTAACCCAAGTATGGTGTCCCCATACTTGCTAGATCACCCTCAGCCTAGACCTAAGCCTTCTAGCCACCTCCATCAGCCTCACGCCTCTCGGATCCCTCCAAGTCATCCATGACTTGTTCATCCATCGCGCTAGCCTTCAGGTGCTTCCATCGGCTATGTCATGCTAACGGTGTCTACACCGCCAAGGCACATTGGACTTACGCCGCCAAGACTCCCGCTTGGACTTTACGCCGCCAATACCAAACCCCTTGGACTTCTCAAGTGCCAAGACTCAAGCTTGGACTTTCCCTTGTCAACCCATGTTGGACTTTCCATGCCAAGTACCCATGACTTGGACTTTCCTTGCCAAGACCCATGCTTGGACTTTTCCCAAATGCCAAGTGTCCCACTTGGACTTTCCCATGACAATCACATTGTCATATGTTTTTGTCGAAACATCAAAACATCACTCGAGTCAAACTCGAGTCCTGGTCAATCGTGACCTAGGCTGATTGCACCAACACAATTTAGTTTAATATTTAAATTTTCAGTATTTAACACATTCACAGGACAAATCAACACATCGGTACTCCACTAACCCTAACAGCTACACTGCCCAACAGACAACACCACAATCAATCTCTACCGGAAGAAATTCACAGAACAAAAAGGGAAATTACTCTTGCTTACCAGAAATTGAAACCCCGTCGACAGCAAAAATCCCCAACAACCGACAGCCACTGCCCAAAACAAATCCGGTTAACGAACGACCACCACAGCATCAGAAACTATCACGAAACACCAATTAGTGATGAAGGATGGCCTCGACTTACTCAACTCCGGCGGCGATCCCCTGTTCACCGGCGAACTCAATGCCCCCGAGGCACTGCCCTAGCTCCCGCTGGGACCCCCGGCTCCGGGAGCAAGTCGCCGATTTCCCTATCCGAGCACAGTGTCGTCGTCGTCGACCCAAGCCCCCAAATCGCGAGCCTCCTTCATTGCTCTGGTCTGCCCGCGAGCACCGTCGAGGGGACGTCGCTTGCCGCATTCCACTCGCTCAGAGGAGCCAACGAAGTCCGGGCGACAGGAGTCGGAGAGGTCGCGCGGAGAAGTCGGCAAAGTCCGGGCGGCAGGAGTCGGAGAGGTTGTGCGGAGAAGAGTCGCGCTGAGATTCGGGGAGAAGAAAGAGTTGCCGTCGCGAGAAATAAAGAAAAATCAAGTATCGCGGCTGGCATTAAAAGAAAGCGGCTACGAGAAAATGCTCGGCTTAATGGTAACGGGTCGGGTTTGGCAGATAAACGGGTCAAATTTTTCGACCCGTTAAGCCCTTTAACTCCTTCTAAGCAAAGAGGGTTTTAGAAACCTCCATTCGAGTCCAGAAAAATTCCTAAAAATTCTTGAAAAATTTCATAGGGCATTCTCCTAATTACCCAACATTTATTTTATTTATTTATTTATTTTCGTGGTATTTTACATATGATGTTCATACTAATTATCATATCTTTATAATGAAAGTTGTGCTTCTTTGAATTGTAAATGATTTTTTGACTTATGGTATATTATCGGGATGAAGTACTGTTGGGATTTTGAGATGTCCAATATATATGGAGAGATCAAACTCATTCAGATTTAAACATCGAAAGAAAACGAGTTATTTTGATTGTCATAGATAATTTTTACCACCAAATCATAAATTTAGAAGGAATAAAGAAGAATAAGGGTCAGAGACAGATTGCTTATAAATGATTGAAATCATTGAGATTTTCTGAATGTCTCTAATATTGAAAGATGTGTCGATTTGAAGGAATATAAATTGATTGATTTAAAAGTCATGGTTATCATATATTCATGGAAAGATTAATTCCTATTGCTTTTAAGAAATTCTTAGCAAATTTTGTATGGGGTGTCATTACGGAGTTAACCATTTGTCTTCGTACTATTTGCTCGATAATGTTAAGTCATTCACACATGGAGACATTAGAGAGAGACATTCCAATCATTTTGTGTAATTTATAAAGAATATTTTTACCATCATTTTTTGATTCTATGAAATTTCTTTGATTATCATATTTTTACCATCATTCATGCCTCGACGTGACCCCTTTGACACTCAAGTTAAAAATTGAAGAAAATAGAGAAGAATGATAGAAGATTACTTAATCTTTTTTTTGCCTCTTCTCCTTATCTTTATATAGGGAAAGGAGGAGTGCATCTCATTGAAAGAACCAAAGGAGCAAGACCAAATGATGCATCTTTTCGAAGGAATATCAAAAAACACACATTTATGGTTATCGAGTATCTTCGTTTGCTCACTGACTTAAATAACTATTGAGCCGAATGAAACTAATTCGATCGAAATGAATTCTGGTATGACAGATGAATCTTGAGTTGACTCGAACTCTATTTGATCGAATCTGAATTCTGTTTATTTTAATTTTTATTTCAATTTGACTATTGATTTAATCTGATCACATGACCTCACTGGCTTATATCACATCAGAAATAATAGACTATTCCAAACTACTAAGACATTTAGGCTATGTTTGGTACAGGATAATCAGGCTTGTACTGTAATCTGGATTACATTACAAGATGATTTATTTTGTTTGGTAACATTTCAAAGATGTAATATAATGTAATTGCATTACAAAATAAGAGTCAAGATCCGTAATCTCGATTACGAAGGAAAAGCTATGTAATCCGATTACATTACGGATTCAATATTTATCATGACAAATATATCCTTCTTTTATTTTTCTCATTGCTTCCCGACGCTCGTCAACAACGACCACCGGCGACCACTGGCGACGGTTGCCGGCCGGTGATGGTTGTCGATCGGCGACCGGCCAGCGGTGGCCGATAATCGGTCGGCGATCGACCGGCGATCGATCGGCGATCGGCCGTCGGGCGGCGACTGGCCGTCGGTCGACAACCGACGATCGGTCAACGGTCGGCCGGCGATCGATCGTGGCGGTGGCGGCGATCGACGATCGACCAACGGCCAAACGACCAAACGATCGGCCGACCGATCGATCAGCTCGACGATTTCGACCGACCGACGACGGCCGATCGACATCGACCGGCGATCGACGATCGATTATATTACCTTAAGAAGAAATTATAAGGGTATTTTTGTCATTTTATAATAATATGAATTACATTCCTTATAACAAATATGGATATCAAACAAACGAATGTAATCACTTTTGTAATCAAAGATTACACACCAATCGCTAACCAAACATAATAATGTAATACATATTACATTACATTACATTACATTATAAACTTGATTGTATTACAAGGTTGATTATATTACCCCGTACTAAACGTAGCCTTAGGTCTTAAACATTTGCAAATAACTTCACCGATAAAAATCAAATAATATAACAAACAAACCTACAAACTAAACTTGTGAACGCCGAAAGGGATTTATTTGTTGACTTAGACGAAGATATTTATCTATCAGCTGACATAGGATCGCAGCAAACACAACCATCTGAAAGGCTTAGAAATCATAGATGAGCCTCTGGAACTTGACCATGTGATCAGGCTGCAAGGAGATGACCACCGAGAGGCCACCATCCCCGGCGGCGCTTGGCAAGACGATCGCCAGACCCTCGTAGATGGTGTGGACTGGGCCCATGAAAATTGGCCGGCCCCAACCGAAGTCAGCATCGTAGATTGGCAGACGCTCCCAGCTGGTGAGCCCGATGTTTGGGCATCTGTAAGTGTGAGCACCCCTCACCAGAGCCTCCAGATTTGGTTGCATCTCCAGGTAGTCCAATGCCGACTGCAAGTAGCTGCCGTCCATCCTCTGCACGGCCTCCTGGATAGTCTTGGCAGCCTGGGAAGGACCACCCTCCGGAGAAGCCACCTCCCCTGCTGCTGCAATCGACGTCGCTGTGAAGATCACGTTCCCGAAGTAGCCCTGCGGAAGTGGTGGCTGCACTCGCTGCCGACCGTCGGTTGCAATGTACATCTTGGTCATCTGGTCGGGCGGGAGGTCGCGCGCTATGCATGCGCACCGCCACACGTGGGCCGCGAAGAGGGCATACGTGCTGTAGCTGCCACCCGGGGGAGCTTTGGCCTTGAGGAGGTTAATCTGCTCTCGGGTGACCTTGAAGATGCGGACGGCAGCGGCGGGGCTTGGGACTTGGGCGGCAGAGGTGTTCATGCAAGGAGAGGGCTGGTACTCGACATGAGGAAAAGTGGGGTTAGGCAGGTGGCAACCACGGAGGAGGGTCCGATCGAGGAATGGCTGGACGGTGATGCCGACGCCGCGGGCAACGTCGGACCAGGAATTTATCAAGTGAATGCCGGAGAAGCCGTCGACGACGCGATGGTGCGTGGCGACGCCCAAGGCTGCACCACCACACTTAAAGTGCGTAACCTGTTACCTGTGCATTCGTTAGATACAGCCCACCAAATTAAATTAAATCCAAGATGATCTCCAACTTTAAGAAGTGAAAAATAAAAAATAAAAATTATGGCAGTGCTGCTCTTGTCGATTGCACAGCTAAAATAGATTTTTTTAACGCAGAAATCGGAGTAGTTTGTAAATCTGAAACTTTCTCGAGATTTGTGTCCTTTGCCATGTGTTTTTGACTATTTTGATATACGTTGCTATGATATTATATGTTTTATTATACTTAAGTTGGAAAAAATAATACGACTTGCATGTTTATAAAGATTGGAACCGTTAATTTAGCGGTTCTTATCGATCTGTCTCATAGTTATTATGAAGAAGATAAATCATAAAGGATTTTATATACCTTGACGTGGTGGTCAAGACACGAATCCAGAAAAAGACTTTAAACCTCCTCCAGAATTGACTCATATTACTTCTACAAGTACTGTCGTATTTTAATCACCACATCATCTCCGTGGAAACTCCCACACGTGATAACGCTACTGGAGATAATTGTGGGTCGATGATCATACTTTTATCACATTAAATAAAAATATTTTTTATTTTTATTTTTATTTATTGCACATTAAGAAATTTCTTATTTTTACCATGTACATTTAAAATTTCAAAAAATAAAATCGTAGCCATAAAAAAATAGAAATATTGGTATAGTATTTTATTAAATTTTCTTCCATAAATTTAACTTCATGAAATAATTTATTGACCAAATAAAATTTTTTGAAAGTTCACATGTGTTATCAATGTATAGTCATGTATAGACTGATAGATCCAACCCCAAGCTATGTCCGACCTAGACTTATAATTAAGTCAACAGATCAATTATTCATTAATCTAGTAAAACTGATTTGTTACAGTTCAATGACTCAAAAATCATTAAATAGACGATTGAACCGGTAGTTCGAATCATCGATTCAATAATAATTTTTTTTAACATTGGATTTAGTAGTTTTGACAATCGGAACCATCGGTTTGAGCTGTTTGAATCGATGGTTCGGACAATTGGAATCACTGGTTCCAATGGGCAAAAAAAAAAAAAAAAAATCAATGATTAAGATTATATGATTAATTTTTTAATCAATGACTATAATTTAATAACCATTATTCTATAAACTTTATATATATGACACTCATTTTATTATTTTTATAATATGTTTTTTATTTTTCTCTTTGAATTCTAAAATATTAATCACTTTTGACTTCGATTCTACAATTATAATGGAAGAAATTTCACCTTATTCTTGGAAAGGTAAGGAAATTCCCATTAGAATATCGATCCCAAAGACATTTAATTTACCGATGATGAATCAGAGCAACTTCCGATAGCTAATACATAGTAAAGTAATAAAACTTTCAAAGTTCAAGAAACTTTACTTTTAAAATCATCTATTTTTACTAAACATTTTGAGAAAGTCATTCTTTTGTTAGGAGAAATGCAGGCAAAATTTATATATTGCAAAGTTTACTACAAATTTCAATCGAATGTTAGTTATGAGTCATTGAAGCAATATGTCGAAACAAAGTATCCGACGGAATTTAGAATCAAATGTTCTCAAATACAAGTTTTCATATTTTCATCGTCATTGAAGGTACTAGTATAAATTTATTTAAAAATTCTGATATTAAATTAAGAAATTATTAGCTAGATTTATTTTGTATATTATCTTTTTTTTTTAGTTTTGAATCTAAATATACTTTTGAAAATTTTTATTAATTTTTTTTTAACTCATCCATTAAATATATTCCATGAACTATACTTAACCGCACAATTATAAAGTTAATAAAATAGGGAATAAAAAATTTAATTAAATAATTTAGTAAATTAAATAATAAAATATCTTTATATTATGATATTGAAGTAATCATTTGCAAACTTATTCATATATGAGTGTGATTTATCATTGAACTAATAATTCATGAAAAATTAAAAAGAATATTTATTAGTACATTGGATTTTTGACAAACCACATAATATTAATAATATTTCTCGATTATTATGTTTAATTTTAGAAGAATATGAATTAATTAATAAAATATTTTCAACATCGTTTAATAATACTAGTTATAATATTGCAAATATTAATGAACTTAAATTTATTCGTCAGTCTCCTATTTGTGGTGCATTTTTTCATAATCATTGTGTTTTATATTTTAAATTGATATATTCAAAAGGGATTAAAAATAAAAAATTAATGAAATGAAATCTAAAATGTTTTGTGTAAGTTGAAATTCACTATATCAATTATTATAAAATTTATTTTAATATAAAAAATTATTATATTCATTTTTTGCTCAAATTGTTAATAATCTTAATATATATTTATTTTCACATTAATAAAATATATATGTAATAACATTTATGAAAATTTAAAATTATTTAATAATATAACTAAATAATTTTTCTATATTTATTATTCTACTTCTTATTTAATTATAATGAATTTTTATAAAATAATTTTAATTTAAAATAAATATATTAATAATGAATTTTTATCTCCTTACCTCTTAACAATGAAAGTAAAATGAAAAAAAAAGAAGAAGATATTTTTATATTTATTTAGTTGTATTTGATTTAGATCATATGCCAAAGTTAAACGTTTTGCATAAAATATTAGTTATGTATTATGATTGATGCAATAAGTTGTTAGTCTCTTCTATCGAGTCCTCTTGTAAGAGCTTGCTTGCTTATCCACAGCAGAATCTTGTCCAAAAGAACACAGGTCAGAGTACGTCAATGCTCCAACAACGCCCTCCGATGCCTAAGTCAGATAGAAGAAGAAGTGCATGTTGGGTTATGAGAAAACATAGAATGTGTACCCATCGTCGCCTACCCAACTCATCTTTTATAAACCCCCAACTATTACTACACGCCTCTTGGGGTAACAGACGCCTCCAATCGCTGCGCACTTCTAGTTCATGATCATTTCAGGCGCCATGTCCCTCCCATGCATAATCACCTTCATCGGTATGTCACTTAACTTTTAACCCCTCAGGGCCCCACTTCTTTTATGATGCCAACTCTTTGAATTCCCGACTTCTCCAGCTCCCCACATCTGAGCTCTCGACTCATTGAACTCTTGACTCATCGAGCCTCCGACTTCCAGGGTCCTTGGCTTTCCAGGCCCCTCCACCTCCTGGGTTCCCAACTTCTTAATCTGAATCACTCCGGCATATGACCCGAGACCTTAGCGGCATCATTAGTCACCCCCTTAAACAGTTTGACAATCAAATATGTCTAATGTCAATGGATCCACTCTCATTACTACTGTGCTACCATCATCCTAGGATTTTGCACCTAAACAATCCATTTTCATTAATGTCAACCCACTCCGCCATCGTCCTAGGGTTTTGTGTCTACACGTCTCTGCACCCTCATTCACCAACAACACCCCCACATCTTCTCATTCTCTTTCACCAATGTCTCAGACTCCACAACCATCATCACCCATCCTTGCCAAAATTCGCGCCTCCACTGTTGCCCTTCCTCCTTTAAAACGATTCCTAACATGACGCCTTTGCCCATTCTTCTCTCATTTCTTCTTCTCCAACGATTTCTTTCTTCTCCTAAGTAACAAACCTCCTTTTTTTCCTCTCATGGCTTCCCCTTCAAAGGCTACTCTTGAACTCCTATGATTTGAGACCCTTTCCTGACTCCTACTCATTCTTTTCAGCAACACAATGACACACATGTCGTAGAAGTCATCCCCCTCCTATTCCCTAAATCTACTAATCACCCTCATCGTCCTCCTCCTGGTTGCTACTATGTTTTCTTAGGTCAACTCAAATGTGACCTTTGCTTGTCCATCTGCTCTGTTTGTCATCGTATTTTATCCTTTTAACAAATTTCTATAAACTAACTTACCTCGAATGCCTTCTGTATACTAGCCGAGGCAGTTATGGTCTTTAAACATTTAAAACTCCTCTATCATCCATCATGTTTCATTATCTTTTTCAATTGAAAATGATAGAGCCCAGAGTATTCTACTTCATTGGGCATCCCAATTGCTAATTGTTGAAGGGCATGCCATCGTCTTACAAAGGTTGAAAAAGCCTATACTTCTTTGCCCGTCTATCCACTCTTCTACCATATTTGGAGGAGTGGCTAACCAAACTCCCTGAGCTTCCCGACCTCAAGGAGTGCCGCTTCAATTGTGTCTTTTCTTCCACTCTACATATCCTTTGGGATCACCCCTATAGCATTCATGTTCTCTTGGACAATCGCCTTCTCACCCACTTCGAGTTATCACCTTTCATCCTTGAGCTTAATTCCCGACTCTAATAGGTAGTTCTCTTGTTATTTATTATACGTCCTAAGTAATATATGCTAATTTCTATTGCTTTTTTTTGTAGACGACATAATGCAAGCGAAAATGACTGCCTCTACCTCCAGAGCCCTTCTCCTTCACCCCTAAGGATCGATACCCCTACTCCTCTGGTCCTCGCTTCCCTCGAGGTTCAACTTCCTTCTCCACCCCTTATCCAAATTCCCCCCTCACCTCCAATCCAGCTTCCGCCTTCCCCTCCTTTCTTCGAGCACTTCCCCACCTCACCCGAACCTTTGCCACCATCTTCATTGCCTTCTTCCTCACAACCCAACACTGCCATCATCCCATATGCACCGACTTCTTTCCGTGCTATGGCTCCTATCCCCAAGGAGCACCCTCCCCCTTCCTCCACCACACCTCTACTCCCTAAGCCCCCACCCCATTTTACTTGTACCTTCTCCCTCTCACCCTACACCTACCAGTCCTCCTCACAACCCGAGCTTGAGGGAGGCCTTCCCCTTACATCCCCAATGCCTCCTTTCGTGCATTCCTACAAACCCATTCATCTGAGGAACTTCGGTTCCTAAATCAGGTCGAGCTCTAGCCCACCCTAGAGCGCATACATCATGGTTTGAATTTGGTAAGCATTGGTATTCACTCTCTCCTTTCTTTTTTATAAACTCGTTAAACTTACGCAAGCCAGTGCTAATTAAGATGAGCTAGTTCACTATTTGGCAAACTTTCAGGATCGGATGACTAGCTAACACTCTTCCTTACAAGCCCACCTTTGTTAACTGACCTGACAATTGTCATAGCCCTCACAACATGAGCTCGAGTTGGCTGAGGCTGAAAAGGCCTTAAAGGAGCATTATGAAGCCTTACCGGGGCAAGCCTCAGGGCTATTAGAGAGTCAGGACAAATCCCGCCTTTGGGTTGACTCTCTGGCCATCAAGTTGGCCAGCTATCAGGCCCAACTTTAAGAGACATTGCCCGAACAAGCACATACTCAACTGGAGATGACCCAGCTAAAAAATAAAATAGTTGTGGAGACCGAGCGGAGCCTTCCTGCTACAAAGGAGAGGGATCGAGACCCCTCACAACTTCTGAATAGGGGGTAGCCAACTAGCCTTGTTGCATGTTGCAACCTCATGTGTCACATCCCAGATGGCCTAGCTCAACACAAGACATTTGGTGATATCCTTGAAAGTC
This sequence comes from Wurfbainia villosa, assembly GCA_025175895.1. Classification (NCBI taxonomy): domain Eukaryota; kingdom Viridiplantae; phylum Streptophyta; class Magnoliopsida; order Zingiberales; family Zingiberaceae; genus Wurfbainia; species Wurfbainia villosa. The sequence continues at coordinate 8,908,505 of CM045998.1, read as the reverse complement.
ATCAATTTAACTATGCAACTCCAAGCCCACGAGACCTCTTACTCAGACAACATGTAGGCCTTGGTCGAAGGCCTAAAGCATCTTCTCAAGGACATGCAGTAGCTGTGGCTACCTTGGCTTACTATCGCACCTCCGAAGAGGATCGATAGAATGTCCAAGAGAAGGAGTTTATAGATCAGTTGGGTTCAAATGTCACCTCCTTCTTCCAGATGGCATTCGAAGGAGCGGTCAAACAATTTTCTTCTCAAGGCTATCCACTGCCCAGGGCAGATTTTGACTTCCTCAACTACATGATGACCTTGTCCGAGTACTCTCCTGAGACCTTTGATTTATAATTTGTGTACTTTCACATTACCAAAACCCTTGTAATATTTTCCCCTTTTAATGAAAATGATTTTGTCAATGTCTATTTCTAATCTTCTTAACTAATTTCGATTACTAACATCGCATACTAATCCCTCATACTAACACTGCATATGTACCTTCTCTTACTATTTAGTCGTTTCTCAGTCCCCTTAGGAATAAACAAGCATCCAAACCAACACGAACTTAGGATGGAAACACTAGGACATTGGATAGGTTATGTTAATCATGCTAACTAACATCACATACTTATATCTTCTCAATCAATTAACATCACACACACACACACACACTTCTCCCCTATTGCTTTGGACCAAGGCTTATGGGTGTCTTGGCTAGGCTAAATGATAGCACTCGAGTCATACCAAGGGATTATGGGTGCCTTGGTTGGATTAAATGATAACACTCAAGTCAGACCAAGGGCTTATAGGTGTCTTGACTGGGCAGAGTGAAAACACCTCCCTGCTTCACTACTCAGGGGAACAAAATACTTTGATCGGACTGAGAACTTACAAAACTACCTCGGTTGGGCTGAGTAAGGGCATTCACTCCTCTCTGCTTCACTATTCAAGGGTACAAAACTACAAAATACTTTGACCAAATCAAGGACTTACAAAACTACCTGGGTTGAGCAAGGGTACTTCGCTCCTCCTTGCTTCACTATTTGGGGGTATAAAATACTTTGACAAGGTCGAGGGCTTACAAAACTGCCTCGGCTAGGCCAAGTAAGGGCACTTCACTCCTCTCCGCTTCACTATTTGGGGATACAAAACATTCTAACCGGATTGAAGACTTACAAAATTGCCTCAGTTGGGTCGAGTAAGGGTACTTAATTCACTCCTCCCCCTTCACTATTTGGGGTATAAAATACTTTGACTGGACTGAGAGCTTACAAACTACCTCGTTTGGGCCGAGTATAGGCACTTCTTGAAAAACTACATTTCCAAAACATAACTACAAAAACATAACTATTCATGAGAAAATGTAATGATACACTCACCAAGACGCTTGCCAACTTTTTCTTCCCTTCCTCTCGAGAGATCCCTTTCCTTTTTTTCTCAACTATAGAAATGCCTCAAGTGCATCACGTTCCATACCCTTGACAATGGCTTACCTTCCTCATCTTGCAAGTAATATGTGGCCCTTGCTACCCACCGAGTGACTTTGTACAGTCCCTCTCTTTTAGGGGTCAACTTCCTAACTTCATCCATTAGATTAACTTTGTATAGTCCCATGTCCTTGACTTGAAAAGATCGAGGCACTACTTTTTTTTAATTAAAAACTTGTTGTATCCTTCACCTTTCTTCTATCAAATCTAACTCTATTCACCTCTGTACTTCATTGCTAACTGGATCATAGGCTCATACTCGACCACTCTCGACCACCGCCTCTACTGGGATAATTGTCTTAGTTCCATATACCATACTAAAATGGTGGTTCACTTATAGGAGACCTTATAGTGGTTTGGTAGGCCCACAAGACTCCCAAGAGCTCCTCTATCCAATTCCTTTGAGTGACCTCTAACTTGGTCTTCAACCCCTGTACAATAATCCTATTAATCACCTCTACTTGTCCATTAGTTTGAGGGTGTGCCACAGAGGTAAAAGTTTGTCCAATCTTAAGATTTTGGCATTACTCTCATATTCGATGACCCTAGAATTGGTGCCCATTATCACTGATCAGTCGATGCAACACTCTATATCAGTATAAGATATTCCGTAATAAGAACTGTATTACTGCCTTTTCGGTAATATTTGCAAGAGGTTTAACTTCCACTCATTTAGAGAAATAATCCACTGTCATAATTAAGAATCTTCTCTATCAAGAAGCCAATGGCATTGACCTGACTACGTTCATCCCCCATTGGTCGAATGGACAAGATGTTATCACCGCCTTCATCAATTCCATGGGCCACTCTGACTTGTTGCTAGGCAACTGACAAACTCAACATACTTTAACCATAAGAGTTGCATCTCGAGTCAAGGTGGGCCAGAAGTATCTTGCCAATATCACTTTCCTAACAAGTGCTCGACCTCCTAAATGATCACTGCAACAACCTTAATGAACTTCTCTGAGGACCCCCTCTACCTCCTCTAGCCCCAAGCACCATAATAACGGTCTTCTAAAAGACTTCTTAAAGAGAATTCCATCCAGCATCACAAAATATTTTGCTCTTCTTATTAAGGCAAAAGCAACTTTAGGGTTAGCCGGGATAATCCCCTCTCTCAAATATGCCTCTAGTTTTGTCCTCCAATCATGTGTGACCTCATCCCTTTCCTCGACAGGCCCCTCTACACTTTGCACTGCCAAGGAGGTAGCCAAGTCTTGGTGTAAAGCTCTCGAGAGGTTCACTCCGTCAATGAGCTTGCTAGTGGTGTCAATACATATGTCTGCCCATTTTCTTCTCAGGGAATTTGCTGAACCTGTAGTTCTTGAAATTGAGTCTTCATTTGTTCATAAGTCTTCACGTACTTTGTCATACGCTCGTCTTTGATAGTGAAAGAAGCCTGGATTTGGGATGCCACTAACTGGGAGTCCGAATGCACCTAAACTCAAGTTGCTCCTATCGCTCGAGCAATTTGGAATCTAAATAATACTGCTTCATACAACAATTACTTCACCTATGCCAATATCACATTGTTCCACATTCCAAAGATATCTTGACAAATTTTTTGCCTAAACAACCAATTCAAACAAACATATTTATCAAATCAATCATAAAAGATGTGTACAAATTTTTAAAAAATAAAAGTAACTTATTTTTTTATCCAACTTAAAAATTTCTTCGCTGCATATTTGTAAATAAGGCTACTAATAGAATTTTTCAGTGTGAAAGATTTTTCGCTTAGAGTATACATGAGCAAGAACCAATGTGCTTTATAATGCATAGGGAAAAGTATGTGTTTACAACGTTCTAGGAGCTCTTTTTGTAGCTCTGACAGCTTGACCAATGAACTCTTGGTCAACTTTGATAAAAATACTGAAAAATTATTATCTGTAATCCTCTTCTGCTTGGTATTTTAGAGCATAGTAATCACATCATTTTATAAAAATTTAAAAAATAATCATTAACTATCACTATGATGATAATATAAATCAAATACTAATAAGAGTGTACCAGGACATTGGGAGACATGCAATATATTTCATGCCCATAGTTATTTTCTTTGTTGCTCAAAAAATTGAAATAGGCATGAATAAGGTTAGATCGTAGTTCGGTGTCAAACAAATACTACAATAACTCATACCCATACAATAATACATCATCATCTTACCAGACTACACCACTACAAAGCCAAAATACCAAACTTAGCAACTCAAAAAATAAAATAGCAAAATAAGATTTCAGAAACATTAAAGTAATATAAGATATTTTTACCCCAAAATATCACCGTAGATGTACTTCTCAATAATATTTTTTTCTTCTGTTGATATTTTATCATGCCCAAGAAAGTCTAATCTTCCTCGGAACTCCTGTAGAGATTCCTCTACAGTACTATCAGCAATATCTTGAATATCTATACTCATATCATCCTATATAGAAACAACAGAATATAGAAATACAAAATTCAATTAAAAAATTAAACACTACAATACTCGTCAAATATATAAAATATATGCAGGTATTGTAAAAAATATTTACTGAAACTACCTCATCCACGACTTGGGTCAAATGTCGTTTACTCTTTCACTTTGGGGCAATACTAGGAGGTGTCATATAGTCCGGATTTTTCTTTTTTTTCAATCTATATGTTCTTCTCTGAACATTCTTCACAATAGATGATTTTGAATTATAAACAACCATCTCTTTCCCTTTTTCGGTGTTGCTACCTACATTATCAATATCTTTAGCATTTGTGTTCATTTGCACTTCATCTATAACCACTTTGAAAAAACTCTCCGACTTAACTTTGTCGTCTGTGTTCATTGGCACTTTGACGTCAACAACTTTGTTCAAACTTTCAACACTAGGATCAGCATCCACAGCTACATCTTTCTCGGTATAACCTTCATCATGCATATGTGGGGCATCCTTAAAGTCATATTGGGTTGTATCCTCTTCAACCACTTTATTTTTTTCCTTCAACACTTAAATCTCATTCTCAAGCCTTTTTATGATATCCAACAATTCTGAATCACCGAGTCGAAAATCAATCTTGAAATAGAAATGTTAATTAAGCATGCTAATTGGTTGAATAATAGACTCTTAATAAATTTGTTATCTTAGATTAAAAATTGTTACGTCACCAAATCTCTCTATATCATCAACAAGTACTTTTTCCTTTTGGAATGACTTGATTGGCACAATCTAAAAGTAAAAAAGATAAATTTTTAGTTCAATAACACATTTAAACAAAATTATACAATGATAAAGAATAAATTACGCCAACCTTATTTGACCTCACCGCCATTAATATAGCCTCTGCACCTTTAGGATTAATAGGAATATTGCTCTCTCCCCACTTGAATAATCGAGGAAAGCAATGTAAAACACGAGGTTGACCAAGCATAGGAACTCTTTCATAAATCCAACCCTATACAAATACAATGATTAGCATTTACTCACTCAACAAATAACACATATATACTGAAAATAATACCATCAGTCCAACTATGCAACCTCCCATATATATTTTCTCTTTTTTGTCCACTTTGGAGTATCCAAGATGGCCTTCAATTTCAGCACGTAAAAATCTAAAAGATGCATCTCCCCAACCATACTCAAAAAATATTTTCAAATTGTCTAAGTATGGTAAAATAAAACTAGGTGTACCAAAATTGCTAATAGGAAATATAACACAATTAAAAAGTAGCAAAATAAAAAACCTAAAAAAATCATCAATTTCTAATTCTTTGTCCGTCAACACAAATAATTTCTCTATGATGACATTTCTCTTAACACATTTCATCCCCTTGAAATGTCGCTCAAGGAAGTTATAACCCAATTTCAAATCGATGTTAACTGGTTGACCAACACTAGGTAAACCTATAACGATTGAGAACTCCCTAGAAGCGAATGACACCATGACATTGCTTCCAAAACAAAAGCTACATGTCTCTACTTCAAAGCGTTTAAGCATTGCATAAACTCTTGAGGTGCTTATAAAAAGCTTTTGAATCTTCAACCAAAGTGCAAGAGGTGAAGCCTTAATCTTCTTTAATTGTAGTTCACCCAGTTTGGGAACCAATTGTTCCATGACTGACATAAATTTTGTTGGGGAACACCTTGAGTAACCTTCTTTTCCACTAGGTCCAATATCTCCATCATTATCATCCGTGTGTTTTTTAGTCTTTGTCATTTCTAATTCACAAAAAACTTAATTAGCAATAATTTCAATAAATATTTCCATAAAATAAGTTAATAAGAAATACAACATGACATATTAATCTAGGTAATACATTAAGTAATATAGGACAAAATCAGTACCACAATAAGTATCGATTGACGAAAGCCACAAACATATGTCACTTAATATTAATTTTTAAATAATTTTTTTGACATCCTCAAATAATCGAATTTAGGTATTTAAATGGTCAAAACAAGTTTCGATTAACTAATATTAAGTATTTTTTTCTACCAATTTAGGTATCATTGTTTTATTTCATGAATAACACAAACAATAATCGAATCAGGGTATTTAATGAGCCAAAATAAATACCTATTAACTCACATTAGATATAACATCTTTTGTAGCAATTTAGGTATCATATTTTTACGTCATGAATGTCAAACAAAAGCCAATATTATTAACTTCAAAGTATAATTTCTTTACAACACCAAAAATCGATTCAGAATATTTCAGGCACAAAATCAAATATCTATTGACTCAAATTAGATGCTCTTTGTACCAATAAAAAAAATTATGTAATTATCACAAAAAATTTATCCAAAATTGTATATAAAATCAATACCACAATAAGAACCAATTGACGAAGGCCACAAACATAAGTTACTTAATATTAACTTTTAAATAATTTTTTTTTATATTCTCAAATAATCAAATTTTGGTATTTAAATGGCCAAAACAAGTATCGATTGACTAACATTAAGTACTTTTTCTACAAATTTCGGTATCATTATTTTATTTCATGAATAACATAACTAATAATCGAATCGGAGTATTTAATGAGCTAAAATAAGTATCTATTGACTCACATTAGGTACAAAATCTTTTGTAACAATTTAGGTATCATATTTTTACTTCATGAACGTCAAACAAAAACCATCATTATTAACTTCAAAGTATAATTTTTTTACATCCCCAAAAATCAAATCAGAATATTTTAAACACAAAATCAAATACATACTACTACAACCCGGTGCACGAAGCTCCCGTCACGCGGGGTACCAGAGAAGGAATCCATTGTACACAGTCTTATCTTATTTTTTTACAAGAGACTGTTTTCCGGATTTGAACCTGTGACCTCTTGGTCACAAGGCAGCAACCTTACCGTTGTACCAAAGCTCCCTTCTCACAAAATCAAATACATATTGACTCAAATTAGATACTCTTTGTATCAATAAAAAATTATCCAAAATTGTATGTAATCAAGCATATTTACCTTGTTTAATCTTTTTTACGCACTTGCTCGTTGCTCTCCTTGCTCACTCCTATCGCATTTGTTTGCTGCCCGTGGGTCGCTAGTGGTTGAAATAAGGGAGACAAAAGAGTTTTCAAGGGGGCGAGCAAACGGTTTGGTCAAGTGAGAGATAAATCAAGTGGTTAGGGTTACTGTTGGGGGGAGGAAAGACGATGACTTGTTGGGAAGAAAATTACTGCTATCACATTTACTGTCGTATGTCGCTAGTGGTCAAGGTAGGAGAGTCGATGGTTTTCAAGGGCGCAAGTAAATGGTTTGGTCGGGATCAACCGAGAGTTTCTGTTAGGGGGAGGGAAGAAGATGAGTTGTTGCAAGATGAATCGGTGGGAGAAGATGGATGAAAAAATTAATCAAATATATGTAAATAATAAGAGTAAAAATGGAAATTCAGTCTTATAGGGAGTTAAAATTAAGATTGGATCGTTGTCAGATTTAAAATCCTAAAAAATTATATATAGAGACTGAATCCAGAGGGATTTTACTCTAACTCAGCCATAAAATAAAAGGATTAGGTGTGTTTTAGTTATTTCCATTTAAATACGTCTTTATTAAATTTGCTGTAAACCGAAACAATTGAATAAATTTGGTAAGTACCTGGAGGAGCAACAGCGGGAAAGCGCAGATGTCGGTGTTGTCTGTATTTAGCTTCGGGACGAGCTGCTCCATCTCTTCGGTGGGTGCGAAGTCGCCGAAATCGTCCACCGTCGCCTCGGTATCCGCTTCCACAAACAGCGCCCCTTCGCCGTTGCAGTCAATCACAATCCGACCGTCCTCGCCACGCGCCGTTGCTGCCATCTTTTACCATCAAATTAGATGCAGGTCTATTCTGTTATACTCACTTGAAACCTTCCCATCATGACACAGTAAATCAAACTGAAAAATTAAAAGTAGTTTACTCTCAAATTTTTACCATGAAGGAAAATCTTTAAAAATCTCTTTGATTGCCAAAAAAAAAACTGAATTAAGTCAAAATGGTCATCAAGGAGAATAAAATTGTAAACAATTCCGGGCTGCGATAATAAATTGCTTACAGCCTTTTCCAACACGAACAGACTAATTGATTGCTTGTTGTAATTCCCATTATTAAACAGTATCCGCCATGATATTTACATGGCTGTGCATTAATGATCATATATGTGGCGAGCTGCTTCCTTATTTTTATATTTCTTGTCCATGAGGTTCATTTCATCTACAACCTCTCTCCGTATCTAGCAGGACGAGATGGAAACCTAAAAGTTGCATGGATTGAGAGAAGCTAGCTGCATCTTAATCTCAGAAAAAGATTGAAATCTTATATCCCATACTAGCTAGGTATACCTAGGGAATGTCAAATTGGTTATAAATATCAGCAAATATGGAAGAGAGTTCTTTGAGAATAATGCAAATCCAACTTAATATATTCACTTTAATTTGGCGATCAAGGATACTTCGGCGAACACATGCAGTAAAACCTAATTGGCGTGGTCTAACATTTTTGTTATTAGACAAGTGTTAGGAAGATGGTATATGTACAATACAAAGTCTGAGACGACTGAAAAAAATGTATTCCTGTGTAATAATCTCATAGCATGCACCATTGCATTAAACAATAAAAATAATTTGGTCGAGCTCAAAGCACCATTGCATTAACACGTAATATTATAAAACATACTCCAAAGGTTTGCATAGATACAACAACAATCATGCATACATATCAGAAATTTAAATAATTGATTTAATATTAAACGAGACAATTTCATTACATAGATTATTGATACCGATGGAAAAGACTAATGGGTCGGACTTAGAAACAGAGGGGCGTACAAGGAGTGGACCGAGTGTAAGGGAAACTTATATCCTACGGAGGAGTCCGGGATCTAAGGAATCGGGCTGCACATAAGGAGTCGGGGATCCGAGGAATCGGGTGTCGAAGGAGTTGGGCGCAAAAGGAATCGAGGATCTAAAGAGTCAGGTGTCGAAGGAGTAGGGTGAAGGAGGAGTCAGGAGCAAGAGGAGTCAAGCGGCGAAGAAGTTGGTGTTGATGCAGTGAGCATCACTCTTTAGTTTTAATGTATGAACCATAGTTAAAAGTTAAGATTTACTTGTGTTTTAATTCAGTGTTAAGTATGCAGGCTTAACAGGAAGTCCTAGTAAGTCGTGTTGACCGGATACTAGGCACGTATCTTGACAGATCAGGAGAATCGGATATCAGACATGAAGTCCAAATGGATCACGTAGATCGGATATTTGGCATGAAGATCGGTTGGGTCAGGAGACCAGACAATCGGCAAAAAGTCCAGCTGAGTCAGATAGACCGGACAGCTGGTGGAAGCCTTGGTGGATCAGATCGGATGTCAAGAGTGGTAAGTCCGGCAGGTAGCCGAAAGCCTCAAGTGAAGAGGTGAGGTCGAGTCCTCTGTAGAGGGACAAAGTTAGGCGTCGATCCGACGAAAAGTCCGCGTGGAATTTCGTAGTCGAGATCGAGTAGTATTACTATTGCTATCGCATTATCTATTTTGGGATAATCTTGTTTTGTAGACATCAGTCGACTGAATGGATTCAAGTCGACTGAAGTCCAGTCGACTAGATATGTATCAGTCGACTGGATACCTATTTGGCAGGATCAGCTGGTGATCGATCGGAGATCGTGCGACGTAGATGGAAAGGGATTCAATCGACTGAAAAGGGAAATTTCTCGATACGAAGTCGAGTGACGTGGAGTCGACTGGAAGACCACGAATTCCATATCGACGGACTGATGTGGAGTCGACTGGAAGACATTAATTCCAGTCGACTGAAAGAGGTTTATAAAATATGTGCTCGACCAGATCAGAGATATCAATTCAATCGACGTCGAAGTGTTGTCAAAATTTTCTCACGATCACAAGAGCTTCAACTATTCAAAAGGACTCTTTTCTGACACCTCGTGTCTGCATCCTATACTACATATTGTGTCGGTAGAAAGTAGTCGTTAATCTCTTTTTATTTCGCTTGTATATTTAATTTCAAGAGAGGGTAGGTGTCACGCCCCGAGAGTATGCCGTGTCGAAAAGCAAACGGACGGCATCTCCCCTGTACGTGGCAACATATCGTGTTAATACAAGGCCCGTAGGCCCACAACAATAATATGATATACGCAGATATCAACATATCAAAACACACTAAACACAGCGGAAACATACAACAGATAAAACAATATACAATGACTCAACTGTGCACTCCGGAGTGACTTGACACAACAAGAAACATCATAGAAGCCACATCGAAAGCCAAATACATACAACACGTCCGTATATCACAGATACAGAAACAATACAAGCTAAAACCACAAAACAACAATCCACACAAATACAACAGTGCGGATTAAATATCCATCCGTCCGGTGTGAGATGGGATCACCGGAGCTCGAGCGTCAAGGAATCTTCTGTTACACAGGCGAAAGGAAGCCCAGGGTCCCGGGGTGGTGAGTATAAACTCAGGGGTAATATATAGAAAGTGCATGAACAACATATAAGGATAGATCTACAAGTATACATGTGAAGATCTACAGGTATACAACATGAGTCCGATAGACATACAGTCATATCCCAATCTAATAACAAGTAACTACAGTAAAGTCATACTCAAGGTATATACTAAACTGATCAACTGAACATAAAGTAATGTACCAACGTACCTGGCGGTCTGTAATGTCATATGCTAGATCATCCTGAACAGGTATACAATAACATAACCATATAACGTACCAGGTCAATCCCATACCTGACCAATACTCCGACATATGAACAGTATATGATCACCTGTATAATAACCCGGTCCGTACCACCCAATGACATGATGCTAATCAAATGCATATAACAGTCTGAATCAACGCATGTATCATGCTCAACCCATAGCAGTAAATAAAATGCAAATGGCATGTATCATGATGTACAAGCATGTGCAACAGTCATAGCTCAATCAAATGCAAGATCTCACGTATATGTAAAACATATATCAAATACATGCATACATATATATCAAGAATGCATATGCATGGTCATCGCTCCGACCGTCCAACCACGACCCAGAGTGGCTGGTGGCACGACACATGACAACTAGCCCGACTCCAGCTGCCACCACTCTCGAGTGGCCGAGTTGGGTAGTATGACTGAGTAGTGTATAAGCGTAAAAAGCTAACTACTCCTAGGGGCCCTCGCCGCAAGCCACTGAGTAGACAACGCCGCACAAGACAACAAAGACCTCACACAACCACCGTCTATAGTGGAGTGCTAACACCACTCTGCACGGTGGCGGTCGCGCATCTCCGGCTACCACCATCCATAGTGGCGTGGCATCCAATGCTCGCCTCAACCTCCTACCACTACCCCGAGTGGCCGGGGAGGCAGGATGACTGACGACTTGTCTCAATCCACAAGGGAGACCCAGTCAACAGCATGCATGCAATGTGATGATGCATAGCTCCATACATGTATCCTCGCGACACTCCCCATCCCACGGGGAGTCTTAGTCAACTAAAAGTCAACTATGCAAGGACTACAATCCATAAGACTCTCTCTATCGCATAAAGAGTCATACTCATCTGACAGACAACCACGCTAAGACCTCTAGTCAGTAGCGATATACAATTGACCATCCATATAACCATACACAGGCATACAATCCCTATGGATATACCATCACACTAGGACTTCTAGTCCCTGGTCACATACGAGCAACCATACAATTATCTATACACAGACAACTAGATCCATCATAAATGCACTACTAATACGGATACGATATAACAATCGACTCCATAATCCAAACCATCACCTAACCCTAGTGATGTAATACAGTAACCCAATCTGAAGTCACAAAAATAACCCTAACCACATGTACTTACTGAACATCTATCAGTTAATACATAATAGGGTTTATAGTTCCTATCCATGCTAGATAATCAATGAGTAATAGAGTATATATATCTCAAAGGTCAAGGCAGTACAAGCATGTGATTAAATAAGAGTGGATCTAAGGTAAACAAGAATAACATATATCCAATATCATGCACTGGAATTGATCAAAACTACCGGACCAGGTAGATATTACCCACCTGCTATGTAGCCCGGCTAGCTGTCCATGCATACGAGCATCCATCACTAATCAAAGTCCTGAAATCAACATACAACATTGATAAGTACTATCATAAGTCCAATGATGATATCAAATCCCAAATCAAACTTACCTAATCCAATTTCATCAACACAACTTCCGGATAAGCTTACAAGTGTTTGATATGAACTAACCCAGCTTACCCAACGTAGTCCCTTCAATCCGAGCAAAAATATCCCATCTGGAACAATCAGATTTATTCAACCGAAATCTTTGCTCGATCCAGTTCCGTCACATGATACACTCCACCACAAATAAAACTCAACATATCCACAGATAAACAATATCCAATTAGCTATCAACAGTTCACGTTGAAGAACAGAAATTTGATAGCATCTATAGGTAATACAGAACTTACCCCAATTCTTCAGCTTCCACAGTCAACTAATCTAGCTTCAAATCCAAATTCCCCATATCCGTTCACTTGCATCAAGCTACAACCCATTTTCCATCACCTACAATCACAGCAACCCTATGTTTCGGATCAAGCCATTACGATCAAGTGATTAGGCTATACACGCTCGGAGAAACACAAAACCTCTGTGATCCAAATCTTTGGTCACGCAAGCACAATTGAACAAGATAGATAAGAAGGAAATGTCATCTCCGGCTGGTCGAAATCGGTGAAGAAGCAAATATCCAATCTCTGGCCGATGACGAGCTCACTGAAATCAGGCCCTATGAAGTTGTCGGCGTCGTGATTGGCTGGAAATGCTGGCTTCTCGGGAGGAATGGAGAAGACGCGGAGCAATCCAAGCTGTGGAGGTCTTGGCGGCTCGGAATGGTTCACCGAACCCATCGAGTTGCTAAGCGAAAAAGCGACCCTTGTTGCGCTGAGATCACAAGAAGAGGCCGCGATTTTGACAGGAAGAACTCGCGTGATCGGGTTCGGCGGGCATCAAAGGAGAGCTCGGCGACCCGGACGCGCGAGGATGAGGAGATGTCGCGGGATAGCTAGCTTAGCCACGACGGCGATGAGGCGGCAACCATCGGGCTTGGCGTCGCGAGGCGGCTCGATCGCAGGATCGCCCTGTCAAACAAAACCCGATGGCTAGAGGAGCTCACGCCGAGATCGGAGGAGAGGCGACGAGAGTCAAGGCCCAAGGCTAGACATCGCGCGGCCGAGATCTCTGACGACGGTGGTGGAAGAAAGCAACGCCGTCAGCTGAACAAACCTCATACAGGAGCTCGACACCGGAGAGAAGAAGAGGTGTCACCATCGAGATCGAGAGGGAGCCGGCGACGATGGTGAGGAAGAAGAATCGGGGAAAGTCGGCGCGCGGTGAAGGGAGGAAATGCGCGATTGGGAAGCCGACGAAAACGAATGCGGGTCAGATTTGGGTTCGAGTGGCTTTTTTAATGGGTGGAATGGGTTCAGCTAGCCCAAGTCTTGCCTAAGTTTAACCCAAGCTAACCTAGGTTTAACCCAGATTGGGTTTAAACCCAATCTAACTCAAGCCAATTAGCCCAAGCCCAATACAGCCCAATTAATTCAGCCCATTAGCTTCAGCCCAATGGATTCGGCCCAATAGGTTTAAACCCAATTAACCCACTAATTAAATCCAATTAATTAAAGGGGTTAATCCAAATATTTTTTTTTTTTTCCGTATTTTACATTCTCCCCCACTTATAAAAATTTGGTCCCCAAATTTCTGACTCATGCACAAGCGAGATGTCACAATAATCATCTCAAGTATCCGGAGCAAAGTCACACTTCAAGTGACTAAGTGGGGTACTGAGCTCGAATATTATATTCCAGCTCCTATATACACTCTCAATCGACCTATTAAGACATCAATAACTGTACCAGAGTGGAGCTCTATACCCGTAACCGATGGGAAACTTTGCCAGAATCATAAGGTGAATCATGAATCACTATCGGCATTGATACGCAAGGATACTCTATGAATATAATTCCGTCAAGCGATCCAACGAAATTCATCTTACGGCTCGAAAGAAAATGAACAGACCTAGCTAATCGATCATCGATTACCCAAATCACCTCAAGTCCTTTCCGATTTCTAGATAATCTCCCAACCCAGTCTAACATACTAGGCTCCCACTTCAACACGATACGTAACCCTATAGCAGCTACCCAGTAGCTAGCCAAAACTCCCTGAGCACTCCTGCTCTATACATCTACTACTCAAGATAATAACTGCTAAGCTCCACGTCATATATATGACAGCTTATCTCGCAATTCCCCAACTGACGTAAGCATAAAACACGTCTCATACCACTGCATCGGAATCGCTCCAATCTCAAAAGCGATGCATCTGCGTACAATACCCTTCCATCCCCAACGGAAGGGATAACTAACACTGATGCAATAGTCAGTCACCGTCTAGGCCCTGAAACTTAGCTCACAAACTTACGAACAGGTGATTTCCATCACCTTCTTGGTCCAACGAATCATCTATGGTAAATACCAAATCAATCTAGGGAAACCACAACTTCCCTCAAGATCGTGAATATATCCCGAAATATATCATCCACAGATATGATGACAATCGATCACAAATACTCCAAGAGTACTTGATTCCTCAATTCCATGAACGACTAAATCGTTGATAAGTATGAAATACCAAGTATGAAATACCGTCTTCATACCAAGTATGAAATACCGTCTTCTACACACATGTATCCCTTTTTACTCTAAGCTACAGATAGCTCAATCATCACACCGACCATGATAATTGTATGACACTAAGTCACCACAATACCAACCCTCCAATCGTAGATCAACCCTAGGATATACACAAGTGTCATTTAGCTGATCTAAACAAATCATCTATCCACAACGAAGGATATTCATTCCCAACTACTGCGTTCCAATCATCGATAATCGATGCATAGACTCAAAGTCTAACTCTCTTCTAACAAAGAGTTACAAGTCTTCTCAAGAAGAAACACTAGGAAAGATAAATCTCCCATGGTGTTTAGCAACACTGATACCCATAAAATCATCTCCCGGTATGAGGTCCCCAATATCAGGACTATTCCCGAAATCACCTCAACCGCATATTCCACTTGCCCATGCAGTGGCAAGCTCGAGAGTTCATCCGTAACTACATCCGCATACTCTCGGATTATACGCACATCCGAGAGTCCTAGTATACCAACGCTCCAACAATCCAACTATCCGTAAGGATATGTCTATAGTGGAGGTATGTCTAGCAAAGGCTAAGGGTATCCCTTGACTTCTTGATTGTTGATCAACATCTCACCTGACGGTAGAGAAAATTACCAATGCACAAGTCAATAGAAACCCTTCGAACCCTATCCAAGAATGTTCTAGACAAAGATACCTGTAAACTACCAGTATCTTTCGATATATCCGCAAATAGGATAACCTAAAATAATACCCCGAAGGACTGATCCTTCGGTCTTCCATATTTTTTTTTTCTCGAGTAATCATGTAAACTCATCCAACATCTGTTCTGGACGACTGAGCTCAAGTAGCTACAAAAAAATCTGCCATGGAGGAAATGAATTCAACTGCTGAAAACGGAGGTAGAAACTGAAACAACTGCAATGGAGATGGTAACCACTGTTGTACTGGCAAAAGATACACATCCGGCTGTAAAATACTGAAGAATTGTCAACATCATAGCACGCTCCATCTCTGTGAAAGGAATAGCTGCACCCGGAGAATATGCGTAAATACGACCATCATCGTAAAATCTCTCCTCTGTATAAAGCATAACCACGCCTGGGAAGGTACTTGATTGTTGCAGATATGCAGATCTTACGAGATGTCTTAAATAAATCTTCGAGTAACTTACTTCTTCGGATGAAAGTATCAAAGAGCTCCAACTATAGGGGTAGTAGATCATTGCGATGTGATAACCTAATCTTCGTAATAATCTCTTTGAGGTTGTGGATCATCCGCTCAAAGCATCATCCATAGTCTTCAGAGTCTTCAAAATACATACTCTCCTCGTAGATATCTACCGCTTATAGTAGAAACAGATACAATGGTCCATCGAATAATCGACTCTGTCTCGTCGTAACCCGCCGCAGACATAATCTCCTTTAGTCTTTCCTCCGAGTTGATAAACCCGAGAAGTCACGATAACTGCAATCGGTCTTCTATGATTGAAAAACTCCAATAGTCGCTCGTGACTCACGACTTTAATCTTGCTCATTTTTTAAAACATTCGGAGACTTCCAATTCCAATAATTTGACTTGCAATATCTGCTTATCAAATCTCCATTTCTTTAAAACACTTACTATGGAGTCATTTCTATACACATGACTCGGTCTAAGGACTTCCGGTAGAATCTAGTAGGAGATCCAAACATCCTGATCAAGATGTCAACCGATAATCTGTGGGTGGCTAAAACCAACCCAATCACATTCTTGGGCTATTAAATGGTCGTAACTTTCGCAAGTCTAACGACTCTGCATGGTACTTCCATTACCAATGATCACTCGACCTAAAGCCCAAGAATTCCTTGACAATGAGTCAAAGAAAATGATGTGGGAAAATACTCTCACAACATCAACGCCGTGACTAAGTGATACATTATTTCCGTAGGTTACTTTCTATCTCTTCCACCAAGTACGCAGAAAAAAATCCGGATAATGGTATTACACTAACACTACTATCTTCAGATAACCCAGTCAAGTACTCCAAAAGTACTCCTAAATGTTATACAACCTAGAATAACCAACTGGATCAAAATCCTATGAATATCTCCAAACTAATCCTCTACTATCTGCAGACGGCAATAGTATACTCGCAGTCCATTACCCTCGTAATGATCCGACTAACATAATTAGTGAAAATCTTAGGACCGTAATCCTTGATCTCCACAAGAGATGTGACTACTAACCCTCGCTATCCGACTCGGTATCGATCGGCTCTCAAAGGTAATTCACCTTTTGACGCAGTACATATCTAATAACCTCGTGGTCAACTCACCATGGTTACTAATACTGATTAACATACTACAAGTCATGCACTGTTATAAGCAACTAAATGCATAGCCAACAGAAGGATATGTAATAACAGTTAACATACCTTAATCCTTGTAGCTCGGAGATGTCCGCAACAGCCAGATCCCAGAACTCACAAAACCAAGACCGAGTAAAGCAAAACTCGATGTCCGAACGAAATCAAATCCGAAAATGGACTTCGCAACCTAGGGCTCTGATACCAATAAAATTGTCACGCCCCGAGAGTATGCCGTGTCGAAAAGCAAACGGACGGCATCTCCCCTGTACGTGGCAACATATCGTGTTAATACAAGGCCCGTAGGCCCACAACAATAATATGATATACGCAGATATCAACATATCAAAACACACTAAACACAGCGGAAACATACAACAGATAAAACAATATACAATGACTCAACTGTGCACTCCGGAGTGACTTGACACAACAAGAAACATCATAGAAGCCACATCGAAAGCCAAATACATACAACACGTCCGTATATCACAGATACAGAAACAATACAAGCTAAAACCACAAAACGACAATCCACACAAATACAACAGTGCGGATTAAATATCCATCCGTCCGGTGTGAGATGGGATCAGCTGGCAGAGCTCCGAACGTCCAAGGAATCTTCTACCTGTTACCTGGGCGAAAGGAAGCCCAGGGTCCCGGGGTGGTGAGTATAAACTCAGGGGTAATATATAGAAAGTGCATGAACAACATATAAGGATAGATCTACAAGTATACATGTGAAGATCTACAGGTATACAACATGAGTCCGATAGACATACGATCGTATCCCAATCTAATAACAAGTAACTACTGATGAAAGTCATACTCAAGGTATATACTAAATCGATCAATCAACATAAAGTAATGTACTAACGGTACGAGCGATCAGAATGTCATATGCTAGATCATCCAAGCGGTATACAATAACATCAATCCATAACCGATACTAATTCACATACGAGAAAGATATATCACCACTGTATAATAACCCGGTCCGTACACCCAATGACATGATGCTAATCAAATGCATATAATGATCAATCAACGCATGTATCATGCTCAACCCATAGCGATAAATAAAATGCAAATGGCATGTATCATGATGTACAAGCATGCGCAATCATAGCTCAATCAAATGCAAGATCTCACGTGCATATGTAAAACATATATCAAATACATGCATACATATATATCAAAGAATGCATATGCATGGTCATCGTCAGGACCCGTCCCAACCACGACCCAGAGTGGCGTGGTGGCACGACACATGACAACTAGCCCGACTCGCCACCACTCGAGTGGCCGAGTTGGTAGTATGACCGAGTAGTGTATGTATAAGCGTAAAGCTAACTACTCTAGGGGCCCTCCGCAAGCCACGCTGTCCCTACCCATGAGTAGACAACGCCAGACACAGACAACACTCTCACACAACCACCGCCTATAGTGGGCGAGCAACACCACTCACACTGGCGGTGCGCAAAGATCTCCACTACCACCATCCATAGTGGCCGAGCGCAGCACATCCAATGCTCTGCCCTCAACCCTGCTACCACTACCCCGAGTGGCCGGGGAGGCAGGATGACTGACGACTTGTCTCAATCCACAAGGAGACCTCCAACAAAGATGCATGCAATGTGATGATGCATAGCTCCATACATGTATCCTCGCGACACTCCCCATCCCACGGGGAGTCTTGGTCAACTAAAAGTCAACTATGCAAGGACTACAATCCATAAGACTCTCTCTATCGCATAAAGAGTCATACTCATCTGACAGACAACCACGCTAAGACCTCTAGTCAGTAGCGATATACAATTGACCATCCATATAACCATACACAGGCATACAATCCCTATGGATATACCATCACACTAGGACTTCTAGTCCCTGGTCACATACGAGCAACCATACAATTATCTATACACAGACAACTAGATCCATCATAAATGCACTACTAATACGGATACGATATAACAATCGACTCCATAATCCAAACCATCACCTAACCCTAGTGATGTAATACAGTAACCCAATCTGAAGTCACAAAAATAACCCTAACCACATGTACTTACTGAACATCTATCAGTTAATACATAATAGGGTTTATAGTTCCTATCCATGCTAGATAATCAATGAGTAATAGAGTATATATATCTCAAAGGTCAAGGCAGTACAAGCATGTGATTAAATAAGAGTGGATCTAAGGTAAACAAGAATAACATATATCCTGGAATTGATCAAAACTACGGACTGTAGATATTACCCACCGCTATGATGTAGCCTGTGTCCATGCATACGAGCATCCATCACTAATCAAAGTCCTGAAATCAACATACAACATTGATAAGTACTATCATAAGTCCAATGATGATATCAAATCCCAAATCAAACTTACCTAATCCAATTTCATCAACACAACTTCCGGATAAGCTTACAAGTGTTTGATATGAACTAACCCAGCTTACCCAACGTAGTCCCTTCAATCCGAGCAAAAATATCCCATCTGGAACAATCAGATTTATTCAACCGAAATCTTTGCTCGATCCAGTTCCGTCACATGATACACTCCACCACAAATAAAACTCAACATATCCACAGATAAACAATATCCAATTAGCTATCAACAGTTCACGTTGAAGAACAGAAATTTGATAGCATCTATAGGTAATACAGAACTTACCCCAATTCTTCAGCTTCCACAGTCAACTAATCTAGCTTCAAATCCAAATTCCCCATATCCGTTCACTTGCATCAAGCTACAACCCATTTTCCATCACCTACAATCACAGCAACCCTATGTTTCGGATCAAGCCATTACGATCAAGGGATTAGGCTATACACGCGCTCGGAGAAACACAAAACCTACTGTGATCCAAATCTTTGGTCACTGCAAGCACAATTGAACAAGATAGATAAGAAGGAAATGTCATCTCCGTTGGCCTGAGCTGTCGGTGAAGAAGCAAATATCCAATCTCTGGCCGATGACGAGCTCACTGAAATCAGGCCCTATGAAGTTGTCGGCGTCGTGATTGGCTGGAAATGCTGGCTTCTCGGGAGGAATGGAGAAGACGCGGAGCAATCCAAGCTGTGGAGGTGCTGAGGCGGCTCGGAATGGTTCACCGGAACCCATCGAGTTGCTAGGCGAAAGAAACGACCCTTGTTGCTGTTGAGATCACAAGAAGAGGCCGGCGACGGAACAGGGAAGAACTCGCGTGATCGGGTTCAGCGGGGCATCAAAGGAGAGCTCCGGCGACCGGGGCGGCCAGCGAGGATGAGGAGATGTCGCGGGATAGCTAGCTTAGCGCCGCGATGGGCAACCATCGGGGGGCTGCGTCGGCTGTGCTCGATCGCAGGATCGCCTGTCTTTGAAACAAAACCCGATGGCGAGATCGGAGGGAGAGGCGACGAGAGTCAAGGCGTCGAAGCGATGATCGCGCGCCGAGATCTCTGACGACGAAGTGGTGGAAGAAAAGAGCAACGTCGAGCTGAACAAACCTCATACAGGAGCTCGACACCGGAGAGAAGAAGAGGTGTCACCATCGAGATCGAGAGGGAGCCGGCGACGATGGTGAGGAAGAAGAATCGGGGAAAGTCGGCGCGCGGTGAAGGGAGGAAATGCGCGATTGGGAAGCCGACGAAAACGAATGCGGGTCGGATTTGGGTTCGAGTGGCTTTTAACAGCCGGTGGAATGGGTTCAGCTAGCCCAAGTCTTGCCTAAGTTTAACCCAAGCTAACCTAGGTTTAACCCAGATTGGGTTTAAACCCAATCTAACTCAAGCCAATTAGCCCAAGCCCAATACAGCCCAATTAATTCAGCCCATTAGCTTCAGCCCAATGGATTCGGCCCAATAGGTTTAAACCCAATTAACCCACTAATTAAATCCAATTAATTAAAGGGGTTAATCCAAATATTTTTTTTTTTTTTCCGTATTTTACAGTAGGTTGTTACTCTTCTTTCATATTTGTAAAAAATGAATCCCCTCCGAAGTCAAGAGTTTTTGAATCGGAGGGTATTATAGTGATTGCCCAACGAGGTAGTTCTCGGGAGAGCTACGGGCCTTAGAGTAGCAACCCAATTAGGGTTGTGAACTAAGAAAACTGTCTGTGTCTGTAATTGCATTTAATTTCTGCTGCGTACTCATATTAGAAAATTAATATTAAAAATTAATTAAAATTATTAAACACCGAGATTCACCCCCTCTCTCGGCTTACTTGATCCTACAGTTGGGCCCAGGAGGAATCGGGAATCCGAAGGATATAGGCGTAAAAGAAGTTGAGAGTGGAAGGAGTCAAACATCTAGGGACCGCAGAGAAGACTACTCTCAACATCTATTACATCTTATTCCCTAACTTCCTCTCCCAATGATAGCTCCCGAATACGTGGCATGACAGGTAGAGATTCCTCGTAATGGTTATCCCCTAGTAGCCCGTCATAGGGCACAGCTAGCAAAGGATGAGGAGATGAAGCTGAGTCTCTGTATAAGAGTCGGTCGAGGTACAAAGCAACGTTGACATCATTTTTTTTTATTTTGCATTAACTGCAATATTTTTATATTTTTCTCCATTGGTGATCGTCCGACTAATTTGAAATTTAAATTTTATCATTTTATTTTTTCCTAAATATTTTACCATTATATTATATTATATTGGCAGACACTCTTTTATTCTATATATAATCGATTGAAAGGGATGTCAAATACTTACAACAATTTCATAATTCAAGCTTATACGTATTTGTCCATTACTTTAGAGTTTCCAACGCGTATAGGATTTCCATGCTATCTTTCACCTCTTTCCAACTCGAAATATATCTAGAATTAGACTTTGGTATCTCGAAAAGCTCTGCAATATTCTTGCTATGCGAATAAATAAACATCATGCGCTAAAATGCAAAAATATCAAGCAGTTATAAAATTAACATGATCAATTAATTAAAAAAAGGTTGTGAAAATGATAAAAACGCTTATCTGCAAATGTCAATCTAGCGGTTCACATCGTTTGTCTCATGATTATTGTGAGTGAGATAAATCACGGAAGATTCTATGGATCTTTACGTAGTGACCAAGACACGTAGAGTCATTTGAATCTAGAAAAAAAAATTTAGATCTTCAAAATTGATCTATACTATTTCTACAAGTATGTCAGTGCCTTAGCTACCACATCATCCTGTGGAAACGATAAAATGCTTATCAATTAAACACTAAGTTGCGAATTAATCAGACACTAAATCTTTAATCATCAAACGATAAGCCCCCAGGACAAACCCAGATGGCTAATGCAACCGTGTTAAGGTTTGAAAGGGTAATGGGTCGATTCCTGGAGATGACGATCAGACTACCGATGACTCCGCATTTCTGCGCTAGCCACTTGGGATCTGATTTATCCCCCTCCACACGTAGGGGCAGCGGTGGGAGCTGCTAATGTGACGGTTCCATATTTTTTTTAATCATCAAACGATAAGTCAAAAATTAAACAATATGATTGAAAACTACTAATTGATTAGATTTATTGTCTGACATTATTAGAGGGACTAATACAATGAAACATTCCACATCTAGCCATCTAGGAGATATCAGAAAATACAAATAATAAAATATATATGTTTATTCTCCAAACACATCACACTTTAATTTTTAAGATGAAAATTAAATCCACGACCCACATATAAAACATTCTCGCACAACAATATCAAGCGAATGCATGAAAGCATAGATGAACTTAAAATTCGAACACAACAATCTGAAAGGTTTAGATATCATAGATGAGCTCCTGGAACTTCACCATGTGATCAGGCTGCAAGGAGATGGCCACCGAGAGGCCACCATCGCCGGCGGCGCTTGGCAGGACGAACGCCTTACCCTCGGTACGGACGAGGGCTGGGACCATGAAAATTGGTCGGCCCCAACCGAAGTCTGCGTCGTGGATTGGCAGGCTTACCCAACTGAGGAGCACAATGTTTGGGCATCTGTATGTGTCGGCACCCTTCACCAGAGCCTCCACATTTGGCTGCATTTCCAGGTAGTCTAATGCCGACTCCAAGTAGATGGCGTCCATTCTCAGCACGGCCTCCTGGATCGTCTTGGCCGCCAGGTAAGCACGGCCGCCCTCCGCAGAGGTCACCTCCCCTGCTTCTGCAATGGCCGCCGCTGTGAAAAGCACGTTCCCGAAGTAGCCCTGCGGAAGTGGTGGCTGCACTCGCTGCCGAACGTCGACTGCGATGTACATCTTGGTCATCTGGTCGGGCGGGAGGTCGCGCGCCATGCACGCGCACCGCCACACGTGAGCCGCGAGGAGGACATACGTGCTGTAGCTGCCACCCGGAGGAGCTTTGGACTTGAGGAGGTTGAGCTGCTCCCGGGTAAACTTGAAGACGCGGACAGCAGCGGCGGAGCTTGGGACTCGGGAGGCAGAAGGGTTCATGGAAGGAGGGGGCTGGTACTCGACGTGGGCAAAAGAGGGGTTAGGCGGATGGCGACCACGGAGGAGGGTCCGATCGAAGAATGGCTGGACGGTGATGCCGACGCCTCGGGCAACGTCAGACCAGGAGTTTATCAAGTGAATGCCGGAGAAGCTGTCGGCGACCTGATGCTGTACGCCGGCGCCCAAAGCTACACCACCGCACTTGAAGTGCGTGACCTGTGCATGCATCGATTAGATCAAACCCACCAATTGAATTAAATCGGAAACGATTTTGACAAGCATATACGTATAGTTATTAAGGCGTTCTCCAAAGGATGCATTCAAAATTCAGAAATTTTTAAAAGGCACGTTATGATTTATGTTTTATTCAAAAACACATTTAATTTTAAAAATGTTCTTTTCGTTAATAATGATATCGAATTTATTTTCATGTATCTTGATTTTCAAAATCTTTACCTGATGCTTATTTTTAAAATCAATATTTTTAAAAATAATAATAAAGTGGTACTAATTTTCAAATATTAATACCAATGTTGATTATTGAAATCATATCATGGTCGGGTTCTAAAGTTTTTAATATTAATAGGAGGTTGAAAAGTAACTTTATATATCTTCTTTACATTTTCAAGATTCCTCTCTAACATTTTATTTTGATTTTAGAATATCAAATCCTCTAAATCCATAAATAAATTGTCGACGGGTCAAGACAACTAGTCGACTGATACACTTCAAAACTGAGGTTTAATATATTAAATATGATTCTCTCATATTTGACACTTACCCTTAGTCTAGACATAATTAAGCCTTTAAACTTCTTCCATCAACCTCACACCTTTAAGATGTATCCGAGTCCTCGATAACTAATCCTCACTCTCTGCGCTAGTCTTCAAGTGCTTCCTTCAATTTTGTCATATTATCGGGTCTTCCTTTGCCAAGAAGTCACACCTTTAGGACTTCTCTACTAAGAGTCAGGATTTCCATTATCAAATTTTCATACTTGGACTTTCCATTGTCAAGTCTCCATACTTGAATTTTTCCTTACCAAATATTCATACTTCACTTTTCTTGCAAAATCTCCATACTTTGATTTTTCCTTGTCAAGTCTTCATACTTGGACTTTTCCTTGTCAAGTATGACCTCCTCGATCTGTTGGGACTTCACCTTTGCCAACTTTTAGTTGGACTTTACCCGTCAAGGCTCTGGTCAACCTTGATCTACTTGACTTCTCGGTCAACAACTTCATATGACTACGGATGTCTCATACCATCCATTCATATTATCAAACATATTGTCAAACATCAAAATTCTACTCGAGTCTCACTTGAGCTTGGTCTCTCCAACAAGTCTAACTTTAAGGGCATTTTAATTGTGCACAATTTATTGTAAAAAAATTCAAATCCTTTAATGCACCATTCGAATATCATCACAATTGTGCAAGGCTAAAATACATTTGAAGTTGAACTTTTGATCACAGTGTGATTGAGGGATACTGTAAAAATATATCAAATTTTAATTGAGTTCAATTAGAGATTATTAAGATCATCAATTAATTTTGATCAAAATTCATTGTTAGATATAGAGAATTTCAAATTATGAAACATAAATATGGAATGGAAGAGAAAAATATAAAGAAGATAGATATGGTGTGCAACTTTGGTTTTAAGCCTCATAAATTAAGTTATAGATATGTACCAATTAGAAAAAAATGAATTTTGAAAACTAGCTATGTACGTCTAGGAAGACCTCAAATCTGAGACTTTAGGGTATGGTTAAGCTTAGGATTATGACAGAAATCTATCGAACTTGAATTGAGTTCAATCATAGTTGGCTAAGGTCATTAATGGTGTTAAATACTGAAAATTTTAAAATATTAAATTAAATGGCCTAAGAATTAAGGAAATAATCCTGGAAATTTTTTGAGATTTTTAGGGAATTTTAGGAATTTTCCCGAAATTTTTTGGATTTAAACGGAGTCCGTATGAGATTTTACGAGGATAAAATAAACAGGTTTTAAATGGAGTCTATTTAAAAGGATTAATAGGCGATATTAACCTAAAATTTAGTTTTCCCGATTCGCGCCGCGGTTTTTCCCTTCGCGACCACTTCTTTCTCTCGCGAAACCTCCTTCTCGCGCAGTCGTTTTCCCGAGCGGTTTCTTTTCTTCCCCGTGCCCTAAGCCATCGAGACTTTCTTCCTCAAGCCGATCTGCTGCCCGCGACCTAGTTAGGTCGGTCTCTCTGCAAGCGCCGGCAAACGCGATCACCGACCGTTCCTTTGTCGCGACGAGTCGCTCTTCCCTCTGCCGTCCGACCTCGAGGTGGCACCGCCGCTGCCGCCGCTCGCAGCCGCCGACGCCGAGCCTTACGATCGCTTCTTCTCCCACAAGCGTCGGCAACCTTTTGCCATTTTCGGTGCCCAGGTCGCTGTGGGTGCTCTTTTCGCCGCTGATCGTCTGAGCCACCGTTGTTCGCCACAGCCGATCAGCCTCTCACGTGTACACACAGTGTGCCCTTCTCTGCCAGCGCCGACCATCCTCCGGCCAGCCTCCACAGCCGTGATGGTCTACACCGAGGAGATACTGTCAAGGGGAAACTTCTAATTTCAGGTATATATATTTATATCATGTTTTCCTTATTCGTAGTGAATCTGTGATTGAGCCGTAGTTAGTGAGTGACTATGTTGGGTTGTGCATAGGTTGTAAAAGGTTGTGGACCGAATTTATAGTCGATTTGGGCTGATTATGATGTTTGAGGCGGCAGTGATTGGAGTTTATTGTGGGTTGAGAGGGCTATACGAGTCCATTTGGATGACATCGGTTGTGCAGGGTTAGGTGTAGGGGTTTTGTGCAAGATTTAGGCTCGATTTGCGGATGGATTTACTTTGGGTGTTGTACAAGTGTGATTGGACGAAAAGACAGTTATTAGGTGGAAGGTGATCGGGATTTATGAAAACTTGGGTTAATTGGGTTATGAAGGAAATCGGTTAAGTATTCGATTTGTCGGTGAATTGCATTTTTGGTGCTCAACAATAGTTATGCTATATGCAGGTTTCGGTCACGAGGCAGGTCCCCGGTCGTGACGTTTTCATTCTTGCGGATATTTATATTCAGGCGGGTATTTTGACTTATCTCCTAGATATAGTCAAATGTTGATATGCTAGTTAGGATAGCATGCAATAATTTTCCTGTTTATATGCCTAGTATATTGTTGGTGCCTATTTGATACATGCATGTGATAGGTTATGATTTTATCTTCCCTGGTTTTATTTGGATCATAGTTACTTGGATTATGAATATGTACATATTGATTGTACATATTATTCGGATAGGTATTTTAAGTAGGATTGACATGCTTTAGTATCATGCACCATCTTGCATAATTGCATGCTGACTGGTCGGGGTCCCCACGGGGATGGCGTGGTGGTAAGGTAGTGTGGTTGCTTTGGATACGGAGTGGGGTCGATTCCGGAGGGGGTCTAAAATCCCCCCTGGGCTCAGATGGCCCCCCCACTGCCTTGCCACCGTGTCAAGGGACATAGTCCCCCCCGCGATTTACCTCCCTCTCGCCGTAGCCCTGGGACAGGTGGCAGGGGACTGCTAGTTGGGCAGATTCCCAACTTTGGATGCTGGCTGGTCGGGGTTCCATTATTGTTGAGCCCGCAGCCAGTTACATGGCCTGCACACACTGTCACTCATGGGTTAGTGGTACATCAGGAGGGTGTGTGCAGTTGCTCTGTCAGGCTCCGTTGGTCCGCTCATGGGTAGCGATGAGGCAGCGTGGTAGCGGACAGGGATCCCTCCTCTGGTCTATGACACCGGGAGATGAGAGCTTAGCTCCCCCACTCTGTTTGGGGCAGGAGGATAGGTGTACTCCGACAGCATCCTGTCCGCTCGGTCACTCAGGAGCAGTGATGGCAGAGTGCACAGTTGTCATAGCCCTACCCACTCGGCTTCACCATCGCGTGTGAGGCGGCTGACTGGCGTCAGGGGTGACCATGTCATTTGCACGGCATGCACTTTGTATGGATCGCATTTGTATTGTGTTTGCTACATTATTTTATTAATGCCTTGGATGTTGCATATGATTTTCATGCATACAGGATACATATTTGTATATGGTGATGACTCTTATAGTAGGGCACATGCTCCTATATCAGGGTAGGAGATTCAGGTGAGTACAGTCCTTTTGCATTTATTTCTTGCTTACCCTATATATGAGACTGTACTGGCATGATTTTTATTGTTAGCTATACCTTACTTTGCATATCTACTATACCCGCTTAGTTCTTTGAACTTACCCCGTTGATTTATATCATTTCAAGATGAAGCTGTTAGGAGAGTGCAGCTGTCGAACCCCACTCGTCGAAGTTTTTATTTGTTATTTGTTTCCATGGTTTGGACATTTTGATTAGAGGACATGTTTAGGTTTTGAGTTTGATATTTGTATTCGTGGATTTTTGGTGTCCTTATGGACCTTTATTCGGTTTTGTTTGGATTGGTTTTGGTTGAGTATTCCTGCCCAGATGGCAGAAGGGGTAAGTCTAGTTGTGATAGATATTACTCATTTATTTTGGTTGATGGCCAGAGGCCTATTTTATTACCTGCGTGTGTGTTTGGATTCCGATCGTGTTGATCGAGGTATAGTGGCCGTGTAGGCCTTGTATGAAAATTGACATGGTCACCCGTACAGGGGAGATGCTGCCGGATTTTCGTCTGGCCGGGTCTCCATCGGGGCGTGACAAATGGATTTTAACCAAAATTCATTGATAGATCTAGAAGATTTAAAATTTTAAAACTATGACATAGAGTAGAAGATAAGGAGTCTTAAAAATGTAAAGAAGATGTACAACTCTACTTTTGAGTCTTCTATTAATGTTCAAATGTTTAGAATCATAAAAATATTGACTGATGTGACTCATTTTTTATCCCTTCAGTAGGAGCGTTGAAGAAGGGTGGGTCATTCACGGCCATAGCAGTAACTTTTTTGATATAATTAATACGCGTCAGTCAACATTTTTATAATAGTCCTAGAGAGGTGAGTATATTATGAGTTGACCATTGGAAGGTGAGTATAAAAACCTTCCTCACGATGAACATCGAAGATTGGTTCATTTTGATAGAAGAATTTAAAACCCTCACGGATAAGGAGGGAAGAGTCCCAAAATCAAGAAGTAGACCAAGGAGCAACGCTAAAAATTTAAGACCGAGGTTAAGGTAACAAATTTTTTAACAAATTTAATACCTAATGATATTTTGTGTAAGCTAGGGGATTATATAGATGTCAAGGAGCTATGAAGCAAGTTGGAAAAATTTCATAAGAAGCACTCATCAGTTCAAATACAAGATAAGGAGGAGTCCAAAGAAGAGTGCTCCTCATCTCAAGCTCAAGAAGACTCGGAAGTTGAGAGATGCTCAATATCTAAAGAGGAAAAATCATCATCATCCTCTCTAGAGCTTGAAGAATCGGAGATTGAGAGGTGCTCAACGTCCGAGGAAGAAGAAGTCTCGGAAGGCTCTACTTCAAGGATTAAGGGGCAGGAGAGACACTTGACACCGGAGCAAGAGCAAGAAGAACCCTCTACCTCTGGAGCCCATGAAGAACAAACTCAAAGTTCTTCTCTAGGTAACTCAAGTATTATTTATAAAAATAAAAATCATATAACTTGCTTTGAGCGTAAGAAATAAGGACACTACAAAAGTAAGTGCCCAAAGAGAGTCAAAAAAGCTCCCGTGACACCAAAAGCCAAAGCAAAGGCTAAGGATATTGAAGCCTTAATTCGGAAGAGCAAAGAACACATTGTGTGCTTCAAATGCCAACAACAGAGTCACTATAGTAGTCAATGTCTTTGGGGGAGTCACCTTACTAAGAACAAAAGGAAGAGCTCAACTGTAGGGAGAGCTAAGGCAAATCCTAAAGTATATTTCAATAATGTTCTTTCTTTATATAAGGATAAAAGACATGCTAGGAATAATTTTAATGCACTTGCTATTGTTAATCATGAAAAGCATACTAGAAATAAGTATTTTTGCTTAGGGATTAAATCTTATAATATTAGGCCTAAGGAGAACTCTAGGACTACCCCATCTAAGAAAGACAAAAACCTATGTGTTAATCATAAGAAAACTAGATACATGCATAGGAAGAGGAATTCCCAAAAGATAAATGAAAATTTAAAAATTGAGAAATTAGAAAAGGAATCAAGTTTTGAAATCAAAACTTGATAAAATGGAAAAGACCCTTAGGAGAATGGAAAAGACCCTTATGAGAATGGAAAAGATGTTTAATTAGTCTAGTAGTCAAACTTTAGGTGTTAAGAGGCAAGAGCCTTCCAAGGATAGGAAAAATTTGTGTCACAAACCTAAGTCCAAGAAGATAATGTCTATCTACCATAATGTTCAATTTAACTATGGAACAAATACTAGGTCCAGGAAAACCATGGTCACAAGGGAAGTCGAACCTAGTATTGACCATGGTAGATGTCTAGTGGCTAAAGTTTCAAAGAACCCTAGGAAAGCCACTACAAAGGTTACAAGGGAAGTTATCCCTAGGGTTAACCTTGAGAAGATCAAAATGACCAAGACTTTCAAGCCTAGAAGAGTCATTAGGAAGGTACTAAGGGAAGTCATCCCTAGTGAGTACCTTATTAACCCAAGGAGCTTCAATAGGTATTGAATTTCTAAGAGTGTGATTCCCTCACGCTAGATGGGTTAGGGTTTGTCAATCTCAAATGGATGGGTAGTTAACCTAGTCATGGTAGAGTTGACACTTTAGAATATTTTTAAGGTTATGTGATACCTTGGAAATGAAATTAGGAATATATTCTAAAAGATTTTAGGATGTGCCAATAAAATTTAAAAAGTTTGAAAAACCAATCAAAATTGACACAAGATAGGTTAGAGTCAATGGTGTGTCATTTTGGATTTTTGGCACACTTAGAAAATTAATTTATCAATTTTGTCATAGCAAAATTGGTATAAATTTAGAAAATAATAATTTGGTTTAAGACTTAGGTATTTTATACCTTTGTATTTTATATATTTGTCATACTTTATTTGTCATATATCATGTCATGACATCATATTTCATTTAATCATATAAAATATCATGATAATACTTAAGTTTGTCTTTATGTCATGACAACATGATTATTGACAAATATTTTAAATTATGCACATTTTTATGCCATGATCATTATTCATGCATTTAGGATAATTAAAATGAAATTAAGAACAATTGCATGATTGGAAGTTCTATGATAAGGGAATCAAATAGAGTTGTCTAGATACAATGCATGAACACTTCCTTAGATAAGAAAAAACATAAAAATCTATATCTCACAAAAACTATAAGGATGACTTATATATGTATTGATACACCTAGACACATGTGAAATGTTAGGAAAATGAGTTAAGTTCAAGGTACATAGATATTGCATCTAGATGAACTCAAACTCATAATATACCATGGAAGAATCATAGGAAAAGCATATGTACAAGTTATATGCATTTAGACCATAGATCATGATTCAATATAAGGTTTTAAAAACATTTTAAAAGCATTTTGAACAATCTTGGCAAAGTCTATTTTTTGATAGCAATCAACATTGAATAAGTTGATACAAGTTAGGTCAAAAATATTGAAGGTTTCAATGCTTTTGAACTTTGTATCAATCTCTTAATTTAATGGGTATTTTATTATAAAATTATTTTTCACCCATTGTATTTGACATAAATAATATACGTATGAATTTTCAAGATTTTTCAAAATATATTTAATTACCTATGATTTTCTAAATCTCATTTCTGTAGTCTAATTTCTGCACTTTGCATAAACCAGTCGACTGTTGTTTGGAGCAGTCGACTGGTTTCTAATTTCAATCAACTATTGTGTTTGATTTCGACTGAATAAAGTTTATTTAGCCATGTATTAGCACCTCTGGTGACTGGTCTATCATAACTGCTCATAACCCTGAGATATACTTGAGAAAGCATTGGAAGGATGAAATATTATTGAAACTGATTAGGAGAGTTGTTTAGGGTAAGAATCGAGTTTGTAAGGGTTGAGAAAGCTCAATGTTGAACTTTTACCCTTATCTTCAATGATTTAGATTTCCTATGGCTTAGGAACTCTCCAAGGACATTATTGGTGCAATTATCAAGGGAGAGTAAGTCTTTAGGGAGAGTTTATCCATCAAGGGATGATGGATAAATTTTCCTCAAACAGGGACAAATGAAGAGTTTGTATTAGGAAACCTTCATTGTGCTCACCAAATGGGGAGAATTGGGGAAGTGAGGAAATGTCTTGCATTTAGTGATAAGAGAGTATCACTAGGGAGAATGAAGGCATTGATGATGATTTTGGACTAAGGGGGAGAGTGAAGGATCTCATTGAGATATGAGACATGGATACCCTTGGTAGTCTTTTTGATGTATGACAAAGGGGAAGAAGTAAGGTTTAAGTTAGGTAAACCTTCACTATGCTTTGGCATTGGAAGAGTTAAGTTGAGTTTATAGTTAGTGTAACTTAAAGGCATGGTTAAACATCGAAAAGGGGGAGATTATTAGTGCAATCGACCCAGGTCATGATTGACTAGACTCGAGTGAGACTCGAGTAGGGTTTTGATGTTTGACAATGAGTTTGACTATTATTTGACAATGGGTTGATGGACATGGGTTTGACCATATCATGGAGAAGTCCAAATTTGGATACTTGGCATGGAAAGTCCAAGAATAGTCTTGGCAAAGGAAAAGTTCAAGCATGAGTCTTGGCAAAGAGAAAGTGCAAGCATGAGTCTTGACAATTGAAAAATATAAGGGTGTAGTCTTGGCCACATAAATCCAAGTATGTAGTCTTGGACACATAAGTCCAAGTGTGTAGTATTAGCAGTGAAAGTCCAAATTATGATTACTTGGCAATTTGAAAGTCCAAGGGTGTAATATTAGTCACAAAAGTCTAAGGATGTAGTCTTTGCGGTCAAAGTCAAGGGTGAGGTTTTGCAAGTGTAAAGTCCAAGCTTGTAGTCTTGGCGGCATAAGTTCAAATGAACCTTGCCAAAGGACCCGATTAGCATGACTAGGTTGATGGAAGCACCTAAAGGCTAGTGCGAAGGATGAATGAGCCATGGAGGACTCGAATGAATCCTGAAGGTCGTGAGATTGATAGAGGTGGCTAGAAGACTTAGGTCTAGACTAAGGGTGGTCTATCAAGTATGAGGAGGTTATACTTAAGTTAAACATCATATTTAAGGTTTACTAGTCGACTGGGATTATGGACCAGTCGACTAGCCAAGTGCACGGTAATTAAGAGCCTTGTTAAATACTGAAATTTAAAATATAAAATTTTAATAGTCAAAATTTTTAAGAAAATAATCCTAGAAATTTTGCAGGATTTTTAGGAAATTTTAGGAATTTTTCTGGAATTTAATGGAGCTTATAAGCGATATTTACGGGGTATTTACAGAGATAAGGAAAACTGGCTTTTAAAGGGGTATGTTTAAATTAGTTAATAGGATTAATAAACCTAGTTTTTTTTATTTCTAATTACCCCGATCTCTTTCTCCACACGCCGCAGGCTTCGCCCTCGCGACAGTTCTCTTCGCCGTCCCCTCTTGCGCTGCCCCGTTCAGCACCGCCGCCTCTTCTTACAACCACTGCGCGGCCAACGTCGCCTCCTCTTTTTACAACCACCGTGCAGCCAACGTCGTCGCCATGTCGGCCGTCGCGAGGTTGATCTGAGGCCAAGCAGGCCTTCTGTCTTTTCCCCCGAGCTCGTGCCGTCGGCCATCGTTGCTCCTCGCCCGAGCCGCACGCGCCGGTGGCCAACCACCGCCGCCGCAACCTTCTTCTCCACACCCCGTCTCTGCACGTCGCACCAGTCGCTCCTCCCGCTTGTGCGCCGCCACAACTGCCCCGCAGCAACGCCCTCTCCTTGCGCCGCATCTCTGGTTCTCGGTGGGCGTCCTCGACAGCCTCCACGGATAGGCCAGTGCGACGAGTGGGCGATTTGGCTAGGAACATTGGATCCGACTGTGAGTTGCTCCATCTCTGCCAAGAAAGGGCAGCGACATTGCAGTGGGTCTTCCGACAAATAGGGCAGAGTTGGGAGGAGTGTCGCCGACGAGATTCTACCGGTAGCAAGGTAAGGGGGCTGACCTTCTCCTTGATTTTTGGATGAGTTCTAAACCTAGCTGTGGATTTCTTGTTTTGAGCTTGATCGGTGGTTTTGGGACAGTGGTCGTGAGCGTCGGTTGCTCCGGTGAACAACGGTTACAAGGAAGGTTGATATCGGTGAGGTTCTAACGGTTGGTAAGTTGATCGCTCTTTCTTTCCTTTGTGGTTGATTTCTGATTTCCAGTAATCGTGGTTGGGTGGAGTTTGTTCGGCTGTGGAGGAGTGACGAGGTGTTGTGATGGCTGTGTGTATCTGTGTGGGAGCTAGGAAGGAGCTTGGAGTGTTCTGTTCACGATAGTTGGGATCGATGTGGTTGAATATAACATTGATGTCGATTTGTGAGACAAGGGCAGCGGCAGCAGGGTGGATTGGAACGGTGAGGGTCTATTTGGGAGATGTCGGCTGTGCACAATTAGGTGTTGGAGTTTGTACAAATTTTCTGTGATGTGGGATTTTGGCCGACTGTGAATGGGTTAGATAATTGTGAAAGGTTAGAGAGTTGTGTTGGGTTGTGAACCATTTTATCGATATAGGAATTGGCGTATGGAATTAAAGGCTGTAGGTTAGCATATTTGCTAGTTGAAAAATGGTGGATTTTATTAGGGTGGTAAATGTATAATTTGGGGGTTTTTTTTTATTCGTATTCAATATAAGGATGCGAATATAGAAACTATATAGTAGTAAGTTAACACGTTGTCATGTGCTTGGATTTGATGGTAATTATGTTATATGTAGGTTTTGATCACGAGGCAGGTCCACGGACATGAAGGTTTCACATTTCGAGCAATTTATATAAGGCGGGTATTTTGACTTATCTTTTAGATGTAGTCAAGTTGATATGCTAGTTAGGATAACTTACAATAATTTTCATGTTTATATGCCTAGTATGTTTTTGGTGCCTACTTGATACATGAATGTGATAGGTTATGATTATACCTTCCCTGTTTTATTTGGATCATAGTTACTTGGATTATGGATATGTACATATTGATTGTGCATATTATTCGGATAGGTGTATTTAGTTGGATTTACATGCTTTAGTATCATGCACCATCTTGCATGATTGCATGTTGCCGACGTTCCATTATTGTTGAGCCCGCACGATTACATGACTGCATACACCGCCACTCATGGGTTAGTGGTACATCGAAGGGTGTGTGCATTGTTCTCGAGCTCCGTCCGCTCATGGTAGCGATGAGGCAAAGATGGTAAGCGCAGGCGAGGATCCCTCCTCCGTCTATGCAGAAAGATGAGAGCTTAGCTCCCCCACTCTATTTGGGGCAGGAGGATAGGTGTACTCCGACAGCATCTTGTCCACTCGGTCACTCAGGAGCAGTGATGACAGAGTACACAGTTGTCATAGCCCTACCCACTCGGCTTCACCATCGCGTGTGAGGTGGCTGACTGGCATCAGGGGTGACCATGTCATTTGCATGGCATGCACTTTGCACGGATCGCATTTGTATTGTGTTTGCTGCATTATTGTATTGATACCTTGGATGTTGCATATGATTGTCATGCATACAGGATTCATATTTATATATATGGCGATGACTTTATCTCTTATAGTAGGGCACATGCTCCTATATCAGGGTAGGAGATTCAGGTGAGTACAGTCCTTTTGTATTTATTTCTTGCTTACCCTATATGTGAGACTGTACTGGCATGATTTCTATTGTTAGCTATATCTTACTTTGCATATCGACTATACCCACTGAGTTCTTTGAACTAATCCCGTTGATTTATATCTATTTCAGGATGAAGCTGTCAGGAGAGTCCAGTTGCCAAACCCCTCTCGTCGTGATAGTTTTATTCGTTATTTGGTTTGTGGTGTTAGATATTTTGATTAGAAGATATGTTTAGGAATGGAGTGGATTTATGTACTTGTGGATTTTTGGTGTCCTTTTGGACCCTTATTCAGATCTTATTCCGATTGGTTTTGGTTGGGTTATTCCTGCTCAGATGGCAGAAGGGGTAACTCTAATTAGTGTAGACTTATATTTACCTTGATTTGTTGGCCTGAGGCCTATTTGATTATCTGCGTGTGATGTTTGGATTCCGGTCGTGTTGACCGATGTATAGTGGTCGTGTAGGCCTTGTATGAAAATTGATATTGTCACCCGTACAGGGGAGGTGCTGTCGGATTTTTGTCTGGCGGGGACTCCCTCGGGGCGTGACACGCCTAGTTTGACTCAAGCAGTCGATTGGAATTATGACTAGTTGACTGGTCATGTAGTCGGCTGAAGCTCGATTGTCGACTATGCTCTGACAGTCAACTTGCCTTGGACAATTGACTATCAATATGGGCAGTTGATTGATGTTTGTGGACACAAGCACAAAATATCTCATAGTCGACTGGGTAGTCGACTACTGGCTTAGTAGTCGACTGTTCGTAAGGACAGTCGACTGCTAGAGTATCCATTGGGCGAATCCAACATTGATTAAATCCGTTGTGAGACAACAACACTGTGTGCAGTTGACTGGAGCCTTTTGACAATCGACTGCTAGGCGCGAAATCAGTCCAATATAGGTTGTAAAGGGAGCAGCTTGGGGAGGATTTTGCAGGTGAATTTTGGGACGATTTTGAAGAGGAAGTGTTGTTGCATTCTAGACCTTCAAGAGCAATCCAAAGCAACCAATAAACAAACAATCAAAAGTTCTCTTTGTAAAATTTTCTTTACTTATTATTGTATTTGTTTCTTGTTTTTATTATATCTTGTGTTCTTATTGTTGTAAGACTATTATAAGAGGTTTCTCCACCTCCGGAATATTTTTCGAGAAGAAGTTTGTTAGTGGTGGTGTGCATCACTGGAGCTCGCTCTTGAGCTCAACTGTGGAGTAGGAGCTAGGATTCCAAACCACGTTAAACCCTTTGTGTCATTATGTGCTTGTCTCGCATTTTATATTCGTATATTTATATTTCCATTGTGCCAATATTGTTGTAGACGAGCACAAATACAATCGAGCGCAAAATCGATAAATCGCTATTCAACCCCCTCTAGCGCAATGTTCGATAACCTTACAACTTTGTCCCGACTCGCTTCTTTAACTATCCAAGTCGCTTGCTCTGACTCGTTTCTTCTTGGTGATCCGAGTCACTTCACCCCGACTCACTTCCTTAACAATCCGAGTTGATTCACCCCGACTTGCTTACTTAATTACTCGAGTCACTTCGGTTCGACTCATTTTTCCTTGATCCGAGTCACTTCCTTTGATTCGCTTCCTTAACCATCCGAGTTGTTTTGCCCCGACTCGCTTCCTTAACTACCCAGGCTGCTTCGCTCCAACTCGCTTCCCTAACTATCCAGGCCGTTTTGCTCCGACTTGCCTCTCTCTCTCGACGATCCGAGTCGCCACACTCCAACCCTGAGTTCCCATTGGTGGACTCCTCTTTCGTCTCTTTATTAGCTTTAGGCCCGAATGGGCCCATGCACCTATTCTAATCATTTCAGTGATTGTAGTGCTGATTTTAAAAAAAAATAATACTATAAAAAATGGAATAAATATCTTGTTGATCGAAGGGATATTTTTGAAATAACTATCTTTTGATAAAAAGACAAATTATAATATGTCTTTTAAAAATTCTCCAATTTTAGATACATCCTTTTGATAAAATACGGTAATCACTATACTATTCTCCTTTTTTTTATGATATAAAATAAAGGTCTGTTATGATCAGTGAGTGGCAAATATATTTTATTAGGAAATTTCATTTTTTATAATATACTTTCAATAAACTAATCTAGATTTAAATCATAAATATACAAATAAATATTAGAAATAGCAATGCAATATTTTTTAAAATTATCTTTGATAAAGTTAATTATTTCATAAAATAATTTATTATATCTATGATTTATGATTAACAGTTAACTAATGTTAGATAAGGTATAAAGCAATAGCTATAAGGTTATAGTATATATGGTTTGTAAAAAAGTAGAAAAAAATTTGAAAAAGTTGTTCTAATATAAAATCAATTCGTGTTATTTGATATTTGTCAGTGATCTATGGTTTATTATTTATATCTAAAAGGGAGAGTATATCTATGAGTATTTTATCTTAGCTTGTTTCAGGTTTTAATAGATTTTGAATTTGGGTTAAAATTGTCAGTAAGTTTGATAAATTTTTACATGGAATATAATTAAGCCCAAAATTGGAGCATATCCGACCTTAAAAATCAACTAACTCAATGGTCTATCATGTTTTATTACTTAAATATACCTCTAATAATAGCCACACTGTGAGTTATATTTTATACCATTTGACACAAAATACATTAATGTAATACAATGTCATATGCAACCAGAATTGAATTAGCAAATCCTCACAGGAGGATCAAATAGCTAATATGAACAGTATAATTATTTCAAAGAATAAAAGTTAATTTTTTAGAGTTGCAAAATTTTTCGGAATGTTTACTTTTCCACCGTGCTAGTTCTTAATTGGACAAAAATATTCTTCGTAATTTATCTCCCTTCATCTAGCCGTGGGATCGATAACGAAGAACGTCTAACGTGAGCGTATCATTTTTTACCCTAAAAGTTGAATTAGCAAGGTTAGTACTATAATCGATTAGATGTTATTGATTATACATCATTTTTATTTTAATCACAATTATAGATAAGATAATCAAATTATATAAAGCCTCTTTAAGAAAATACCCAGAGAAAAAATCACTATTTTAGCAAATAAACAGAGTCATCCATTAGTTGATTGTTTTAAGATTTAGATAATTTAGGATTTAGATGATTTTTTGTTATATACTACAGTGATCGTACTAAGTAACATACTATAGCTACAGTGATCGCGCTATAGTAACATACTATAGCTATAGTGATGTAGTGATAAGCTTCCAGAGTTTCTTAGAGAAAAATTTCTACTAAGAGAGAAGGTTTGGATTAGTCTTCTCTTTTCCGTTCTACCCCTTCTCTTCTGTTCAATGAGTCTCATTTGTTATTGGATTATGCTTTGTCCCGACTAGAGGTCTTGTACTTACTTCAGGTTGCCTCAATACCCACACAGATCTTACTGATTTTTTCAACAACAATTACCTTCAAAGACAAGGACCGAGAATTTCCTCCAGAAATAAGTATATTAGGAAAAGAAAATTAATTTTAACCTTTAAATTTTCAAAAATATGAAATCAAAAATATAAATATAAACCATCTTTCCAATAATATAAAAATACAACTGACTTGCAGAGATCCGAAAAAAACGCTTCCTCTTTCTTCACACAACTACTCTTTCGGAGCTGCTTCTCGTCCCATTAAAAATTATACACGTTTTAATTGTTATAAAAATTTCAAAATATCCTTTTTCATTTTTCGCTTTCTCCACATGTGAACACTATGATCCCGAACACCCGAGTAAATTTACTACATTATAAATAAATTTCATGCGGTGACATTGTGATTATTTTAATGACTTTTATTTTTGTGAAATT
Organism: Wurfbainia villosa; assembly: GCA_025175895.1. Taxonomy (NCBI): domain Eukaryota; kingdom Viridiplantae; phylum Streptophyta; class Magnoliopsida; order Zingiberales; family Zingiberaceae; genus Wurfbainia; species Wurfbainia villosa. The sequence goes on along the minus strand of CM045998.1, from coordinate 8,869,413 downwards.
ATAAGAATGATTGCGACTTCTTCGTCATGCAATATATAAAACATCAAATGTTGAATATTAAGATGGAATTCAGACAAAAGGATATTTATAGATTTAGAGTAGAAGTTGAGTATCAATTCTTAGGGGCATGCCATTTTCGAAATGTAAATTTGAATGATTCAGTAATCTTGTTGTTACGTAAGTGTTGTCATTAGTTAAGTGCTATATTTGTAATTATAAAGGATGAATATTATTGTTAAAATATTGTGTATGCATACATTGTTGTAAATGGGCACATGTTATGTTATAAAATTATCATGAGTCGGAATGATGCTGAGCTGGCTAGGGTAGGCCCATTAGCAGGTTTCGGCCGAAACCGGTTGATGGGCATATTCAATTAAAAAAATCAAAGTTTTATATCGAAATAAGTGATTGAATTTTAGGAACTCATTAGTGTCGAGCGGGTATCATCGTCGTAGTATTCAAAATGGTCTTTCGAGCACACTTCACACGTCGGGCTCGAGTGACAAAAATCGCTACTCCCAATACGGTGTATCGCAATGATTTACGAGGTCACGAACGTATTATTGACTGCTAGCGGAGCACATAAGTCTTCGAAGAATGTGATTCCATGCTCTCTAGGTCCATCAGCAGGTTTCGGCCGAAACCGACTGATGAGCATATTAAATTCAAAAAAACTGAAGTTTTATATTGGAATGAGTGATTGAGTTTTAGGAACTTATTGGTGTCTTCATCCAGCGGGTATAATCGTCGTAGCATTCAGAATGTTCTTTCGAGCACACTTCACACGTCGAGCACGAGTGGCAAAAATCACTGCTCCCGATACAGTATATCGCAATGATTTCCGAGGTCACGAACGTATTATTGAGTGCTAGCGGAGCACATAGGTCTTCGAAGAATGTGGTTCTATGCTCTCTAGGTCCATCAGCCGGTTTCGACCGAAACCGACTGATGGGCATATTCAATTCAAAAAAATCGAAGTTTTATATCGGAATGAGTGATTAAGTTCCAAGAACTCATAGGCGTCTTCGTCCAGCGGGTATTGACGTCATAGCATCCAAAATATTCTTTCGAGTATACTTCACACGTCGGGCACGAGTGGCAAAAATATAAAGAACATATCGACACAAATTAGTTTATAGATATATATTAAAGAACATATGACACAATGATATTTATCCCAACATTTTTCTGGTGGGTCAAATACATACAAAATTTCATTACTACCAAAATTAACAAACTAATATATGTTTTAACTTGGTGGAGCCATTTTACAGGATCTTTTATTGTAACCTAATTGTTTGCATCTACTACACTTATTTTTAACCTTTCCCGTGTGCTTCGACTCGATCCTCGCCTTCTTTCTTCTTCCAGGTTGCATAAGGCTACGAGGCGATAAAACAATATAATCATGTTCAACCATTGGCCAATATTGTTTGCTTCTATAAGGATAAATTTGATCCATGTAAGTACTTTTCCAAGTTTCAAATAAGAAATAATGCTCATAATAGTGATATTATGGGTCTATATTCCTATAAGAACACACCGCAATAGCATGTGAACAAGGGAATCCTAAAATTTAAAAATCACTGCAATCACATTTATGACCTTCCATGTCAACTATATAGAAGGATCCTAAATTTTGTACCTCCATTTATGTTCTGCTATATGGAAATACTTCATAAAATCCAGTTCTTTGTCTCCTAATGTCAATTTCCTTCATACCAAATGGTGTCAATACTCCAGTAAAATTAGACACTTCCTCCCTACGATTATAAAACCATTATGCAACCTTCCTGCGTGTATTGTTTTTTAGTTTTGTAATTGGGAGTTCTCGAGTGTCCTTGAATAATGAATTCAGGCTTTCAAAATAATTCATTGTCAGCATTGAGTACCTTCCACCAGGAAAATGTGCATTGGCCCATTTGTTAGGTTCTATATTTTACAGTCATCTATAAGCATCTACATGTCTCTCTGACATAGTCTGCATTATTTGATCATATTGTATAATTGTATTTGCTCTTGTTGCTGCCCAAAACAATCCTAGTGCAGGTCTGTCACGTGTATCTGTAACCATATTACAAGACATGTGATAACAACAAAATCTATGGTGAGCAGTAGGATACACTTTACTCATTGCAGATAATATTTCACGATGTCTATCAGATATAATTGTCATACTTGATGGATCAACTGCAAGAAATATCTTTAGATGGTTTAAAAACCACTCCCAAGTTAGGCCACACTCTACCATAGCAATTGCAAAGGCAATTGGAAGTAGATTTCCATTGTCATCTATTGATGTGGCCATTAATAAAACACCAGGATATTTGCCTCTTAAGTGTGTTACATCAATTCCAATTAGTTTCCGAAAATATGTTCTAAAAACTCTTCAACATGCACCAAATGTTCAAAAACATCATTGGAAATTATAATAACCATTTGATTTCAATGCAACATATGTTTTTGGGTCTCTATATTTTAGTTCCCGTAAAAACCTAGGGAGATCATTATAATCCTTATCAAAATCACCTACCACCTTATTTAGAGCTTTTTGATGTGCATAATAAGCCTTTCTATATAATATATGCACTCTATATCATGATTGCATTTCTCTCTGTATGTTTATAGGTCTATACTTATCCGATGATACAAATTGATTTTCAATCTGAGAAGCTATAAAAGAAGATGTGCATGCAGGATCATATTCAAGGAAAGATCGCACTGGTGATGTTGTAAATATTTTGTAATCGTGAACTCAATATCTCCCCTTGCAATTTTCTCCCTGACAAATTGCTTTAGTTCTAGTTTTTCTTATGTCCTTAATCTTATATCTCAATCGACTTTTCATAGCATACTCAACAAGTGTGACTTTAAAATGTTTTTGCGTTGTGTAAACCTACAATAAATATTTATGTTAGCACACTATAGTCGAATTAAATTAATATTGAGAAAGTTAAAAATGCATTACCTGACCAACAAAAAATTCACTATGGTCAATCGGTTCAAGTATTTGCAATGGAACAAGTGAATTCATTATATATAGATCTTCAGCTATTGAAAATTCCTCTTCAAGATCGCTATATTCGTTAGTATTTATTGATTCATTTAACGAATATTGCATATCATTTGCTAAGTAATCATCCTCATATACATCCCTTTGAATTTCGACTTCCATTCTATTCTTGTTCAGATCACGTATCCTCAAATAAATCTTGCAAACCTGTAGTAGTATGACTTGGGTCTTCCTCAATACTAAACGACGTTTGTTCATTCAAATTGAATTTGTAATTGGTGGTCTCCCCCATATTTACCACACCACTAGAGGAAATTGAAGATATCATATTGATAGCACTCATATTTATATTTGGATTATCACATAAGTATCGGTGTCGGTTCTCTATTTCTGAATCAATAGATTCCATCATAACTGATAGCATGTCATCACAAATTTCATCATCCCTGCATTGATACATTCAACAATTAACAATATTGTGAGAAGAATTTTGTTAAGTTTGTGAATATTTACAAATCACTTTGCATGGGTAGAAGAGATCGATATATCAAAATATGTATATCTTTCTAGCATTTTAGACTTTATCATTATAACAACAAACAACTTTTAAATCATAACCGCACTTTATATTACTATTTAAATTATTAATACAGGTAATAAATTTAAAAATACCTAAAAAATAATAGAAATCACGAAAGTCCAATTGCAAAACGAGTTAAAATAATTAGTCATGTTAACCTATAGATAAGAAAAATACATTTACATTCACAATTTGGTATAAGTAAACATACATGTTGAGCTGATTAAAACTTAAAGTTTCGTCCTCCATAAAATTTTAGATATCAATAAACTGTGAATGGGAAAATTAAAAATAGATTGATCCCACCTCAGAACAGTACTTTATATTTTAATGTCGGATTTTAAAATTATAGAGTCGCTAAAACTTCGTGTATAGAGAGAAGCTGCCAAAGGGTTGGTGTAGACCACTAGAAACAAAGAAAAGACCGGTTAAGAGATTTTGAACGATTTTAGGATTACCTTTTCAAGAAGAAGGTGCATCATTCGTATTTTCTCTTTCTCCGTAGACCGTGATCGAAAAATGACACGGAGCGGAGTGGTGCACACCGACGGAACACAATTGGCAAATGCACCTTCGCACTTCGCCTTCGCCCTTCGCCGTTTTACGATGACACGCCTCGGACGAAGCAACGATTTTCTTCGCGATAACGTAGCTCGGACTGCGATGACATGACTCGGAGCGGTATTTCAGTTCAGACGAGCACGGGACGTACACGCAGAGGAGCGAAGGGAAAATCCGGAAAGAGATACGTGATTAGATCATTTTGAAACTTATATATGTGTTTTCGATATTTTCCAATTCAAAGGACGCGATTTAGTAAATTATATTGCCGAAATTTTTATTGCCACGGAATAAAAGAATTCAGAAGAAAGACGGAGGTACCTGAATGGTCAACACCGGAAAAGCAGAGATGCCGTCGGCGTAGTCTGGATTTAGCTTCGGGATGAGCTGCTCCAGCTCCCCGGTGGGTGCGAAGTCACCGAAGTCGTCCAACGTCGCCTCCGCATCCGCCTCCACAAACAGCGCCCCCTCGCCGTTGCAATCGATGGCGATCCGACCGTCCTCGCCGCGTGCCAACCGGCCGGCCATGGGATAGAAGGGCACCAGCAATCGGCCCAGCGCATCGCGCAGCACCGCCCCGTCAAAGAAGTTCGCCGACCCGTCCGGCCTGTAGAAGTACACGCTCAGCGTGTGGTGACGCGGCGCCACCAGATCCAGGTTGCAGATCCACAGTCGTCTCTGCGGCGTCGCTTCGGCCGGCCTCACCATCGTCGACCGCCGCACGTTGATCGCCATCATAGCTCCCCACTGCAAATTAATGAACGCTCGGTTCACTGAGCGCTAAATAGCCAAAACATATGATTGGAGCTTTGAGGTGCGCGATGGAAGGCGAGGACAAGGACTGTAGGTGGTCAATCAATCGGTGGTGAGCGTGCCTTTATGGCAATTCCGAATAATGAGTTACTGGGCAGAAGCTGGGTGGCTACAGAAGCTCTGTTTACGTGGTGAATTAGTTGGAGCAAAGGCTCTGTTTACTGGGCAGAAGCTGAGTGGCTACAGAAGAATACTGATTTATATGTTTGTAGATTTATATTTCAATAGATTTATATCTCGATAGATTTGTATTTTAACGGGATAATGAATATGACAGTTGTTAAAGTTAAAATATTTAACAACGGGAGAGCATCATGTGACAAGTCGATATCTCTCTATGCACACGTCAACGGAGTATATCCATCGCATTAATATATAGAGTCTTATCTCTCATCAATCACGTAAATAATATTAAATACATCCTATGCATCTATTGTATTTATGAAGATAATATTCTCTATCATTTTTAAATCATCATCATAAGTTCACGTTCCCATATCTTCCGTACTGATACGTGGAAATCAATTCACCTATATAAAAATAATTTAAAGAGATAATCTCTAATCCTTTCTTTTTGATTTGTATCTTTTGCCTCTTTTTCTGATTTGAGCACTCGAAAAGTTTAATACGCTTTGTATTTCCTTGTATTTATTTTTCAGATCTCCCTCTCATCCATCAATCAATCTTGTCTGAAACGAATTTTTGATCCAGTCAAATCAGTGAATCATTCATTGATGGAAACTTTTGCATCCGTGTCTCATCATACGGAAGAGAAGGTTGAAAAAGGATCAACGACACGCGGAGAAAGGAAGGGAGAGGAATTCACGGCCGATCGAGCACAATTATCTTGTGGTGTGTTGTTACAATCTCACGGCAACTAGGCCGCGATCTTCCTGTGGCCTGACCAGCGCTGTGATTCACGGTGGCCAGTCTGCAAATCACATCAGCCAGCCCGTGATGCTGCGACATGATTCGAAGCGGCCAAAATTTAACTGGAGTAGCCGACCGGGTTTTGTTTTTTACAGGCAACTAAGTAATTGATAATTGATATCGCAGGGGCAATGAATGCGGTCAGTACTCAGTACGTCCAAGCTTATGCTCATTTCTTTATGCGGTTCCTCTTCCGGCGTGCCCCACATGAGAGTTAAACTTAATGGCATGCCTGCTATCTTTTACCATCGAATTAGATGCAGGTCTATTGCGGTAACTCTCACTTGAAACCTTCCCATCATGACGCAGTAAATCAAACTTAAAAAGTAAAAGTAGTTTAGCCTTCTCTCAAATTTTTACCATGAAGCAAAATCTTTAAAAATCTCTTTGATTGCTAAAAAAAACCTGAATTGAGTCAAAATGGTCTCAAGGAGATTTTGGACCACTATTTTGACAATGAAGACGCAGCCTGCTAGGCGCGGGCTCAAAATGGTCATCCAAGAGATTTTAGCATAATAAATTCGTAAACGATTCAGTGCTGTGATAATAAATTGTTTACAGTCTTTTCCAACATGAACAAAATAATTGATTGCTTGTCGTTTCCATTGTGAAACAGCCGCCGCCGTGATATTGTTTATATGGTTGTGCATTAGTAAAGGACAGGAATCATTCGTCATATATATAATATGAAGTATTAAGAAAGGTAACATCCAATGTATAGAATTTTCAAAAAGCATACTAAGATTTTAGAATTATTAAGAAGCATACTAAAATTTTAAATTATCATTCTATCAAAGTCCTTCCTCTATTTTTTACATAATTTTTTTTTCTTCGATTTCCTTTTAAATATTTTTCTCTCTTTTTACATGCATGCAACAACCGATGATGTTGATATTATACAATCAACACAGTATCACGTGATCAACATCAAATCTTGATAATGATCTTGTAAATATTAATTCCAAAGCAAGTCAATACGTAGTGTTGATCTTGATCTTGCAAACATCAGCACTATCTTGATATTGATCTTTACAAGATCGACATCAGCCCCCAGGATAAATCCAGATGGCTAGCGCAGCCGTGTTAAAGTTTGAAAGGTCAAGGGATCGATTTCTGGAGGTGACGACCAGACTACCGATGACTCCGTATTTCTGCACTACCTATCTGACACCTGATTTACCTCCCTCCACACATAGGAAAAGCAGTGGGGGACCGCTAATGTGGCGGTTCTATATTTTTTTACAAGATCAACACCAACCTAGATGTTGATCAAAATCAGCACCAAGGTCTTGATCTTTGCAAGATCAACACCAATCTTTGGAGTCGATCAAGATCAGCTCTCACGGTAAAAATCAACACTGAGGAAAGGGATTTAGAGTTGGAATCCGATCAAATTGTAGCCACGATGCATCTCAGTGTCGCGACCAAGATCAGGCTGAATTTCAACCGTGATTTAGTCAGAATCCGATCGTGATGCATCTCGACATCACGACTACAATTCGTCCAATTCAATCAGATTTCGATCGCAATCAGATGACGCCCGATTGAGTTCAAAAATTGAATTATAGTTCAGATAGTGATCAATGGTGAGAAATCAAATGGTGGTGTGACGATCAACGCTGAAAAATCAAATGAGCTATAATTTAAGATCAACATCAAATATTGGTGGTACACCTTAGTGCTAATCCTTGAGACCAACATCACAACACTTAGTGCTGGTTTCAAAAGACCAACACCACAACACTTGGTGCTAACACCAACATGGTGCTAGTCTCAAAGACTAGCACCACAAGTGTGGTAGTGGTTTAATTTATATCAATACTAAAATAGTATTGATTTTTAAATATCAGCACCATCATAATGCTGGTTTTGAAAAATCGGCACCATGATAGCGTTGATGTGCCAATTATTTATTTTCGAAGACGACATCTTTTGACTTGGATATCAGAATGAGGTGTAATTTTTTAAAATCGAAGATCATTCAAATATGTACATTTATTACTGGGTGAAACTTGTGATACCCTATTTCAAGTCTAAAAAATAATATTTAAAGTCTTTTTAGATTCATTAAGGGGTTTCGGTCAAAATCCATTGATAAAGCTAAAGAGTTTCGATCGGACCCATTCGAAGTGTTATAGGTTTCTGAAGTGTCATAAAATATATGTGTCTAAAAATATCAGTTTGAAATCATTAATAGTAGTCATCAGAAGATTTTTCAAATTTCATGACTTTAAGACAATTGGTACATATACATAACTTATCATAGGGATATCGAAACTAGACATGAACACCATCAATACATTCACTGTACTACCCTCTTCTATTACATGCCAACTTTTTAAAATTCCAAATCCCTTAGATTTCTGAAGTGTCATAGAATCTCTGTGTGTTTAAAAATATCGGTTCGAAGTTATTAACAACAGTGATCAGATTTTCAAAGTTTACGACTTTAACACAACTGGCACATGCACATATCTTATCGTAGGGATGTTGGAACTAGACACAAGCATCATCAATACCTTCATTATACGACCATTTTCCATTACAGGTCAACTTTTCATAAATTCAAATCCCCTAGGCCCATCTATGAATTTTGGTCAAAACTCATTGATAGTCCTAAAGAATTTTAATCACTCATTCCAACTCCTATGGATTTCTACAGTGTTCAGTATTTCAAATATACTATGTTGTTTGAATTCTACATCTCTATAATAAGTTATGTGTATGTGTTAATTACCTTAAAGTCATAAAATTTAAAAAAAATTTGATTGTTGCTATTAATTAATGACTTTGAAGTGATATTTTTGGATACATATAGACTCTATGATACTTCAGAAACCTATAACACTTCGAATGAGTCGGATTGGATCTCTTTAGCTTCATCAATGAGTTTGACCAAAACCCCTTGATGAATGCAAAAATACTTTAAATATTATTTTTTAGACTTGAAATGAGGCTATCACGGGTTTTACCTAATAACAAATGTACATATTTGAATGATCTTCAATTTTAAAAAAAAAATGCACCTCGTTCTGATATCTGACTCAAAAGTTATCATCTTCAAAAATAAATAATTGACATATCACACTATAAGAAAAATGGAAAATAGCGACGAATTAGTTATTCGTCGCTAACATTAGATATTTACGGCGAATTTATCAATCATCGCAAATAATTTTATATTTGCGACGAAGCAATAAAATTTCGTCGCCAATATAGTATATATTAACGACGATATAAAAATATTCGTCGTAAAATGTTATTAGCGACGAATAAATATATATTCATCGTAAATTATTTAGCGACGAAATTTAATATTTCGTCGCAAATTATTCAGTCGAGCCGCCAGTCGAGTAAACTGAATTCTGTGGCCGGCCAAATGTCAAGCAGTCGAGTCGTCAATCCCACTAGTCGACTGAACATTAGCGACGATATATTTAAATTTTGTCACAAACAATTCAGTCGAGGCGCCAATCGAGTTAACTCGATTCTGTACCTGTGGCCAAATTACTGTCAGTCGAGTCGTAAATCCCACTAGTCATAAATCCCACTAGTCGACTGATAACATATCACAGTACTATTATGGTGCTGATTTTTCAAAACTAATATTATGATGGTTCTGATATTTAAAAATCAACACCATTTTGATGCTAGTATAAATTAAACCAGCACCACTATAGTGCTGATAAAAATCAACACCACACTTATAGTGTTGGTCTTTGAGACCAGCACCAACAAGTGTAGGTCTTTTGAGATCAACATCAAGTGATGTTGTGTTCGTATTTTGAGACCAACACCACGACCATCACAAAGTGTTGTGGGGTTGGTCTTTGAGACCAGCACCAGTGTGGTGTTGGTCTCAAAGATCAGCACTAAGGTGCACCATCAACATTTAGTGTTAATCTTAAATTATAGCTCGTTCGATTTTTCATCGTAGAATGTCGCACCGCCATTCGATTTCTCACGGTCGATCATCATCCGAATTATAGTTCAATCCTTGAACTCAATTGGGCATCATCCAATCGCAGTTAGAATCCAGTCAAATCAAATGAATTGCGAATGCAAGGTCGGAATGCATCGCAATCCGATTCTGATCAAATTACAGTCGAAATTTAGCCCGATCTTGGTCGCGATGCTGAGATGCGTCATGACCGTGATTTGATTGGATCCCAACTCCAAATCCCTTTCCTAGTGTTGATTTTTTACTTTGGGAGCTAATCTTGATTGACACTAAGGTTTGGTGATGATCTTGTAAAAATCAACACCTTAGTGCTGATTTTGATTAACACCAAGGCTTGGTGCTAATCTTGTTGGTGCAATCAGCTCATGTTACGATTGACCATATTCAAGTTGAACTTGAGTAGTATTTTAATATTGGACAATATGATTGACAATGTGATTGTCAATGTAAAAGTCTAAGCATGAATCATGGTATGGAAAAATCCAAGCATGGGTCTTTGGCAATGGACAGTCCAAGTCATGGGTAGTTGGTAATTGGAAAGTCCAAGTCATGAATACTTGGCAATTGGAAAGTCCAAGGGTGTAGCCTTATCTATGTAAGTTCAAATGTGTAGTTTTGGTGGTGAAAGTCTAAGCATTAAAGTTTGGCGATTGAAAAGTTCAAGGATGAGGTTTTGGCAGTGTAAAGTTTAAGCATGTAATCTTAATGGCATAAACCTAAATGAACCTTGACAAATGAAACTTGGTTAGAGTAACATAGCCGATGGAAGCACCTGAAGGCTAGCGCGAAGGATGAACAAGTCGTGGAGGACTCGGATGGATCTTGAGGGCGTGAGGCTGATGGAGATAACTAGAAGACTTAGGTCTAAGCTAAGAATGATCGATCAAGTATGAGGGAATTATATTTGGATTAAACCTTATGTTTGAGATTTATCAGTCAACTGGAGTTATGAATCAGTCGACTGGTCAAGAGCACGACACTTGGGAGCCTAGTCTTGACTGAGCAGTCGACTGAGATTATGACCAATCGACTTCTTGACTGAGGCTCTGACAGTCGACTGCCAATTGTGGACAGTTAACTAGTCTACAACAATCGATTGATGGCATTGTAGTAGAGCACATATTGTTGCGTAGTCGACTAATAGTCGACTGCTGGTAAGGACAATTGACTGCTAGGGTATCCGTTGGAAGATTTCAGCGTTGATTGAGCCGTTGTGAGACAATGACATTGAGGTAAAAGCAGTTGACTAGAAGGCAGAAATCCGTCCAAGTTACAACTTTATAGGGAGCTCGAAGGAGAGGAGATAGCTGTTGATTTTTGGTGATTTGGAAGGGAACTTACTGATGTATTCCTGACCTTCCAAACTCATCTAAAGCAATCAACAAGCAAGCAATAAAAAACTATAATTTGTAAAGTGTTTTCCACTTCTTGTTTCATTTGCTTATTGTATTTACTTGTTCTTGTTTCTTATTGTGTTAAGACTTTGCAAGAGGTTTCTCCACCTTTGACGTATTGTGGAGAAGAAAAAAATTTAGTGGTGGTGTGTATCACTAGAGCTCGACCCATGGAGTAGGAACTCTAGTTCTGAATCATATAATTCTTGTGTCTTGTGTGTTTGATTGTGTGTTTGTCCTTGTGTATTTTATTTTCTATATTTCGTTATACACACTAATGATTTGTAGACAAGCATGTAATCAAAGTGATCGAATCGAATGAAGAAATCAAAATTGCTATTCACCCTCCTCTAACTGTCAAACGATCACCCTACAAATCTTGCAAAGGTCAACACTGAGGCGGTGCTAATGTTTGCAAGATTAGCACCAACACTAAGTCAATTGGTTTGCCTTGGTGTTGATCTTTACAAGATCAACATTAAGTCTTGGCTTGATCACGTGATACTGTACTGATTTTACAAGATCAACACCATCTATAAGGAAAATAAAAATTAATTTAAGAGGAAAAAAAATGCATGGAAATGAAGAAGGAAGGGGAAAAATTAGCTTCGACAAAAGGTAATTTAGAAATTTAATATGTCCTCGTGTAATTCTAAAATCTCAGTACGCTTTTTGGAAAATCTTATATTTTAGATGCATCCTTTAATAAATTACCAAAGAAAATTGATGAATTATTTTGTGACTAGCTACTTCCATCTTTTTATGCAAAAGACGATTCACTCATTTTCTGTCTCTGTCAGTTGATTTCACAGTCAACATAAATGAAATAAATTGCGAAGAATATATTGTCAATTAAGAGTTAGCACAGTAAGAGGATATATATTTCGAAAAATTTATAATTCTAAAACTTAATCCTTATTTATTAATATAATTTTACTATTGCGTTAACTTCTCTCACGGAGAGACTGCTTCCACCATCCTTTTATATTTCTTATTCATGAGCTTCATTTGATCTACAACCTCTCTCCGTATCTAGCAGTGAGAACCTAGAGTTGCCTGGATTGAGCGAAGCAGCATCTTAATCTCAGAAAAAGATGACAGCATCCCACGATGGGGATCTTATATCCCATACTAGATCTACTTAGGGAATGTCGAATTGGTTATACTTATAAATATCATGAAGTATGGTAGGAAAGTGTTATATATACAATGCAAAATCTGAGATGACCGATAAAAATGTATTCCTATGTAATCTCGTAGCCTGCACCGTAATCTCAAAGCACCATTGCTGGCATTGCATTAACAAGTAATATTATAAAACATACACCAATTGTCTGCATGGATACATATCGGAGATCGATTAAATATTAAACATGATAATTTCAAATCATAACTGAGATAACATAGATGATCTAATTATCGCAAAGGCCTAGCTTAGATATTATAGATGAGCTTCTGGAACTTCACCATGTGATCAGGCTGCAAGGAGATGGCCACCGAGAGGCCACCATCCCCGGCGGCGCTTGGCACGACGAACGCCAGACCCTCGTAACCGATGCGGGCTGGACCCATGAAAATTGGCCGACCCCAACCGAAATTAGCCTCGTGGATTGGCAGACGCGCCCAGCTGGTGAGCCCGAGGGTTGGGCATCTGTACGTGTGAGCGCCCCTCACCAGAGCCTCCAGATTTGGCTGCATCTCCAGGTAGTCCAATGCCGATTGCAAATAGCTGGCGTCCATCCTCAGCACGGCCTCCTGGATCGTCTTGGCCGCCCGATAAGGACCGCCGCCCTCCTCAGAGACCACCTCCCCCGCTGCTGCAATGGGCGTCGCTGTGAAGATCACGTTCCCGAAGTAGCCTTGTGGAAGCGGTGGCTGCACTCGCTGCCGACCGTCGGTTGCAATGTACACCTTGGTCATCTGGTCGGGCGGGAGGTCGCGCGCTATGCATGCGCACCGCCACACATGGGCCGCGAGGAGGACATACGTGCTGTAGCTGCCACCTGGGGGAGCTTTGGATTTGAGGAGTTTAAGGTGCTCTCGGGTGAGCTTGAAGATTCGGATAGCGGCGGCGGAGCTTGGGACATAGGCAGCAGAGTTGTTCATGGAAGGTGGGGGCTGATACTCGATGTGAGGAAAAGAGGGGTTAGGCGGGTCGCGAGCGCGGAGGAGGGTCCGATCGAGGAATGGCTGGACGGTGATGCCGACACCTCGGGCAACGTCGGACCAGGAGTTTATCAAGTGAAGGCCGGAGAAGCCGTCGACGACGTGATGCTGCGTGCCGTCGCCTAGGACTGCACCGCCACACTTCAAGTGCGTGACCTGTGCTTGCATTGATTAGGTCGAACCCACCAAATTAAATTTAATCGAACATGATGTCCAAGTTTGGATAGTGAAATAGCAGAGATGAAGTCTCTGTTTAACCCTTAATTTGATGGCTTACACTTGTCAATACAGGTTACAAGTTATTTGGATAAATTAATTAATTTATATGAAGACTAGACTACCAAATTTATAAAAAAACATATTTTTTTTTCATTAAATAAGGAGAGACAATAAATTAGGTATCCATAAAAGATTGAAATCTGTCAATCTCATAATTTTCATCAGTCTATTCTACAGTTATTGTGAGAAAGATAAATCATGAATGATCCTGGACTTTGACATAATGATCAAAATATGTGAAAGTCATTTGAATTCAGAAAAAAATATAGAACTCCTTCAAAATAGATCCTTATCTTATCCATAAGTTTCATCATACCTTAATCACCCTATCATTTTCGTAGAAACAATTATTCAACTCTCGCATATCCTTCCGACAATAAATTAATTATGTTGGATCGAGAAGCGTCGCTAGAGGGGGGGGGTGAATAGCGAGCGTAAAATTTCTTTTCGTTCGTTCGATATACGAGCAAGTACAGCGGAAAAATAAAAAGGACAAATTTATTTTTACTTGGTTCACAACCCAGCAGTTGCTACTCCAAGGCCCCGCGATCCTTGACCACGTACGAAGAGGCAATCCGCTATAAAATCTCCTCATCGTTGGAGGTAGGAGACAACGATCACAAAATCGAAAGTACGAGGATGAGACAATAAGTCTACCTCACTTCGTTACGATTAAAACAAAGAATACAATAACCAAAGATATTACTTGTTGCTGCTGCCGACGAAGAAGATGAAAGTTTGGCGTCGCATCGGCGTTATGACGGTGTTGAAGTTTTAGCGTTGTAGGAGCACTTAAGAATAATCTTGATTGATTTTTGGGTTGGAGTCCTCCCCTCCTTTTATAGAGTTTGATCTCGGAATAAGTCTTCTCATCTTTTGAAACTAATCACGAAGTTGTACCATATTTTATCGCGAAGTTGCCGCGTCAAACATTATCCGTTTTGATCTAGCGTAAAAGGCTGATTCGTCACCATCAGTCGACTGATGGCTTCCATCAGTCGACTGTCCAATGACCAACAGTTGACTATCAGCCTGACCACTTCCCTACATTAAGAGGTTAGCGCGGAAAATGATAAATGCGACGGTTTCTTACCGTCCGATCTCGACCTAGACCTTTCACAGGAAGTCTTAGTCGGATCGCCACCTACGGTCGTCCCTGTATAGAAGACACGACCTTACCATCTCTCTTCACACTCGTGCTTACCTATGGTCCTTTATGACATGTCGCTTTGCTTCCGGTCTTCCACCTAGGTTCTTCGACTCCCACGAAGTTCTTTTGGTGTCGTCTGACCACTACGATTTTTCGACTTGGGATTCTCCAGATGTTGCTGACCTTCGATTTAACTTAATCATTTTCTACACACTTAATTCAGCTCATGAAATAACAATATAATCTTAATTTTAAATCTTTGTCATAATCAAAATCTAGATTTGATTATCTAGCGCTCCTACACCATTTCATATCTATGTGCCCACTGGAACATATCTTCAGTATTGACAATAACCATATTAAATTCAAAATTTAGCTATCTGATTCATCAATTATACAAATACAGGATTAAAGTGACCTTTGTTAGATTAAACTTAATTAGGCCCATACATGCATTTCAATTGATCTTTCTAATAATTTACTTTCAAACTAGATGTTAAACTACAATAAAGTTCATCTGGTACGAAGATAAATTATGAGGAATATTTTTATTCAATAATTAATATAACGAGAAGATAAAAATATAAATAATCTTGAACTCTATATCTAAACATAAATCATACCCATTGGTCAAAATCAAAATATAAACTCCACTGTATAGATATACGAGATTACAAAATATATAACACTTATGTGTATCTCCCGTTCTTTCCTTTTAAATTTATTCTTTGAACATCATAACAAATTAAATTTGTCATTTTTGAAGTAAAAGATAATGTGCTCATCTCAGACGTCTTTTATCGTTAATTTTACGGCTATATAAAAATAGTTAAATTATGAAGAATATTTTTGCTCAACTAAAAATCGATACAACAAGAAAATAGACACTCAAATTTGTCATCCTTAATATTTTATCAATACAAATCTTTTGTAATTGTCTAAACATATCTCTAGAAAAGATGTTTCATTAAAATCTTTTATTTTAAATTTATTGAATAAAAAATATCTTTTAGAATTTTTGAATAAAAAATATCTAGATTTAATGCAATAGACTAATATTATTATTTTCTAGTTGCACGCATGGAAAGTATCATAAAAAAACTTAGCTATATATTTATATATCTAGATATCAAAATCTGAAGAAAAAAATTTATTCGAAATAAATTATGTTTCCCAACTCATAGCACTTTAAAATAACAAGTTTATTTGATAGATCTATGGATATCAAAATCTAAAAATAATAAATAGATCAGACTCATAATACTAATATTCTTTTGAAATAAATTTAATCTATTGTTATTTTTAGCAACAATCAATGATTAAAATTTTTAATTAATTAATTTTTTAAAATTATAATTAATTAAGATCGAAGAAATATATTTTTAAAAATTAATTACAATTTTTAAGTGTATGCTACCCTTTATTGGCTTATTTAACCTAGTTTAATTAATTATGAATAGAGTTAAATTAATTTAATTCAATAGTTTAATTAAAGAGATGGATTAATTACATTGCTAGGGTTGCTGAGCATGGTTAAATAATGTAAAGTTAATTATATAAAATAATCAATTTGTTTTTAATTAATATCTATTAAAATAATTTATAGTTTTTAGAGTTTTCACCGTTAAATACTTTCGCACCCCAGTCGCCAAAAATATTTGACGTCATCCAGCAAATCCAATAGTATGATTTATTCCTTTTTTAAAGTTATTTCCATTTAGATACTTCTTTCTTCAATTTGTCGTAAACTGAAGCATTTCAGCAAATACGGCAAGTACCTGGAGGAGTAACAACGGGAAGGCGGAGATGCCGTCGGTGTAGTCCGTATTTAGCTTTGGGACGAGCTGCTCCAGCTTTCCGGTGGGTGCAAAGTCGCCGAAGTCCTCCACCGTCGCCTCCGCATCCGCCTCCACAAACAGCGCCCCCTCGCCGTTGCAATCGATCATGATCCGACCGTCCTCGTCGCGAGCCAACCGCCCGGCCATGGGGTAGAAGGGCACCAGCACCCGGGCCAGCGCATCGCGCATCACCGCTGCGTCAAAGAAGTTCGCGGACCCGTCCGGCCGGTAGATGTACACGCTCAGCGTGTGGTGATGCGGCGTCACCAGGTCCAGGTTGGAGATCCACAGCCGTTGCTGCGGCGTCGCTTCCGCCGGCCTCACCATCGTCGACCTCCGCACGTTGATCGCTACCATGGCTCCCTGCTGCAAATTAATGACCGCGTGGCTGATCAGTCGTCACCGCCAAGAACAAAATAATCTCCCTCTACTTTATCAATTATATTTTTCATGATCTATCGATTCCAATCCACGATCCAGAGACGAATTCAGCAATTTTTTTTTTCAAAAGAAATTGAAACGTCAAACTGAAATCTACCAGGAAATAAAGGGAAGATCGAAAAACCAAATGTAAAGCTGGAAACCGTTCTTTCCTTACCTAAAGCAAAAACGTTAAGCAAGAGACGCGGTTATAAGGCAAACAGTCAGTATATCAACTTAATTTCCATAAACCAAGCAAAACTGATGAAATGCCGGAAGGAACCAAAGCCAGATCCAGTTATAAGAGCTCCACGAAGCGGCTTGGGTGACCATATATGCCATTACGTGGCCGACAATGGCAACATGAGTCGCGAGTTTAAGTCGGCTGCACGAGTATTAAGGATTTTTGTCTGTTCATCGTACCATCGATCTTAATCAGGGGACTATATTCTTTGATTAATTAATCATAAATAATGAAGTATTTATGAGCCTCGATAAAAATTTTAAATTTTATATTGAAATTTGATTCATCTCTATTTTAAATTTTATATTGAAATTTTAAATTGTATTTCCCACATGATCTCCTAAAACCTCTTTGATAGGCTTGCCAAGCTCAAGCTCACCTTCCAGACATGAAGAGAAGCTGGTCAAGATATCATCATGTGTAAGTGTCTTATTAATTGCAGTTTTGCTGTGAATCAACAAATGTTGGCACAGAGAAAGAAAGAAAACTCTAATTTTATTATTCTTTACATATACAATGTCATTATCTACGGAAACAAATCGAGCAGTGCAATTCTCTTCTTTGTCTATAAATATCATATTTTATCTTCCTATTAAACTTAATAATGATAATTATTTATTTTGAAATATGCAATTTCAATCATTGCTTCGTGCTCATGATCTACTTGGATCGGAATTGTAGATAGTACTTCTCCTAAACTCCAGGAAGATAATCTTAATTATATAGTTTAGAGTAAGAAGGATCAACTAATTATGACGTGGATAATTTCGTCATTTAGCGAGCCTATACTTCCTATTTATTGTAGGACTGGACAACTCTCAACAAATATGAAAAGCTCTTGCTCAAACCTTTGCATCATACTCTCAAGCACGGGTGCTTCAACTTCGCATGCAACTACAATCGATGCAACGAGGAGACAAATTTATCAATGAATATATTCGATCAATCAAAACAATTGCTAATAATTTAAAAGCAATTGGGCATCCAGTTTCAAAATCAGATTTGTTGATTCATATTCTTGCAGGTTTAGGGCCTCAATATGACAATTTTATTCCTAGCTAGTATAACAACTCGCATGGAGCAAGTGTCGCTTGATAATTTTCATGACATATTATCCTCTCATGAAATAGTTTTGCAACTACAATCTTAAAGGATGTCAGATTCTATTGTTCTCTGAGCACATACAATTAGCAAATCACATATGTCTATCCATCAACAACACAACCAGCGAAATCAAGGTGGAAGAAATATGGGACGAGGATGAGGACAAGGACAAAGATAAGGACGAGGCCGAGGACGTTGTCAAATTTGTTTTCGCAATGGTCACTTTGCACATCAATGCTATAAGAGATTTGATAAAAAAAATTCCGGAGGATTTGCATCTTCAAATCAATCTTCATCCTCAACTTCATCGTCACATCCAGAAGTATTTTCTCTTACAAAAAATTCTTATATAACTGCGACAAATTCTTCAATCTTAGGATGACATCCAAACTCTGGAGTGACTTATTATATTACACCGGATTATGATATTCACACAGAAGCCTCCTCCTATCATGGTCTTGACATGGTACAAGTAAGCAACGCCTCAGGTTTGAAAATTGTTAATCTTGGAAACACAATTTTTCATTCATCCGATCGAATTTTTCACATGCGCAATACATTTCATGTTCCTTCAATCGCTAAAAATTTACTTTCAGTTCGTCAATTTGCTATTGACAATAATATATTTTTTGAATTTCATCCTTATCATTGTGTTGTGAAGGATCTCTCAACTGGAATAACTCTACTCAAAGGAGAAATTAGAGATGGTCTTTACTACCTGCTACCCACATTCTAGGAACCCAATATCTATTGGAGCTCCTTGGGTTAACAAGGTATTCACTAGAGATAACTTCCCTAGATACTTTCCTAATGACCCTTTTTGGCTTTGAAGCCTTAGTCATTTGGGTCTTTCCTAGGTTAACTCTAGGGGTAACTCCCCTCGAAGCCTTCTTAGTGCTACCTTAGATTTTCTTGAATTTTTAGCCACTAGGCACCAACCATGGTTAATCTTAAGGATGTCTTCCCTATTAACCTTAGTTTTTCTAGACTTAGATATTGTTTCATAATCGAATGGAACATTGTAGTAGGACTTAGATTTGTGATTCTTGTCTCCTAGGTCTTAGATTTTTTATTATTAGACCCCTTAAATGAATTTGTCATTTTTGCTAGGGTCTTTTTCAATTTTTCAAGCCTTGACTTCAAGACTCGATTTTCTAATTCTAATTTTCCCAATTTTGATTTTTCATTAATCTTTTGGGAAGGACTCTTCTTCTTAAGCATGTGCCTACCCTTTTTAGGGTTAATGCCTACATTTTCTTCTATCCTCTTAATACTCTCCCTAGATAAAATAGGTCTAGAATTGTTTTATCTAAATTTGTCCTTAGTTGTAAGTTCATAGGAATTAGCCCCTAAGCAAATATATCTATTCTTACTAGCATGCTTATGTTCATGGGCAATAGCAAGTGAGTTAAAATAATTTCTAGCATGCTTATTAATCCTAGAACTAGAAGGTGCATTAAAGTATACCTTAGGGTTTGCTTTGGAAGCTCCCCCTACTTGTGTAGCTCCTTCTTGTCCCTTCTTCCCCCTAGGGCATTGACTTCGGTAGTGTCCTCGTTGATTGCACTTGAAAAACACAATGTGATCTTTGCTTTTCCTAGCGAGGACTCCAATATCCTTTGATTTTACTTGAACTTTTGGCGCCATCACTTTCTCCTTAGCCAATCTCGGACATTTGCTCTTGTAATGCCCTTTCTCCCTACACTCAAAGTAAATTATATGATCCTTATTTTTATAAATTGTATTTGAGTTACCTAGGGTAGTGGAAGCCTCTTGATCTTCACTTCTCCCGAATGTAGACGCTTCTTCTTATTCTTGCTCCAGGATGGAAGATCTCTCCTCCTCCTCAATGTTAGAGGTGGAGGTTTCCTCCAATTCATCCACATCCTCGGATGTTGTTGGCAATTTTTCCTTGGCTTCTCTCTCTACTAGTGTCGGTTTGGGATTCTCGTGGAATTTGATCAACTTATTCCACAACTCCTTAGTGTCCTGATATTCACCTAGCTTGGAAAAAATATCGTAAGATATTAATTTAATTAACATTTTCGTTACCTTAACCATTGTCTTGAATTGTTGCCTTTGCTCCTCGGTCCATCTTGATTTTTTAATTAGCTTCCCTTCTTCATCCCTAGGTACTTCGAAACCATCTTCAATTGTTAGCATCATATCGAAATTGGTTTCGAAATATACCTCTATCTTTTTCTTCCACCATAAGAATTCTCCTTAGAATTTCGGTGGGTGGATGTTGATGTCGGTCATTTGATTTATTGTCGCGGCGATGAGTCTGATGATAACCTCCTCGCTCTGATACCACTTGTTGGAGGATCGTGGTCGGGCTAGAAGGGGGTTGAATAGCTCATGTGCGTTGTTCGTTGGAATTCGTTCTTTCATCTACAATATTCATTAGCGTAATGGAAATACAATATACAAATGCGAATACAAAGATGAATACACAAACACCATAATAGACATGCATGCGATATACGTGGTTTGTAATCTTAGGGTTCCTACTCTATGGGGCGAGCTCAATGAGCTCTAGTGATGAACACACCACAAACTAAACTTCTTGACAACACGTCGGATGTAGAGAAACCTCGTACAAGTAATTATAAAATGTAATACAAGAAGTACAAGTAAATACAAAGACAAGGATAAAATATGTAAAGAAAACTTTACAACAATGGCTTTGAACATTTTGCTTGTTGCTTGCTTTGGTTTGCTCTTGAAGGTCTGGAATGTAACAATAATTCCCCTCCAAAATCTCTCCAAAAATCACTGTGAAAATTCTCCCCATGCTCCTCCTTTTATACTTGTCTCGAGCTCATTCCGCGCCTGATAGTCGACTGTCATAAGGCCTCAGTTGACTGCTCCTGTAGTCGTTGTGATACAACGACCTAATCCATGTTGACATCCAGCCAACGGATACACTGACAGTCGACTACCAGTTACTATCAATCGATTGTCAATCTTGTAGTCGACTGATCAATCGACTACTGAGCATTCTGTGCTCACGTCCTCGACTAGTAGTCGACTGCCATCCATGACAGTCGACTGCTGAAGCCATCAGTCGACTGCCCAATGTTTGCAGTCGACTGCTAGGTCATTTCCTGCAGTTGAACACCAGTCGACTATTGTCGGATAAAACCTCAAACACAAGTTATTTGAGCATCTGACCATCGGGTAAAACCTCAAACAACATGTTTAAACATCCGACACTTGACCTCAGTCACTTGGCCAAGTTCACCTCATCCATGAAGTTTAACCCAAGACACCCTTAACTTAAACCTAAGCCTTCTAGCCACCTCTACTAGCTTCGCACCTATCGGATCCCTCCAATTCGTCCATGACTTGTTCATCCATGCGCAGATCTCTCCAAGTCATCCATGATTTGTTCATCTATACGTCAGCTTCCAAGTGCTTCCTTCAGCTATTGTTATTCTCTCAGTGTCTACACCATTAAGGTACATATGGACTTACGCTCCCAAGACTACCGCTTGGCCTTACGTCGCCAAATCACCCCTTGGACTTCCCAAATGCCAAGTATCCATAACTTGGACTTTCACCGCCAAAGCTACACACTTGGACTTACGTGACCAAGGCTATACACTTGGTTTTCCCTTGCCAATTCCATGTTGGACTTCCAATGCCTCATGCTTGGACTTTCACCGTCAAGACTACACACTTGGACTTACGTGGCCAAGGCTACACACTTGGTCTTCCCATGAGAATTACATGTCATATGTTTTGTCTAACATCAAAATACTGCTCTAGTCAAACTCGAGTCCGGTCAATCATGACCTAGACCGATTGCACCAACATCAACTTTATGTTCTTACAAATCTTTGGTTGCGCATGTTATCCATGATTACGACCCTACTCTAAACACAAGCTTAATCCTTGTTCTCAACAATGTGTTTTCCTTAGTTATAGCAATTTGCATCATGGGTATATATATATATGTTATCTTTTATGAATCTCTATTTCCATTTGTAGCCATAACAAAAACTCCATCCTCAGGAAATGGTGGTATCTTTATAATACTGCTCAATATAACATCAAAGTTTCTGCAGGTCATTTTTCTAATGAGACATGTTGAATCTACAAGAAGAGATGGAATCTTAGGTCCTACTATAGAACTCTCTGAAAACTCTTCTATACCATTAGATTCACCCCAAGGGTCTACTCCCATAGGAGATATGTGCAATGATAATATTAGAAGGGACAACATTCAAGAACCTATTCCGTGTCTAATCTCAGAATCCTCGCCACTCAAAGATAATATATCTTCTAACTCTGAATCCTCAGATAATGTAAGTCCATTATCAAGATCAACATATCAATCCACTTCATCATCACCAACAAAGAGTGATTTAGAAGATGATGCACCTCATCGCATACTTCCCTTGAGCGATATCTATGCATGATGACCACCAAAGATAGCCCAACATCCACTTCCTCATGCTCTCGTGATCTCCTCAAAATTTGTTAAGCCAACTTGTTTTTCACAAACAAATAAGGATTCAAATTGGCGTAATGCAATGACTATATAATTTGATGCACTACTTCACAATGGAACATGGAGTCTAGTTTTGCGCACTTCCTCTATGAATGTAGTGGGCTCTAAATGGATATTTCGCCTTAAACATTGAGCCTATGGTTCTCTTGAATGATACAAAACACAACTAATAGCGAAAGGATTTAGTCAAGAATAAGGTATTGACTTTAATGACACCTTTAGCTCAGTTATCAAAATTACATTTGTTAGATTATTATTATCAATATCTATAAGTTTGAACTGACCTATTCAACAACTAGACATTTCTAATGCATTTCTTCATGGTCATATTGAGAAAACCATATTTATGGAGCAACCGCTGGGGTTCATTCATCCACAATTTCCAACTCATATTTGTCAACTCAAGAAATCTATATATGGTCTTCGACAAGCTCCTCGTGCATGGTTTTATCGCTTATCTAATTGGTTATAAGTATAAGGATTTTCTAGTAAAAAATCGACTCTTCTCTATTTTATAAATTCAAGGATGGATCTGTGATATTTTTCCTTATTTACGTGGATGACATTTTAATAATCGGGAATGATTAAAAGGGTATCACAAATTTATTAAGTCTTCTCAATCAAGAATTTCCTATTCGAAATTTAGACAATGCTCGATTTTTTTTGTATTAAACTTATCTCACATGATGAAAATTGTCTTCTCTCTCAAAATAAATACATTATTGGACTTCTTCAAAGAGCTAAGATGGATGAAGCACATCCTGTTATAGCTGAAAGTTCCAAGTTATATTTTGGTGTTTGACAAAAGTTTAAGTAAAGGTGAGAAATCCAAGGGTGGACCTTGGTGAAAAGTCCAAGATGGGTAATTCCTTGGCAGATGAGAAATCCAAGGGTGGACCTTGGTGAAAAGTCTAAGATAGGTAATTCCTTGACAAGTGAGGAATCCAAGAGTGGACCTTGGTGAAAAGTCTAAGACAAATAATTCCTTAGCAGTTGAAAATTTTCTTGTGGGAGTGACAAGGTGATAAGTCCAAGAGGGAGTAATTCCTTGGCAGTAGAGAAATTCCTAGCAAGAGTGGCAAGGTGAAAAGTCCAAGAATGGCTGATAGTCAGAGTCTTAGCAAGTAAAGGGTCTCTAGATAGTGTCTTTACTAGGCGTGTTTCAGTCTTAGAGCTAACTGAAACAATGAGTCTTTAGGACAACAATGAGCTGACACCTCAACTGCTACCCTTACTGCATTCATCAGGCGGAGGAACTTGTCGTCGACAAGGTACAGTCGAGTCGGTGCCTCGACTAGTCAAGGAGCAGTCGTGGCGGTACCATGACTAATCTTGTGTAGCAGCCAGCGGTGGTAGGCGAAGCTCGACTACTGCAGGATGAGTCGCAGTCGAGGCGGTGCATCGATTGATCCTGAGCAGAAGCAAACAGAAGTGAGCCACACTCAACTAGCACCTCGACTGATGCAGGACAAGTTAGTAAACCTCATCTGGCTTGACTGGTGAAGTCGAGGCGGCGCCTCGACTAGTCTTGAGCAGAAGTGAGGCGAGCTCGATTGTCGCCTCAACTGCTATAGAACAAATTGGTGTCTCTACCTATGCAGTCGAGGCGATGCCTCGACTAGCCCTTGGCAAAAGCGAATAGATGCAAGGCGGGCTCGTTTGCGGGGAAGTCGATTTGTGATTCTGATCAAATCTCATCTGTTTCGACTTACGTGTTTTCATCTGATTGCTTGGCCGATTTGTATGGATCTAGATCTCATTCATAGGTTTGAATTTGGCCAATTAAAAGGTGTTCTTGCGAGGAAAATTGATCGATTAATCTCTGAAAAAGTTGCGTTCTTCTTCCTCCATTTTTTTGCGAACCCTAAGCGCCGGGTGGAAGCTCTCTCAACGATTAAGCTTAGCTATTCCTCTGCTCTCATTTGATCTCTGGAAAAAGCCAAAAAGAAGGAAAGTTGCTTTGATTTTCTTCACCTTTGAAGTTTTTCTTTAAAAAGGAGAAAATATAGAGATAGACCTTGGACTAGTAGCTCTAGGAGAGAGTTGTGAACCAAATAAAAATCAACTGTATTGTGTGTGGTTGTTTTCCTTGTGTTGCGTCCTTCGAATTTTGGTCGAATTCCTCGTGTTTTGCTTAAGTTTTGATTGTGCCATCTTGACTGAGGTTTCGTGTTAGTTTTTCTGCTGCTTTGATTATTTGTTTCTGTTTAAAAATAAAAATTATACTCTCCCCTCTCCCTCTTGCATAGTTATCGATCATATCAGATCTGATTTTCACACCAATTGTTATAAATAACGACATTATACCCTCATCTTCTCCTGTTATATTCGATCCTCAGATTTATCGAAGTATTATTGGAGCTTTACAGTATGTTACTATCACACAACGTGATATTATGTTTGTTATAAATTGTGCTTATCAGTTTATGCATGCTCCCATTGAACAAAATTGAAAATGTGTGAAAAGAATTTTGCGCTATCTCAAAAGCACTATACTGCATGGTCTTCTACTATATTGTCATTCATCGCGAGATTTACACACCTATAGTGATGCAGATTGGACAAGTTCTCTTGAAGATAGACGTTCTACCAGTTGATATGCAATATTTCTTGGATGAAATCTTATCTCATGGAATTTGAAAAGCAACCTACAGTTTCTCACTCAAGTACTGAGACGGAATATAAAGCTATAACCAATACAACATCTAAAATTATTTGGCTTCAATCACTTCTTTCTGAATTACATCTTGTGTCAAATAACACACTGAAAATTTAGCTTGACAATATTGGCAACATATCTTACAGTAAATCTGACCTTTTATGCTCGTACAAAATACGTAGAAATTGATTTTCATTTTGTTTGAAAGCGAATTGCAACTAAATAATTATCTGTCTCGTATATTTCTATAGAAGATCAAATCGCTAATATCTTTACCGAGCCATTATTCAGACATCGTTTTCATAAGTTGACAATCAAATTCAACGTGAAAAATCTTCCGTTGAATTTGCAAGGAGATAAAAAAAATTAATCAAATAAACTTTATCAAATTAGATAGGATAAATTTTTCTCATCTAGAATATTTATTTGAATATTTCAATTGATTTGGTCTTGTAATACATTCATAGATATTTTATTTATGTACAAAATATATCAATAAAAAATATTTTTAAATTCTTTCTACTACTCATATTATTTTAACACTTGATTCCAATCTGCGATTCAGAGACGAATGCAGCAAAAAAAATTTTCAAGAGAAATTGAAACGTCAAACTGAAATCTACGTACCAGGAAATAAACTAAGGGAAGATCGAAAAACCAAATGTAAAGCTGGAAACCGTTCTTTCCTTACCAAAAGCAAAAAACGTCAAGGGAGAGACGCGGTTATAAGGCAAACAATATATCAACTTTCCATAAACCAAGCAAAACTGATGAAATAATGCCGGAAGGAAGCAAAGCCAGATCCGGTTATAAGAGCTCCACGGAGCGGCTTGGGTGACCATATATGCCATTACGTGGCCGAGAATGGCATCTGAGTCGAGAGTTAAGTCGGCTGCACGAGTTGTTGGGATAAAGTAAAAAAAGATGAACGATTTATCAAATAGTGCTCTTGAAGTTTGAAATTATCAAAAAAATATTCTATACTTTTATATTTACCAAATAACATACTTAATTTCTTTTTTACTTCTCCCGTCAAAAAATCGCACTATCAGAATAGTCTTTGGAATTACAAATCTTGAGACTACCGCGTGGTCTTTGAAATTTGACTCTCGCACAATCTCAAGACTATTCTATTAGGTATTGAATTTGCAATCTCAAGACCATTCTTTGTGGTCTTTGAAATTGTAAATCCCAGCACTATTGTGGTGCTGAGATTTGAATTCTCAACAC
Source organism: Wurfbainia villosa (assembly GCA_025175895.1). NCBI lineage: Eukaryota > Viridiplantae > Streptophyta > Magnoliopsida > Zingiberales > Zingiberaceae > Wurfbainia > Wurfbainia villosa. Next base: position 8,842,552 of record CM045998.1, on the reverse strand, counting down.
CACGTTCGCAAATTAAGTGCGCTATTTCTGAAGGGTAAAAAGAGAATTAAATGCGCTATTTGGTAAATATGAAAGTATGAGACACTTTTTGAACAATTCCAAATTTCAGGAGTGGTGTTTGGTAAATTGTCGAAAAAAAATCCGCGCTTGGACGAATTAAATACGGCTGTTGCTACCGAATCGAATATTGATGATTTTTTTCTCGCTCATCCACGTTTCAGTAACAAAAAATAATTATATTCATCTTTATAAAAATGATGTGAAGATTAAGATACTACGATGTTTATATAAATAGTGTGGATCGATTTTGAATGTCTAAAATTTTTTTTGTATTCAGATAATCTTTATGTATTTTAGTCATCATATCAAGACTCATAGAGTCCTCCATGATTAACTTCCTTATACTGATCTTAAGACAGATCGATGGAAACGTTAAGTTGACGGTTCTAACTTTTTTTATAGAAAAAATGATTATATTTATTTTCAATATTTTTTACCGTCGATTTCTCAGTGATAATAAAAAAAGATAAATCATAAACGATTATGTTCATTGATATGTTGATAAAAAATAATAGAAAATTTTTAAATTTGATGAAATTAAATTTTAAATTTCATATCGAAATTCAATTTTTATTTATTTATAACAGTATATACACATCAAATCAGCTTTCAAAAAGTAGGTAGATCAAAAGAGTTCAGTAAAAAGTGCTTTTTGGACAAATAAAAATAAAACAGTTTCTGTTAAAATAAAGTAGCTTAAATTAATCTTTAAAAAAAATACCATATTATTGCATTTTATATAATTTTTTTAGCAATTTAAACATAATTATTTAATTTTTATTAAAATCATTTAAAAAAAAATTAAATCATTATATATAAATTATTATAGATATGATTGCTATAATAGTATTATAATTATCAAATGACTATTATAATATAATAATAATCGTTTGCAGGTTATTGTAATGGTAGATAGTAAGTGGCTCTTACAGTAATAATTTATAAATGATTCAGACATTTTAAAACTATTTTGATCCAGCGATTGATTTCTGTAAATATAAAAATTTAGAATTTAAAAATGAATTTTAAATAATTTTAAATAATTATATATAATATAAAAAATCATAAAATTTCACATGTATAATACTTATGTCAAATATTATAGATAAAAAATATTTTCTAATAAAATACTTATTAAAATGAGAGATTTACACAAAGTTCAAAATTATTGAAAAGTTTAATATTTTAATCCTATTTTGTATCAACTCGATCAATGGTGATTGCTATCAAAAGATAAATTTCACTAAGATTTTTTAAAATATTTTTAAAATGATTTTAAATTCTTAATTTCAATAATGGTCTATAGGTTAAGTATACATGACTTGTATACTAACTTTTCTCATGATTTATACCTATGATTGAGATGAGTTTGAGTTCATCTAGATGCAATATCTATGCACATTGAACTTAACTCATTTCCTAACATCTCACATGTATCTAGGGTGTATCAAAGCGCACACATATCAATCTAATATTTTTTTTGATACGTGGGTTTTTGGTTATTAAGATTTCATGCATTTTCTAGGCAACTATATCTGATTTCCTTATAAGACTTCAAATTTTGTCATTGTCATTGAATTAATTTTAATTAACCTTAAATGCATGAATGATGATTATGACATACAATAATAGCATAAATAAAGACATGTGTCAATAATCTTGATGTCATGACATATAACTAAACTTAAGTACCAACATGACATAAAACCAAATCTAAACATTATCATGACATATTATATGATTAAAATAGAATATGATGTCACGACATGACAAGACAAACAAAACATAACAATATGAAGGTATAAAAATACCTAAAGTTTAAATCTAATTGTCATTTCCTAGGATTAAACTTATATTTGACATAATGGCTCATCTCCCAAGTGTGTCAAAACCTCTAAGTATAATTGTGTCAATTTTATTGATTTTTCAAACTTCTAAAATTATATTGACACATCCTAAAGTCTTTTAGGATTGACAATTGAACCTTATTTCTAAGGTATCACATAACCTTAAAAATGTCCTAAAGTATCAACTCTATCATGGTTAAATTAACTACCCATTCACTTAAGGTTGACACACCCTAACCCATCTAGCGTAATGAAATCACGCTCCTAGAAATTCAATACCTATTGGAGCTCCTTGGATTTACAAGGTATTTACTAGAGATAACTTCCCTTGATATCTTTCTAATGACCTTTCTAGGCTTTGAAGCCTTAGTCATTCTAGGCTTTAAAGCTTTAGTCATTTGGTCTTACCTAGGTTAACTATAGGGGTAACTCTCCTTGTAACATTCTTAGTGACTTTCATAGGTTTTCTTGAAACCTTAGCCACTAGACACACACCATAGTTAACCTTAGGGATGACTTCGTTAGTAACTTTGGTTTTCTTAGACCTAGAGATGGTTCTATAATCGAATGGAATACTATGATAGATCTCCTTGGACTTAGGTTTGTGACCCAAACTTTTCTTGCCCTTAAGTGACTCTTATCTCATAGACCCTAAATTTTGTCCTTTTGACCCTTGAATTTGATTTTATATCTTTCTAAGGGTCTTCTCTAGTTTCTTAAGTTTGACTTCAAAACTTAATTTTCTAACTCTAATTGTCCAATTTTTGAGTTTTCATTTTGTCTTTGGGCATTGTTCTTCCTTTTAGACACATGTCTATCCTTCTTAGGGTTAAGGCCTAAATGATCCTCTAACTTTTTAATAGTTTTCTTAGGTAGAATTGTTTTAGGGTTATTTGTTCTAAATTTATCCTTAACCCTAATATCGCAAGATTTTACATCTAGATAATAAAATCTATTATTTCTAGCATGCTTTTGTTCATGAGGAATAGAAATAGCATTAAAATTATTACTAGTATGCTTTTGACTATTAATTAAATAGGAAGCATAATTAAATATTATCTTAGGGTTTGTCTTAGCTCTCCTACATATATAGCTCCTTATTTGCCCTTGATTTGCTTCCTTCTCCTAGGGCATTGACTTCTATAGTGCCCATTTTGATGGCATTTGAAGTAAATGATATGTTTCTTGCTCTTTTGACTTTGGACACTGGCTTCCTTGACCTTTGGTGCCGGTAGAACCTTCTTGGCTCTTGTTAGACACTTACTCTTGTAGTGTCCGACTTCCCTATACTCAAAACATATAATATGATTTCTATCTTTATGAATTTCATTTGAATTACCTAGGTCAATGGTGGTGGAAGCCTCTTGATCTTTTTCATCACTTCTCTCGAAGGTTGATGGCTCCTCTTCTTACTCTGACATTGAGGATAACCTCTCATCCCCCTCAATCATAGAGGTGGAGACTTCTTCTACCACTTCTCCCTCTTCTCCTTTGGACATTGAGCGTCTATCAATTTCCGACTCTACAAGCTCTTGAGATGATGATGTACTCTCTTTTTGAGAGGATGAACACTCATCTTCTTCCTTATCTTGGACCGGTGGGGGCTTCTCATGGAATCTTGCCAATTTGCTCCATAGCTCCTTGACATCCATGTAATCCCTTAGCTTGCACAAAATATCATTAGGTATTAAATTTTTCAAAAATTTTGTTACCTTAACCTCGGTATTGAATTTTTGGCATTGCTCTTGGGTCCACTTCTTCAATTTTTGAACATTTCCCTTATTATTTCTAGGGGGTTCGAAACCTTCCACCAAGATGAACCAATCTTCGATATTCATCATGAGGAAAATTTTTATACTCTCCTTCCATTTGTCAAAGCCCCCAATTCCATAACATTCATACGGCGATGGAGTGTTGATGTTACAACCTAGTCTAAGACTTAGCTCCTCTATCTTCTTCACCTCTAGCACGCTTGCTCCTTGGCGGTTAGTGCAAATGAAGAGCTCCTTGGCATGTCTAATACCACTTGTTGGTATAGGAGCTTCTTCTTCTTCTGAGAGCCGACCGGACTCTAATAACACTTGTTGAAGATCGGACGTCGTGCTAGAGGAGCGTGAATAGTGATTCACTTCGTCGATGTAATTCGATCATATTCGTCTCTACAATTCGTTAGTATGTGCAGCGGAAATAATAAAACATAAACGAAATAAAAAAATCACACACGAACACAAGATGTAACGTGGTTCGGAACTCTAGTTTCTATTCCACGGGATGAGCTCGATAGCGAGCTCTAGTGATGTACACCACCACTAATCAAACCACTCCCTCTTGGCGACACACTGGAGGTGGAGAAACCTCTTACAAATGTTTACAACAATAAACAAAATAATACAAGTAAATACAAATAAAATATAAGTAAATGACGTAAAGAAAACTTTACGCAATATCACTTTGAATGCTTTGCTTGTTGGTTGCTTGGATGAGCTTAAAGGACCCTGAAATGCATCAGTACTTCGCCTTAAATCTCCCCTAGAACTACTCCGAAATCTTCCTCGTCGAGCTCCTTTTAAAGCCTCTGTGCGACCTAGATTTTTGCCTGGCAGTCGACTGCCCATACCTAGTGGTCGACTACTCCTGTAGTCATTGTCTCACAACGGTTTAATCCATGCTGGAAAAATTCTAACGGATAGCTCATCAATCGACTGCCCATACCTAGCACTAGTGATGCACACCACCACTAATCAAACCATTCCTTCTTGGAGACACACCGGAGTGGAGAAATCTCTTACAAGTGTTTACAATAATAAATAAAATAATACAAGCAAATACAAATGAAATATAAGTAAATGACGTAAAGAAAACTTTACACAATATTACTTTGAATGCTTTACTTGTTGGTTGCTTGGATGAGCTTGAAGGACCTTGAAATGCATCAGTACTTCACCTCAAATCTCCACTAGAACTACTGCGAAATCCTCCTCATCGAGCTCCTTTTAAAGCCTATGCATGATCTAAATTTCCGCCTGGCAGTCGACTGCCCATACCTAGTGGTCGACTACTCTTGTAGCTATTGTCTCACAATGATTTAATCCACACTGAAAAAATTCCAACGGATAACTCATCAGTGACTGCCCATACCTAGCAGTCGACTAATGCACAGGCAATCAACTGATCAGTCGACTACCAAACCTTCTGTGCTTGTGGCCGCTTACACCAGTCAACTGCCCTCCTTGGCAGTCGACTGCCGACCACCCAATGTGAAAACCGAGCCGCACAATGCCGAGCACTCAACCTAAATGTCGAGCCACACAGTGCCGAGCACTCAGCCTGAATGTCGAGCCACACACCGGGAGTCAACTTCCTACTGGACCAGTCAACTGCTTTTCTATAGCAGTCGACTGTTGACCACTCAGTGTGAAAATCGAGCCACACAATGTGAGTCGGCCACACTAAACCAGTAGACTAGGCAAAACCTCTAGTCGACTGCTAAACCCCAAACATGAGATTTGACCTAAGTATGATCCTCTCATACTTGCTAGACCACCCTTAGCCTAGACCTAAGCCTTCTAGTCACCTCCATCAATCTCACGTCTATTGGATCCCTCTAAGTCATTCATGACTTGTTCATTCATACATTAGCCTTCAGGTGCTTCCATCGGCTATTGTCATGCTTATCGGTTTACATTGTCAAGACACATTTAGACTTATACTATCAAGACACACGCTTGAACTTTACGTTGTCAAACATTAGACTTATCTTGTCAACTCCATGTTGAACTTTCCAAATGCTAAGACTCATACTTGGACTTTCCAATTGCCAAGTACCTATGACTTGAACTTTAACATTGTTAAGACCCATGCTTGGACTTTCCATGTCAAGTACACATGACTTGGACTTTCTATGTGCCAATATCATTCTTGGATTTTCCATGACAATCACATTGTCATACATTTTGTCGAACATCAAAATACTGGTCGAGTCAAACTCGAGTCTGGTCAATTGTGACCTGGGTCGATTGCACCAATAAACATGAGCATATGTTGCAATTGGAGAACGTGATTCTAGAACTGGGGCCAATCAAATTGATAATTTGCAGTGAGTTGGAACTACTTGTTGAAGTTCTTATACTATGACTCAGTAAAAAACTTGATAGGTATGTACGATGTAACTTGTAAAGTTTTTGAAGTTCTTAGTGAATATTCTCTAAATGGAAGAGCTAAAGCTAAAGTTCGGGAGATTTACAAAAACATGGCAAGTTTTTGAATTTGTATTCATTTTGCACTTAATGGATAAAAATTATGAGAATAACAAATACTCTTTGTCAATTTTTTAAAGAAAATCCCAAGACATTTTGACTGTTATTATATTTGTCTTTACTACAAAAATTATCCTTTAAAAACTTATAAGAGAATGCGAGTGGAAAGAATTTCTTTATGAAGTGAAAATCTTTTGTTCGAGAAATGAAATTGATGTGTCTGAACTTGATTATCTATATAAGATCAATCATTCTCGTCAACAAACTACAATTAAGCATCATAACCACTTTGAAGGATTTTAATGCAGCAATATATTTCATTTTAAAGAAGTTAAATACCCGATTCAATGAATCATCAATGTAATGTTTTTTCTCTTAGTACAACTTTAGATTCTAAAAATTCATTTGCCTCAATTAACAATGATGATATTTGCAAGCTTACAATAAAATTGTATCATGAAGATTTCACAAATCAAGATATTATTGCTTTGGAGTATGAATTAATATATTATAAATTTAATGTGATACAGAATTTGAAGGTTTATACATTTGTTGAATTATATCAGCAATTGATTGAGAGTAAGCGATCATATTTATGTTATATTAACTAGATTGATTCATCTTTTTTGATATTATCTATTTTTATACAACTATTGAGTTAGTCTTTCTAGTAATAAAGCTTGTGAAGATGGCACTCCGTAATAAAATAGATGATGACTTTTTTTACCGATTACATAACACTTTATATTGGACGAGATTTAATTAAAGATATTGATGTGAATTTTATTATAAACGATTTTTATATTTCAAAATCTCATAGGTACAATTTTATTGTAATCACTTTTTTTTCCATGATAATAATATATAGTCTATTGTATTATATTTAAGTCTCTCTTAATTTTAATTTTTGGATTCATTTTTAGTTGGAGTGAATTAAGTCCTGTTGTTGTACAGTACCTCGCAGATAGTGTGTTTTTCGAATTATTTGATTGATGTTACACGTAATAATTGATACTGCAGGTACAATAATTGAATCGGCAATTGATTGAGGAGAATGATTGAACATGTACGTTTCATATTTAGATAATATATTTTCATATTTTTTTTTTAACGACGAAAATAGTGAAGATAAACGAATCATTTTTTTCATCAATACAAATTTTTTTAAAAAATTTCTTTGATCGCTAAAAAAACCTGAATTAAAATTAAAATGGTCGTCAAGGATATTTTGGATGACTATTTTGACAAAGAAGACCCAGCCTGCTAGGCAGGCTTGGTCATCAAGGAGATTTTAGCATAATAAATTTGTAAACAATTCTGTGATGTGATAATAAATTGCTTACAGCCTCTTCCAACGTGAACGAACAAATTGATTGCTTGCGGTTCCACTGTGAAACGATAGCCACCGTGTATTTACATGGTTGTGCATTCACAAAGGACAGTATATATATATATATATATATATATATAAAAGGACAGCAATCATTCACGAGGTTTCTTTTATATCGGTATATGATTTGTTCTTTGTCGTCCGATCAAATATAGATGCACAGTAATAAAAAATACATAGTAATTTCGTCGTCTTTTTCTTCCTCGAGTATGCATTATGATCAACGCCTTACTTGTCACGCCAGGAAGGCATCGAGCCAGAAAATCAAAGCGGACGGCGCCTCCACTTGCATTGCGTGGCATTTCGGAGTTAATCTGAGGCGTAGGCGCGTAACAACAATATATATGTATGAAAACAAAACTACCCGAGCCAGTGAACAACACGACAACCATACAATCCCCACAGTGCATCTGATGTAACTAACACGACATAAAAAGCCTCGTCAAAACCCGCACCAACATGTGCGTACATCACATAACACAAATCCATAACGGAATACAAATGATAACACCAAAAATCCGGACTCTCGGAGTTGAGATGAGATGATGTCAGCCAGCGGTGCTCCAAGTCCATCACGAAGTCGGCTACCTGTTACCTGGGCGATAGAAAACCCAGGGTCCGCGGGGGTGGTGAGTAAAACTTAGCAGGTAATAGAAAACATGTATATATGTAATATCACATGTATTTCGACAACATAATCTAGATGTACAACAGGTATATCAGCATAGTATATAAATACAAGCATATACCGTCTAACTGAATGAACAACATAAAATGCAGACATACCTGAAGTCTGCTACGCTACTCTGATCCAATCTGAACATATATCCAACATATATATATATATATAACAGGAATAGTAGATCAACTCAAAATATACTCCATGCGAGATCTATGTCTATCCAATTACATCATCAATATCCGATACAATAGATAACATATGCAAGAAACATGCATGAATATGATGTCCACCCAAATGCAGCAAGCATAGTACAAACAAATGCAACATCACAATAATCATATACATATAGAATGTATCTATATATATATACTAATCTCAACCATCCATATATATATATATATATATACATGTATATATGTATATATATATATATGGTAATATGCAAAGCGCCATCAGATACGGCAATGCAGCATGCATGGTCATGTCGGCTCACCCTAAAGCTACCACGACCCCAGTGTGGCCTCGGTGGCTCGAGCATGACAACTGTCCCAACTCAACACCAACCACTACTCTCGAGTGGCCGAGTGGGCAGTATGATCGAGTAGCATATAAGCGTAAAGAGCAAGCTACACGATGGGGGTCTCTGCTGTTGGTCACTCCGACAGTCACTACCCATGAGTGGTCGAGTACCACACACGCAGGACTACGACACGCAAATCCAACTACCACCGTCTATAGTGATAGAGTGCGGCACCTCAATGCTCTGCCCTCACACCGGTTACTCCTCCTATGAGTAACCGTGGCGAGGATATGCGACCCTCTCTCAACCACAAGGGAGACCTCGTCGCCAGCGTGCATGTAAATGCATGAATGCAATGTCTCACATACCGACATCCACCATAGACTCTCTATTCTACAGAGAATCATACTAACCAGATCAACGCACTCTCTATCCTGCAGAGAGTCGTACTCAACTGATCATAATACTCTCTATCCTGTAGAGAGTCATACCAATCTAATCGACGCACTCTCTATCCTGTAGAGAGTCCTACTCAACTGATGGACACACTCTCTATCCTGTAGAGAGTCGTACTCGTCTGATTATAATAAGCTAGGACCACCGGTCCGTAGCGATACCCTAAGTATCATTCCTCTGACCATTTACACAACACATGTTCGGTGGTAACATACAACCTAAGGGTACTAGAACTAACCCTAGGTCAAAGGCATTATCTACCTACGGATGACCTTTTTGCCCAATGTACAATCAGGTTGTCATCCGGACTTTACTAATTTCACTTAACTTAAACCAATTCTAAGTTATTTGCATCACCTATATGTATAACTCATAATCATGGTAAAATAAACATGATATCAACAATGGAGTTAATAGCCAACGGTAAAAGATCAAGCATACGATAAAAAGAACATGGTCAAGGTAATATGAACACCTAACATGCTCATATTAATGACTAAATCTGAATGAAAAATAACTACCCGGACCAAGTAGGAAATTACCCACCTGATATGTAGAATATCCCAATAAATCTCCATGTCTAAGAGTATCTCACAATTAATCCTGCAAGAAAGAGCAAGGAATATATCTAAGTTCTTTATAAGTCCAACAGTGCTATGAAATATGTATCGATTCCCTTATACTATTTAATCAACCCGAAGTGCATATCGACAAGCGTGTATAACTTATCCAGATATGAACTTACCCGGACAACTTTCTTTGCACATCGTAGTTGCAAAACTCACGGATGCGCTATAGGAGATCTTGCGTCCTATAAAATATGTTAGCTTAATTAACACAAAAATCCTTACCTAGTTTATCTAATCCACGATGAAAATCACTGTACCATCCAATTTGGCCTCATCATCCACATCCATCCTAAAAATAACATCCATAATTAAACCACGATTAATTAGCGTAAATATACCAACATACTAGCCTAGCTTAAATTCGTGTTTCACCTTCACTGCCTTATAAACTGCAAGGTGTCACATCAATAATAATCTTCATCAATCCTCCACATAAATTCACCTGCACGGTTACTCATCCCAACTAAATCAAAAATCATGTGTGCAGCTATAGCAAACACCAAGGAGGATTCATCGATCTGGCCTTTAACCCACCACAAGCTACGGTGGTAGGGGCTACTGCGGCATCGGAAAATAGGTGATCGACTTGGCGCACATGCGGGGATCATAGTTAGGGTGAGGCGAACAAGCTGGAATCACGGTGGCGTCGACATAGGCGGTGGAGCTTGGCGCAACGAGTGACAACCGGATCAAATTCACAGCGGCGGAGTAGAGGCGGCACTGCTATTGTCGATCGATAGAGCGGAGGCGGAGGAGATGTGGCGGTCGCGGCGTGCTGTCCGTGAGCGGCAACAAAGGCGGCGGCCTGCCATCGGGCCGGAAAGGAGCGAAGGGAAAACAACGGTGCTCAGCAAGATCGAGAGAGAGACCCGGCGCGACGGCGCGAGGCGTGCGACGGCGGTGATTGAGCTTGGGCTCGGCGACGGCACGGTGGAGAGAAGGTCGATGGCGAGTTGTCTCGGTGGTCACAAGGCGGCGACGACAAGCGAGATCAGTATGAGATGAAAACTAGGGCCGCAGGCGCGCGCGGGCACGGCAGCGGCGGCGATGGCCGTCGTGGTCGGCAGCGAGGAGAGGCGGTCGAGTAGAAGAATCGCGCTTAAGGGAGGAGAGGTGTCGGCGGGAGCATGAGGAAAGGAGATGTCTCTGTAAGCCGAGAGGAGGAAGAGGCATTCGGGGAGAAATGGGGAGAAGCCGATCGGGCGAAGGGAAAAGAAACCGAAGAAACGCCCGTGGATAAAAACAACGATTAGGCTACTTTAGTTGGTCTAGCTAGCCCAAGTCTAACCCATTTAATACCTCGTAGAAGATAGCCTAAACAGGCTTTATAAAAGCCTGGTCATTTTATCCCCATGAAATATCCATAAAATACCCGTTTAAATCCAGAAAAATTTCTAAAAATTTCTGAAAAATTCCACAAGATATTTTATAAATTACCGAGGAATATTTTTTTTTCCAGTATTTTACATTCTCCCCCACTTATAAAAAATTTGGTCCCCAAATTTCGTACTAACATGCAAAATTACTTCAAGCAAGTTTCCGAAAGGACCACATAAATTTCTCAAGTGACCAGATGAGACTATCGAGCTCGGATAGTATCTTCCAGCTCCCACATAGCCTCCTCATCGGTATGCTGCTGTCATCCAACCTTTACGAGTCGGATGATTTTCGTCCCACTACTGTCGCTCCTTGCGACCCAGGCTCCGCCCTGGAATCACCTTATAAGTCGCATTAGATTGAGGTAGAATTCGGAACCTTTTTCAGAACATAATCAACATGCGACATGTATTTCCTCAGTATAACAACAGGAAATACATTGTGAGCACCCGCAAGTGTCGGAGGTAAAGTCAACCGATAAGCTACACCTCCATAATCATCCAAGATACACTCCACACATGCTGTAAGTGCATAGAAGACTATAGCAATCAATCTCCTTTGTTGCAATTGTTGCAACTGTTCGCGCTCCAGCAACTCTATACTAGCTACCGAGTAGCTAGTTAAATTCAATGAGCATTTCTGCTCCATACATCTACAAATCCAAATAATAACTACTAAAGGCACGTCATGTATATAACAGTCTATCTCGTAGTTTCTTAAATGTCTTAAGCATAAGGTACGCCTCATTCAACTGCATCGGAATCGCTCCGATCCCTGAAACGATGCATCCGCGTACAACCTCCTTTTTATCCACTCCGTAAGGTTTAACCAATACTTGCGTAAAAGTTAACCGCCATCTAGGTCCTGTAAACTGGTTTCACCAGCTTCTGACTAAATGATTTCCATCATCACCTTTGTCAAACAAGTCTGTGGTATAGTAATGTCAAGCATTCTATCCACATCTACGGAATTAACCAACCCATACAAGGAAAACCACCAACTACGATGGTCGAGCGCGCAACATCCAACTACCACAATCAACAGTGGCCAAGTTACGCAACTCCAACAACTACAAAAGGATCCAATCGTGTTCAGGATACACGATTCTCAAATCCAGTGACGACTAAATCGTTAATTAGTCTAACTTAATCAAAATTCATACAATTCATACCAAGTATGAAATTATCGTCTCCACACACCTGCATCTCCTTTACTCTAAGCTGACGATATAATAATCATCTCAACGACAATGATAATTGTATGACATCATGTCACTACAATATCAACACTCCAGTCGTAAATCAACCCTAAAGTATACACAGGTGTCCTTAGCTGATCTAAATAAATCATTTATCCATAACGAAGGATATTCATCACAATAACTACTGTATTCCATCATCGATAATTGATGCATACTTTCAAAGGTCCATCTCTCTTTCAATAAAGAGTTCTGGATCTTCACAAGGAGGAATACTGGAATAGATAAATATCCCTTCCAACATCTCCTATAGTCACCACTTTACATTCTTCCAATTTCTTTTATAGTGTTTAACAACACTGATACCAACAAAACTATCACCTGGTACGTGATCTTCGATACCTGAACTATTTTCGCAATCATTTCGATCGCCTACTCCACTTTCCTATGCCGCGGCAAGCCTAGGAGTTCATCCGAAATTACATCCGAAGGCTCTCAGATTATACGCATATCCGAGAGACATATCGTACCATACTTCCAACAATTTGGCCATCCGTAAGGATATGTCCACAGTAAAAGTATGTATATCAAAGTCTAAAGACATCTCTTAACCTTTTAATTGTTGGTCCACATCTCACCTGACGGTAGAGATACCACCGACCCACAAGTTGATGCATAGGAACCCTTCTAATCCGAACTAATAATGTTCTAGACACAGATACCTGTAAACTACAAGTATCTCTCAATATATTAATCCAGAGGATAAAACTAGAGTAATACCCTGAATGATCAATTATCTGTCGATCCGATCCAAAGGCTCCTCGCAAGTCTCGGCCTTTCTCCAAATAGGAGAAGATCAGATCCAACAGTCCGCGACAAAGCGGTCACATTTCTGTGACGAATGCCTCGGGGATTTTTCCTAGATCATTAATCCCATCTCTAAATCCTACGAGATGCTACTGTAGAATACCTAATAGATACGACCATCGTCGTATACTCTCTCCTCTGTACTAAGCAAATCACATCTGGAGGTAACTGTTGTTGTCTGCTGAATCTTCTAAGATGTCTTCTGCTGATGCTGTTTCTATGCTGATCTCTGCTGAAGGGGAGTATTACGGAACTTCAACCACGCCTGAGGTAGTAGGTCGCTGCTGACGAAATAACCCAATCTTCGGTGTCGATCTCTGCTGTCGAGATGGTGTATCATCTTCCCGGAATATCCCAGATAGTCTTCAACTGAGTCTTCAAAGTACACCTCCTCCACTGTACTGGTTGCTCACCATAGCAACAACTGAACTGCTCCAACGGATAATCTGGCTTCGCGTGTCTTTGTGGTCCGCACTGCACACACACAATTCCTTCGGAGTCTTTGTTCTGATTTTGCTGATATCCACAAGAACCTTCTGATGATCTGTGATTGGTCTTCTATAATCGGAAAGTAGCCCCAAGGCCTCTGACTCCGATCTTGCTCCTTTTGTCCAACATTCGGAGGCTTCTTACTCTAATCAGTTGACCTTCAATAGTTGCTTACCGGTCTCCAACTCTTAAACTCTTGTACGGAGTCATTTCTAAACTCCTGTCTCAATCCAACGTCTTCCGGTAGGATCTGGTAGAAGATCCCGACATCCTAATCCAACTATAAGCCAACTCTGGGTGGCTTAAATCCTCCGTTCATCTTCTTGAGCTATTAGGCGGCCGTAACCTCTGCAAGTCTCACGACTCTACACAGTACACTATTACTGACCGATCACCCTTTCTTGAAGCTCAAGAATTCCTTACAATGTGTCACTAAAAGTGACACGGGGAAATACACTCTTTCAACATCACTAATCCATGATCAAGTGATATATTATTTCCCGAAGATTATTTTCTGCATTTATCACCAAATACCGGCTTGATCCCGATAATGGTATGCAAACAACTCTTCTTTCTCGGTATAACATGAGTTAAGTACTCAAAAGTACTCTCAAAGTTATACAACTCAGTACGAACAACTCAGGGATAAAATCCCTATGAAACTCCATAACCTAGCCTTCCGCTATCTACATCAATAATAGTCTACAAGTCTATTCATTACCCACAGGTAATGATCCGACTAGCACAGTTAGTGGAAATCTCTAAGACTGTAGTCTCTGATTTCCATAATAAATGTGACGACTTGGCCCCTGTTTTCCGACTCGGTATCAGTCGACCCTCAAAGGTAAATCACCTTTTCGACACAGGCTCAAGACTCACAAACTTAACAGGTCGTTTCCGGGGTCAATACATACCACGGTTACGAACAATAACCAACAAACTACAGGTTATTCCCTGTTATAAGCATCTAAATGCATAGGCAATAAAACTGGGAGTATAAACACTAAGGTAACTCCGGTTGGTCGTCTCGGTGGACGACCTCTACTAAAAGTCTACACAGGTGTCATAACTCTATTGTATACACCTACTGATCCAGTTTAGATAAATATCTACTAAACCATAAGTTTTTCAGAAATTCTTACCTCGCGCAGCTTGGAGCTCAGGCCGTTGTCCATCTCATCTCAAAAACCAAAACCGAATAAATCGACTCCCGAGAATCCAAGACTCGACACAAAATAACATTGTATGGCATCGCAGAACCTTGGGCTCTGATACCACTAAAGTTGTCACGCCCCGAGAGCATGCCGAACCGAAAATCAAACGGACAACACCTCCCCTGTACGTGGCAACATTTCGGGTTAATACAAGGCCCGTAGGCCCACAATAACAACAATATATATGTATGAAAACAAAACTACACAAGACACAGCGGAAACAACACGACAACAATACAATCCCACAGAGTGCATACCGGTATGACTAACACCAGAACATAAAGAAGCCTCGTCAAAACCCGCACCAACATGTGCGTACATCACATAACACAAATCCATAACGGAATACAAATGATAACACCAAAAATCCGGACTCTCGGAGTTGAGATGAGATGATGCCAGCCAGCGGTGCTCCAAGTCCATCACGAAGTCGGCTACCTGTTACCTGGGCGACAGAAAACCCAGGGTCCGCGGGGGTGGTGAGTAAAACTCAGCAGGTAATAGAAAACATGTATATATGTAATATCACATGTATTTCGACAACATAATCTAGATGTACAACAGGTATATCAGCATAGTATATAAATACAAGCATATACCGTCTAATCAACGAATGAACAATAAAATGCGGACATACTCAAGTTCAAGCTACGCTACTCTGATCCAACCTGAACATATATCCAACATATATATATATATAACAGGAATAGTAGATCAACTCAAAATATACTCCAGCTACAGGTCAAGGTATCTATGGTCTATCCAACACATCAATATCTGACACAACTGTATAACATATGCAAGAAACATGCATGAATATGATGTCCACCCAAATGCAGCAAGCATAGTACAAACAAATGCAACATCACAATAATCATATACATATAGACTGTATCTATATATATATACTAATCTCAACCATCCATATATATATATATATACATGCATATATGTATATATATATATGGTGATATGCAAAGCGCCATCAGATACGGCAATGCAGCATGCATGATCATGTCGGCTCACCCTAAAGCTACCACGACCCCAGTGTGGCCTCGGTGGCTCGAGCATGACAACTGTCCCAACTCAACACCAACCACTACTCTCGAGTGGCCGAGTGGGCAGTATGATCGAGTAGCATATAAGCGTAAAGAGCAAGCTATACGATGGGGGTCCCTGCTGTTGGTCACTCCGACAGTCACTACCCATGAGTGGTCGAGTACCACACACGCAGGACTATGACACGCAAATCCAACTACCACCGTCTATAGTGATAGAGTGCAGCACCTCAATGCTCTGCCCTCACACCGGTTACTCCTCCTATGAGTAACCGTGAAGGCAGGATGACTGGCGACCCTCTCAACCACAAGGGAGACCTCGTCGCCAGCGTGCATGTAAATGCATGAATGCAATGTCTCACATACCGACATCCACCATAGACTCTCTATTCTACAGAGAATCATACTAACCAGATCAACGCACTCTCTATCCTGCAGAGAGTCGTACTCAACTGATCATAATACTCTCTATCCTGTAGAGGGTCATACCAATCTAATCGACGCACTCTCTATCCTGTAGAGAGTCCTACTCAACTGATGGACACACTCTCTATCCTGTAGAGAGTCGTACTCGTCTGATTATAATAAGCTAGGACCACCGGTCCGTAGCGATACCCTAAGTATCATTCCTCTGACCATTTACACAACACATGTTCAGTGGTAACATACAACCTAAGGGTACTAGAACTAACCCTAGGTCAAAGGCATTATCTACCTACGGATGACCTTTTTGCCCAATGTACAATCAGGTTGTCATCCGGACTTTACTAATTTCACTTAACTTAAACCAATTCTAAGTTATTTGCATCACCTATATGTATAACTCCTAATCATGGTAAAATAAACATGATATCAACAATGGAGTTAATAGCCAACGGTAAAAGATCAAGCATACGATAAAAGGAACATGGTCAAGGTAATATGAACACCTAACATGCTCATATCAATGACTAAATCTGAATGAAAAACAACTACCCGGACCAGGTAGGAAATTACCCACCTGATATGTAGAATATCCCAATAAATCTCCATGTCTAAGAGTATCTCACAATTAATCCTGCAAGAAAGAGCAAGGAATATATCTAAGTTCTTTATAAGTCCAACAGTGCTATGAAATATGTATCGATTCCCTTATACTATTTAATCAACCCAGAAGTGCATATACGACAACGTGTATAACTTATCCAGATATGAACTTACCCAGCTTAACTTTCTTTGCACATCGTAGTTGCAAAACTCCTGGATCTGCTATAGGAGATCTGTTCGTCCTATAAAATATGTTAGCTTAATTAACACAAAAATCCTTACCTAGTTTATCTAATCCACAGTAGAAAATCAGCTCTGTACCATCCAATTTGGCCCAAGCCGATCATCCACAGTCCATCCTAAAAATAACATCCATAATTAAACCACAGTATTAACTGTAAATATACCAACATACTAGCCTAGCTTAAATTCCAGGTTTCACCTTCACTGCCTATAAATCTGCAAGGTGTCACAGCAATAATAATCTTCATCAATCCTCCACATCAATTCACTTGCACGGTTACTCATCCCAACGAAATAAAAAATCATGTGTGCGATCACTTGGTTACCAGGATTCATAAACTTTAGTACTTAGCCTGGAGGTCTAGAGTTCGAATCCTGGGGAAGGCAAAAACCCACTTCCAGGGGTGGAAAGTCCATGTGAGTAATGACGGGCCAACAGGGGCGACGGTCGTTGACCAATAGGGGTCACCGAATTCCGCCAACAGGGGCCCGGTCGTTACATTACTTGTCGAGTCATCGCTACCATCGTCGTTGGTGATCAATCGACCAACTGATCGAACCACAGTCGGATTTTGATCGGAATCGGATCGAATTGTATCCGCCAATGTTGTGGCCATTGACGGCAACAATAACGGCTTTTTTTCGATCGAAATTCAACTGCGATCCGACTAAGATCGAATTGCGACCGAGATCGGATTGCAACTGAATTTTAGTCGAATTTCGATCAGATAAGGCCACGATCACAGTCGTTGGTGCCTGTAATACTGACGACCACAATTCGATTGAATTTCGATCGAAATCTAATCGAGACCGGAACCTAAACGTGACCTGACCACAACAGCATCACGATGTAGGATTGAATGAGACAACACGGTGACGTGAGCAAAGTCGACTCTGAGAGAGAGCTATTGGAGCCCTCGCTCGTGATCCAAAAATTTTAGAATTTATTGTAGCTCTTATAAGCTCAAAAAATTTCAGAGTCAAATATAATTCCCGTTGAAAGTCCAAAATTTTCAGAGTCATTTAGGTCTTTAAATAATCCGAGTGGGCTCTGGACGTCAGGCTGGTCGCGACAGTGTTGCACCCTTGTCCTAGTCGCGCCCTGGTCTGGCTTTGTCGTGATATGGTGCAATGATGCTGCCTACTATAATGTGGGTGTGCTGTGACGTGGGACACAATTTACTATGCTGCTTGGATGGGAGCGGAGAGGGTCATGGTCGCGCAATGAGGCCCACTTGGGGAGCCAACCTATGCTACTATTACGTTTTCATTTATTCTTTAATTATGGTTGCTGCTTTTTGTAATTTACTTTTCAGTGTGGTATAATACATCAATACATGTCAAGTGGAATATGATTTTGTTGATGCTACATGTTTTATCATTTATATGATCTCCTAAAAATTGATAGGTCAAGCGAGTCATACACAGAGTTAGAGTTGAGGCAGTTCACAGAAGAGATTTACAAATACGATACAAGATCAATGGATTGCAAAGGAACCGTCGAAACAACTAAAGTATAGTCTCGGTCTAGATATCTGTTTGAAAATTCTGTGTTCATTCTTATTGTTTCTATATTGAGGGAATTCATTCTCTAGGTCTCCCATCAATTAAACACAAACTGAGATATCAGTGGTTTGAAGAATGTTTCATGTCTTGGCTCACGGTTGGGAGTGAGAGCAAATCAACCTACTTACGTATCAATGGAGGTACATATATGATCTACTAATTTTCTCAAACATATGTTCTTCACTTTTTTTTTTCCTTTTTTTTTTTTTTTTTTTTTTTTGCATTGTACAAAGGTTAGGTGGATCTGCATTGTACAAAGGTTAGGTGGATCTGCATTGTACAAATTATACTACATTAGCATCTGACTCAAATTTAAAATTGAGTTCCTGGGATATTTATAAGATTTATAATTCTCATTATTGCAATGCAGTTAGATACACATTGAGATCCATGATCTTGTGATTTTGCTTGCTTTGATTTGGATCCCCATTTTTTTCCTGTGGATACTGATACTGTTGTTACCTCTTCTCTGTGAACCGAATAAAAGGGCTCGCATGTAAGACACTATCCGAACCAAATAATTGGTTCGGCGAAGAAAGAAGGGAAGAACAGTTCGGGCGCAATCGCCTGGGATGATTGGCACGGGAAAGTCAGTTGAGGTAATCGGTACGACAAAGCGGAGGTGGAGGGCACTTCGCTAGGAAGTGAACGAGAATCAGTTCGGCTTGATAGGCCTAGAAGCAGATGAGACGGATAAGAATAGACTCGACTCAATTCGTTCGGAAGTAGTTTGGGGCGGAAAGGAGGGGAGTTGATTCGGGTCGCTGAAGAACCTAAGGACTATGCCACACGTGAGCTATAGGTCTAAGTTAGTTTCACCAAAAGTAAATGGTTGAGAGGGACAGGCTAATATAGTTCCTCGAAATGTAGATGAAGAAGTGTTATGTAACAGAAGAGAGGGGGGTCCCCATACAATATTTCGAGGAGCCTTCGCTCCTCGTATCTGTAACAGAATTATTCTCCAGGTGGACGTGGTGGCCACGTGTACGATGGGGACAGCTTGCGAGGTAACGATGGATCAGAGGAGGAGAATAAAAGGGAGAAGGAGGACAGAAGGAAGGGGATCCGCATCATTCCAACCAACAAGAAACGAAGACGCATTGGGGAAGAAGGAGAGCTACCACTTCGCCGGAGAAGGAGAGTAGTGGTTTTCGCCTTTCGTGTGCTCTTTCTTGTATCTTGATTTGATTGTAAGAGGTTTTATCCTCCACCTTCGGAAGTTTTCTTTCCGTGAAGGAGGACGTTCATAGTGAAAGTGCTTTGACACTGCATCCGGTGAGAGAGCTCACCTCTGTGGAGTAGGAATCCTTATTCCGAACCACGTTACATCTTGCACCTTTGTTTTGTTGTCTGTGTTGGTTGGCATTTCTCGACTTTACTCTTTCATCTTTACTGTTGCGGTCGGAGAGAACCCCCTAAGCTTCCTTCGTGTTTCATCGCATCGAAAGGGAGCGAACAGATCTTCTTCACCGCATCAGTTGGCGCCGTCTGTGGGAACATTTGAGCGAGACGTAGAGATGCAGCCAGAAGAGATACAACACCCAGTTGCCTCTGTAGCGGAGGAAAACCCTATTACAATACTATCATCACAACTGAGGGCTCTGGTGGACGACGCCATAACTGAGGCCCTCGCTAGAGAAAGGAGAATGACAAGATATCTTCATCATCACTCTGGTGAACCTTCTTCTCGTGGACCACCACCAGAGGTGCCCCCTCCACCTCGTACAACCATTAACATTGAAGTAATGCCTGGAGAGGGGCCGGGAGGGTGAGCACATCAGAACACTATACCATTAACCCAGAATCGACGAAAAGAACAAGGTGAAAGTAGGTCAACTAGGGCTCCGGAGGTTTACGAGCCCAGCCCTTTTACCATGGATATTCTCTCAGAAGTCCTACCATCATACTTCCGGAATCCCCAAGTAGAAAAGTACGACGATTCAATGGATCTGGAAGAACATCTATCGCAATTTGCTGGAGCGGCCTCACTCCACTGCTATACCGACGCCCTCAAGTGCCAAGTCTTCCGGACTACCTTAACCGGTTCGGCACAAAAATGGTTCAACACTCTGCCCCTGGGGTCTATCACTTGTTTTGCTGATTTTCAGGGGATGTTCCGCCAGGAATTTGCCAACTGTAAGATGTATAAGCATGACACCTCTATCCTGCTGCACATTATGCAGGGGCCCTCAGAATCACTCAGAGGGTATCTTCATCGGTTCACCTCCGCAGCCAGGAGTATCCCTTCCGCAAGGTCGGAAGCTTTCAGAGTCGCCATCCCGCATGGGCTGAGGGAGGGCCCCTTCCTTAGTTCCCTTTTGAGAAAGCCCGCTAACAGCTACGAGGAGTTGTTAAGTTGTGCGGAAAAATTCATCAACGAGGAAGAAGGACTGAAAGTGCGGAGAGCCGAACGCGCTGCCGCAGCAGTCCCAGCCGAAAGAAATCGCCCCGCCGCCCCTCAAGCACCTCCTCGTCGGGGATATGCGCGACCTCTTCTACTGGAGGCTCCCAGGCCTCGGTTATTGCTACAGGGCGCTCGCCCTGCGCAGCCATTACAGATTATGGTTGCTGGTGCAGTTCCTCCCGCGAGGACTTGGAAGGAGCGGGAGATAAAATTCTATGATCAACAGGGTCTACTACAGCGACCCTCAAGATATAGGGGAGTACCACGTAACCCCTCTGCCCCATTTTTCTGCCAATACCACATGGAGTACGACCATGCCAGTGGTCGATGTTTGGCTTCTGAGGAGGAGTTGGGCGCCTCAGCGGCGGCGGGCCGAGGGCAACGACCCAATGTGGCTCGCCTAGGGTCATATAATCAACCACCGCAAGTTACTTTCCCTCCGGACCCCCAAACCCCGTCCCAGGAGGTTATTTCTCAAGGAGACCCATCAGGTGAGGGCCCATCATCTAATCCAAATAACGCCCCCATATGGGGGGTTATTCATGTCATTGCAGGAGGACCCACTGACGGGGACTCCAATCGGGCGAGGAAGTCATACGCCCACCTCATGGAAAGTCTGGCCATTGTCACCGACCAGACTGTCCATACCGTGCTGCCGGTCTCGTTCGGGCCGGAAGATCTCCGAGGCATCCTGCTGCCCCACACGGATGCCTTAGTGATCCGCATTTCCCTAGCCAACTACGAAGTGACCAGGGTATTGGTTGACTCCGAAAGCTCTGTCAACATCCTCTTCCAGGAGGCCTTTCGACAGATGCAGCTAGGAAATGCCCAGCTAGAAGATGTGGCCACACCCCTCATTGGGTTCGCGGGACATGTGGTCCATCCCATAGGGCAGATTTCATTGCCCCTGACTCTGGGCACAAAGCCCAGCCAAAAAACCAGTATAGTCCCCTTCCTTATCGTGAATGCTCCGTCCACTTATAATGTCATTCTTGGTCATCCTTTCCTTGCCATTTTTCAGGCGGTGGCTTCCCCGTACCACCAGAAGGTGAAGTTCCCAGTTGGACAGTTGGTGGGAGAAGTCCGAGGTGAGCAGAAAGCCGCTAGGAGCTGTTATGTGCAGATGGTCCGGGATGATCAGAAGAAGGCCCGAACCGATGACCCCAAAGGAAAGACCATCATCATTTCTGATGTCTGCGTCTTGGAAGAATCTCCTCCCAAAGCGGATAAGATAGAGGAAGGGGAGCCGGTGGAAATAGCTCCGGGAAAGGCCACTCGGGTGGCACAACAGCTGGAGGCCAAGGAGGAGTTGGTGGCCTACCTGAAGAAGAACGAAGACATCTTTGCAGGAGACGTGCATGACCTTATGAGAATTGACCCTCGCGTTGCTGAACACCATCTAAACATAACTAGAGGAGTCCGACCCGTCCAACAGAAGCGGCGACACTTTGGACCTGAGAAGAACAAAGTTATAGCCGAGGAAGTAGATAAATTGTTAAAAGCGAGTCATGTGAAGGAAATCCAATTCTCCGAGTGGGTCTCCAATGTAGTCTTGGTCCCCAAGCCTTCTGGGTAGTGGAGGATGTGTATTGACTTTCGCGATTTGAATAAAGCATGCCCTAAAGACTGCTACCTCTTATTTCGTATTGATCAGTTGGTGGATTCTACTGTAGGATATGAAGTGGTGTCCTTAATGGATGCATACCAGGGATATCATCAAATACCCTTGGCTAAGGAAGATCAGAAGAGGGTTAGTTTTGTGACGACAGGGGGGTTGTATGCTTATGTGGTAATGCCCTTTGGCTTAAAAAATGCGAGGGACACCTACCAATGACTCATGGATAAGATATTCGTGGAGCAAAAAGGAAAAAATGTGGAAGTTTATGTGGACGATATCCTAGTCAAATCAAAAACCACTCAGGATTTGGTTAAGGATCTAAATAAAACTTTCGCTACATTGAGACGGTATAATATGAAGCTAAACCGTAAAAAATGCCTGTTCGAGATAAAAGCGGTAAATTCTTGGGGTATATAGTGACTGAGAAGGGGCTACAGGCTAATCCAGAGAAGGTGCAAGCACTGTGCAACATGAAGTCACCCACTAATTTGCGAGAGCCTCAAAAGCTAGTAGGGAGGATTGTTTCCTTATCTCGATTTATAGCCAGATCGGCGGACAAAGGGCTACCTTTCTTCAAGATCCTGCGCAAAGCTACCAAGTTTCAATGGGACGATCAATGCGAGCAGACTTTCCAAGAGTTGAAGAAGTATCTAGCTCCAGTCATATCCTAAAGGGGGCTGAATCTCGTTACACCGAGTTAGAGAAGTTGGCATATATTCTGGTCCTGACAGCCCACAAATTGAGGTCATACTTTCTGGCTCATTCTATCACTGTTTTGACTCATAGTGAATTGGGTAAGGTGGTCACCAAGCCTAATTTTTTCGGGAGATTGGCTAAATGGGTGGTAGAGCTAAGCGAGTATGACATTCATTATCAACCCCGAACCGTTATCAAGGCCCAGGCGCTTGCTGACTTTCTGGCGAAAGTACCTTTTGGTTCGGGGAATAGCTCGTCAGCAAAAGAGGAAGGGTTAGATACATGGAGCGTATTTGTGGACGGTTCTTCGGGATCCACGAGTAGCGGAGTTGGAGTCTTGTTGATTTCCCCTGATAAAGAGAAGACGTGCATAGCGTTACACTTGGGATATCGGACATCTAATAATGAAGCAGAGTATGAAGCCATTCTAGCGGGGTTACAGGCTGCCAAAGCTGTAGGAGCTTCTTCGATTATAGTCCACTCGGATTCCCAGCTGGTGATATCACAACTTCAAGGCTCTTTCGCAGTTCAGGAAGAAAGATTGCAAAAGTATTTGAAAGCTTTCGAGAAAGAAAAAGCTCATTTTCATCAAGTCCTCTTGAAGCAAATTCCGAGAGAGAACAACGGGAAGGCGGATGAATTGACTCGGGTGGCTAGCGCTATGGAAGGAGTGAAATCATTTGAAACAGTCTGTGTGGAAATCCCTACTTCTCTAACGATATGCAATGTGGAGGAGGCTACACCCGAACCGGATTCGATCCTTGATTGGAGGACTGACATCATATCTTATCTACAGCATGGAAAGGTTCCCGAAGAAAAAGGGGCGGCATCTGCTTTAATGTGCAGAGTCAAACGATTCACCCTCTTAAACAGAGACTTATACAAGACATCTTTTGGACGACCCCTGCTGAAGTGTTTGGGAAAGGAGGATGTTGAGTGGGTACTTCGGGAGATCTACGAAGGTTATTGTAGTAATCATTTAGGGGGGAGAGATTTGGCAAGGAAGACCTTGTTGGCGGGATACTTTTGGCCTACCCTCCAGCAAGACGCAACTCATATAATGTAAACTTGCCCAGCCTGTCAAAAGCATAGTAATCGGTCCGAACGACCGGCTGAATTAATGAAAGTTGTGGTTGCTTCATGCCCTTTTGACCAGTGGGGAATGTATATAGTGGGCCCTATGCCTGTGGCACAATTGCAGAAAAAATTCCTATTGGTAGCGGTGGATTATTTCTCCAAGTGTGTGGAAGCAGAGCCTCTTGCCAAAATTACGAAGAATGCTGTTATACAATTCCTGTGGAAGAATATTGTCTGTCGGTATGATATTCCTCGGAGGTTAGTTAGCGATAATGGATGACAATTCCAGGGCAAGAAAATCAAAGCATGGTGCAAAAGTCTCAATATCCAGCAAGCTTTTACTTCGGTGGCCCACCCCCAAGCTAATGGGCAAGTTGAAGTCACTAATAGAATTCTTATTCAAGGGTTGAAGACTAAATATAGGGTTCAGAGGGTGAACTGGGTGGAAGAACTGCCTAGAATTTTATGGGTCTACCGAACCACACCAAGAACCACAACGGGAGAAACTCCTTTTAGCCTGGTATATGGGACGGAGGCCGTTATTCCGGTGGAATCCCTTTTAAGTAGCGCCCAAGTGGAAGTTTACGAGCCAGAGCAGAACCAGATTATTTGAAGCACTGAGTTAGACTTAGTGGAAGAAAAGAGGGAGACGGCACGAAGGTGAGCGGAGTTTTACAAGCGGAGAGTGCAACAAGCCTTTAATAAAAAGGTGATGCCCCGAAGATTTCAAGAGGGGGATTGGGTTCTGCGTAAAGTTAATCCTGTTGGAGATCCTGGAAAGTTAGTTCCAAATTGAGAGGGGCCCTATGAAGTGACGCGTCGCGTAGCAGGGTCAGCGTATTATCTAAAAGATGACCAGGGCAAGGAATTTCCTCGACCCTGGAACGCTATCCACTTGAAACCTTTTCACACTGTATAAGGAGTGATGGATAAAAGAAAAGGAGTTGAGGGGCTCCCGAAGGGATGTACTTGATAATTCGTTGTATTGATTAGATGTATAGCGAATTCGAGTTTGATTGATGAGTTATTTATAGTAGTATTATAGTCCCTGTAGCGAAATTTGAAAAAAGAAAAGACGATAAAAAGGGAGTCATGTCCCGAAGCAATACATCAAGTTATAACTTAAACCGATCGGGAGGATAACGTTGGAAGTCGGCCTCCCAATTTAAGGAGAGAGTGGGATGGTTCACCGGGGGAAGTCCTTGATCAGCATACTGCCGAACCACCTCATTAAATCTGTCTTGATAGGTGGCGTGCATTAGGGTGGCTAACCGCTCTTGCCGATTCGGGCGGTTAGGACTCCGATTCCGATGGAGCCTGTGACACTTCTCTTATTGCTCCCGGAGGGCTCGACGCATGTCACTATAACGCCGGGATATTTCCATAATGGCATCTTCTAGGACTGAGATATCATCGGCTCGGGAAGTTTGGTCCTGCTGGAGAAGGTTCGTCATATCCACCATATTCTGGCGCATTGAAGCTGAAATTCCCTCTACCGCCTCGGTGTAGGATCTGGTATGGATGAGCTTATTGGCCAGCCTCTGGAGGGAGGTTTCTTGCCTGCGTATACGGGCATGAGCATGCACCCTAGAAGTTATGAGGGAGAAGTTTTCTTGTACCTCCTTGCACAGGCGAGTGTGGAGGTCCCCTATTTTATCCTCTACTTTCTGGTGCTGAACCCGCAGGTGGGCGATGATGTCAGAGTCTCGTTGCTTCTCTTGAAGGAGCTCTATTACCTGCGCTCGAAGGCTTATTAATCCTCGAGAAGGGAAGGCCTCTTTGTCAAACTATGCCGGCTAAACATCCCGCCGGATGGATAGTGACTCTGTGTGAGCCCGCTGTTGTTCTTACAATGCCGCTATAGTCTCGGCATCTTTTCGATGTTGGCAACGAGCTTCTGTCAGTTGTTCCTAACACTGTTGCAGTTGCTGTGATAAGAGGCGCTCTCGATTCTGAGCAGCCATCAAATCCTCCCGTTGTTGCTGTTCCAGCTTCAGGGATTGAGCTCGATATTGTTGGAGGGAGCGATCCAATTCTTGGTAATTGGTAAGGGCCTGTAAGGTGTTTGTCGGAAACAAAAAGTCATTCAATAAGGAAAGTTAAAGAATTTGATTAGAGAAACATACCAATTCTAAAGCATGGCGCATGTCTTCCATTCGGGGGACCAGTTCTTCTAAATTTAAGATCCGAAGATCCTGGGGGGGAAGGGAAGAAGAAGGGACAGATGATACCAAAGGTGGAGGCTCACTTATAATGGGGAGGATAAGGGTAGGAGCTAGAGGTTGTGTCGTAGGTGTGAAGGGAAAAGAAGACGAAGCACTGGTGAGGAGGCTCAAAAGGATAGAGGTCGGAGGCAAAGAATCAAGAGCCTGAGGCGGAGGAGGTAATGTGGTTGGCTGCGAGGTTGGTACGCAAGAAGTTGGGGAAGGGGATTGGTTTGGTGAGGAATCTGGAGAGGAAGGTATAGAGAGCATCAGGATGGAGAACTCTTCGCTGGGAGGGCAAGAAGTGGAAGGACCCGGGCTAATGTCCATAGAAGGTGAAGGGCTCTCCAAGCTATGAGCAGCAGGGGAAATGGGCAGTGGATGAATATCAACTACCATGGGTTCAGGGACGGTGGAAGGTATCAGGGAAAGAGAAGGCGGGGATGCAAAAGCATTTGTAGTCAACTGGCATTGACGCACCACCCCTCTGGGTTCGTCTTTAGTTTGTGATGAGAGAGGGGGCGACTTCCGAATACCCAAGGCGAAGGGGGAGAAAATGAGAGAGTCAGGGTTTGTAAGTAACATGGGATATGAGGATGGGATGGCTACTCTAGTTTCATCTAGGGTGAATGAGACAAGGATTTCAGGAGAAGGCGGAGAAGAAGGGAGAGATGAGGCAGGTGGGATGATAATAGACGAGGGTGAGGGCGAAGATGAGGCTGGCGGCTGACCCTCACCCCGTTTGATGTGTGAGTAACGACTTGCTATTTCTCGGTAGAAAGAGGAATGCATCCTGCCCGTTGGAGAAAGAAGAAAAGTGCTGGGGGTAGTGACTGGGGCACCGGAGGATGGAGGCGGAAAGAGGAACAGACGAAGAAGAAGGAGATGAAAAGGCGGAAGGAATGACGGTAACAGAAGAAAGGAAAGACGAAACTTCCCCTATAAAAGGAAGGGGAATGGGCTTGCAACGGTTATTGGGCTCTTAGTTTAGAGAAAAGGAGGCCCTAAAAAGAAGAAAAATGATGATTTATTCCTTCGATGGCCCGTTATTTGTTAAAACCCTTGCTTTTCATATGAGGGGATGGATGAAGGTGTTCACCTTCAAGATGAAGGAAGAAAGAATAGCGGCACGAAAGCAGCGCACTCTTTATACAAAAGGTATTAGCAACTATATATTATTTTATCCCCGTGTGGTGGAGGATCGGAAGAGCTGAACATTTCTTCAGTTGTATATTATTTTATCCCCGTGAAATGGAAGAGTTGAGTCATTCCTCAATTATATATTATTTTATCCCTGTGTGGTGGAGGATTGGAAGAGCTGAACATTTCTTCAGCTGTATATTATCTTTATCCCCGTGAAACGGAAGAGTTGAGTCATTCCTCAACTATATATTATCTTTATCCCCGTGTGGTGACGGATCGGAAGAGCTGAACATTTCTTCAGCTGCATATTATTTTATTCCCGTGAAACGGAAGAGTTGAGTCATTCCTCAACTATATATTATCTTTATCCCCGTGTGGTGGTGGATCGAAAGAGCTGAACATTTCTTCAGCTGCATATTATTTTATCCCCGTGAAATGGAAGAGTTGAGTCATTCCTTAACTATATATTATCTTTATCCCCGTGGTGTGGCGGAATGGAAGAGTTGAGTCATTCCTCAACTATATATTATCTTTGTCCCCGTGTAGTGGCGGAACGGAAGAGTTGAGTCATTCTTCAACTATATATTATCTTTATCCCCGTGTGGTGGCGGATCGAAAGAGCTGAATATTTCTTCAACTGTATATTACTTTATCCCTGTGTGGTGGCGGATCGGAAGAGATGAACATTTCTTCACCTGCATATTATTTTATCCCCGTGAAACAGAAGAGTTGAGTCATTCCTCAACTATATATTATATTTATCCCCGCGTGGTGGTGGATCGGAAGAGCTGAACATTTCTTCAACTGCATATTATTTTATCCCCGTGAAACGGAAGAGTTGAGTCACTCTTCAACTATATATTATCTTTATCCCGTGTGGTGGTGAATCGGAAGAGCTGAATATTTCTTCAGCTGCATATTATTTTATCCTCGTGAAACGAAGAGTTGAGTCATTCCTCAACTATATATTATCTTTATCCCCGTGTGGTAGAGGATCGGAAGAGCTAAACATTTCTTCAGCTGCATATTATTTTATCCCCGTGAAACGGAAGAGTTGAGTTTATTTCTCAACTGCATATTATTTCATCCCCATGCGGAGGTGGAACGGAAGAGCTGAGTTTATTCCTCAACTACATATTATCTTATCCCCGTGAAATGGAAGAGCTGAGTACTCCCTCAGCTATATATCATTTTATTTTCGTACGGGGGACATATATGCGTGATCCCTGCGCAATGAAAGGGTGAAGAGGCGATGCATCTATTTGATGTTCATACGAGAAAGATAGAATTTGATATAGCTCGAGGAATATTGGAAGAAGAAGATAAGTGGGAAAAGTAGAGGTGAAGGCTTACATTACAGAAAGGTTACATCTTACAACTCTCTCACAAGAAGAAAATAGCAAAACAAACCCTTATATATAGGACATTATAGCTCTTTGTTGGGAGGAACTGACGGAGCTTCTTTGCGTGCTGGGGTTGGCACCATAGTTGCCGAAGGTAAGATTGTTGCAGGAAGATATGCTTAGCTAGGTCCTTCTGGGACACTGTTAGCTGTTGGCGCAAAGCGTAGTTATCGGTGGAAGCTTCCCTCAATCGCCACTGCAGGCATCTCACCTGTTCCTCCAAGTTAGCAATATAGCATTGTTCTTCGGTCTTTTCCTCGGAAGGGAAAGAACTGCTGCCCTGTTCGGAAGTTTCTTCCATGGCGAGGCGAAGGGAAAAGAGAAGATGGATGTTGCGCAAGGATGGTTGGAGGTCTTTATAACGATGAAGGAGGAAGGTGCATTTATTCGCAAAGGAAGTAAAAATAATAAGTGCTAGTGAAGAAGGGGAAACGTAAAGACAGTAGGTGAAAAGTCGCTGATACAATAACTATGAGAGAGATGGTCCAAATTCCACGAAAGCGGTAAGAAGAAGTATGTTCAGATGAGATGGCAGTTTTTTCTGATGGTAGAGGCTCTACCATTACAGGAAAACGACAAGAATTAGTATCAATTCCTTTCTTCCTTTTTATTAACATGCTTGAGAGAAGTTACATCATTTAAGCTACGTAGGCTTTTTAGGATTATTCTTAATAGGAGAATTGTTGGGAGGCTCCTTCGAGGGGGAAGGCACCAAGATGACTCTGTAAAGATCGCCTTGAGCGGGAGGCATCGCTAGTGGAGCTTCATCAAAAGGGGGCGGACGAATCCTCGCCGGAGAGACTGGAACGAAAGCTAGGGCTGGTGGAAGTGGAGGAAGTTCAGCAGAGGCCCGGGGATCTCCTATTGTATATTCCCACGTTAGAGGAGGATTCCATACCCGATTGCGGAAGGAAGGGAAGGGCGCTTGGAAGGACCTCCCTGTCGAAGGGGATGGAGCAATAGTTAAAGACGGAAGAGGGAGGGGGCGAAAGGCCGAGGTAGCCGTCGAACGGGTCTCAGATTCTTCGGTGTCTTCAGTAGACCAGTCCCTTAGCTCAAAAGATTCAGAATCTGAGGAAATCTCAATAGGGTGTTCTGCTGAAGCCATGAGAGTGAGATGAAAGGACGAAGACATGAGGGGATGATAATTTATAATCGAAGGAAGAACTGCGCTCGTTCTCGAGAAGGAGAAGAGAATGAAGAGACTAATATCATAATGGCATCAGCATGGGTACTTATCACGATACCGTTTCCGGAGCAGCAAGGTAGACGAAGAAGATCAAGAGACCGAAGTAATTTAATTTTCTGCCAAGCCAGAATTGGGTCGGATATGGAGAAGATCATATGGGACCTTCTGAGTGGGTTCCCGAGCGAAGGAAGTAATCGCGCCAGGCGAGACGGAAAAGGGAGCATAATTGTAAAGAGGAAAAAGCACAGAGTCAATTTAAAATTCCTGATCCACACTAAGGCATACACGAAGAACAACAAAAAGCTGTGCAAATATAAACATTTTTCAACAGCGGAAAAAGAGTCATTACAGGGAGCAAGATATTATGAATTACAATTCAAAGAGCTCCGGGGGACATTTATATAACACGTCAACATGGTCCAGATAACTAGTGTCCGTGTCGGGAGGTGGATATCCTCGCTCAGCATTTAAAGCCGAGGACCCGTCGAAGCCAAGTATAAATAGGTTCACTCCCTTCTTGACGTAACGTCCCTTCAAGTCAGCCTCCTGCTCCTTCAGTTGAGACTGGTAACTAGCTGATTGAGCTTGACACGTGGCTAGCTGGCCTTGACTTTTGGCTAGTTGGGCTGCCAGGGCATCTTTCTCAGTTGTTGCTTTTATGGCTCGCTGACCCAGAGCCGAAAGAGCCTTGGAGTATTCTCGATGAAGTTCTGTTTGCTGCTGAGCCACTGTCGATAGGGCTTGAGGAAGGGTAGCCACCATTGAAGAAAGCTCTTGACACTTCTCTATACAGGACTTTTGAGTGGCTTCCCACGCCTGGCGTTCTAGC
This sequence comes from Wurfbainia villosa, assembly GCA_025175895.1. Taxonomy (NCBI): domain Eukaryota; kingdom Viridiplantae; phylum Streptophyta; class Magnoliopsida; order Zingiberales; family Zingiberaceae; genus Wurfbainia; species Wurfbainia villosa. The sequence continues at coordinate 8,811,111 of CM045998.1, read as the reverse complement.
TGAAGCTGCTGACGTTCTTGCTGAAGCTGCTAAATTGTAGTGGAAGAATCAGCAGCTTGAATAATGACGTCCCTAAGCTATCTTTTATACCCTGTTAATTCATGGGTGAGAAGATCCACCTGCTGAAGCTCGCTGGATTGCAGGAAGAGTTGTTGTTCGAGGTCTTCATTTTTTCGCTGAAGTTCCTCCTTTTCACTCTGAACCAAGGCCAATTGCGTCATGGAGTCTTCACATTGGCCCCTCATATCTGATTCCTTTTTCTCTTGCTCGCTCAGTTGCCGAGTGAGTTGCTTTTGGCGCGCAAGGGAAGCAAAGTGGTGCATCTCCATGTTGGATTGAAATTGGGCTATTTGAGATATCATTTTGTTATGCTTAGCTGAGGCCTGAAGGAAAGAAAATGCAATCGTCAGGTGTTACATATAGTGGCATATACATGTTTGTATACACTAAAGGTAAAAAGGGAAAGTAGTTACCTTAGCCAGCAATTTGCTCACTTGGTCGTAAGGACCTTGTATGCCTGATTGGTTAAAGAATTTCACCTCTGAAAGGTGACAGATCTGCAGTAGAGACCCCAATGTAGCCATTGAAGGGTTCGGGAGGGGAAGATCTCCCCCCTCAGAAGGAAGGGTGGGACCAACACGCTGAAGAGGGGCGGGAGAGGTAAGTGTTTCTGAGGGTGTCACGCCCCGAGGGAGTCCCCGCCAGACGAAAATCCGGCAGCATCTCCCCTGTACGGGTGACAATACCAATTTTATACAAGGCCTACACGGCCACTATACATCGGTCAACACGACTGGAATCATACCACATCACACGCAGATAATAATAAGGCCTCAGGCCAACAATCTAGGTAAACAAAAGTCTACTCTAACTAGACTTACCCCTTCTGCCATCTGGGCAGGAATACTCAACCGAAATCCAATCGAAATAAAAATCCGATCAAAGGTCCCTAAGGACATACCAAAACATCCACAGGTACAAATATCCAACTCCAGTCCTAAACATATATTCTAATCCAAATACCCAAAAACCGTAAACACAAATAACAAAATACACTTCCACGACGAGGGGGTTTGGCAGCTGGACTCTCCTGACAGCTCCATCCTGAAATAGATATAAAACCACGGGGTAAGTTCAAAGAACTTAGCGGATACTAGTCGATATGAATAGTAAGAAATAGCTAACAATACTAATCATGCCAGTACAGTCTCATATACATGGTAAGCAAGAAATAAATGCAAAGGATCAGACTCACCTGAGTCTCCTACCCTGATATAGGAGCATGTGCCCTACTATAAGAGATAAAGTCATCACCATATAAGAATATGAATCCTGTATGCATGTCAATCATATGCAACATCCAAGACATCAATACAATAATGCAGCAAACACAATACAAATGCAATCCGTGCAAAATGCATGTCGTGCAAATGACATGGTCACCCTCGACGATCGGTAGCCTCTGCGATGGTGAAGCCGAGTGGGTAGGGCTATGACAATGTGCACTCTGCCATCACTTTGCTCTGAGTGGCCAGAGTGGGCCGAGGATCTTTGTCGAGTACACTATCCTCCTGCCCCAAACATAGTGGGGAGCTAAGCTCTCATCTCCGGTGTCATAGACGGAGGAGGGATCCTGCCACCACGCTGCCTGCCGCTACCCATGAGCGGTCCAATGGAGCGACAGAGCAATCACACACCCTCCTAATGTACCACTAACCCATGAGTGGCGGTGTATTATACGAGCCATATATGAATGCGGGCTCAACAATAATGGAACCCCGTCCAGCCAGCATGCAATCATGCAAGATGGTGCATGATACTAAAGCATGTAAATCCTACTCAAAATATATATCCGAATAATATGTACAATCAGTATGTACATATCCCTAATCCAAGTACTATGATCCAAATAAAACAGGGAGATATACTCATATCCTATCCAATGCATGTATCAATAGGCACAAAAACATACTAGGCATATAAACATGAATATTATTGCATGCTATCCTAACTAACATATCAACTTGACTATATCTAAAAGATAAGTCAAAGTACCTGCCTGATCTGTAGAATATCAATTGTCTTTGCATCATAGAATCTACCTCCACCATAGGCCTACAAGTAAAATATCATTATTACCAAGTTCTATGATAAGTCCAATGAGGGTAATAAATCGAACTTAATTCTATATCTTGAATCTCCTAAAATAAACAAACATAATACCTCATGTACGTGCAGTCTGTGCTAACCATCTCCACATCCAAGATTCCATCACAATCCTCGATCACCATCAATTGCCCGTATAGGATATAGAAACTCCACCAGCACACTCTAAATCGAAGCCCTCGAATCACTCAACCTTGACGCCCATCCAAAATCTAGAAATTTACAGATAAGAGGAAGTGTAATCAAGCTTACACCCTAGAAAACTCCTCCGCTAGTATTTTCCCCAAATGCCTTACGCCTTGGCGTCGTTGCCTAGCTTCACACGGCAATATGAGTTAATGGTAGTGCCTAACACGATTGAGGATGGATCTCTTCAAAATCAGGAAAGAGATCGACAACTTACCTACTACGACTGAGATCGTGAAGAACAGTTCACGATCAAAACTCCATCGATCCAAGCTCCCAGCCAATCGCCCCCCACTCGCCGCTCTAGCCAGTCCGCGGAGATCATCAAGGTTGGTCCGGCGCCCGGCGTTCATGCGAGGAAGAACACTCGAGGAGGAAGGAGAGGTCGGCCGGCTTGGGGTTGGCGACCACGACGGAGAGAAATGGCGCGAGCGCACAAGGCGTCTGCGGCGCGGGCGTGGTGAAGGGCAACTAGTGTCGGAGGCCGTAGCATTGCGAGCGGCGGCGTTAGCGATGTAGTAGGCGTCGAGAGATCGCGAAGGGGTGAAGGCACCGCGATGCTCGTGGAAAACCAGCCACAGCAAGTGCTCAAAGAGGATGGCATCGACATCCACCAAAACATATCTCGTCCGGCATCGGAGACCCTTTTCCGGCCGCCTACATTAAGATCCAAAAGTTAGATCAAGCACGCGAGGCGGTGAAGAAGACATGGTGCTCCTTTCCAGCCACCACGTGGATGAGCGGCTCGGCAGGAAGCGGCGACTGAGAGGCCAACCTGCGGCGGCACAGGCCGCGAGGAAAGCGGCAGCGAGGCTGGTGTGAAGCGCAGCGGGAGAAGAAGAAAGCGAATCGAGGTGGGAGGTGGGAACCGCGGCTGCGAAGGAAAAATTAGGAGCTAGGAAACCTAGGTTTTGGTATTTAAGCATAGGGTTAAATCAAACCCATTAATCCCCCAAAATTGATATTTCAAATAGGCCCTCCAAAAGCCTATTTATTTTATCCCAGTGAATACCCCATACAAGCACCGTTTAATTCCTGAAAAATTCCAGAAAAAAATTTTCTAAAATTCTCCAAAAATTCCGAAAATAATTTCTAAGATTATTTTCCTAATTTTGGCCATTTAATTTAATGTTTTAAATTTCCCGTATTTAACATTCTCCCCCACTAATAAAAATTTGGTCCCCAAATTTCCTACTCAAGTACTAACAAGCAATGTCACACTGTTGAACTCAAGTACTTGGGGAAAACCACACATCAAGTACTAAGTGGGGTACTGAGCTTGAATCTTTTCCTCAAGCTCCCAAATAGCATCCTCATCTGTGAGGTGACTCCACCCGACCTTGACAAGCCGCACAATCTTGTTTCACAACTGTCGTTCCTTGTGATCCATAATTCGTATCGGAACCTCTACGTAAGTAGCATCAGGTTGAATGGAACCTGACACATCTGATAGAATGTGTAGAGTCTGACATATACTTCCTCAGCATGAACACTTGAAACACATCCTGGATACCAGCCAAAAATGGTGGTAGCCCTAGACGGTAAGCGACTGCTCCGATGATCTCCAAAACCTCAAACCAATGTATCTAGGAGCTAGCTTAACTACGAAGGTTCAATCTCTTCACCCCTTTTGTGGGTGAGACTCGCAGGAATACATGATCACCAACAGAGAACTCCAAAGGTCTCCGTCTACGATCTGCATAACTCTTCTGGCGATCATGTGCCTCTGCCATCCTACGTCTGATAGTACGGACCAACCCTGTCTCCTACTGAGCTCTATGGGTCCTAGCAACTGGTCCTCCCAGTTGCCCCCGAAATCCATAACACAGGACCCCAGCAATCCTCTAGTATCTAAATGGTCCGCTCAGACTGTCCATCTATCTGCGGATGAAATGCAGTACTAAAACGAAGCTGCATGCCTAAGGCCTGCTGCAAACTCTGCCAAAATCGAGACGTGAACCAGGGATCTCTATCTGATGAAATGCTCAAAGGGACACCATGAAATCTGATGATCTCCCGACGATATAACTCTCCGTCAATCGATCCAGAGAGTCGGTCTTCCGAATCGCTAAGAAATGCGCTGATTTGGTTAGTCGGTCAACGACTTCCCAAATCGCATCATGACTTTGACGTGTCCTAGGCAAACATACCACAACATCTATAATAATACGCTTCCACTTCCATTCCGAAATCGGAATTTCCTGAAGCATCTGTTCCTTAAACTAATGCAACTCCGGAAACCATTATCCTCCTCGAAGTCAGAGATGGTAGTCCATCTACCGTCCAAAATCCACTCCACCACACACTCTGTAAGTGCATGGTAGGCTATCGCGACCAAACTTCCTTGTTACAACCATTCGTGTTCCAGCTACTCTATAGTAGCTATCCAGTAGCTAGCCAAAACTCCATGAGCATTTCTGCTCCTCACCTCTTCTAAACAATATAATAACTGTGAAGTCCACGTCATAAATATATGACAACCCATCTCGTAGTTCCTCATTTGACGTAAACACGGGATACGTCTCGATCAACTAAATCAGAAATGCTCCATTCTCTGAAACATTGCATCCGCATACAATACCCTTCCTTCCACCCGAGAATGATCAAACAACACGGGTGTAAAAGTTAATCATTGTCTGAGCTGTGAAACTAATTTCACAAGCTTTAGACCAAATAAATTCCATCACCAGTCAGCGGTATAGTACCATTAGAACATCCTATCCATATCTATGGTAAAAATCAAATCAATACCAAAAAAATCATCATCTACGGTGGCCGAGTGCTCAACTCCAACTACCACCATCACAAATGATCCCATCGTGTCCAGAATACACGATTTCCCAAATCCCTAGACGACTAAGTCGTCAATAAGTCTAATAAGATAATCAAAAGCTCAAACAATTCGTACCAAGTATGAAATTGTCATCGCTACACACATGTATTCTCTTTACTCTAAGCTGATGATATAAAAATCATCACAACGACAATGATAATTGTAGGACACCATGTCACTACAATATCATCACACCAATCACCAATCAATCCTAGAGTATATATAGGTATCCTATAGTGATCTAAATAGATCATATATATCCACAATGAAGGATATTCATTTCCTTCTACAGCTACCGCATTCTATCATCGATAATCGATGCATAACCTCAAAGGTTCATCTCTCTTTTAACAAAGAGTTCCGGATCTTTTAGGAAGAAATTACAGGGCGAGATAAATGTCGCTCAATACCTCCTATAATAAGGTAAAACGAGCTTTCATCGTCTTAACGATTATGCGCATACCGCCTTATCCATAACCAAATCACTAATAGTAAGGTGATACTCTCGAGGGTTTACTCCTTGACCTTGAATGGGTGACTAGCGAGGCCAAATCCTAGCTTCCTAATTACGACATCAGTCGGCACCTCTAAAGAATCCGTACCTCTGAAATCATCATTAGATTCCTCAAGATCAATACGTTATCGACCTCGTCCCCGACCATAAGTAGGGACAATTTCACTAAGTCAATAGTTTTCCTAGCCACAAAAATAGTAACTACTAAAGACAATACTTTTCCTATAGCTCAGAGATATCCTTCAGCTTGCTTGGTCTCAAAACACGAGAACTCCCAAAAATCCAAGGAAAATAAAATCCTCGAAACACAAAACCCGCAAACCAAAACCGCAAACCAATAAATTGTCACGTCCTGGGGGCATATCCGTCATCCAAATGACAAGGGAGCCCCTTAGTGACAATATCCAGAATCCATGGACCAAATCTGGTAAAAACCTCGAAATAATTATAGAAATATAAGTATTTCAATAACTGCATGCATGCACGACTAAACATATATCAATCAAAGTAAAATAGTTTTATGACCCCAAATCCAATTGCGACCAAAAATCCAAAGTGCATAAATAAAATGCAATACCAATAAAGTAAACAAAGCGGCATCTCGACGATGCAGTGGGACAAGCACGACAATGAACTCTCTGAGCGACTCGAAGGTAGGTCAACATGACACGTCCTCCATCAGTTAACCTAGAGGATAAATGAGGAGGGGATAAGTACAACCACTCTGTGGATGTATAGACAATAGTGCATAATCATAATGCACATAATGAAAGTCACAGGGAACAAGCTAGAGTAACCCAACCCTCAGAGTACCAATATCAGTCTGCAACCATCCTGATCAGCAGTATAACAAATATACCCGCAACATACACAACCATTGCAACAAGCAGTGCACATCCAGATACCACGATAAAGTCTCGTGGCTCTCGCACAAAAAGGAAACTATCTATGAGCTACATGACGTAACCCATGGGCCAACAATCAATAGCACGGTCTACGTGCACTATATGCTACCACGAATGAGACTCGTGGATAGCATGTATATAAATATCTAATTATTATTTGCGCTCGGCGTACTACCACCAATAGGTCGCGTGAGCAGTCGATTATCCTAGGTTGTTAAGCCTAGGGTTATCCAATACATTCTGCATAAATCGACTTTCCGAGTCGATAAAGATCACCGCTCTACAATTAAACCCATTGAGGCGGTCAAGCGAGGGTTTCAACACCTCTAATACGAAAGTTCTACCAAAGCCGGTAAAGATCATCGACTTATAAATAACTAAGTCGAGATGGTTAAGTCTAGCATTCCAACTCTTCTAACCTGAACAGTTATCAAGGTCGATAAAAATCATAAGTCCACTAATAATCACGTCGAGACGATTAATCCTATGGTTTCGTCCCAACTAACAGGAAACGTCTATCCAGGCCAATAAGGACCACAAATCTACTATCAAGCCCTTCAAGAGGATTAAGCCTAAATTATACCGTCCTACCAGTTCAATCATGCATGCTCCAACATGCTACCACGAACAGATCTCGTGGGTACATAACCTGTAAAGTAGCTATCTTGTTACAGACATCATACGAATCCGATTATCACCAACTCTGAACGAATAACGCAAGAGTATACCCTTACAGTAGATTATCTCAACCATACATGGGAGACCTATTCGACCTCAAATACACAAAAGCCCCCTTAGGGAAACTCTACTGTAACTTTCCTCAACCACGAATGGGTGATATTGTTGGCAGCCGATAAATATGAACAACGTTATATACCCTCTAAGGATTTAATCGCATCCTAATCATATGACCTCTACTAATCCGATCACCATATCAGCTGAAATAGTATACGTATAAACCTATACCAATATGCACATCCGGTTATTACGCCTAGGGTTCCAACACCTAGGGTTCTACTAATATTGTTTCATTCCTGAAATCCGCTCCTACCGAATAACCTTATCTAAGTTATTCTATCTCTACCAGTCTTAATTATGGTATTCACCACAAAACACATAACCATATAAACATGTAACACGCTGTCTAATAAACGACAGCATAGTCATACCAATGGCAATCAATAGCCGAAATTAATTTAGGTATAGCTAAAGGGTCATGCCAGACAAGGTCAAGGCAATACTAAATAAAGCATCAGATGCTTATATATACTCTAAACTACATAAACTGTAATCATGTCATCATGCCTTCTACGAATTTATCTATCTTATTCATATTATTCAACTAGTCTAATAATCCTAATACTAGTCAAATCCTAAGTGGTAAACATCTACCAATATATCTTATCATTTATATCACAATGATAACAAGCTACGTATAGCAGTAATAGCAATTTATAACCAAATGCTATCTATAAACCAGCAACCTAAAAATCTAATTGTCCAACAGATATCAGGTTAAAACAATACTAGAAAAAACATGATATCACCGCATAACCAAATATAACCAATATAAATATGTACCAAATCTAGAAAATTTTCTAGAATTTATTTACCTGTTAGCTGTCTGGAGATGTCCTGTCGCCACCAAATCCCCCATATTGACCTTGTCAATAATACCTTGAATTTCCGAAACATAAAAATGCGTAAATTGCAGTACAACTCCAAAATACCCAGTTAACCTACCAAACTTGGCGAACTCCGAAACCCAAAGACCCTAAGGAACTCGGAAACCCTACGCTCGATGAATAAATTGTCACGCCCGAGGAGTCCCCGCTTGAGAAAATCCGGGCATCTCCCAGTGCGGGTGACAATACCAATTTTATACAAGGCCTACACGGCCACTATACATCGGTCAACACGACCGGAATCATACCACATCACACGCAGATAATAATAAGGCCTCAGGCCAACAATCTAGGTAAACAAAAGTCTACTCTAACTAGACTTACCCCTTCTGCCATCTGGGCAGGAATACTCAACCGAAATCCAATCGAAATAAAAATCCGATCAAAGGTCCCTAAGGACATACCAAAACATCCACAGGTACAGATATCCAACTCCAGTCCTAAACATATATTCTAATCCAAATACCCAAAAACCGTAAACACAAATAACAAAATACACTTCCACGGCGAGGGGTTTGGCGGTGGACTCTCACAGCGGCTCCATCACGAAATAGATATAAAACCACGGGTAAGTTCAAAGAACTTAGCGGATACTAGTCGATATGAATAGTAAGAAATAGCTAACAATACTAATCATGCGATGCATCTCATATACATGGTAAGCAAGAAATAAATGCAAAAGGATCAGTACTACTCACGAGTCTCCTACTCGATATAGGAGCATGTGCCCTACTATAAGAGATAAAGTCATCACCATATAAGAATATGAATCCTGTGCATGTCGATCATATGCAACATCCAAGACATCAATACAATAATGCAAAAACACAATACAAATGCAATCCGTGCAAAATGCATGTCGTAAATGACATGGTCACCCCGACGCTACGCCTCACACGCTGGCGATGGTGAAGCCGAGTGGGTAGGGCTATGACAAGTGCACTCGCCATCATCTGAGTGACCGAGTGGAGGGATCTTGTCGAGTACACCTATCCTCCTCGCCCCAAACATAGTGGGGAGCTAAGCTCTCATCTCCTGTCATAGACTGGAGGAGGGATCCTGCCCCGCTACCACGCTGCCTGCCGCTACTCATGAGCGGTCAGTAGCTGTAAGAGCAACTGCACACACCCTCCTAATGTACCACTAACCCATGAGTGGCAGTGTGTACAGGCCATGTAACTGGCTGCGGGCTCAACAATAATGGAACCCCGTCCAGCCAGCATGCAATCATGCAAGATGGTGCATGATACTAAAGCATGTAAATCCTACTCAAAATATATATCCGAATAATATGTACAATCAGTATGTACATATCCCTAATCCAAGTACTATGATCCAAATAAAACAGGGAGATATACTCATATCCTATCCAATGCATGTATCAATAGGCACAAAAACATACTAGGCATATAAACATGAATATTATTGCATGCTATCCTAACTAACATATCAACTTGACTATATCTAAAAGATAAGTCAAAGTACCCGCCTGATCTGTAGAATATCAATTGTCTTTGCATCATAGAATCTACCTCCACCATAGGCCTACAAGTAAAATATCATTATTACCAAGTTCTATGATAAGTCCAATGAGGGTAATAAATCGAACTTAATTCTATATCTTGAATCTCCTAAAATAAACAAACATAATACCTCATGTACGTGCGATGCTGCTAACCATCTCCACATCCAAGATTCCATCACAATCCTCGATCACCATCAATTGCCCGTATAGGATATAGAAACTCCACCAGCACACTCTAAATCGAAGCCCTCGAATCACTCAACCTTGACGCCCATCCAAAATCTAGAAATTTACAGATAAGAGGAAGTGTAATCAAGCTTACCAGCCCTAGAAAACTCCTCCGCTAGTATTTTCCCCAAATCTGCCCTGACGCCAACGTCGTTGCCCTAGCTTCACACGGCAATATGAGTTAATGGTAGTGCCTAACACGATTGAGGATGGATCTCTTCAAAATCAGGGAAAGAGATCGACAACTTACCTACTACGACTGAGATCGTGAAGAACAGTTCACGATCAAAACTCCATCGATCCAAGCTCCCAGCCAATCGCCCCCCACTCGCCGCTCTAGCCAGTCCGCGGAGATCATCAAGGTTGGTCCGAGCGCCCGGCGTTAAATGCGAGGAAGAACACTCGAGGAGGAAGGAGAGGTCGGCGGCGCAGGGGTTGGCGACACGAGCGACGGAGAGGAAATGAGCGGCAGACGCACAAGGCGTGCGACGCGAGCGAGGCTGTGGTGAAGGGCAACTAGTGTCCGGGGAGGCCGGCCGACATTGCAGGCGAGCGGCGTTGGCGATGGGGCTGGTAGACGTCAGAGAGATCGCGAAAAGGGGTGAAGGCACCGCCGATGCTCGTGGAAAACCAGCCACAGCAAGTGCTCAAAGAGGATGGCATCGACATCCACCAAAACATATCTCGTCCGGCATCGGAGACCCTTTTCCGGCCGCCTACATTAAGATCCAAAAGTTAGATCAAGCACGAAGCGGTCGACGAAGAAGACATGGTGCTCCTTTCCAGCCACCACGTGGATGAGCGGCTCGGCAGGAAGCGGCGACTGAGAGGCCAACCTGCGGCTCGGGCACGAGGAAAGGCTGACGAGCCGTGGTGGCGGCAGGAGAAGAAGAAAACTGAATCGAGAATTGGGAGGTGGGAACTGCGGCTGCGAAGGAAAAATTAGGAGCTAGGAAACCTAGGTTTTGGTATTTAAGCATAGGGTTAAATCAAACCCATTAATCCCCCAAAATTGATATTTCAAATAGGCCCTCCAAAAGCCTATTTATTTTATCCCAGTGAATACCCCATACAAGCACCGTTTAATTCCTGAAAAATTCCAGAAAAAAAATTTCTAAAATTCTCCAAAAATTCCGAAAATAATTTCTAAGATTATTTTCCTAATTTTGGCCATTTAATTTAATGTTTTAAATTTCCCGTATTTAACAGAGGGAATAAGAGCGGAGACGGATTCGGTTCGGGAAGGTAGGGGAGAATTACGAGGAAGGGAGGATGAAGCAGGAGAATAGGAAAGGGAATCTCCTCCTTGGGAAGACGAAGATGGGGCGGATAAAGTAGTATCTCTCATCCTCAGTTCATAGACGGTTAGAGGCAGGGATTCAGGTTGATCGGAAGAGGAGGGAGGAGGAACTGATGAACTAGGAGCTCCTTCCTTAATAAGCCGCAATCTCTTCCGAGGGGAAGAAGGGGTTGCCACAGACTTACCTCTCTTTGTTGAGGTCTTCTTCTTCTTGGCGACCTCAATCTCTTCTCCCTTTACTAGAGCGTCCTGCATTAGGCTATCTGCAAAATACGTTGATAAGAAAGATGGTTGATGCCAATAAGAAGTTATATTAAAGGGTGAATACCATCCTACCTATTGCGACCCCGGCCGTTGAAAGGAAAGGGGACAACCCGAAGTGACTTAGGAGAGGGGTTTTCATTAGGTGGTTTGAATAATAGTGGGATTCTCCCAGTACTTTATAAATCTCCGAGAAAGGACATTGGGTCCTCATTTCACGGAAAGGGGGTAGTTCAGGGAGTTCTAGCTTTCAAGTGTCCGAGTGAGGTAGAGGTACAGGAAGCTGAACGAAGAAATACAATTCTTTCCATCCTTTATGGGAAGTAGGCATATTCATTAAAAATTGGTAGTCCGTGCGGCTAGAAAGGTAAAAGAGGCCTGCCTTGGAGGATTTTAACTGGAAGAAGCAGTGAAATATTTGAGGGGATAGGAGGAAATTTAGGTGTTGAAATACTATAGAGGCCCCCGACAGAATGCGAAAAGAATTGGGGGTAAATTGGTTTAGAGGTAGTCCGTAAAAATCTAAGATTTCTAGATAAGGGGAGGGCGCAGGTAGAAACAGGCCATTAAGGAATTGTTCGGAAAAGAAGCAAGTCAGACCGGGGGGAGGACGGTGTGGTCGGTGAGTCTTGGTAGTGAAACAATATTTTATAGAAGGGTCTATGAACTGATCTTTAAGACAACAATATTTGTTGTCTGTGTTGGTTGGCATTTCTCGACTTTACTCTTTCATCTTTACTGTTGCGGTCGGAGAGAACCCCCTAAGCTTCCTTCGTGTTTAATCGCATCGAAAGGGAGCGAACAGATCTTCTTCACCGCATCAGATACTTCATAGCTGCTAAATTGACAATGGAATGGAATGAATATGGTTTATTTTACTTGACTATTTTGATCCTATTTCACAAAATAATTTGTCGAATATAATGTTTTTCTATAATTCTATTGCATATATCTTATACCTTTTTTGTTCATTACATTTTGCTTTGCATTTCATTATAGGTGATCAACTATGTGATGGATCTTTTGGATACGTCAATGGATCATGCATCTGCATATGTAATCAAACAAACGAAAACAAAACGATTCGAACACAGAATCTTGTTGATCTATAACAAGTATGTGAAATAAAATGAAAAACGGAAGTGTAAATGAAAGCATAAACATGCACCTAGATCCGGAGATAACATCATTAGAAGAATCTGAACTCGAAAGAAGCGCCACAGGGCTTGATCTTCCACAGGTCGAGAGAAACGACCCCGTATGCTCTGTTCGATGGGGAAAAAGAGTTGGCCGAATGCTCTTCTCTCCAACGGGGATCACACCCTTTATATAGAGCTAAACAAAAATCCATTAACACTACAAAAAAAATATTAAATTGGCGACGAAATTTGACAACGAAAAAAAATTGTTGCAAATCTACAACAAAATTTGCGACGAATTTTAAATTTCGTCGCAAATTAGTAACGAAATTTCCAACAAAAATTTTTTTAATGCAAAATTATTTAAATTTCCAACAATTAATTTTCGTCGCAAAATTCATTGCAAATTAGCGACGAAAATTATTTTTGTTGAAAATTAGCAACAAATTCATAAATTTGTTGGAAATTTCCCATCAAATTTGGCGACGAAAAATTTTTGATGGAAAATTTCAATTATTTTGTCACGGTGGGAATTATAATTTTTGCGATGAATATAATATTCGTTGCTAAATTGGCGATGAAAAATAGACTGGTCGCCAATTTTGTGATGAAAAATAAATTTCGTCCCAAAATTGGCGACGAATTTAGCAACGAAATAGTATTCGTCGCCAATTTCCACTAATTATTCCCCCCACATCCTTTCCCCAATCGAATCCCACGTGCAGCTTCCCCAATCTCGATTTGGTATGCCCCTCTTCCTCCCCTTCCTCTCACTGCATTTCGTCGTCGTCATCGAAGCAGCAACAACGCTACCATGCGAGCTCGCGGTAGCTGCCGCGTTCCCTCACCGCCGCAAGGCTCATTGGGGCATGACTTGGGTGGTTAATCGTCGTCCCAACTGGAGCATTTGTTCCAGACGGTGCATGCACAATCATATTGAGTCGTTCATCGCCGTAACTGTTAAATACGGAAAAATTTTAAAATACTAAATTAAATGGCCAAAAATTTAGGAAAAAAATATTCTTGGAAAATTTTCAGGATTTTAAGGGGAATTTTAGGAATTTTTTCAGAATTTTTCTGGATTTAAACGGAGTTCTTATGATATTATATATGGAAAGGGTTAACAGACTTTTACAAGGCCTGTTTGGTTTATCTGTATTGAGGGGTTAATAAATTTTATTAACCTAAAGTTTTAAATAGAAACCTAATCTATTTCCCCTTTTCTTTTCCCCGCCACGCCCGACGCCTCTTCCTCTCGCGATCTTGCGGTTTCTCTTTCGTGTCATCTCCTCCGCGCGACCCTTCCCTCTTCCTCCTCTCGCCTTTTCTCCTCGTGGCAGACGGTGGCGACTGAACCTCCTTCTACCGCTGCTCGCCCGAGCCGCACACGCGATGGCCAAGTCATTGGTCGTGCTGCAGTAAGCAACTGCCGCAGTGCCCTTCCACCGTCGCCTCGGCGCGTCGCGCGCTCGCCGTCCGCACGCGCCAACTCCACTGCCATTGACGCCGCCGATCGAACCTGCGGCCGCCTTCTCCACTCAGTTCCATCGCGACACATCCATAGCCACCGCACCACCGTCAGCCTCCTCCCGCACCCCTCCTTTCTTCCGCGGGCCTTCTCTTCCTCGCGTCCGCAGCTAGCAGCCCGATGCCGCCGGTCTTGCGTCCGACCTCCGACACCTCTGCTACATCCCGACGGGCGACGCGACAAGAAGGGGTCAGCACCGCACTGTCGCCGCCTCCGTTGGGGGTTATGGTCTCTTCGGTGGTTGTCGGAGCAGGCGATTAGGGCAACGACAGATCCTCTTCTCCGGTGAACTGAGCGGCTAGGAGGGAAGTGTCGCCGGTGAAGTGGAAGTTTATGGTAATTACCTTGTTTTTATTTTCCTTTGTTGTCCAGCGTGTGTGTTGGTGTCGGGTGGTGAGACATGGGAAGGGGTCGGCTGTGATTGGGTTGCTGCCGGCTGTGAATTTGGAATGTTGCCGGTTGAGAGGGCTGTGAGGGTCCATTTGGGTGATGTCGGCTATGCACGGTTAGGTGTTGGAGTTTTGTGCAGATTTTCTGTGATGTGGGGTTTTGGCCGACTGTGTAAGAGTTAGATAAATTAGTGAAATTGGAAGTTGATTTGGGTTAATTTGTTTATGTACGAAATCAGCTTTAGATTCGATTTGACAGTGGATTGCATTTTTGTGCTTAATAATAGCTATGTTGTATGCAGGTTTCAGTCACGAGGCAGGTCCATGGGCGTGACAATTTCGTTGTTTTCTCGAGCATTATATCAGATAGAGATCCCCGGTTCACATCTCGATTCTGGTAGAGTCTGCAGCAGGCTTTAGGCATGCAACTTCATTTTAGTACTGCATTCCATCTGCAGACAGATGGACAGTCTAAGCGGGCTTTTCAGACACTAGAGGATTTGCTGAGGTCCTATGTTATAGATTTCGGGGGCAACTGGGAGGACCACTTGTCGTTAGTGGAATTCGCCTACAATAACAGCTATCATTCGGCTATCCAAATGACCCCGTTTGAGGCATTGTATGGTAGACAGTGTCGTACACCCACCCTCTCGGAGGAGGTTGGGGAGGCCCAGTTGCTAGGACCCCAGAGAGCTCAGCATGAGGTAGAGTTGGTCCGTACTATCAGACGTAGGATGACAGAGGCGCAGGATCGCCAGAAGAGTTATGCAGATCGGATACAGAGACCTCTGGAGTTCTCTATTGGTGATCATGTATTCCTTCGAGTTTCACCCATGAAAGGGGTGAAGAGATTTGGCCTCCGAGGTAAACTAGCTCCTAGATACATTGGTCCGTTTGAGATTTTGGAGAGGATCGGAGCAGTCGCTTACTGTCTAGCGCTACCACCATCTTTGACGAGTATTCATGATGTGTTTTATGTGTCCATGCTGAGGAAGTATGTGCCAGACTCTACACATTCTGTCAGATGTGTCAGGTTCCATTCAACCTGATGCTACTTACGCAGAGATTTCGGTACGAATTCTGGATCACAAGGAACGATAGTTGCGGAACAAGATTATGCGACTTGTCAAGGTCGGGTGGAGTCATCATACCGATGAGGAGGCTACTTGGGAGCTTGAGGAAAAGATCAGAGCTCAATATCCTCACCTGTTTACTTGAGGTACGTGAGATATATTTTCAGTACTTATGATATCTCTTACTCATTATGCATCTGAGTAGGAAATTTGGGGACCAAATTTTTATTAGTGGGGGAGAATGTTAAATATGGAAAAAAAATAAAATACTAAATTAAATGGCCAAAAATTTAGAAAAAAAATATTCCTGGAATTTTTTTGGGATTTATAGGGGAATTTTAGGAATTTTTTCAGAATTTTTCTGGATTTAAACGGAGTTCTTATGATATTATATATGGAAAGAGTTAACAGGCTTTTACAAGGCCTGTTTGGTTTATCTGTATTGAGGGGTTAATAAATTTTATTAACCTAAAGTTTTAAATAAAAAACCTAATAGAGTTTGGTTTGTAGAAAATTTTCCATTTTCTCTTTTCATTTTCTGAGAAAATGAGAAAATAATGTTTGATTGGCGTTTTCCATTTCCATTTTCTGAGAGAGAATTTTTTGGAAAACTGAAAAACAGAAAAAAACTATTTTCTGTTTTCCAGAAAACAGAAAATGAGAAGGCTGCCAAACAACCCCATCTTTTACAGTTTTTCTATTTCCCCTTTTCTTTTCCCCGCCGCGCCCGACGCCTCTTCCTCTCGTGATCTTGCGGTTTCTCTTTCACGACATCTCCTCTGCGCGACCCTTCCCTCTTCCTCCTCTCGCCTTTTCTCCTCGTGGCAGACGGTGGCGACTGAACCTCCCTCTGCTGCTGCTCGCCCGAGCCGCACACGCGACGACCAAGTCATTGGCCGCGCTACGCGCAACCGCCCGCGCCGCTTCTTCCGCCGCCAGCGTATCGCGCCAGCGGCCCACGCCCGCCGGCTCCTCTGCCATTGACACCTCCGATCAAACCTGCAATCGCCTTCTCCACTCAGTTTTGTCGCGACGCGTCCGTAGCCACCGCAGCGCCGCTGACCTCCTCCCGCACCCCTCCTTTCTTCCGCGGGCCTTCTCTTCCTCGCGTCCGCAGCTAGCAGGCCGATGCCGCCGACCTTGCGTCCGACCTCCGACACCTCTGCTATATCCCGGTGGGCGACGCGACAAGAAGGGATCAGCACCGCGCTGTCGCCGCCTCCGTTGGGGGTTGTGGTCTCTCCGGTGGTTGCCGGAGCAGGCGATTAGGGCAACGACAGATCCTCTTCTCCGGTGAACCGAGCGGCTGGGAGGGAAGTGTCGCCGGTGAAGTGGAAGTTTACGGTAATTACCTTGTTTTTATTTTCCTTTATTTTCCAGCGTGTGTGTTGGTGTTGGGTGGTGAGACATGGGAAGGGGTCGGCTGTGATTGGGTTGCTGCCGGCTGTGAGTTTGGAATGTTGCCGGTTGAGAGGGCTGTGAGGGTCCATTTGGGTGATGTCGGCTGTGCACGGTTAGGTGTTGGAGTTTTGTGTAGGTTTTCTGTGATGTGGGGTTTTGGCCGACTGTGTAAGGGATAGATAAATTAGTGAAATTGGAAGTTGATTTGGGTTAATTAGTTTATGTACGAAATCAGCTTTAGATTCGATTTGATGGTGGATTGCATTTTTGTGCTTAATAATAGTTATGTTGTATGCAGGTTTCGGTCACGAGGTAGGTCCACGGGCGTGACGATTTCGTTGTTTTCTCGAGCATTTTATCAGGCAGGTATTTTGACTTATCTTTTTGATATAGTCATGTTGATATGTTAGTTAGTTATAGCTTGTAATAATTTTCATGTTTATCTGCCTTGTATGTTATTGTGCCTACTTGATACATGCATTTGATCAGTTTATAGTTATACCTTCCCTGTTGTACTTGGATCATTGATATGTACCTATTGGTTGTGCATATTATTCGGATATGTATTTTAGTTAGTATTACATGCTTTAGTATCATGCACCATCTTGCATGATTGCATCTTTGGCGACGGTTCCTTTGTAGTTGAGCACGCAACGGTTACATGGTGGTTAGTGGTACATCAGGAGGGTGTGTATAGTAGCTCTTTCAGATTCTGCTGGTTCGCTCATGGGTAGCGATGAGGCAGCGTGGTAGCGGGCAGGGATCCCTCCTCTGGTTTACGACACCGGGAGATGAGAGCTTTTCTCCCCCATTCTATTTAGGGCAAGAGGATAGGTGTACTCTGACAACATCCTGTCCACTCGGTCACTCAGGAGCAGTGATGGCAGAGTGCACAGTTGTCATAGCCCTACCCACTCGGCTTCACCATCGCGTGTGAGGCGGCTGACTGGCGTCAGGGGTGACCATGTCATTTGCATCACATGCATTTTGCATGGATGACATTTGTATTGTGTTTGCTGTATTTTGATTGCTGCCTTGGATGTTGCATATGATTGTCATGCATACAAGATACATATTTGTATTTGGTCTGACGATTTTATTTCAGCTAGTATGGCACATGCTCCTATATAAGGATAGGAGATTCAGGTAAGTACAATCCTTTTGTATTTCTTTCTTGCATATCTTATGTATGAGACTGTACTGACATGATTGTTATTGTTAGTTATATCTTACTTTGCATATCGACTATATCCGCTGAGTTCATTGAACTTACCCCGTTGTTTTATATCTATTTCAGGATGAAGCTGTCAGGAGAGTCCAGCTGCCAACCCCCCCTTGTAGTGATAGTTTATTTGTTATTTGATTTATGATTTTGGATATTTTGACTAGAAGATATGTTTAGGACTGGTGTTTGATTTATGTACTCGTGGATATTTGGTATGTCCTTATGGACCTTTATTCGGATTTTTATTCGATAGAATTTGTTTGTGTATTCTCTCCCAGATGGCAGAAGGGGTAAGTCTAGATGTGATAGACTTTTATTATTTACCTTGATTGTTGGCCTGAGGCCTTATGACCTGCGTGTGTAGATGTTTTTGTTCCGGTCGTGTTGACCGATGTATAGTGGTCGTGTAGGCCTTGTATGCAAGTTCCATGTTTTCACCCGTACAGGGGAGATGCTGTCGGATTTTCGTCTGGCGGGGACTCCCCCGGGGCGTGACAATAACAATAGAGTTAAAATGTTATTCAAATTATATAAATCAGTATAATGTATAATATAAATACAAAATTAATATTTTATTTTTCATAGGTTTATCGTACTTCGCCATTAAGGTGTTCGGTGTGTTTGTGAAGTCTTCAACTATGAGCTCATCCATTGTTTCCATCAGGATAGATATAAATATTGTATATTCATAAATTTGTAGTATTATTATTTTATATTATATATAATTAATTTTTGATTTTAAGTAATTTTATTACTATAAATATATAATATTTGTTTGAAATGATATTATAGTTTGCAATTAAATATCACACAAAATCATATTTAGTATTAGAAGAATTTATTTTGAGTATAAATTTATTGTTAGATTAATATATATGGATGAAATTTAGAAAAAAATAAAATTAATCCTTCATATAAATTTGAAAATAGGATAAATGGAGAGAGAACGAAGTTGGATTTATAAAAAGAATTTATCAAAATGTCGTGGTTTAACCGATGAATTTATTATTGAGTTGAAATAATTTTTGACATTTGCTACTAGCAATGTTGAGTTTATGGATGGGAATAAATTAAGGTGTCCGTGCAAAAAATATCATAATGGTAATATTTTCCAGTGTGATAAAGTTCGAGAACATCTTTGTATATTTGGTTTTACGCCAAATTATCATAATCGAACTTATCATGGTGAACCGTTTATATCCAATGAAGAGATTGGACGAAACATACAAAGGACAGTTAATGGAGAGCAAATATATTACGATCAATTCAATTCATACCAGAGGATGATAGTTGATGCAGTTGGTCATAATTTGAATAACGAACCAAACATTGCAAGTTCTAATTATCCTCAAACATTTGAACACATGTATACTAGTTATTCAACATCATTGGAGGAGGTAGAAGTAACTAGTGTTCATGAAAATGTATACAATGAGTCATATCTCAAATTTCAAGAAGTGTTGAGAGCTGCAGATGAACCCGTGTGGTCTGGTTGTGACAGTCACATTAAATTATCTCTCACCGCAAGATTGTTGAATGTTAAAATTGAGCATAATGTGTCCGAAGATTATTTTAATGATTTTTTCAAGTTATTGGAGAAGTATTGCCGCGTGATCATATAATGTCGAACGATTTTTACAGTATGAAAAAACTTGTGAAAGATTTAGATCTTTTGGTGCAAATGTAAAATACCGGGAAAAAAAATTAAAATAAAATGAAATAAAATGTTGGATATTTGGGAGAATACCCTATGAAATTTTCCAGAAATTTTTAGAAATTTTTCTGGATTTAAACGGAAGGTTTAAGGATGTTTCATGGGGATAAAGTGAACAGGTTTTGTAAAGCCTGTTTAGACTATCTGTAAGGAATTAATGGGTTTAATTAAAACCCTTTATTTTATTTCCGTTTCCCCTTAATTCCCAATCGCGCCGTTTCTCTTCCCCGTCCTGACTACTCTTCTCTTCGTATTCCCGATCCCGACCTCGGTTTATTCTCAGCGGTGGTTTCCTTCTCAGATTGCAATCGCGATTCTTCCCCTCCCCTATTTCCATCGCCGCTGTGGTTGCTTCCCATCGCCGCAAAAAAAAAATCCATCTACCATCTTCTCGTTCTTGCCGTCGTGGATTCACTGCGAGCTCAAGCCAGCCGACCGCGTCTTCTTCCTTTCTCCGCCTTCACGCTGTTTGTCGTGCCAGACGCTGCTGCCACGAGAGATTTTGTTGCCGCCTCGACGCCACAACCTTGTAATGCCGCCGCGAGGGATCTATTGCCACCCGTCGTCAAAGTCCTCTGGATCTCACTCGAGCACCGGCCATGTTTCCCCTTCTCTGTTTCTTTTGGTTCAACGACAGCCGATGTTGCCGCCCCAACACAACTGCAGCACCATCGCCCGACATCCAATGCCGCCACTCTACCGCATCGATTGGCTGTTTTCTTAAATGCGCATGGATCCATCAGTGTCGCCCTCTTCTTCCTATCTGGATTTTCTGTTGTTTCCGGGATCAACCTCATCCCGATCCTCTCCGCTCTGTTGTGGCAAACATCGATGGCGATCCACATCCTGTCCAGGGGGATCAACAGATCTACGAGCAATTATGTTGGTTATTGACTCTCGCCTTGTTGTCAGCTTTGATCACTACAGTCTCCGCAGAATCGGCGATCTGGGATTTTCGATCGGATAATCTGTCACAGCCCTCGAGAAGTCCATTATTCCTGCTGCCCTAAGGAGATAGAGGCTCGGTTGACAGTCCAAAGCATATGGTTTCCATAGTCGTCGATTGATTTTGGTAAGGTCTCTATTTATCTTTTGTCCTTTGGACTACAGGTTCAGATAAAATTGATCAGAACCTATATCTTTGAGATTACAGGATTTAGGGGATTATTGGGTTGAATGGATCTGATATCCTAAATGAGATTGAGAAGCTAGGAGAGATTAAGATCAGATTGTCTAGTGTATCAAGAAGCTGTTGGAAGCAGGTTGATTTGGATATTGAGGTAAGCTTGGATTGTTTCTGAGTGTTGATGTTGTGTTATGGAGAGTTTGGTTGGGTGTATTGGCCGAGGATGAGTAATAATAGGTTAAGAGATTGGTTTGGTTCTACTATTAGATTGATAGTAGAACTTTGATATATTGTTGTGTGTTTTAACTTACTGTGATGGTAATTGCAGGACCTGGGTTCAGGAGGGTCATGTGGACGTGGAGATGCTCAGATAAGTCTTCATATCAGGTGGGTAATTTCCTACCTGGTCCGGTAGATGTAATTGCATTCAGATTTAGTCATAAATATGAGCATGTTAGGTGTTCATATTATCTTGACCCTGCTCTTATTATCTTATGCTTGAACTTATCGTTGGATGTATTTATGCTCACTTGTTGATATCACATATACCCTATCATGATTTAGGAGTTATAGATGTGATGTAAATTGGCTTAGATGTTTAGCAGGGTGTAAATGTTAGTACGGGGGATGACCCAATTTATAAATTGGCAAAAAGGTCATCCGAGGGTAGGTAATGCCCTAAATGTAGGATTTATTTCCAATACTCGTATGTTGCATACTGTTACCAACCATGAGTTGTGTAATGGTTAAGTGAAGGGTGATTAGTGTGTCGTTGCGGACCGGTGGTCCCAGCTTGATATGATTTATCGAGTACGACTCTCTATTGGGGAGAGAGTTATGATTAGTCGAGTACGACTCTCTACAGGATAGAGAGTGCGTCGATCAGTTAAGTACGGCTCTCTATTGGAGAGAGAGTTATGATCAGTCGAGTACGATTCTCTACAGGATAGAGAGTCCGTCGATCAGTTGAGTATGACTCTCTACAGAATAGAGAGTGTATTGATCAGATGGGTACGACTCTTTGTTGAACAGAGAGTCTGTGGTAGATGCCTGTACGTGTGACAACATACTCATGTCATTTGCATGCATTCTGACGACGTAGTCTCCCTTGGGGTTGAGAGAGTCGTCAGTCATCTTGCCTCCCAGAGCGCTCCCCGAGGAGTAACTGGTGTGAGGGCAGAGCATCTGTTGTGCCGCACTCTACCACTATAGATAGTGGTATTTGGAGTTGCGTGCAGTTGTCCTGGGTGCGTGGTACTCGACCACTCATTGGTAGTGAGTCGGAGTGGCCAGCAGCAGGGATCCCCGTTGTGTAGCGAGCTCTTTATGCTCATATGCTACTTGATCATACTGTCCACTCGGCCACTCTCTAGCAGTGGTTGGTGTGAGTTGGGACAGTTGTCATATCGTGCCACCTAGGCTACACTGGGGTCGTGGTAGCGAGTAGGGGTGAGCAGGCATGACCATGCATGTTGCATTGCCGTATCTGATGGCGCTTTGTATATTACCATGTATATATACATATATGCATGTATATATATATATGGATGGTTGATATTGATATATATATATAGATGTAGTCTATATATATATGCTTATTGAGATGTTGCATTTGTTTGTATTATGCTTGCTGCACTTGTTTGTACATCATATTCATGCATGTTTCTTGCATTTATTATACGGTTGTGTCGGAGATTTGTATATGTGTTGGATAGACCATTAGGTACCATGACCGGTAGTATGGTGAGTTGGTATTACTCTTCCTGTTATATATATATGTTGGATATATATTCAAGTTGGATCAGAGTAGCGTAGCAGACTTCAGGTATGTCTGCATTTTACGTTATTCATTCAGTTAGATGGTATATGCTTGTAGTTAATACTATGCTGATATACCTGTTGCACCTTTAGATTATATTGTTGAAAATACATGTGATATGACATATATACATGTTTTCTATTACCTGCTGAGTTTTACTCACCACCCCAACGAACCCTGGGTTTTTTCTGTCGCCCAAGTAACAGGTAGAAGACTTCGTGATGGCATTGGAGCACCACCGACTGACATCGTCTCATCTCACCTCCGAGGCTCCCGTGTCTTTTTTTGGATTTTCCATATGTCTTGTTTTGCATTTGGAGTTTTCGTGATGTTATGTATTATGTGATGTACGCACATGTTGGTGCGGGTTTTGTCGAGGTTTTCTTTATGTTATGGTGTTAGTCATACCGGTATGCATGTGTGGGATTGTATTGTTGTTGTATCGTTTCCGCTGTGTATTACTTGTAGTAGTTGGTTATATTGTTATATATTGTTGTTATTGTGGGCCTACGGGCCTTGTATTAACCCGAAATGTTGCCAC
Source organism: Wurfbainia villosa (assembly GCA_025175895.1). Classification (NCBI taxonomy): domain Eukaryota; kingdom Viridiplantae; phylum Streptophyta; class Magnoliopsida; order Zingiberales; family Zingiberaceae; genus Wurfbainia; species Wurfbainia villosa. The sequence goes on along the minus strand of CM045998.1, from coordinate 8,787,553 downwards.
GTACAGGGGAGATGTTGTCCGTTTGATTTTCGGCTCGGCATGCTCTCGAGGCGTGACAACTTTAGTGGTATCAGAGCCCAAGGTTCTGCGATGCCATACAATGTTGTTTTGTGTCGAGTCTGGGATTCTCGGGAGTCGATTTATTCGGTTTTGGTTTTCTGAGATGAGATGGACAGCGGCCTGAGCTCCAAGCAGCACGAGGTAAGAATTCCTGATAACTTATTGTTTAGTAGATATTTATCTAAAACTTGATCAGTAGGTGTATACAGTAGAGTTATGACACATGTGCAGACTTGTAGTAGGGGTCGTCCACCGAGGCGACCAACCGGAGTGACGTTTAGGGTTTATACTCCCGGTTATGTTGGCTATGCATTTAGATGCTTATACCAGGGAATAACCTGTAGTGTGTTGGTTATTATTCATAACCGTGGTATGAGTTGACCACGGGAATGACCTGTTGAGTCTGTGAGTCTTGAACCGTGTCGAAAAGGTGATTTACCTTTGAGAGCTGACTGATACCGAGTCGGAAAAACATGGGTCAAGTCGTCACATTTTTGGTTAAAATCAGAGATTTCAGCCTTAGAGATTTTCACTAATGGTGCTAGTCAGATCATTACCTGTTGGGTAATGGACAAGACAAATTTGCTATTGTTGATACAGATAGTGGAAGGCTAGTTTACGGTGTTTCATAGGGATTTTATCCCTGAGTTGTTCGTACTGAGTTGTATAACTTTGAGAGTACTTTTGAGTACTTAACTCATGTTATACCAAGAAAGAAGAGTTGCTTGCATATCATTATCGGGATCAAGCCGGTATTTGGTGATAAATGCAAAAAATAATCTTCGGGAAATAATATATCACTTGATCATGGTCTAGTGATGTTGAAAGAGAGTATTTCCCTGTGTCACTTTTAGTGAAACATTGTAAGGAATTCTTGAGCTTCCAGAAAAGGCGATCGGTTAGTAATAGTGTACTATGCAAAGTCGTGAGACTTGCGGAGGTTACGACCACCTAATAGCTCAAGAAGATGAATAGATGATTTAAGCCACTCAGAGTTATTGGCTTATAGTTGGATTGTGATACCGGGATCTTCTACCAGATCCTGCCGGAAGACGTTGGATTGAGACAGGAGTTTAGAAATGACTCTGTACAAGGGTTTAAGAGTGGGAGACCGATAAGCAAATATTGCGGGTCAACTTAATAAAGTCAAAAGTCTACGACTATTGGATAAAGGAGCAAGATCAAAGTCATAGGCTTTGAGCTATTTTTTCGATTATAGAAGACCAACCGCAGATCATCAGGATGTTCTCGTGGATTCAGTAAAATCAGGACAAAGACTTTAGAGGGATTATGTTTGTGCAGTGTGGATCACGAAGACACGTGAAGTCAGATAATCCATTGGATCAGTACATCTGTTGCTATTGTGAGCAACCAGTACAGTGGAGGAGGTGTACTTTGAAGACTCAGTTGAAGACTACCAATGATGTTCCAGAAGGATGATGCACCGTCTCGATAGCAGAGATCAGCATCGAAGATTGGGTTACCTGATCAGCAACAACCTACTACCTCAGGCGTGGTTGAAGTTCTTTGATACTTCCCTCCATAGGAAGTGACTTATGTAGGAGTATCAGCAGAAGACATCGTGGAAGACTCATGCAGACAACAACAGTTACCCCTAGATATAATTTGCTTAGTACAGAGGAGAGAGTATATGAAGATGGTCGTATCTATTTTATATTCTATAGTTGCAACTCGTAGGATTTAGTGATGGAATGGAATGATCTAGGAAAAATCCTCAGATCATTCATCATAGAAATGCATCCGCTTTGTCACGGACTGTTGGATCTGATCTTGTTCTCTTCAAAGAAAGGCTGAGACCTGCGGGGAGCCTTTGGATCGGATCGACAGATAATTGATCGTTCAGGGTATTACTTTAGTTTACCCTCTGGGTTAATATATTGGGAGATACTTGTAGTTTACAGGTATCTTCGTCTAGAACATTCCTAGTGTGGATTAGAAGGATTCCTATACATCGACTAGTGGGTTGGTGGTATCTCTACCATCAGGTGAGTAGTGGACCAACAATTAAGAAGTCAAGGGATACCCTTAGACTTTGATAGATATACTTTCACTGTAGATATATCCTTACGGATGGTTAAATTGTTGGAAGTATGGTACGATATGCTCTCGGATGTGCGTATAATCTGAGAGTATTCGGATATAGTTTTGGATGAACTCCAACCAAGGCTTGCCATTGCTTAGGCAAATGGAGTAGGCGATCGAAATGATTGCGGAAAATAGTCCGGTATCGAAGATCACATATCGAGTGATATTTTTGTTGGTATCAGTGTTGTTAAACACTATAAAAGAAAATGGAAGAATGTAAGTTGCGATTATAGGAGATGTTGGAAGGGATATTCATCTATACTAATATTCCTCCTTGAGAAGATCCGGAACTCTTTATTGAAAGAGAGATGGACCTTTGAAAGTATGCATCGAATATCGATGATGGAATACAGTAGTTATCATGATGAATATCCTCCGTTGAGGATAAATGATCTGTTTAGATCAGCTAAAGACACCTGTGTATACTCTAGGATTTGTTTACGACTGGAGAGTTGATATTGTAGTGACATGGTGCCATACAATTATCATAGTCGTTGTGATGATTGATATATCATCAACTTAGAGTAAGCAGGATGCAGGTGTATGGAGGACGACAATTTCATACTTGGTATGAATTGTATGGATTTTGATTTAAGTTGCTAGACTAATTAACGATTTAGTCGTCACTGGATTTGAGAATCGTGTATCCTGAACACGATTGAATCCTTTTGTGGTTAATGGAGTTGCATAACCGGACCACTGTTGATTGTGGTAGTTGGAGTTGCGCACTCGGCCACCGTAGATGGTAGTTTTCCTTGTATGGTTTAGATATTACTGTAGATGTGGATAGAATGTTTTAGCATTACTATACCACAGACTTGTTTGACAAAGGTGATGTTGGAAATCATTTAGTCGGAAGCTGGTGAAACCAGTTTACGGGACCTAGATAGCGGTTAACTTTTACGCAAGTATTAGTTAATCCTTTTGGAGTGGATAAAAAGGAAGTTGTACGCGGATGCATCGTTTCAGGGATCAGAGCGATTCCGATGCAGTTGAATGAGGCATATCTTATGCCTAGTCAGTTAAGAAACTACGAGATAGGCTGTCATATACATGATGAGGCTTTAGTAGTTATTATCTGGATTTATAGATGTATGGAGCAGGAATGCTCATTGAATTTAACTAGCTACTCGGTAGCTACTATAGAGTTGCTGGAACACGAACAGTTGCAACTTAAGAAATTGGTCGCTATAGTCTCCCATGTACTTACAGAGTGTGTGGTGAAGTGTATCTTGGATGGTTGATGGATTTCTCTTTTGAAAAGATAATTCCTATCTCTGAGAAGGATAGTGTGTTTCGGACACGCATCCAGTCAAGGAAGAGTCGCTACAGGGAGCATATTACTATTGATTTTGTTGCGGGGTTGCCTAGAACCCGTAAAAGACATGATGCGATTTGGGTGATCATAGATCGACTAACCCCAAATCAGCTCACTTTCTGCCTATTCGTGGAATGGACTTGTTGGATCGTCCGACAGAGTTGTATTGCGGAAAGATTATTAGACTGTGTGGGGTACTTTTAAGTACCATATCGGATAGAGATTCGCGATTTATCTCGCAATTTTGGCAGAGTCTGCACTAGACGATGGGCACAGAGCTTCGGCTTATTGCAACGTTTCATCCGCATATAGATGAACAGTATGAGTGTATCATTTAGACGTTGGAGGATCTATTCAGATCTTGTGTCGTGGATTATGGAGGTGTAGCTTATCGGTTGGCTTTATTTCTGACACTTGCGGGTGTTCACAACGATTTGCTTTTATACCGAGGAAATACGCGCATGTTGACATGTTCAAAGAGGTTCCGATTCTACCTCGCCTAATGCAACTTACGAGGTGATTCTGTGGTGGAGCCTCGGGTCGCAAGGAGCGACAAGAGGGACTAAACCATCCGACTCAGAAGGTTGGATGACAAAGATCATAATCGATGAGGAGGCTATTGTGGGAGCCGGGAAGATACTATCCGAGCTTGATATCCTCATTTGTTCACTTAAGGCATGTAATAGTTCAAGAAATCTCTTGAGTTGGTTCTCGTATGTTAGTACAAAATTTGGGGATCAAATTTTTATAAGTGGGTGAGAATGTAAAATACCGAGAAAAAAAATTAAAATAAAATGAAATAAAATGTTGGATATTTGGGAGAATACCCTATGAAATTTTCCAGAAATTTTTAAAAACATTTCTGGATTTAAACGGAAGGTTTATGGATGCTTCATGGGGATAAAGCGAACAGGCTTTTGTAAAGCCTGTTTAGACTATCTATAAGGAATTAATGGGTTTAATTAAAACCCTTTATTTTCTTTCTGTTTCCCCTTAATTCCCAATCGCGCCGTTTCTCTTCCCCGTCCCGACTACTCTTCTCTTCGTATTCCCGATCCCGACCCCGGTTTATTCTCAGCGGTGGTTTCCTTCTCAGATCGCGATCGCGATTCTTCCCCTCCCCTATTTCCATCGCCGCTGTGGTTGCTTCCCATCGCCGCAAAAAAAAAATCCATCTACCATCTTCTCGTTCTTGCCGTCGTGGATTCACTGCGAGCTCAAGCCAGCCGACCGCGTCTTCTTCCTTTCTCTGCCTTCACGCTATTTGTCGTGTCAGATGCTGCCGCCACGAGAGATTTTGTTGTCGCCTCGACGCCACAACCTTGTACTCCCGACCCATCGCCGCTCCGTCGAGCGTCTACAGCAGTCGTGCTCGAATCGTCGCCGGTCTTCTACTTGCATAACCTAGCAGATCGGTGCGAACCAATGCCGCCGCAAGGGATCTGCTGCCACCCGTCGTCGTAGCCCTCTGGATCTCACTCGAGCACCGGCCATGTTTCCCCTTCTCTGTTTCTTTTGGTTCAACGACAGCCGATGTTGCCGCCCCAACACAACTGCAGCACCATCGCCCGACATCCAATGCCGCCACTCTACCGCATCGATTGGTTGTTTTCTTAGATGCGCATGGATCCATCAGTGTCGCCCTCTTCTTCCTTATCTGGATTTTCTGTTGTTGCCGGGATCAACCTCATCCCGATCCTCTCCACTCTGTTGTGGCAAACATCGATGCCGATCAACATCCTGTCCAGGGGGATCAACAGATCTACGAGCAATTATGTTGGTTATTGACTCTCGCCTTGTTGTCAGCTTTGATCACTACAATCTCCGCAGAATCGGCGATCTGGGATTTCCGATCGGATAATCTGTCGCAGCCCTCGAGAAGTCCATTATTCCTGCTGCCCTAAGGAGATAAAGGCTCGGTTGACAGTCCAAAGCATATGGTTTCCATAGTCGTCGATTGATTTTGGTAAGGTCTCTATTTATCTTTTGTTCTTTGGACTATAGGTTCAGATAAAATTGATCAGAACCTATATCTTTGTGATTACAGGATTTAGGGGATTATTGGGTTGAATGGATCTGATATCCTAACTGAGATTGAGAAGCTAGGAGAGATTAAGATCAAATTGTCTGGTGTATCAAGAAGTTGTTGGAAGCAGGTTGATTTGGATATTGAGGTAAGCTTGGATTGTTTCTGAGTGTTGATGTTGTGTTATGGAGAGTTTGGTTGGGTGTATCGGTCGAGGATGAGTAATAATAGGTTAAGAGATTGGTTTGGTTCTACTATTAGATTGACAGTAGAACTTTGATATATTGTTGTGTGTTTTAACTTACTGTGATGGTAATTCCAGGACCTGGGTTCAGGAGGGTCTTGTGGACGTGGAGATGCTCAGATAAGTCTTCATATCAGGTGGGTAATTTCCTACCTGATCCGGTAGATGTAATTGCATTCAGATTTAGTCATAAATATGAGCATGTTAGGTGTTCATATTATCTTGACCCTGCTCTTATTATCTTATGATTGAACTTATCGTTGGATGTATTTATGCTCACTTGTTGATATCACATATACCCTATCATGATTTAGGAGTTATAGATGTGATGTAAATTGGCTTAGATGTTTAGCAGGGTGTAAATGTTAGTACGAGGGATGACCCAATTTATAAATTGGCAAAAAGGTCATCCGAGGGTAGGTAATGTCCTAAATGTAGGATTTATTTCCAATACCCGTATGTTGCATACTGTTACCAACCATGAGTTGTGTAATGGTTAAGTGAAGGGTGATTAGTGTGTCGCTGCGGACCGGTGGTCCCAATTTGATATGATTAGTCGAGTACGACTCTCTATTGGAGAGAGAGTTATGATCAGTCGAGTACGACTCTCTACAGGATAGAGAGTGCGTCGATCAGTTAAGTATGACTCTCTATTGGAGAGAGAGTTATGATCAGTCGAGTACGATTCTCTACAGGATAGAGAGTCCGTCGATCAGTTAAGTACGACTCTCTGCAGGATAGAGAGTGTATTGATCAGATGGGTACGACTCTCTGTTGAACAGAGAGTCTGTGGTAGATGCCTGTACGTGTGACAACATACTCATGTCATTTGCATGCATTCTGACGACGTAGTCTCCCTTGGGGTTGAGAGAGTCGTCAGTCATCTTGCCTCCCAAAGTGCTCCCCGAGGAGTAACTGGTGTGAGGGCAGAGCATCTGTTGTGCCGCACTCTACCACTATAGATAGTGGTATTTGGAGTTGCGTGCAGTTATCCTGGGTGCGTGGTACTCGACCACTCATTGGTAGTGAGTCGGAGTGGCCAGCAGCAGGGATCCCCGTTGTGTAGCGAGCTCTTTATGCTCATATGCTACTTGATCATACTGTCCACTCGGCCACTCTCTAGCAGTGGTTGGTGTGAGTTGGGACAGTTGTCATATCGTGCCACCTAGGCTACACTGGGGTCGTGGTAGCGAGTAGGGGTGAGCAGGCATGACCATGCATGTTGCATTGTCGTATCTGATGGCGCTTTGTATATTACCATGTATATATATATATGGATGGTTGATATTGATATATATATAGATGTAGTCTATATATATATGCTTATTGAGATGTTGTATTTGTTTGTATTATGCCTGTTGTACTTGTTTGTACATCATATTCATGCATGTTTCTTGCATTTATTATACGGTTGTGTCGGAGATTTGTATATGTGTTGGATAGACCATTAGGTACCATGACCGGTAGTATGGTGAGTTGGTATTACTCTTCCTGTTATATATATATGTTGGATATATATTCAAGTTGGATCAGAGTAGCGTAGCAGACTTCAGGTATGTCTGCATTTTACGTTATTCATTCAGTTAGATGGTATATGCTTGTAGTTAATACTATGCTGATATACCTGTTGCACCTTTAGATTATATTGTTGAAAATACATGTGATATGACATATATACATGTTTTCTATTACCTGCTGAGTTTTACTCACCACCCCAACGGACCCTGGGTTTTTCTGTCGCCCAGGTAACAGGTAGAAGACTTCGTGATGACATTGGAGCACCGTCGGCTGACATCGTCTCATCTCACCTCCGAGGCTCCCGTGTCTTTTTTGGATTTTCCGTATGTCGTGTTTTGCATTCGGAGTTTTCGTGATGTTATGTATTATGTGATGTACGCACATGTTGGTGCGGGTTTTGTCGAGGTTTTCTTTATGTTATAGTGTTAGTCATACTGGTATGCATGTGTGGGATTGTATTGTTGTTGTATTGTTTCCGCTGTGTATTACTTGTAGTAGTTGGTTATATTGTTATATATATTGTTGTTATTGTGGGTCTACGGGCCTTGTATTAACCCGAAATGTTGCCACGTACAGGGGAGATATTTTTCGTTTGATTTTCGGCTCGGTATGCTCTCGAGGCGTGACAACAAAGAATTGATGTTTGCAGAGATGGTTGTATGCTATATTGGGGAGATAATGCAAATTTATAGACTTGTAAATTTTGTAGTTAATGCAGGTACAAGAGTACCACGAGATCTAATCATAATAAGAGATTTAAATCATTCAGACAAATGTTTTATTTGCCTTTAACTCCTAGATTGCAAAGACTTTATGCATCAAAGGTCACTGCTAAACACATGACTTGGCATGCAAATTATAAAACAGAGGATGGGCTAATGTGTCATCCATCAGATACAAAGGCGTGGAAAAATTTTGATAGAACATATCCTGAGTTTGCGAATGAGACTCGAAATATCAGGTTGGGTCTATGTGCTGATGGATTTACTCCATTTGGCAAATCAGGAAGAACTTATTCTTGCTGGCTAATTATCGTAACTTCATATAATCTTTCACCCGGTATGTGTATGAAAACACCTTATACGTTTTTAACATTGATTGTACCTGACCCTTATAATCCGAAGAAGTTAATAGATGTTTACATGCAATCGTTGATTGCCGAGCTGAACCAACTATGGGACGAGGGTGTTTCTACATATGATGTCCATACTAATCAGATGCTCACAATGAGAGTTGCGCTTCTTTGGACCATAAATGATTTTCCTACTTATGGGATATTATTGGGTTGGAGTACCATGGGGATTTTAGGATTTCCAATATGTATGGAGAGATCAAAATCATTCAGATTGAAACACAGAAAGAAACCGAGTTATTTTGATTGTCATAGATAATTTTTATCGCCAAATCATAAATTCAGAAGAAATAAAGAAGAATTCACTAAGAATAGAATTGAAAGAACACCCCCACCATTGAGATTCACCGGTCAATTTTTATGGCATAGAGTGCTTAACTTTCCATCAGTTATTGAAGAACCAAATGTTACAACATATGACTATGAAATTACGCATAAATGGACTAAACGAAGTATATTTTGGGATTTACCGTATTGGCAGAGTAATTTGATTCATCACAATCTTGATTTAATACATATTGAGAAGAATATTTTTGATAATCTGATAAATACGGTGATGGATATTACTAGAAAATAAAAGACAATCTGAATGCAAAAAAAGATTTGCGTCTCTTCTGTAAACAACCCGCCCTTGATGTTGATGGAAATAGTAGGAGACCAAAATCGAAAGCAGTTTATACATTGAATAAGGATCAGAGACGGATTATTTGTGAATGGTTGAGATCATTGAGATTTTCTGATGATTATGTCTCTAATCTTAGCAGATGCATTGATTTGAAGGAATGCAAATTGATTGGTTTGAAAAGTCATGACTGTCATATATTCATGGAAAGACTAATTCCTATTGCTTTGAAGGAACTGTTACTAAATTTTGCGTGGGGTGTAATTACAGAATTAAACATTTTCCTTCATGATATTTGCTCGACAGTATTGAGTTATTTACATATGGAGACATTAGAGAGAAACATTCCGATCATTTTGTGTAAGTTTGAAAGAATATTTCCACCGACATTTTTTAATTCCATGGAACATCTTTTGGTTCACTTGCCATATTAGGCTAAAGTTGGAGGTCCTATTCAATTTCGATGGATGTATCCGTTTGAACGGTGAATTTTTTGCTTATTTTTTATCATTGTTATTTCATTTGATCAAATTTAGAATAATTTATTTTCTAATAAATTTTATTGTATTACTCTTAGATTCCTCTATCACTTGAAAAAAAAGTGAAAAATAAGGCTCTATTGTTAATGCATATATTGTGGAGGAAGTTACAACTTTTGCATCATATTATTTTGAACCTCACATTCAATTCAAGAGTCGGAAAGTAGGAAGAAACGATGATGGTCCCGTTGATCCAAATTTGAGGGTATTCTCAATTTTTAACTACCTTGGTTGACCAAGTGGATCTTGTACAAGTAGATACTTAACTGGTCAGGAGTGGCGAGCATCCCACACATATATTTTACTGAACTGTCTAAAAGTAACGTCGTATTTCGAGTGATATATAAATGTTATATTATATATTTCATATATCATAAATTATTGTTCGTGTTATATTTAATTTTATGGTAGGATTTTCCAAACTCTATATTCTGAGCTTCCAGAGCATGAGTTTGATCGTTTCTGCGATGAAGAATTTGCACAATGGATCAAAAAATATGTAAATAGTCTATGATAATAAATTTGATAAATCTGGACTTTAACACATATTTATTTGACTTTAGGTTCTTGATAATCACGTTCACATTGAGCAAGACCTAGTAAAACATCTGTCATGGGGTCCAAACTCAATGGTGAAAACTTGGCCGGTATATTTCATAAACGGATATAATTTTCATACTCGAGACTATGGAACTGGGAAAACTACAATGAATAGTGGAGTTTGTGTTCAGTCATCTAATGATGGAGGTGCAAGGAATGAATTTTATGGCTTGCTAGATGAAATTTTAGAAGTAGCGTACCCAGGCTGAGATTTGCGAGTTATTTTATTTATGTGTCATTGGTTTGACCCTATCAAAGGCATGAGGGTGCATCCACCATTTAATTTTATTGAAATTAATTACAAAAAAATATACAAGAGGTATGAACCATTTGTGTTAGTACAGCAAGCGATTCAAGTATTTTATGCTTCATATCCTAGTCTGAGACGAGACAAAAGTGATTGGTGGGTTGTTTGTAAAACAAAAATACATAATAAAATTGAGAAACATTGGGAAGACATAGCATATCAATAAGATGAAGTTGTCAATACATTTCATATCGAAGAATATAATATTTCAACATTACGAGATCCCAACGGCGTAGTAGTAACCGTTGATGCAAGTGAACTGAATGAGGATGAAGATGAGGAATTTAATTATGAGGATGACGATGACGATAATGAATAGACGCATGATCAGGATGAAAATTATAATGCAAACTTTGATTTCTAATTGTGGGTAACTTTTATTGAGTATCAATTATGTTTTAATTTATTGTATAATTCGAAATTTCATATATTTGATATATTAATGAACTATTTTTTTTGTAGGTCATCCAGTTGCTATGAATATGGTAATTTTTTCATATTGTTCATATTATAAATTCGATATGCTAATGTATTTTTTTACTATCATATTCTTATAATAATTATGATTGTTAGTTTTGACGTGGCGGTCATAAACGGAGTAATGATGGAAGATCACAGTCTTCCTCTGCTTCAGCCCCTGCACATTCTGATGCTCTTGTAGGAAATGTGCCCTCCACCTCTTCTCCATTTACAGGATCTTCTGGTTCTCAGTAGATACCTGCTAATGTATCTTCCCCAGTCCAATAATCACTCGTGGGGAGGGAAGATACGAGAGAGTTGATATCTCCGTGCGGAGATTTGTAAGTATTCAAGTTTTAGATTATCTATGTTTAATTTTTAATACAATATGTATTTTTATAAGTATCTAACGAGGTTTGTTTTTATTTTATGTTAGATTTACAAATTCTAGATATGTTATTCATGAGGTGAATAAAATAGTGAATAACCATTGGGGCAGAGCTTTTATGACTTATACGAGCACACCGGAAGAAATAAAAATTTTATGGTGGAATGAGTTCAAGGTAACTTATTTAAATCATTTTGTATATAAAATTATAGTTAAAATAATCAATTTAATTTTTCTTTACTACAACGGGTATTTTCTTAGGAGGAGAGTGAAACACTAGAGATTAGGAGGATTTTTAAGAAAAAGTGTGGCGATCATATAAGAAACATACTCAATCATGCGAAAACTAGAAATAAAAAACTACACTGTATAACCGAGGATAATTGGAATAAAATTGTTGCACATTGGGGATCTGAGGATAGGAAACGGAGGAGTGAGCAGAATAAACAAAATTAGCATTGTAATTCCGGCGTTATGTTTGCCATGTATGTGGGAGGATCAATAAATATCGATGAGCATAAACATCGATTGATGAGTGTTTTCAAATTATAATTTTGTAATCTAATACTCACTAATTTATAAATTTTAACTGTTTGTTTAGGCACAAGAGACGGGGACTGAGCCATTATTTATAGACACTTTCACCTGTACATTCCAAAAGAAAAATAAGACATGGAGTGGGGAAAGAGCTAGAACAATGAAGGTTTGTAATTTTAAAAATTTAAATTCTTATGTTAGTATTTAATTTTTTTTCTTTCACAACAGGAGAAATATGATGAACTTTCACAAAGAAATTCGAGTGCAACCAATGATGCAGTCGAATCTGAGCCTTCTGTTAGCAATATAAATTTATGGCTCGAAGCAACAAAAGGGCCGAAAAGTGGAAGAATATTTGGACTCGATTCTTTGAGCTGATCCTATAGAGTCCCTGGTGCTTCTTCTTCATCCTCTCCGACATCAAAAGTACAAGTAAATCAATTAACCAAAGAGGTTAATCATTTGAGGGAGTTACTAGTGCAGAAGGAAACTGAAGCGAGAGAAAATGCTCAGCAAGTAAAAGACTTAAATGAAAAGATAAATGAATTTCAAAGGCAACAAATGTTCATTATGCAACATCTTCAATTAACGTCTAGTTCAAGTCAACTTCCTCCTTCTGGATCTGCTCCTCCTCCTGATCCCTGTCATAATGACAATGATGATGTATTTTTTGATGATGATAGTAATGATGGTGGTTACTTTTGAATTTATTTGTTGTATTTAAATGTTACTTGACTTATCACATACAATATCTATGGTTTGTATGTTTGTTTAGGTTTGTTATATATATATATATATATATATATATATTAATTCAATATTAAAGTTCGATGTCTAAATTTATTTATATTGTTGTATGTGTTTGTTGTAAAATAGGGGGAAAAGTATAATCTATCAAAATATTTTTTTTATTTTTCCAGATTTGCAATGAAAAAACTATTTTCATTGCAAAAATTGATGTATCAGTCGACTGATATATGAAAAAATGCGTTGACAAAATTGATTTTCAACATCAGTCGAGTGATGGCATTGTAGCATCTTACAAAATGTTACATAGCTGATTGAGCAGTCGACTACTCACCTGGCAGTCTACTGATGAAAATGACCAGTCTAATGCCATTACTGTAGCATCTTACAGAATGTTACATAGCCGACTGAGCAGTCGACTACTCACCTGGCAATCGACTGATGAAAATGACTAGTCGACTGTCACTACTGTAGCACATTACAAAAACTTTAATCGTATATTCAGTCGACTAATTGAATTTGTCAGTCAACTGATATTGAAAATTTTGCAACAAATTTTTTTTTCATCGCAGATTTGGCGATGAAAAAATATTCGTCGCCAAATTGAATTTTATTCGTGGAAATATGTTTATTATACTTTGGCGATGAATTTATTTTTCATCGTAAATTTGGCGACGAATCTTGCTTTTCGTCGCCAAATTTTGCGACGAAAAATATATTCGTTGCCAAATTTACGACGAAAAATAAATTCGTCGCCAAATTTGGCGACGAATTTTTCAACGAAAACTTTATTCGTTGTAATTTGACGATGAATTTTTATTTTTCGTTGCAGAATTTAGCGGCGAATTATTTGCAACGAAATTTTTTTTATTGCAAAAAATTTTTGCAATGAATTTTTTTTTTTCCAAAATTCGTTGCAAAATTCGTCGCCAAATTTACTTATTTTTGTAGTGTAACAATCCATCAATGCTAATGGTACAGGTTAAAGAGTTCTACACATATAGATCTAAAATTCATTAACTCACATCTAATAACACAAACTCGTTAATTAAAATCATAATGGTTAGATCATATTAATTGGGTTCGAACCAATACGACACAATCGGATGTGTTACGATAATCATATGTAAGCCCACCACCAATAATCTCCCACTTGACCTACATGTGATTCTGAATGTAACACATAATCGAAATTCCTTAGTTGCGCACATCATGTCATATTGAACTGAAACAATCTGGTCCATCAACTTCATTCGTATAGGACTAAAGTGATCATTGTTACTCCATATATGTAATCGGTAGTAGGACCCGTCAGTAATCATGATACCAATGCCATTAATGAGACAGATCTGATGTGGATGTGTAGTATGAGAAATACATGAAATGTGATTTGCACATGCCTATTCTCAACTGATCCCCCTTATGATCCAAAACCGAATCTGATCATGTTTACAAGAACCATGTGCTAAATTGCATTAGTAAACCATGATCACCTTATGACTCAATAATGAGTCCTATTCACATGTACAATCACCATATGCAAACTGCATTAGTAAATCATGATGTTTTTTTATTCATAGTGTCAACAAATACGCATGTAGGGTTGTAAATGAGCTAAGTCAAGTCAAGCTTTACAGCGTTCAGACTTGTTTGATAAGATAACCAAGTCGAGCCAAATCAAGTCTAAAATTAACCTAGCTATTGAAAAACCTATTCAAGCTTGTCTTGGTTTCTTTTTTTAGAGATTGAACTTGAATTGAGCTTGGCTTATTTAATGGGTATCAAGATTCTAATCAAGCTTGATTCAAACTTATTTAAGTTTGCTTTATTTAAACATTATCAAACTCTTAAGTTAAGCCTGTTTGTTTCTTTAAACTTTTAATATTTTAATCCTTATTATAAATGAGTATAAATAAACTTATAAATAATTTTTAAGGTAGTTTATTCATGAACATTGTTCACGAATATTAACAAGCCGAACATATATTGTTCAAGCTTGTTTATTTAATTTATCAAGTTGTTCAAGCTTGTTTATTAATTGTTTTTTATGCATATTGAACGAACGTAAACAAGCTCTTATCGAGTCGAACACCAAGCTTGTTCATGAACGCTTGGTTCGTTTACAACCCTATAAACATGTAAAAAGAAAACTTTATTCGTACAATAATTAAAATTTATATGTGTCCAATATATACATAAGAGCATCTAAAATCATAAATAAATGCAAACTCCTACTAAATGGATACTTTATTCATATGAAGGACCCTTATATGCAATACATGCTAATGAAACACCTTAGGTAGCAATCCTTTGGTGAGCGGATCCGCCAACATTGAGTCTATCTGAATATGCTCTATCATTATTTGACCACTCTGAACTCTTTCCTTAATTGTCAGGTACTTGATGTCGATGTGGTTTGAATTCAACGAGCTGCGGTTGCTCTTGGAATAGAGTTCTGCAGTTTTATTATCACAGAAAATTTTTCAAGGTATGTCAATACCATCTATGACCTGTAATGCTGTGATAAAATTCCATAGTCAAATCCCGTGATTTGATGCTTCATAGCAGACTATTAATTTTGCCTCCATCATGGAAGTCGCTATAAGCATCTGTTTGATATTTTTCCATGATATAGCTCCTCCAACAAGCATGTAGACAAAATCTGAGGTGGATCTCTTACTATCCAAGCATCTAGCAAAATCGAAATCTGAATAATCAATCACCTCTAACTGACTAGACCTCCGATATGTGAGCATTAGTCCTTTAGTTATTTGTAGATACCGTATTACCCTCTTTATGGCTTTCCAATGCCCTTGTCTAAAGTTACTTAGATACCTACCTAACATTCTAACAATGTACGCTAAATCTGAACGCGTACAAATCTGAGTATACATGAGACTCTCTATTGTTGATGCATAAGGAAGTTTCTTAATCTCATTTATTTCAAGTTCATGTTATGGACATTGTTGCAAGCTAAATTTATTGCCTCTAGATACAGGTGTGTCCCTAGGTGTATAATTTTGTATGTCATACTGTATGAGCACCTTTTAATATAGGCCTTTTGTGATAATCCAAGTATACCCTTGGATCTATCACGATATATCTGTATGTCTAATACAAAAGATGCTTCACCAAGGTCTTTCATTTCAAATTTACCTGATAAAATGACTTGGTCTCTGCAGTGATTGTTTACAATTGTTTGCTAACAAAATATCATCCACATATAGGACAAGTATCACAAACTTACTCCCATTGAACTTGGCATAAATGCATTAATCAACTAGATTCTCCTTAAAACCAAATAAAGTAATCACTTAATCAAATTTCTTATATCACTGACAAAATGCCTGCTTTAAACCATAAATGGACTTCTTAAACTTACATACTAGGTGCTTTGAATCATCAGATTCAAAGTTCTCTGGTTGCAATATGTATATAGATTCTTCAATGTCTCCATTAAGGAATGCAACCTTGACATCCATTTGATGTAGCTCAAAATCATAATGAGCTACAAGTGTCATGATTACCCTTAGGGAGCCTTTCGGAGATACAGGTGAGAAAGTCTTCTTGTAATCAATATCCTCCTTCTGAGTGAATCCCTTGGCTACAAGGCGTGCCTTATACTTTTCGATATTGTCTAGTGAATCCCATTTGATTTTAAATATCCATTTACAACCAACATGTTTCATCCCTTCAGGCAATTCGACTAGTTCTCATACGCCATTGTCTGTCATAGACTTCATCTCATCTTTCATGGATTCAATCCACTTTTCAGGATTAGAGCACTATTTGACTTCATGGAAAGATGAAGGATCATCTTTCAATCCTATGTCAAACTCATGCTCTTGGAGATAAGCATAATCACGTGAAACCGTGGATATCCTTTCCCTAGTAGATCGACTTAAAGACACTTGTACTTGAGGCATTTGAGGTGCTTGAGGAACTTACTCAACCATAGGAGGGTGTACCTTAATCTGAGTAGATGGTTCCTCTACTTGTATAGGGGAGGATACAGGGACATCATAGAATACTACTCCCACCGGATGTGCAACATCAATAATGTAGAGCATAGTAACCATACCACTACTAGTTGCACCTTTAGTAACTGAGGTAGAATGACAAGTATTATCCTCTTCAAAAGATATGTCTCTTGGATATGTTCTCCCACTGTCCTCAATGAACTTGGCATTTTTCGTTTCAAAAAAGGACCTATTTGAGGGGTTATAAAATTTAAAGCTCCTTTGCCTTTTAGAATACCCTACAAAATGACAGCTAGTAGTCCTTGAGTTCAATTTCCTTTCTTTAGGTCTATAAGGCCTAGTCTCAGTTGGACAACCCCAAACGTATAAATGCCTAATGTGTTAGGTTGCTTACTCATCCATAGCTCATATGGGATTTTACTCACTACCTTACTGGGTACTCTATTAAGTACACTACAGTCTTGAGTACATCACTCCATAAGGACTTTCATAAAAAAGTGAAAGACATCATGCTTCTCACCATGTCCTTTAAGATTCAATTCCTTCACTTAGCTATACCATTCTGATGAGAAGTATCAGACATGGTGTATTAAGTCACAATACCACACTCAGATAGGTAATTGGCAAAAGGTCCTAAACACTATTCACCTGATCCATCATAACGACCGTAATATTTACCTCCATGGTCAGATCTGACAACTTTAATCTTCTTACCTAGTTGATTTTCAACTTCGGTTTTGAAGATTTTAAACATGTCCAATGACTATAATTTATCATACAAAAGGTACAAGTAGTCATATCAAGAGTAATCATCTATAAAACTGATAAAATATATTTGTCCATTCCAAGATGCATTAGGGAATGGTCCATATATATCTATATGTATCAGTTCTAAAATGTTACTACACTGATTTGTACCTTTATTCTTTTTGTTAGTCATTTTCCTTTTGACACACTATATGCATACATCAAAGTCTGACATGTCAAGGGAATGGAGAATTCCTTGTGACATTAACCTTTCTAGGCATTGTTTGGATATATGTCCTAAATGCCTATGCCACAGCATGTATAAATTTTCATCAGTTAAATTGCATTTCGTACCTATATTGTGCATTATTATGTTGTCTGTGAGAGCTATAATGTTTAACCTATATAGCTTGTCAACTAGAGAACAAGTACCAATGAGTTTTGAATGTTGAAAAATATTAAATATTTTATTTCCAAATGAACAAGTATATCTTGATTTGTCCAAAGAAGGAATAGAAATTAAGTTAAAGGATGGAACTACAAATGTATTTTCCAAATCCAAAAATATATCGGTCTCTAGACAAAGCCTAAAAACACCTATAGCAGTCACTATAGCCTTCTTGCACTACAACAAAAATACAAAAAGAAAACACCACAAAGATAATGGTTTTTGGAGAAACTATTATGATTTTGATAAAAAAAACAACAATTTTTGACAAAACTGTTGTCTTTGAACGTCCATATAACACAAAATACAATGGTTTAAACTATCCGCTGTCGTTGAGTGTATTTTTTTAATCAACAATATAATTTACAATGATTTTCTAAAACTGTTGTCTTTAATAATTTTTATTTTTATCTTAACAATAGTTGGGACAATAGTACAATGAACTATTGTCAATGAGAAGGTTTTCACAATGTTTGGTCCAACGATAAAAAATTATTGTCATTGTAATACTAATACAACGGTTATAAATCATCGAGTGTGCCTAGATCACTGTGGTGTTTGTATTGTTATTGTAAGTGTGCTCTTCATGATCACCAAGCTATCAAATTAATGTCGGAGTATGATGTATTTGGTGGTATGTTCGAAGCCAGTGTTTGCCTTCAAGACATTATTCCTTTCGGCAACTTGGTGGCAATTTCATACAATTGCATAGTTGTGTACATATGATGCGTATATTGTTTTCAAGTACTAACATTTTGACTCTTGATTTGTAAGTTTTATTTATCCTAGTCTTATGCATTTTCTTACAATTATCATTACTAGTATAGATGTATTGTTCGCCATCAATAGGCAGTCGACTAGTAAGATAACCATGCTCAGTGACACTAATATAAGTGGTAGCATCATTGTCTATCCACCAAGTGTCAGTAGGTACGGTAACGAAATTGACTTTTGAACTAACTAAGCCAAAAAGTTCATTATCAGACACTGCAGTTTTAGTAACCTTACTCCTATTGGTCCTTTTATGCTTAGTGATTTCTAAAATTAAAATTGTTGGAATATTATCAGATATCATTTGTGCTATAAGACAAAAGAAAGAACAGAACAAATGATCACATTAATAATCATAAATATGCATATATATAAGTAGTGACATAAAATAAACACTAAAATATATGCACATACAATGGGTCCCTTTATGAGATACCAAATACAATATTACAATTAATCTTTGGATTAAATTGTAACTTGCTAGCGGTACTCTCTAATCCTAACTCAAAATACCATAATTAGCCACATAAAGTGTCTTCCTTTGGGCCGAGACAATATGTGCATGATCAAAAACCCAAGATGAGTTAGGTTTGGTTATATCAATTATAATCACAATTCACTATTCCTTTAATCAATCACATAACATGCCTTCTTTTGGGCCGACATCTTACATGTATAATGTTTATAGAGAACCCCCTTTAAATATATATCTGGTATAAAGATGATTTTCCTTTGGGCCAGCCATCCTTAGCGTATGTATACATCTACTCACACAATGATGCACTAAGTTTAGCTAATAGTTCTCACTTTGGTGATTGTATTAGTTCAACTTAATAATACATATGTTGATGGATACAAATGAAATCCTAGATAGCTCGACTGTATTTCTGCTATTAACTATTGTAGGAAATGCAAAATGACCATAACATGAGACTCAAAAAATTCAAAGCCTCTGAAAATGTACTAAATGATATTTTTAAGGCCCAAAACAAGGTGTTACTAGGTTTTACCTTATCATAACAAACATAGAGCTTTGAATGAGCTTCGAAATGCCACTAAGAATGCCTCAAAACTCATCCCAAGTGAAAAGTTATGGCCTCCGAAAGTTTCCTACGTCATCAATTGACTATTGTCATATAACAGTCGACTAATCGTAATTAGTCAATTGCTCCAGTAAACTAACAGAGCTTCTGTGCTCAAACTAAGGCTCAGCAGTTGACTGGTGCTTGATGGCAGTCGATTGATGTCATCAGTCGATTGTGCAGTCGACCAAAAATCATTCTATGTCGAAGTCTAATCCCACCAGACGACTGGAGTAACCCAATCGAGTTCCGCAATTGACTCACAAACTTTCTATTCAAAATTTCCTATGCATTAGTCGACTGTGTTGGATCGATTTGAGCACTAGAGGGGGGTGAATAGCGCAAGGAAAAACTTTTCGAATTCGCTCGTCAATTTGATACGCAAGAAGAGTAAAGTGCAGTGGAAAATAAATATAAAAATTTTATTTTTACTTGGTTCACAGCCTTCGGCTGCTAATCCAAGGCCCTAACAGTCCTAGACCGCGTACGGAGAGCAAAGCACTAAAAACACTCCTCGCTAGAGGTAGGAGTAAACGAGTATAATCAATACGAAAAAATAAAGGTAGAGGGACACTCCCCCTCTCCTTGTTACGATTAAAGCTCGATAAGGAAAGATGTGAACAAGATTTAAAGACGACAATTTAATAAAAGTATACCAATGACTATTGAAGATAGGACTTGAGCTCTTGTCGTCGGAGATGCGGTAGCACTTCATCGTTGTAAGATCGTCGTAGAAGAGTAGCGTAGCAAGAGGACTTTTGAGCACTTAGAATGATGGAAATGGGGTGGAGAACCCTTACTTTTATAGCCTTGTGAAACCCTAATCGTTGAGATAAAGTTTCATGAGGTGAAGCCACCTAGCCCTTGAGAAATGGAGATAAGTCTTAACTCTCCTTGAGGCTGATCTTTGACCAACAGTCGACTGTTGGAGGAATCAATCGACTAATACAAGCCATTAGTCGACTGATGGCAGGGTTTCCAGCTGCAATGAAGAGTTAGCTAAAAAATGCAGTTAATATAAGTAAGTTCGATGGTTGTTTATCATCCGATTTCGACTTAGACCTTCCATGGAAAGTCTTGGTCGGATTGTCGCCTAAGGATGTCCCTGTACAGAGGACACAACCTTACTTACACTCACTCACGCGAGCTTACCTCAACCTTTACCTCTGAAGCTTCGCTTCCGGTCTTCACCTGAGTTCTTCGGCTCCCTCCGAAGTCCTCCCGGTGTCGCCCGACCACCATGGTTCCCTCCAGGTGTCGCCGACCTTCTGCTTAAGCTTAGCATTTTTGCACACTTGATTCAGCTCGTGAGATAACAAAATAAACTTAACTTTGTGTATATGATATAATCAAAACTCATATTTGATTCAGGTGCCTATTGCACCAACAATCTCTCCCTTTTTTATCTATGGTAAACCAACACAAAGTTAAGTAAATAAATTAAATGCATTAAGTAAAATGAATAACATGAGTATGAAATATGCATGAATGAGTAGGAGTATGAGAAGAACTCTCTTTCAAGTGCTCCCTCTTGAGGAATTCTCCCCCTTGACTGGGGGTGAGTGCTTGAAAAAGTGTCTTGACCCTCCCCCTTGATGTTAGCTACTAAAGAGGATTTTTAAATAATCGAAATTAATTAACAATGGCCTTAGTGTTTAGAATAAGTTCAAGTTAACCTTGGCCTTTCTCTCCCTTTATCAATTAAGAAAGTTTAACCATAAAGGTTAAGTTTAAAAAGTTAAGTAAACAAGGTTAGGTTAAAAAAAGTTAAGTTAATTAAACTTAACTTTGGGCCATAAAAGTAAAAGATCTGTACTTAAGTTAAGTTATCAAAATAAATTATTGATCCCTTAACTTTGCCCTTTTTCCTCCTTTTGCTATAAATCGGAAGGAGTGGGGGGTTTGAAAAACATAGTTTTGAATTTAGTTTTAAGTCCAAGCATGTTCCAAATAAAGTTTAAAAATAGTAGTTTAAACATAAGCTCATCTATTTAGATGTTCAACTCTATTTGACTTGATTGATATGAAATGATCAACAAGTCCTGAGTAGAGTTGGTTATTTTATGTAATTATACTCCGTGGTTCATGTTGATGCACTAAGTCTACATCTGGAACTAGGAGTAAGGTTTTAACATCTCACGCCCATCTATGTGGCTAAGTATACAAACACATTAGTCCTATGTGTTGTGAGATGTATTAACTCCATAAATCTATAGGTATATGATATCTAGGGTAAGCCCTAAGCTAGTTCCATTAACATGAAAAGAAATAATAGAATATATAAGAATATAAGTTGTCAATCCTACTCTATTACGCACATGCCCAATTTTTGTCTTAGTAGACTAAATTCGGCTTCGAGTAAAGGTTTGGTAAATAGGTCCACTAGATTAGACTTTGATTCCACGTATTCGAGTTGTATGGTTATGTTAGCTACATGTTCTCGAATAAAGTGGTGTTTGACCTCTATATGTTTGGTCCTAGAGTGGTATATGGGATTCTTGGTTAAGTTGATTGAGCCAATATTATCAATGTGAGTTTCAATATTGTTGAAGTTTAAGTTAAAGTCTTGGAGAGTGTGCTTCATCCAAAGAAGCTGAGCCACACACTCACCCATCGCGACGTATTCGACTTTGGTGGTAGATAAGACAACACAGTATTGCTTTCTACTGCACCAACTCACTAGACTCGAGCCAAGAAGTTGACAGCAACCACTCGTGCTCTTCCTATCGAGTTTACTATCAGCATAGTCCAAGTCAGAGTAGCCAATTAGTTCGAACTCGGTAGATCTAGGGTACCAAATACCTACGCTTAGTGTGCCATTTAGATACCTAAGGATACGCTTAACTAATGTTAGATGAGACTCCTTAACACAGGTTTGGAACCTTGCGTACATACTTATAGCGAATAATATATCGGGTCGACTCGCAGTTAAGTAAAGGAGACTTCCTATTATGCTCATATAGTATTTTAGGTCAATAGGTTTTCCGTCTACATCTTCTCCTATATTAACATTTGTTGCCATGAGTGTATTAATGATTTTAGCATTTTTCATTCCAAATCGGTTAATTAATTCCTTAGCATATTTTTATTGATGTAAATAAATTCCTTCCTTAGTTTGTTAAATTTATAATCCTCGAAAGAAATTTAATTCTTCTACTAAGTTCATTTCAAATTCACTTTCCATGAGTGAAATGAACTCGTTTAGTAGGATTGAATTAGTGGTTCCAAAAAATGTCATCTATGTAGATTTGGGCTATAAAAATTTCTTTGCCTACGGTTTTTACGAAAAGGGTTGGGTCGACTAAGCCTTGGCTAAACCCTTTGGACTTAAGGTATACAGAAAGCCTCTCATACCAAGCTATAGGAGCTTGTTTTAGTCCATATAAAACTTTCTTGAGTTTAAACACATGGTCGGGTTTATCTAAGCTTTCGAATCCTGGGGGTTGACTAACATACACTTCTTCCTTAATAAATCCATTCAAAAATGTTGACTTGACATCCATTTGAAACAATTTAAATCCTCGATGTGCAGCGTATGCCAACAACATTCGAATGGATTCTAATCTAGCTACGGGGGCATAGGTTTCATCGTAATTTAACCCTTCTACTTGACTAAACCCTTTCGCGACCAATCTCGCTTTCTTTCTAACTACTTCACCTTTGTCATCAAGTTTATTTCGGAAGACCACCTTGTTCCAATAATTGATTTATCTTTAGGTGGTGGTACTAATTTCCAAACTTCGTTCCTAGTAAATTGAGCTAGCTCTTCTTGCATTGCAATAATCCAATTGGGATCAAGAAGAGCTTGTTCAATGGTTTTGGGTTCGATTTTTGAAATCAAGGAGATTTGACTAAGATTTCTATATGATGATCTAGTTCGAACCCCTAGGCTAGGATCTGTTAGTGCCAATAAGATCCACATATCTCCACAATGGTATAATATTGTCCACTTTGGGCCTAAGCCTTCATGATTTTATTTTTGGGCTTTCCCCAAAAGGCCTCATTCCAATAGAGATATCTCTTCATCTTATAAGTACATGATCTTTTCCATGTCTTACCAATGTGGGACTTTGATTGTATTCTTAATACTCCAACAATCCCCCCCCCCTCAAACGAAGGACCACATTGACCCCCCTCAAGTCTATCCGTCCTCAAAGGACATCCTCTGCTTGATGTCCGATCCTCAACCCACCAGAACTTCCTGCCAACTGTCTGGTTCTCCTGACTCAGCTGGACTTCCTGCTAGTTGTCCAGGTCTTCTGGCCCAACTAGACTTCCTATCAGTTATTCGATCCTCCCGACCCAAATGGACTTCCTGCCTGATGTCTGGTTCTCTTGATCCGGACATGGGAGTTCAACTTCGTTTGAGGTTCATGGCTTGACATGGACCATGGCTCCGATACCAATTGTTAGTTGGTTTTATTATGGGTTAGGGTCACCTATCACTTGGTTGATAGGATGACTCGATTAAATCCTAGACTGGCTCGGATTAGGATTAATACTAGACTCGATTTCAAGTTCAGAGTCGAGTCTGGTATGAATTGGTTCGCTAGTTAGTTTTACTACGAATTTTGTAGGTTCATGTCCTTCGTCGAATACTACATTAATGTTTCCTCAATTTTAAGAGTGTCATTGTTATATACCTTATAGGCTCTACTTGTAGTTGAGTATCCTAGGAAGATACTGGTGGAGGTTTTGGATGTGAACTTTCCTAGGTGGTCCTTAGTGTTCAGGATATGTACCTTACATCCAGATACTCTAAAGTATTTAATGTTAGGTACTTTGTCATGGTAGATTTTGTCTGAGGTCTTAAGGTGCCTCTTTACCATAAGAATTCTATTTTGGACATAACAAGTCGTACTAACGTCTTTTGCCCAAAACCTATTGGGTAGGTTGTATTCGTTCAATATGGTCCTAGTGGCTTCTTGTAGGGTTCTATTTTTTCGCTTGACTAGGCCATTTTGTTGTGGGATTCTAGGACACGAGAATTCATGGTGGTATCTATTTAGGTTACAAAAATCTGTGAACCTATGATTTTCAAATTCACCACCATGATCACTTCTAAGTCTTTTAATTCTAAGGTTCTTTTGATTTTTGATTAATTTAAACAAGTTGATGAGCTGGTCTAAGGTATCACTTTTGTGTTTAAGGAATCTAACCCAGGTAAATCTAGAATAGTCGTCAATTATGAGTAAGCAAAATTGACTTCCATTAAGTGACTTGGCTCCATGTGAATCGAATAAATCCATGTGTAGAAGCTCAAGCACACTTTTGGTTCGTTCTTGATTAGTTAGTTGATGTTGTGTCCTAGGTTGTTTACTTTGTTGGCAAGCATTACATATTTTATTGTCTAAGTTGTTGAGGTTGGGCAAACCTCTGACTAAGTCACTTTGACTCATCTTGTGAACGAGTCTTGGGTGCGAGTGACTGAGTCACTACAACAAAAAATCGAATAGACAACGGTGAAAAACCGTTGTCTATTGGCAAAAAATCAGTGGTAAATCGACCCGTTGTGAAAAGTGGTTCGGGCAAAGACAACGGTGAAAAACCATTGTCGTTTCAAGGATAAGACAACGGTTTTTAACCGTTGTCTTTGACCGAATCACTTTTCACAACGGGTCGATTTACCACGGATATTTTTGCTAATAGACAACAGTTTTTTACCGTTGTCTTTTCCTTAAATCTACAACGGTCTTTCACAGTTGTCTTTGACCGACCACCGATTTACTATGGATTTTTTTGCTCATAGACAACGGTTTTTCACCGTTGTCATTTCTCAACGGTTACTCTAGAACACAATAAACGTTGTAGATTTATAGTGTTGCATTTTTAATATAAATCATACAACATCAAAAAGAATTATAGAAAACACATATATACACTCACACTTGTAGCATTGTAAAGTACAAGGTCACATCACATTTTAAATGATCACTTTTACTGATATATATTAAAAAGTACTGTGACAAAACAACTACACATCATATGCATCAAAAGTATTATGCATAATAAGAAAAATACTTATAGATTACCACATGTAACCAAAAGAGGTATGTACACTTAAATCTCTCCTAATCATCAGATATGTGATCTTGTATGCATTCAGCCCACTCCGAACGTACTTCATCAATTTCCTTTGCAGCTATCATAGATTTTGTGAACTGCATGTGAATAAATGAATAAAAATGTAATTAAACACTATGATATCAATAAGAAAATTTGAAAAATATATCTAATATTACTATTGATCGTAGGGAAGACTTGTCAAAGGATGCGTCGCCTTCAATTATCTCTCTCATATATCGTAAAACAAAATACTCGCATTGAGCTCCATCCAGTTGAAGGGGAACCTGTGATGGAAAAAATTATAGTAGTTATTCTGATAGTAAAATTTGATACATAAATTACACACAAGATCGCAAAAAAAGTTGTCATAAGGGGAAAAAAATTGTCATAAGGGAAATTTGATATCGCAAATTTTTGTTTTTGTATTTATTTTTCTGTCGTCTTTAACTTATATGCCCTTATATTAATAAATTCTCTACATTAACACCTCAATGTTGCATTTGTTTTGTTTTGAATTATACATCTAATAACCTCCTTAATTTCCCTACTTGAGTTCAAAAAAAGCTGGTAGTTATTCCTTGAGCAACATCTAGTACGAGTAAAAGTGTTTTGGAACCAAAATGTGCTTAGGGAATAATAGAAGAGATAATTACACTCGAGTTTGCAGAGACATCCTGCGTTGAAGCATAGATTCCAACATGAATATCAATTGTCACATCACTTTCCTTAACTTGCTGCAAAAATTGCAGAGTGGGCAAAGTGAAACAACTAAAATAAGTAGACAATCTCCATAGGATGGAATGAGTTTTACCTCATCAATTCTTGGGACATAACCTTCAGCGGGAGTTATAGTCACAATCTGGTCAACGATGGTGGCTCCCTGCCAAAGAAACAAGTTGATATAACAATAGGGAAAGATCAGAATACGCATTAACTAAGTGGATATCACAAAAAGCATGTAAGTGGTTTGGTGTTAGAACTTCGACAACTTCTCTATTATGATAGAGAGTTACATTTTTAACTCAAAAATGCTTCAAAATTATTTGTGAACAAATTCCCTATTACGATAGAGAGTCCCATTCGTAACTCAAAAATGGCTTCAAAGTTATTTGTGATTGTCATTTTTGCTATTGCTTAAGATAACTACTAAACATGAAATTTAATGTAACAATAACAAGAAAGAATGCACTTGGTATGTAGCTTTGAGACAACTACCAAGAAATCATGTTGCGGAGGAATCGGTCCGATTGTTGTTTAACATGTAAATTTTGAATCATTGAAACTATAGTTTTGCGGAATGCTCATCTGGCCATCTTGATACAATTAACACGTCTATCAATCAGTTGACTGAAACCCCTCAATCATACACATTTTGTCTATCTAAACTCGTCTACACCAATTATAAAGCTTTCTTCACTTAGCCTGTATTATCAACATATTTCTTGCACTCCAATTAATTGAATTTTCGCTAAGTGTTACATGAGATATCATCCCAAGATGGGTGAAAGGAAGAGGTACATGACTGAAAGCGTACCTCTGCAGAAGAAGCCAAACACACAAAGTAGAGGCAGCAGAAGTCTGCAGTCTTCAAGCATTAGTAATGTTCCATATCCTGCATGAATAAAGCATGGCCTATTGAATTGCAAATAGCTTGATGAGATCTTAAAATGATTGTCATTGCTCACTGGAAAAGGGACAAGAGAGCATCTTTTTCACAAGCTAAACAAATTATGCCCGGACAATGGTTGGTATACATCCAATTAGCATGAAAGGGCGGAAAAGATACATGCTACCTCTTCAATCTAATTCACAGAGCTAATGTCAATCTATAAATTCCACAACAACAAAAAGAAAAAGAAAAATAAAATAAAAACTTCTAACAAGTTACATTTACAAATTACACCTGCAGGACCTTGTGATTGCTAGAAAGATCTGATTAGGGTTTCTATTTCATGGCACATGCATTTAGAAAGGGATGAGTTAGACTATAAAAGATGGTTTTGATGTACAACCTCATGGAATGCTTATATTGTTGAACCCAGAAGTCACATCTGAGAGAGTTTTAGAACCTTTGCCATCGGATCCATGCTGATGGATAGACTGAATTCTTCTTGATGGAACTTTTTGACCGACTTCATCAGAACAACAATGTCGTACATGGATCCGTTGACTTCTGCCCTTAGTTGAGTCCGTGCCTGTGATGATAATTAGTAATACTGCTTCTTTCTCCATAGTATCTTGACACTGCCAATTCTGAGCTATCCATCAACAATCTCTTCCTTTGTGCAAAATTCATCAAGATGAACAGAAATTTCTATTGTCTCTCCAAGTTTGATTATGCCAACTGCTGGTTGAACCTAAATTTAGAAAAATGACAAATAGTGAAAATAAAGCTATGTTTCATGCAACATTTCAATTGATCCTGCAATACCACAGGAAGAACACAATGTAACAATACTACCCAAAATCTAATAGCTCTAAACAACCATGAGCCATGAAAATATTGTGAATCTATCATATTTTAAGGCATCTAAAAGAGAATGGGCCTGATGCCATTCTAGTTTTTCTCCCATGTCTACACATGTGCGTATGTGTGTGCATGAAAGATAGCTCATTGTCTAATTACTGGGATCATTTGCTCAACTCATTCCTAACTTGCCCATAGTAACTCAACAAAGAATGCAAAAAAGGACTGTTTACATTGTTCTAGACTTGCACAAGCACAATAACCTCACAGCTCCAATACATTAGGAAAACATTTAGACCCTAGTTTCCAGTAACCAAGACATTTAGGTTCTGCATTAGAAATAATGAAATGCCTAATGAAACAACTTAGCCGAATAAAATTAATTAATGACTAATAAAAGAAATTTCCCAAAGTTTGAAAAATTGTCATGTACCGAATTCTTGATAGCATGACACATTAACATAGTTGCTATAAATCTGGTAGTGATTAAGACAACCAAGTGAGGATATACACAAATATAGATAGAATGTTACGAAAGCATATCTTGATAAACTACCAAACTCCACCAAGAAAAAACTGTCCAACCATAAGGTCAAAATGTACCTCAAGTCAGAAAGGAAAGCCAAAGGAACAACTTGCAGAGAATTCTATTGGATTTTCTGCTCCTGCGTTGGATTGCCCTTCACAAATGATTTTGAAAACAGCTTTGTATTTATCACATTTATTTGAGATACCAAAAAGCGAAGCTTCTTGGTTTTGTAGAATATCCATCAACCAATTCCTCGCATCGCGCTATAGCCGTCGGGGTGTTGTCGCTGCCTCGTAGCAAAGCTGCATTGTTGCCTTGCTGCGTCGCCGGCCTATCGCGTCCTTCCGTGGCTAGCCCACCTTGCTAGAAAGATACGACCAACCTCACGTATCCCCACAACCAACCTCGTGTCGCTCCGCAGCCTACTCCATGTCGCCTTGTGGTGTTGTCGTCGCCTTGCGATGAAAAGAGAAGAGGAGAAGACCTAGGTTCCGTGGGAGAAAAAAAGACGGAAGAGAAATGGGAAAAAAAAAAAAGGAAAACAGCCTAAGTATTAAAATCCTAACAAATTTTAATATATATAATTTTGGGAAGAGAAATTTTGGGAAGTAGGAATGGCGGAGGTTTTTGGGAAGTAAGAACGACGGAGAAGTTTAGGGAAGAATTATTTAACCTAACAAATTTTTAAATATATATAAACTTTTAAAAAAAATATTGTTGTAATATATTGTTTAAAAAATATATATTAACTTTTAAATATATTGTTGTAAACGTATATATTTATATTTAAAAAAAACTTATTTCCAATAATTAAAAAAAAAATAGTATTAATAATTAAAAAAATAATTTCACCGTTGTATTATAATAATAAAATAGTATTAATAGTATTAAAAAAATCACCGTTGTGTTATTTCCAATAATTTTTAAAAAATAGTAAAAATAATTAAAAAAATAGTATTATAAACTTTTAAAATTTCATTGACAACGGTTTAAAACCATTGTAATACTATCACAACGACAACAAAAATATTCTCATTGACAACGGTTGATTGCACCGTTGTCTCAACTGTTGTTAAAATAAAAAAAACCTTAAAGACAACAGTTCTGGAAAACCGTTGTAAAATGTGTTGTTGATTTAAAAAAAAATATGTTCAACGACAACGGATAGTGTAAAATCGTTGTCTTTTGTATTATATGGGTGCTCAAAGACAACGGTTTTGTCAAAAACCGTTGTCTTTTAACAAAATCACAACGGTTTCTCCTAAAACCGTTGTCTTTGTGGTGTTGTCTTTTAGCATTTTTGTTGTAGTGAGTCGTTGGTGACACAACCAAGATTTCACTTGCTGTGTCATAAGACACTTGGTTGAGGAGTTAGGTAGATTAATAATGTAGATGTTATTATTCCTAGTTCCTTTAAGTATTATTTTAGAGGTTTCATTTGTTTTAATTAAGCATTCATTTTCTAAGAATATAACCTTATAGTTGTTATCACATAATTGACTTACACTAAGTAAATTATATTGAAAATCTTCAACTAATAAAACATTGTGAATCGTGAAATTAGAATTTAGCTCAATATCACCTGATCCGATGATTTTGAGCTTGTCGTTGTTTCCGAAAGCTACCGATCATTGTCGTTTGAATCTAAGCTTCAAAAATTTAAGTTGGTCTCTGGTCATATGTCGGGAGCACCCACTGTCCAACATTCATTGATCCTACACACAAGGTAGTTGAATCGGATATTGAAATTTAAAGATTGGTTGAAGATTATTAGTCCTAGATCATCTCACCTATTTCTACATGATCAAACATGTTATCCTTATATGTTCTTGTGAGATGACTTCAATTTTACTTGATTAATTTTAATGAATCGAAAACTAGTCAACCTTGGGTTAGATTCGGATTTAACCCTAAGCTCACAAAGTCACACTTTCAAGAAATTGGCTTCCAGGTCGTGGCGAGGCACAGAGGCCTTCTTTGATCAGAATAACAACCACTTCCTTAGACAAAGCCAAGTTCAAGAAAATAATGACTTGATTCACCTAAGATCACTTCCTAGTCTAACTAGTCAAGGATACGGTGAGGTAGCTTCAGCTAGTTCCACTTAATCGAGTGCACCGAGCTAGATACGTCTTATCTAACTCAGACACACAAGACTTTACTTTCCTAGCGTACTATCATCTCGCCGCATCCTAGTACTATGTTGTCAAGTGTTGACGAGTTATAGTTCATATCTAACCGTTCTAAAAATAAAAAGAAAAATACCTAAGCATGCAAATTCTAAGTAATAGCACAAACAAATTTTGTACTGGCTCCCCCTGGACCATTGAATCGGTTCGGTCTTTCCACGTAGTGGATTTGGTCCTTGGGAATCCAGTACTGGTTAGATCTTAATTGAGAAATCAAAGTGGTCTTAGGGACCCATGCTTGGACATGTTTTCTATTTCGACTTACAATTGACATATATGACTTGTTAGTCGTATTTAAGCTAAACCCAAGCCCGAACTTGTTGTACATGACCCTTTGCGATCCAAGTAAAAGGTCAAGTCCCTTGGATCCCAAAGTGAACCTTTCCAACGTATGACTAAGGTCTTCGACTTGACTTTTCAAAAGTGAGTTCTCAACTTCGAGTTTTTCAACTCGAGTTGAGTCCTCCTCTTGAATTTGACTAGTCGAAGAGGTTAGGGAGACCTTGTGTTTAAGGAGTTTAACCTCTTCAACTAAGGTCTCAACCTTGGACTCGGACTTAGCTAACTTTCTAGTTAAGAATTTAATTGCATTGTATAAAGTGCTAAGCAAAGATCGACTTAACTTAAGTGACTCTTTTGAACCGGATGTGTATCTGTGGCTTGTCTTGAATAGCGACTCATCGTCGGATCCAGACTCGGACTCTTGATCAGGGTCAGTCAATTTGTCCATAAGGACGAGATCGTCGTCTTCCTCTTCCGACGATTCTTCCCAAGTAGCGTTAAGTGCTTTCTTGGACTTGGGTGCTTTGTTCTTTAGTTTCAGACACTCTGACTTGATGTGTCTGAACCTGTTGCATTCAAAACATCTCAAATTCGAATTAGACTTAGATTTACCTTGATTGACGGGTCATCTTCAGCTCTTGATCATCTTCCGAACTAGATTCACTAGTTCGGTTTCCATCTCGGGGTCTACCTCTGACTTGTACTCGTACTCATACTCGTACTCGTCCTCTTCCTTTGGGGTGGTTTGTTTGCGGTCTTCTTCTTTGAACCTGCAAGTAAGACAATACCTTTCTTGGGAACCGAATTAGACTGTTCATGGAGTTCAAATTCAGAAAATAACTCATCTAATCTAATTTTTGAAAGGTCCTTAGAAACCTTGTAGGCATCGACCATGGATGCCCACAAGGTAGTCCTAGGGAAAGCATTTAAAGCATACCTTATAAGGTCTCGATTCTCGACCTTTTGTCTGATGGCGTGCAAGCTATTGACGATATCTTGAATACGGGCGTGTAGTTGTGTCACTGTCTCGTGTTCCTGCATTTTTAAGTTATACAATTTATTGAATAAAATGTCTCATTTATAAACCTTTGCATCGTCGATTCCTTCGTGTAACTCAACAAGTTTAGTCCACAAGTCCTTCGCACTTATGAAGGGGTCGACGCGGTTTAGCTCCTCTTTGGACAAGCCACATTGAAGGATTTGGATAGCCTTTGTATCGGCTTCCACTTGTCTTTTCATGGCATTAGTCCACTGATCGTAATCTAAGGATTCACTCACTTCATTAGTAGGAAGCGTGAATCCGATTTAGATTACGATCCACATCTCAATCTGGGTCTTAAGGAAACACTCCATCAGACCCTTCCAATGACGGAAGTCGTCTCCATTGTAAAACGGAGGTCGGATGGTGCTAAACCCTTCAAGATAGGCCATTTAGACAAAATAAGGAAAACAAATACCTCGCAAAACAAAAACAATCGAAATGTACCAAGACTTTCGTCTTGGATCAGTAGTGCGGGAGAATGAATTTAAACGAAATGAAAAACTCATAAAACAAAAATAAACAAAAGAAATCTGAAAAAATTGCTAGATTGATGGTTTCACCAAATCGTAACGCCCCCGACTCTGATACCAATTGTTGGATCGATTTGAGCGCTAGAGGGGGGTGAATAGCGCAAGGAAAAACTTTTTTAATTCGCTAGTCGATTCGATACGCAAGAAGAGTAAAGTGCAATGGAAAATAAATATAACAATTTTGTTTTTACTTGGTTCACAGCCTTCAGCTGCTAATCCAAGGCCCTAACGGTCCTAGACCGCATACAGAGGGCAAAGCACTAAAAATACTCCTCCTCGTTAAAAGTAGGAGTAAGCGAGTACAATCAATATGAAAAAATCAAGGTAGAGGGACACTTCCCCTCTCCATGTTACGATTAAAGCTCGATAAGGAAATATGTGAACAAGATTTAAAGACGACAATTTAATAAAAGTATACCAATGACTATTGAAGATAGGACTTGAGCTCTTGTCGTCGGAGATGCGGTAGCACTTCGTCGTCGTAAGATCATCGTAGAAGAGTAGCATAGCAAGAGCACTTTTGAGCACTTAGAATGATGGAAATGGGATGGAGAACCCCTACTTTTATAGCCTTGTGAAACCCTAATCGTTGAGATGAAGTTTCATGAGGTGATGCCACCTAGCTCTTGAGAAATGGAGATAAGCCTTGACTCTCCTCGAGGTTGATCCTTGACCAACAGTCGACTGCTACCCTTACCAATCGACTATTGGAGGAATCAGTCGACTAATGGCAGGGTTTCCAGCTGCAATGAAGAGTTAGCTCAAAAATGCAGTTAATATAAGTAAGTTCGATGGTCGTTTACCATCCAATCTCGACTTAGACCTTCCATGAAAAGTCTTGGTCGGATTGTCGCCTAAGAACGTCCCCGTACAAAGGACACGACCTTACTTACACTCACTCACACGAGCTTACCTCAACCTTTACCTCTGAAGCATCACTTTCGGTCTTCACCTGAGTTCTTCGGCTCCCTCCGAAGTCCTCCCGGTGTCGCCCGACCACCACGGTTCCCTTCGGGTGTCGCCGACCTTCTGCTTAAGCTTAGCATTTCTGCACACTTGATTCAGCTCATGAGATAACAAAATGAACTTAACTTTGTATATTTGCTATAATCAAAACTCATGTTTGATTCAGGTGCCTACTGCACCAACAAACTGGGTCTTATGGAAGTTGACTGATGAAGATTAGTTGAGTGCCCCAATCGACTAAAATTATTTGTGCATCGAATTTCGACTAGTAGTCGACTGATGGTCCATATCAGTCGACTGAAGTCAGTGCCAGTCGACTGATGTTGACATCAGTCGACTGGTGACCTAATTTATATGGATCTGAGTGATGATTTCGACGAAAAACAATAGTTGTTACACAATCATTCTTCGTGTTTTTTATGGAAAAAATATGAAAAACCCTGATCCAATGCTAAACTTAGGACTCCTAACCCTTAGATTCGATAATTATGCATGTTTAAATGCGTTAAATGAAGATCTAACACAAAACACATGCATTTGGATCAAAATCATCGAAAAATCACATCCTAATGTTGTGCGATCAACGACATCTAACCTAGCTCTAATACCAATTAATGGATCTTTTGATTCTGTCAATGGATCGTGCATCCGCATATGTAATCAAACAAATGAAAATAAAACGATCCGAATACAGGATCTTTTCAATTGATCTACAATAAGTATGCAAAACAAAATGAAAAATGGAAGCATAAATGAAAGTATAAACATGCACTTGAATCCGGAGACAACATCATCGGAACCATCCGAAGTCGGAAGAAGTGTCGCAGGGCTTGATCTTCCATAGGTCGAGAGAGATGACCCTATATGCTCTGTCCGATGGAAAAAAAGAATCGGTCGAATGTTCTTCTCTCCTACGGGGATCACCCCCTTTATAAGGAGCTAACCCAAAACTCGTTCATAGTCCATCAATATTAACGATACGAATTAAAGAGTTTTACACGTATTAATTCAAAACTCATTAATCCACATTCGATAATATAAATTCGTTAAATAAAATCATAATTGTTAGATCACTTTAATCGAATTCGAATTAATACAATACAATCAAATATATTACAATAATAATCATATGTAAATTCATCATCAACACTGTACACTACGACTTTCCTAGATCGCTGGAGGATTCTGTGTACTTACTCAGCAGCACAAGCCTGAAGTGCCTGAAGTTAAAAGGACAACATAACGATTCTTTACTGCAGTTAATGCAAGATTTGTTAAAATTAAGATATTAGAAGAAGTTCGACGGAAAGTTAGTTGAGAACTTGTCATGGAGAAAGGAAATTTAGTAGCAGGGTCATCGACTATTTATTATTCTTGGGATATATAATTATTGCCCCTAGGAAGATCTAATGGTTAGTACATATAAATATTATATTATAGAATAATAGATCAATCCCTCACAAATACAATAGTATAATCCCTCCATACGTTAGTTACTAGTCTCAAGGGTCAAAGGTCTACCGTGATTTACCTCCCTTACGATGGTCCAAGGACGTACTGACTGGTAGGGACTACTTAACAAAGACAGATCCAGGATTTTATATTGGGCAGACCGTTATACTAAAATATAATAACATTAATTAAAAAAAATAAATAAATAAAATTTTAATAATAATCGCTTAAAATTTAGGAGGTCATGCTTCTCCTCCAAAAACCTCCTAAATTCGTTCCTGAGCCGTTAGGTTGACGAATTCTAATCTTTTGCATCATTGGGATATATAATTATTTTAGTTTTTAAAAAAAAATTCAAATGATTTTGTTAGATAAATTTCCATATCGTGGAAATAATGTAATCGAATAAAAAAATTATATTTTGAAATTGATTATTTGGATGTTGATATTATAATTGTGTATGATGATTTAGATGTTGTAATTAAATATTAAATTTATATGGTATAAATTTTTATATATATTAAGTTTTATTAGATTAAAATTATGTTAAATTAGTGATGGAATTTAAATTTTATCGTTAATTTAATTATCATAATCTTTTTATTTCAATTTAATGATGAAATTTAAAATTTAGTAATTGAAATTAATATTTAATCACTATATTTATCGACAAAATTTAAATTTCATCGCTAAATTTGATTAAAATTCATATTAAGGTTATGTTAAATGAGTGATCGAATTTAAAATTCATCTCAACTATCAATCAAATATTAATTTCGGTTGCTAATTAGAGATCAAATTTTACGTTAAATTTAACAATAGAACTTATTTTCTGTCACGATTGATGCGGCGAAGAATATTCGTTTGCTTCCTTCCGATGCGATGAAGCATGAGGGGAGCGTTGGGGGTTCTCTCCGGCCGCAACAGTAAAGATGAGAGAATAAAACAGAGAAACGCAAACCAACACAGGCAACGAAACCAAGACACAGGATGTAACGTGGTTTAAATAAGGATTCCTACTCCACGGAGGTG
The DNA here is from genome assembly GCA_025175895.1 of Wurfbainia villosa. Classification (NCBI taxonomy): domain Eukaryota; kingdom Viridiplantae; phylum Streptophyta; class Magnoliopsida; order Zingiberales; family Zingiberaceae; genus Wurfbainia; species Wurfbainia villosa. The sequence continues at coordinate 8,751,367 of CM045998.1, read as the reverse complement.
AGCTCTCTCACCGGATGCAGTGCCCAAGCACTTTCACTATGAACGTCCCTCTTCACGGAAAGGAAACTTCCGGAGGTGGGGCCGAAAACCTCTTACAGTCGAATCACAATATAAGAAAGAGTACAAGCAACGTCAAAGCAAAGGTCGCTACTCTCCTTCTCCGGCGCAGTGGTAGCTCTCCTTCTCCTGATGCGTCTTCGTTTCTTGTTTGTTGGAATGATGCGAAAATCCCCCTTCCTCCTGTCCTCTCCTTCCCTTTTATCCTCCTCTTCTGATCTGTCATTACCTCGCAAGCTGTCCCCATCGTACACGTGGCCGCCATGTCCATCTAGAGAATAATTCTGTTACAGATACGATGAGCGAAGGCTCCTCGGAATATTATGTGGGGACCCCCCCCCCTTCTGTTACATAACACCTCTTCATTTACATTTTGGGAAACTATGTTAGCCTGTCCCTCTCAACCATCTACTTTTGGTAAAACTAACTTAGGTTTATAGCTCACAGGTGGCATAGCCCTTGGGCTCTATGCCAGGACGAACCAACTCCCCTTCTTTCCATATCGAACTAACTCCAGACTGACTAGGGCGAGTCGATTCTTATCCATCCCATCTGCTTCTAGGCCCATCTAACCGAACCGACTCTTGATTATTTCCTAATGAAGAGCCCTCTGCCTCCGCTTCACCGTGCCAGTTGCCTCTACTGGCTCTCCCGTGCCAATGGTCTCAGATGTTTGCGCCCGAACCGTTCTTCCCTTCTTTTCTTCGTCGAACCAATTATTTGGTTCGAATGGTGTCTTTTATGTGAGCCCCCTTATCCGGTTCATAGAGAAGAAGTAACCGCAGTATCATTAGTCAACCCCAAAAATAGTCAAGCGAAGTTATAAACTTGACTTTTCAAATATATAAAGTCTCTACTCCATCCTTTACTCACTGATTCAAATTCACTCTTCTCTTACAGCCCCACCCTATATACTTGAGGCGGCCTAATGGGCCCATGGGCTCCACTTCTCTTTTTCTCTTGTATAGTCGAACCGTCGCTAAAAATCTTATATAAATCTCCACCCTTTCCTTTTATGCATGACTTAGCGTGCCTAACCATCCCGTCCTTTCTGCCTCTTCCTTCCAGCGATTCTCTCCGGCGGCGTTTCAGCGGCCCAGCCCTTCCTTTTCCATACATTTCTCCTCTAACCTTCAAGTAAGTATTCTACCTTGTTTTATGCCTATGCCCCTAAGACCACCATCTCGCCTCCCTGGTATGAGCATACCATCACCCAACTAGATTGTGACCATTACTTCTTTAACCTTAAAGATAGGTTCATAGACCCTTCCATAAAATGTTGTTTCACAACCAAACTTCACCGACCAAACCGTCCTCCCCCTGGTTTGACTTGCTTCTTTTTCGAACAGTTCCTTAATGGCCTGTTCCTACCTGCACCCTCCCCCTATCTAGAAATCTTAGATTTTTACAGACTGCCGCTAAACCAATTTACCCCCAATTCCTTTCGCATTCTATCAGGGGCCTTTATAGTATTTCAACACTTAAATCTTCCTTTATCCTCTCAAATATTTCACTGCTTCTTTCAGTTAAAATCTTCCAAGGCAGGCCTCTTTTACCTATCTAGCCGCACGGATTGCCAATTTTTAATGAATATGCCTACTTCCCATAAAGGATGAGAAGAATTATACTTCTTTGTTCAGCTCCCTGCACCTCTACCCCACTCGGACACAAGGAAGCTAGAACTTCCCGAATTGCCTCCTTTCCGTGAAATGAGGACCCAGTGTCCTTTCTCGGAGGTGTACAAGGTACTGGGAGAATCCCATTATTGTTCAAACCACCTAATAAAAACCCCTCTTCTAAGCCACTTCGGGCTGTCTCCCTTCCCTTCGACGGCTTCTGCCGCAATAGGTAGGATGATATTTATCCTTCAATATAACTTCTGACTGGCAGCAACGATTTTTCTCATCAGCGCATTTTGCAGATAATCTGATGCAGGACGCTCTAGTGAAGGGAGAAGAGATTGAGGCCGCCAAGAAGAAGAATACCTCAACAAAGAGAGGCAAGTCTGTGACAGCCCCTTCTTCCCCTCGGAAAAGATTGCGACCCGCTAAGGAAGGAGCTCCCAGTTCATCAACTCCTCCTCCCTCTTCTTCTGGTCACCATGACTCCCGCTCTCTAACCATCTACGAACCGAGGATGAGGGACACCACCCTCTCCGCCCCCTCCTCTTCTCCCCAAGGAAGAGATTCCCTTTCTCACTCTCCTGCTTCATCCTCCCTTCCTCATGATTCTCCCCTACCTTCCCGAACCGAATCCATCTCCGCCCCTACTCCCTCAGAAACACTTATCTCCCCTGCTCCTCTTCAGCGTACCGGTCCCGCTCTCCCCTCTGAGGGGGAAGATCTTCCCCTTCAGAACCCTTCACCGGCTACCTTGGGGTCGCGACTGCAGATCCATCACCTTTCGGAGGTGAAATTCTTCAACCAATCGGGCATACAAGGCCCTTGCGACCAAGTGGGCAAGTTGCTGGCGGAGGTAACTGCTTTCCCCGTCTGACCTTTAGTGTATGCACGTTCATCCCACTATTTGTTGCACCTGACGGTGGCATTTCCTTTCCTTCAGGCCTCGGCCAAGCATGAAAAAATGGTATCTCAGATAGCCCAATTCCAATCCAATGTGGAGATGCACCATTTTGCTTCCTTGGCGCACCAAAAGCAGCTCGCTCGGCAACTGAGCGAGAAGGAGCAAATAGAGTCAGATTTATGGGGCCAATGTGAGGATTCCCTGACGCAGTTGGCTCTGGTTCAGAGTGAAAAGGAGGAACTCCAACGAAAAAATGAAGACCTTGAACAACAACTCTTCCTGCAATTCAGCGAACTTCAACAAGTGGACCTTCTCACTCACGAACTAACAGGGTATAAAAGGCAGCTAGGGGACACCATTATTCAGGCTGCTGATTCTTCCACTATAATTCAGCAGCTTCAACAGGAATGCCAGCAGCTTCGGCGAGAACGCCAAACATGGAAGGCCACCCAAAAGTCTTGTTCAGAGAAATGTCAAGAACTTTCTCCCATGGTGGCTACCCTTTCCCAAGCCCTATTGGCAGCAGCTCGGCAGCAAACGGAACTTCATCAAGAATACTCTGAAGCTCTTTCGACTTTGGGTCAGCGAGCCATACAAGCATCAAACGAGAAAGATGCCCTGGCAGGCCAACTAGCCGAAAGTCAGACCCAGCTAGCCGAATGTCAAGCTCAACTAGTCAGTTGTCAATCTCAACTGAAGGAGCAGGAGGCTGACTTGAAGGGGCGCTACGTCAAGAAAGGAGTGGACCTATTTATTCTTGGCTTTGACAGGTCCTCAGCCTTAAATGCCGAACGAGGATATCCACCTCCCGGTACGGACACTAGTTATCTGAACCCTGTAGATGCACTGTCTAAATGCCCCCCAAAACTCTTTGAATTGTAATTTATAATATCTTGCTCTTTGTAACGACTATTTTCCCGCTGTTGAAGAATGTTTATATTGGCATAGCTTTTTGTTGTTCCTCGTGTGCGCTTTGGTGCGGGTCGGGAATTTTAGGTTGATTCTGTGCCTCCATCTTCTTACAATTATGTCATATTTTCCATCTCGCCCGGAGTGATGACTTCCCCTGTTCGGGAATTCATTCGGAAAGTCCCGGATGATCTTCTCCATATCCAACTCAATTCTGTCTCGGAGGAAAGTTAATTTACTTCGGGCTCTTGATCCTCTTTGTCTATCTTGCTGCTCCGGAAATGGTATCGCGATAAGTACCCAAGCTGATGCCATTATGATATTAGTCTCTTCATCTTCTTCCCCTTCCCGAGAACAAACGCAATTCTTCTTCCTTCAACTATAAATTATCACCCCCCATGTCTTCGTCCTTCCATCTCACCCTCATGGCTTCGGCGGAACGCCCTATTGAGATTTCCTCAGATTCTGAATCTTTTGAGCTAAGAGATTGGTCTACTGCAGACACTGAAGAATCGGAGACCCGCTCGACAGCTACCTCGGCCTTTCGCCCCTTCCCTCTTCCGTCTTCAGCTGTTGCTCCATCCCCTTCGACAGGGAGGTCTTTCAGAGCGCCCTTCCCTTCCTTCCGTAATCGGGTATGGAACCCTCCTCTGACGTGGGAATATACAATAGGAGATCCCCGAGCTTCTGCTGAACTTCCTCCACTTCCGTCGGCCCTAGTTTTTGTTCCAGTCTCTCCAGCGAGGGTCTGTCCGCCCTCTATTGATGAAGCTCCACCAGCGATACCTCCTGCTCAAGGTGATCTCTACAGAGTCATCTTAGCGTCTTCCCCCTCCGAGGAGCCTCCCAACAATTCTCTTATTAAGAGTAATCATAAAAAGCCTACATAGATTAAATGATGTAATCATTCTCAAGTATGTTAAGAAAATGAAGAAAGGAATTGGTATCCATTCTTGTCGTTTTCCTGTAAAGGTAAAGTTTCTGCCCTTAGAAAAACCGTAATCTCGTCTGAACATACTTTCTCTCACCATTTCCATGGGATTCGGACCTTTTCCCTCATAATTATTGTACCGATGACTTTTCACCTACTGTCTTTACGCTTTCCCTTTTTTACTAGCATTCATTATCCTTATTTTCTCTGCGAATAAACGCACCCTCTTCCTTTATCGTTATAAGGACCCCTAACCATTGTTGTACAACATCCATCTTCTCTTTTCTTCTCTCCTCGCCATGGACCAAATGTCTGAACAGGGCAGCAGTTCTCCTCCCTCTGAAGAAAAGGCCGACGAACAGTGCTATATCGCTAATTTATAGGAACAGGTGAGATACCTGCAGCGGCGATTAGGGGAAGTTTCCGCCGATAACTACTCTTTACATTAGCAACTAGCCGGGTCCCAGAAGGAACTATCTAAGCAAATCTTTCTGCAACAATCCTACCTTCGACAACTATTGTGCCAACCTCAGTCGCGAACAGACTCCATCAGTTCCTCCCAACAAAGAATTGTAATACCCTATATAGAAGAGTTTCTTTTGCTATTTTCTCCTTGTGAGGGAATTGTAATATGTAATTTCTCTGAAACAATGAACTTTCTGTAATGTAAGCCTTCACCCTTACTTCTCCCGCTTGTCTTCTTCTTCCCACATTTCTTAAATTGTGCCACATTTTATCTTCCTCGTATGAAAATCCAATGGATACACCGTTCCTTCACCCTTTCATTGCACAGGGATCACGCATATACCTTCCCCGTACCAAGATAAAATGACATATAGCTGAGGGAATACTTCGGCTCCTCTGCCCCTTTACCACATGAGGACGTAATAATACATATTTGAGGAATGACTCAACTCTCCCGTTTCATAGGGATAAAAATGATAGATAACTGAGGAAACTTCAGTTCTTCCCCTCCACCACCGCACGGGGATAAAATAATATATAGTTGAAGAATGAATTCAACTCTTCCGCTTCGTGGGGATAAAAATAATGGAAATATATAACCGAACGAAAGCTCGGTTCTTCCGCTCCGCCACCGCACGGGGATAAAAATATTATATAGTTGAAGAATGATTTCAACTCTTCCGCTTCGCGGGGATAGAAATAATGGAAATATATAACCGAACGAAAGCTCGGTTCTTCCGCTCCGCCACCGCACGGGGATAAAAATACTGTATAGTTGAAGAATGATTTCAACTCTTCTGCTTCGCGGGGATAGAAATAATGGAAATATATAACCAAACGAAAGCTCGGTTCTTCCGCTCCACCACCGCACAGGGATAAAAATATTGTATAGTTGAAAAATGATTTCAACTCTTCCGCTTCGCGGGGATAGAAATAATATGTAGTTGAGAAATAGACTCAACTCTTCCGTTCCACCACCGCACGGGGATAAAATAATATATAGTTGAAGAATGACTTTAACTCTTCCGCTTCGCGGGGATAAAAATAATTTGTAGTTGAGAAATAGACTCAACTCTTCCGTTCCACCACCGCACGGGGATAAAAATATTGTATAGTTGAAGAATGACTTCAACTCTTCCGCTTCGCGAGGATAAAAATAATATGCAGTTGAGAAATAGACTCAACTCTTCCGTTCCACCACCGCACGGGGATAAAAATAATAGATAACTGAGGAGACCTCAGTTCTTCCGTTCCACCACCATACGGGGATAAAATAATATATAGTTGAGAAGTAAGCTCAACTCTTCCGTTTCACGGGGATAAAAATGATAGATAACTGAGGAGACCTCAATTCTTCCGTTCCACCACCACACGGGGATAAAATAATATATAGTTGAGAAAGTACTCAACTCTTCCATTTCACCACCGCACGGGGATAAAAATAATAGATAACTGAGGAGACCTCAGTTCTTCCGTTCCACCACCACACGGGGATAAAATAATATATAGTTGAGAAAGTACTCAACTCTTCCGTTTCACCACCGCACGGGGATAAAAATAATAGATAACTGAGGAGACTTCAGTTCTTCCGTTCCACCACCACACAGGGATAAAATAATATATAGTTGAAGAATGACTTCAACCCTTCCACTTCGCGGGGATAAAAATAATATGTAGTTGAGAAATAGACTCAACTCTTCCGTTCCACAACCGCACGGGGATAAAAATATTGTATAGTTGAAGAATGACTTCAACTCTTCCGCTTCGTGGGGATGAAAATAATATGCAGTTGAGAAATAGACTCAATTCTTCCGTTCAACCACCACACGGGGATAAAAATAATAGATAACTGAGGAGACCTCAGTTCTTCCGTTCCACCACCACACGGGGATAAAATAATATATAGTTGAGAAGTAAGCTCAACTCTTCTGTTTCACGGGGATAAAAATGATAGATAACTGAGGAGACCTCAGTTCTTCCGTTCTACCACCACACGGGGATAAAATAATATATAGTTGAGAAGTAAGCTCAACTCTTCCGTTTCACGGGGATAAAAATGATAGATAACTGAGGAGACCTAAGTTCTTCCATTCCACCACCACACGGGGATAAAATAATATATAGTTGAGAAGTAAGCTCAGCTCTTCCATTTCACGGGGATAAAAATGATAGATAACTGAGGAGACCTCAGTTCTTCCGTTCCACCACCACACGGGGATAAAATAATATATAGTTGAGAAGTAAGCTCAACTCTTCCGTTTCACGGGGATAAAAATGATAGATAACTGAGGAGACCTTAGTTCTTCCGTTCCACCACCACACGGGGATAAAATAATATATAGTTGAGGAGTAAGCTCAACCCTTCCATTTCACGGGGATAAAAATGATAGATAATTGAGGAGACATCAGTTCTTTCTTTCTACCACTACACGGGGATAAAATAATATATATTGCCCAAAGGCCTTCGGCATAAAGAGTGCGCTGCTTTCACACTGCTATTCTTCCCTCCTTCATCCCGAAGGGGAACACCTCCATTCGTCCCCTCCTTTGAAAGCGAGGGTTTTAGTATATAACGGGTCATCAGAGAAATAAATCCTCGTTTCCCTTACGCTTAGGGTCTCCTTTTCTATAAACTAGGAGCCCAATAGCCGTTACAAGCCCATTCCTCCCTCCTTTTATAGGGGATGCTCCATCTTCCTCTTTTTTGTTACCTTCATTCCTTCCATCTTTTCGTCTCCTTTTTCTTCATCTGTTCTTCTTTCCGCCACCATCTTCTGGTGCCCCAGTTAACTACCTCAACACTTTTCTCCTTTCTCCCACAGGCAGGATGCATTCCTCTTTCTTCCAAGAAATAGCAAGTCGTTACCTGCATATCAAACGGGGTGACGGTCAGCCGTCAGCTTCATCTTCACCTTCACCCCCGTCTACCACCGTCCCCCCTGCCCCATCTCTATCTTCTTCTTTGCCTCCGTCTGAAACCCTTGTTACATCCACCCCATATGAAACTGGAGCAACCAGCCCATCCTCCTCCCCTATGCTACCGACAAACCCTAACTCTCCCCTTTTCTTCCCCTTCGCCTTGGGTATTCAGGCGTCGCCTCCTCTTCCATCACAACCTGAAGGTGAATCTAGGGAGATAGTGCATCCATGTTAGTCAACCGCAGATGATTGTGCATCCTCGCCTTCTCTTTCCCCAGAACATGACGCCCCCTCTGAACCCATGGTAATTGACATTCCCTCATTGCTTATCTCCCCTTCTGCCCATCGCCTGGAGAGCCCTTCACCCTCTATGGGTACTAGCCCAGGCCCTTCCACTTCTCGCCTTCCCAGCGAAGTTTTCTTCAGTCCTCTGCTTACTATATCTTCCTCTCTAGATTCCTCGCCAAACCAATCCCCTTCTGCAACTTCTGGTGTGCCCGCCTCACAGCCAGCTATAGTACACCTCCCCCCTCAGGCTCTTGATTCTTTGCTCTTAACTCCTACCCCTTTGAACCTCCTAACCAATGCTCCTTCTTCTTTTCTTTTCGAATATCTGTCGCAGCCTATGGCTACTACCCCTATTCTTCCTCCTATAAGTGAACCTCCACCTTCGGTATCGTCCGTCCCATCTTCTTCCCTTTCTCCCCGGAGTCTTCAAATCTTGAATTTAGAGGAACTGGTTCCCCGAATGGAAGGCATGTGTCATGCTTTAGAATTGGTATGTTTCTCTAATTTCCTTTACTGAATAACTTCCTTTCAACAAATGGTTGACAGGCCTTGACCAACTACCAAGAATTGGATCACTCCCTTCAACAATATCGAGCTCAATCTCTGAAGTTGGAACAGCAGCAACGGGAGGATCTAGCGACTGCTCAAAATCGAGAGCACCTCTTATCGCAACAGCTTCAGCAATGTCAGGAGAAACTGACAAAAGCTTGCCACCGACACCAAACAAATGACGAGACTATAGCGGCATTGCAAGAACAACAACAACAAGCTGGCATGGATTCACCCTCACTCCGGCGGGATGTTCAGCCGGCACAACTTAACAAGGAGGCCTCCCTCTCTCAGGAATCGTCGTCTTGAGAAGCGAGTAGCAGAGCTCCTTCGAGAAAGCGAGACTCGACATCATCGCGTCTGGGGTTCGGCAATAGGGGACCTCACTTTCGCACTTTGTGCAAGGAGGTACAGAAAACTCCTCTCTCATAACTTCTAGGGGTGCATGCTCACGCCCGTATCGCGGGCAAAAACCTCCCTCCGGAGAATTTGGGCTGAGCTATCACACGGATCCTACTCCGAGGCGGTAGAGGGAATTTCAGCCTCAATGCGCCAGAATATGATGGACATGACGAACCTTATCCAGCAAGATCAAACTTCCCGAGCCGATGATATTTTCGTTATGGAATATGCTATTATGGAAGTATCCCGACATTATAGCGACATGCGTCGAGCCCTCTGGGATCAACAAGAGAAATGTCAAAGGCTCCATCGTGCAGGAGCCTGTCGAATCGACGCGGAGCGATTAACCATCTGTGTCGCCACCTATCGGGATGGATTTAATAAAGGCGGTTGACGTGATATCGATCAAGGACTTCCCCCCGTGAACCATCCTACTTTCTCCTTAAATTGGGAGGCCAGCTTCCGGCGTTATCCTCCCGATCGGTTTAAGTTGTAACTTGATGTATCGCTTCGGGATAGGGCTCCCCTTTTTATCTTCTTTTCTTTTTCATAATTTACTAGAAGGACTATAACACTACTGTAAATAACTCAGCAATCAAGCTCGGATTCTCTATTCATCTAGTCAATACAACAAATTATGTAGTACACCCCTTCGGGAGCCCCACAACTCCTTTTCTTTTATTCATCACTTTTCATATAGTGTGAAAAGGTTTCAAATGAATGGCGTTCCAAGGTCGAGGAAATTCCTTGCCCTGGTCATCCTTTAGATAATATGCCGACCCCGCTACACGACGCGTCACTTCATAGGGCCCTTCCCAATTTGGAGCTAACTTTCCAGGATCTCCAGCGGGATTAACTTTACGCAGAACCAAATCTCCCTCTTGAAATCTTCGGGGCATCACCCTTTTATTAAAGGCTTGTTGTACTCTCCGCTTGTAAAATTCCGCTCGCCTCCGTGCCATCTCCCTCTTTTCTTCCACCAAGTCCAACTCAGTGCTTCGAATAATTTGGTTCTGCTCTGGCTCGTACATTTCTATTCGGGCGTTATTTAAGAGAGCTTCGACCGGAATAACGGCCTCCGTCCCATATACCAGACTGAAAGGAGTTTCTCCCGTTACAATTTTTGGTGTTGTTCGGTAGGCCCACAGGATCCCAGGTAGTTCCTCCACCCAGTTTCCCCTCTGAGCCCCCAATTTAGTCCTCAACCCTTGAATGAGAATTCTATTAGTGACTTCAACCTGCCCGTTAGATTGAGGGTGGGCTACCGAAGTAAAAGCTTGCTGGATATTGAGACTTTGACACCATTATTTAATCTTCTTGCCCTGAAATTGTCGTCCATTATCACTAACTATCCTCCGAGGAATACCATATCGACAAACGATATTCTACCATAGGAATTGTATTACAGCATTCTCGGTAATTTTGGCAAGAGGATCTGCTTTCACCCACTTGGAGAAATAATCTATGGCCACCAATAAAAATTTCTTCTGCAGAGGTGCCACAGGCATCGGACCCACTATATCCATTCCCCACTGATCAAAAGGGCACAAAGCGACCACAACTTTCATTAATTCAGCCGATTGTTCGGACCGATTGCTATGCTTTTGACAAGCTGGGCAGGTTTGCACTATACGAGCGACATCTTGTTGGAGGGTAGGCCAAAAATATCCTGCTAATAGGGTCTTCCTTGCTAAAGCTCTCCCCCCAGATGATTACTACAACAACCTTCATGAATCTCCCGGAGTACCAATTCAGCATCTTCACTTCCCAAACACTTCAATAAGGGTCGTCCGAAAGATGTCTTGTATAAGTCTCCATTTAAGAGAGTGAATCGTCTGGCTCTGCACATTAAAGCAGATGCCGCCCCTTTTTCTTCGGGAACCTTTCCATGTTATAGATAAGTTATGATGTCGGTCCTCCAATCAAGGATTGGATCCGGCTCGGGCGCAACCTCCTCCACATTGCATATCATTGTGGAAGTAGGAATTTCCACACAGACTGTTTCCAATGATTTCACTCCTTCCATAGCGCTAGCCACCCAAGCCAATTTGTCTGCCCTCCCATTGCTCTCCCTAGGAATCTGCTTCAAGAGAACTTGTTGAAAATGAGCTTTTGCTTTCTCAAAAGCTTTCAAATACTTTTGCAACCTTTCTTCCCGAACCGCAAAAGAACCTTGAAGTTGTGATATCGCCAGCTGAGAAACCGAGTGGATTATAACTGAAGGAGCCCCTACAGCTTTAGCAGCCTGTAATCCCGCTAGAATAGCTTCATACTCCGCTTCATTATTAGATGCCCGATACCCCAGGCGTACGGCTATACGAGTCTCTTCTTTATCAAGAGAAATTAATAAAATACCAACACCGCTACCTGTGGATCCTGAAGAACCATCCACAAATATGTTCCATGCATCTGACCCTTCTTCTTTTGTTGAGGAGCCATCTTCCGAGCCAAAAGGTACTTCCGCCAAAAAGTCGGCAAGCGCCTGGGCCTTGATAACGGTTCGGGGTTGGTAATCAATGTCATATTCACTTAGTTCTACCACCCATTTAGCCAATCTTTCGGAAAGATTGGGCTTAGTGATGACCTTACCCAATTCACTGTGAGTTAAAACAGTGATAGGATGAGTCAGAAAGTATGGTCTCAATTTACGGGCGGTTAGGACTAAAATATATGCTAGCTTCTCTAGCTCGGTATAACGGGATTCAGCCCCCTTCAGAATATGACTGGTATAATAAATAGGCTGCTAATGAGAGCCTTCTTGTTTCAACAAAATCAAACTGATAGCTCCCTCCGAGACGGCCAAATACATCCACAATGGTTCTCCTGCCATTGGCTTAGCTAACAGCGGAAGCCCGACTAAATATTTCTTCAACTCTTGGAAAGTCTGCTCACATTGATCGTCTCATTGAAATTTGGTAGCTTTGCGCAGAATCTTGAAGAAAGGTAACCCTTTGTCCGCCGACCTGGCTATGAATCGGGATAAGGAAACAATCCTCCCCACTAGCTTTTGAGTCTCTCGTAGATTAGTGGGTGACTTCATATTGCACAGTGCTTGCACCTTCTCGGGGTTAGCCTGCAGCCCCTTCTCAGTCACTATATACCCCAAGAATTTGTCGCTTTTTACCCCGAACAAACATTTTTTTGGGGTTCAGCTTCATATTATACCGTCTTAGTGTAGCGAAGGTTTCATTTAGATCCTTAACCAAATCCCGAGTGATTTTTTATTTGACTAGGATATCGTCCACGTAAACTTCCACATTTTTCCCTTTCTGCTCAGCGAAAATCTTATCCATGAGTCGTTGGTAGGTGGCCCCCGCGTTCTTTAGGTTGAAAGGCATTACCACATAAGCGTACAACCCTCCTGCCGTCACAAAGCAAACTCTCTTCTGATCTTCCTTAGCCAAGGGTATTTGATGGTATCCTTGGTATGCATCCATTAAGGACACCACTTCATATCCTACAGTAGAATCTACCAACTGATCAATACGAGGCAAGGGGTAGCAGTCTTTAGGGCACACTTTATTCAAATCGTGAAAGTCAATACATATCCTCCACTGCCTCGAAGGCTTGGGGACCAGGACTACATTTGAGACCCACTCGGGAAATTAGATTTCTTTCACATGACCCGCTTTTAACAATTTGTCTACTTCCTTGGCTATGACCTTGTCCTTCTCAGGTCCAAAGTGTCACCACTTCTGTTGGACGGGTCAGACTCCTCTAGTTATGTTGAGATGGTGTTCAGCCACACGAGGGTTAATCCCCATGAGATCGTGCACATCTCCTGTGAAGATATCTTCGTTCTTCTTCAGGCAGGCTACCAGCTCCTCCTTGGCCTCCAGCTGCTGTACCACTCGTGTGGCCTTTCTCGGAGCTATTTCTACCAGCTTCCCTTCCTCTATTTTATCTGCTTTGGGGGGGAGACTCTTCCAGGATGCAGACATCAGAAATGACGATGGCCTTTCCTTTAGGATCATCGGTTCGAGCCTTCTTCTGATCCTCCCGGACCATCTGCACATAGCAGCTCCTAGCGGCTTTTTGTTCACCCCGGACCTCTCCCACCAATTGTCCGACTGGAAATTTCATTTTCTAGTGGTACAGGGAAGCTACCGCCTGAAAAATGGCAAGGAAAGGACAACCAAGAATAGCATTATAAGTGGACAGAGCGTCCACAATGAGGAAGGGGACCATACTGGTTTTCAGGCTGGGCTTCGTGCCCAGGGTCAGGGGCAATGAAATCTGCCCTATAGGATGGACCACATGCCCCGCGAACCCGAAGAGGGGTGTGGCCACGTCTTCTAGCTGGGCATTTCCTAGCTGTATCTATCCAAAGACCTCCTGAAAGAGGATGTTGACAAAGCTTCCCGAGTCAACCAGTACCCTGGCCACTTCGTAGTTAGCCAGGGATATGCGAATAACTAAGGCGTCCGTGTGGGGCAGCAGGATACCTCGGAGATCTTCTGGCCCGAATGAAACAGGCGGCGCGGTTTGGACAGTCTAGCCGGTGATGATGGCCAGACTCTCCATGAGGCGGGTGTATGACTTCCGCGCCCGATTAGAGTCCCCGTCAATGGGTCCTCCTGCAATGACATGAATAACCCCCCCCCCCCCCCGTGTGGGAGCGTTATTTGGATTGGATGAGGGGCCCTCACCTGATGGGCCTTCTTGAGAAATAACCTCCTGGGATGGCATTTGGGGGAAAGTAACTTGTGGTGGATGGTTATACGGTCCTGGCCGAGCCACATCGGGTCGTTGCCCTCGCCGTGCCGGCCCTCCTATCTGAAGTCGCAATTGCGGGTATGCGGCTCGGAGGCGCTCTAGCTCCTCCTGTAGCTTGAAACATCGGCCACTGGCGTGGCCGTACTCCATATGATATTGGCAGAAAAATGGGGCGGGAGGGTTACGTGGTACCCCCCCCCCTTATATCCTGAGGGTCGCTGTAGTAGACCCTGCTGATCATAGAATTCCATCTCCCGCTCCTTCTACGTCCTCGCGGGAGGGAGTGCATCAGCAGCCATAATCTATAATGGCTGCGCAGGGCAAGCGCCCTGTAGCAATAATTGAGGCCTAGGAGCCTCCAGTAGAAGGGGTCGTGCATATCCCCGCCGAGGGGGTACTTGAGGGGCGACGGGGCGATTTCTTTCGGCTAGGACTGTTGCGGCAGTGCGTTCGGCTCTCCACACTTTTAGTCCTTCCTCTTCGTTGATGAATTTTTCCGCACGACTTAGAAGCTCCTCGTAGCTATTAGCAGGCTTCCTCAAAAGGGAACTTAGGAAAGGGCCCTCTTTCAGCCCGTGCGGGATAGCGACTCTGAAAGCTTCCAATCTTGCGGAAGGAATACCCCTAGTTGCAGAGGTGAACCGATGAAGATACCCTCTGAGTGATTCTGAGGGCCCCTGTGTAATGTGCATCAGGATAGAAGCGTCATGCTTATACGCCTTACAGCTAGCGAACTCCTGGCGGAACATCCCCTGAAAATCAGTAAAACAGGTAATAGACCCTAGGGGTAGGGTGTTGAACCATTTTTGTGCCGAACCGGTTAAGGTAGTCCGGAAGACTCGACACTTGAGGGCGTCGATGTAGCAGTGGAGTGAGACCGCTCCATCGAATTGCGATAGATGTTCTTCGGGATCCGTTGAGCCATCGTATTTATCTACTTGGGGATTTCGGAAGTATGATGGGGGGATTTCAGAGAGGATGTCCATGGTAAAAGGATTGGGCTCATAAACTTCTGGGGCCCTGGTCGACCGGCTTTCACCCTGTTCTTCCCGTCGAGTCTGGGTTAAAGGCAGGGTGTGTTGGTGTACTCACCCTCCCAATCCTTCTCCTGACAATACTTCAACATTAGTGGCAGTACAAGGAGGAGGGGGAATATCAAGCGGTGGCCCCCGAGAAGAAGGTTCGCCAGAATGAGGATGAAGATATCCGACCCTCCTCCTTTCTCTGGCAAGGGCCTCAGCCACGGCATTGTCCACCATGGCTCTCAGTTGGGATGGTAAGATGGTAACTGGAGTTTCCTCCACCACGGAGGCCACTGGGTGTTGGATCTCTTTTGGCTGCATCTCGACGTCTCGCTCAAATGTTCCCACAGACGACGCCAACTGATGCGGCGAAGAATATTCATTCGCTTCCTTCTGATGCGATGAAGCACGAGGGGAGCGTTGGGGGTTCTCTCCAGCCACAACAGTAAAGATGAGAGAATAAAACAGAGAAACGCAAACCAATACAAGCAACGAAACCAAGACACAGGATGTAACGTGGTTCGGAATAAGGATTCCTACTCCACGGAGGTGAGCTCTCTCACCGGATGCAGTGCCCAAGCACTTTCACTATGAACATCCCTCTTCACGGAAAGGAAACTTTCGGAGGTGGGGCCGAAAACCTCTTACAGTCGAATCACAATATAAGAAAGAGTACAAACAACGCCAAAGCAAAGGTCACTACTCTCCTTCTCCGACGAAGTGGTAGCTCTCCTTATCCTGATGCGTCTTCGTTTCTTGTTTGTTGGAATGATGCGAAAATCCCCCTTCCTCCTGTCCTCTCCTTCCCTTTTATCCTCCACTTCTGATCCGTCGTTACCCCATAAGCTGTCCCCATCGTACACGTGGTCGCCATGTCCACCTGGAGAATAATTCTGTTACAGATACGAGGAGCGAAGGCTCCTCGAAATATTATGTGGGGACCCCCCCCCCTTCTGTTACATAACACCTCTTCATTTACATTTCAAGAAACTAGGTTAGCCTGTCCCTTTCAACCATCTACTTTTGGTAAAACTAACTTAGGTTTATAGCTCACGGGTGGCATAGCCCTTGGACTCTACGCCAGGCCGAACCAACTCCCCTTCTTTCCATATCGAACTAATTCCAGACT
The DNA here is from genome assembly GCA_025175895.1 of Wurfbainia villosa. Taxonomy (NCBI): domain Eukaryota; kingdom Viridiplantae; phylum Streptophyta; class Magnoliopsida; order Zingiberales; family Zingiberaceae; genus Wurfbainia; species Wurfbainia villosa. The sequence goes on along the minus strand of CM045998.1, from coordinate 8,735,457 downwards.
AACTAGGGCGAGTCGATTCTTATCCGTCCCATCTGCTTCTAGGCCCATCTAGCCGAACCGACTCTTGATTATTCCCTAGCGAAGCGCCCTCCGCCTCCGCTTCACCGTGCCAGTTGCCTCTATTGGCTCTCCCGTGCCAATGGTCTCAGATGTTTGCGCCCGAACCGTTCTTCCCTTCTTTTCTTCGCCGAACTAATTATTTGGTTCGAATGATGTCTTTTATGCAAGCCCCCTTATCCGGTTCATAGAGAAGAAGTAACAACAATATCAACGATGAAAATTAAATTTCATCGATGACCATTAACAATTGAATAAATAGTGACCAATAAATTTGGTCGCTAAATTTATTTAGCGACCAAATTTATCATCACTAAAATATAATTTTCTTTTAGTGTCAGAAAAAAATCATAGCAACTCACGATGGGCATATTTATCTCATACTTGGGATAAAAAAGATGATGCACTTATCCCAAGCACCTGTCACTCTTCATCGTCGGTCCCACAGCTAAATAAAGAGAAATAAATAATGAGGGACATTTTTACTGAATCAAAAACTAACATGGCGACAGGATAGACACCCTGAAAAGTTTTATAGCCTCCGAGGACCCTTATTCTTTACAACAATTCTATCGTTCGTGTTAATCACTTGGTTCTTTTATGGGAACATATTTATCCCACCCTAACTAGATCTAGCTAGGGAATGCCAAATTGGTTATAAATATCAACAAATATGGAAGAGAATTCTTTGAGAATAATGCAAATCCAACTTAATATATTCACTCTGGCGATTAAGGGCACTTCACCCAACATATAGTAAAACCTGAGGCGTGGTCTAACATCTTTCTTATTAAACGAGTGTTAGGAAAGTGTTATATATACAATGCAAAGTCTGAGTTGACTGATAAAAAGGTATTCCTATGCAATCTCATAGCATGCACCATTGCATTAAACAATAAAAATAATTTGGACAATCTCAAATCACCATTGCAGAATTATTTTTTTTTCACCAATAAACTTCTGAAATTTGACCATATAATTTGGTGCAAAAAGATTGAAATCCACTGAAAAAGGTTGAAATCCATCAATTTAACGGTCTCTATTAGTCCGTCTCCGGACTATCGTAAGAGAGGTAAATCACAGTAGACCTTTAACCCTTGAGACTAGTAACTAGCGCATAAAGGAACGGCACTCTCACATTTGTGAAAGATTGATCCGTTATCCTCTAGTGCAATGTCTACATGTGCTAGCCACTAGATCCTTCCCAATGGGACAACTTGACCATATAATTAGGCCATAAGGAGATAGCCATCGACAGGCCACCAACCCCGGTGAGGCTTGGCAGGAGGAATGCCAAACCTCATAGCCTATGCAGCTTGGGCCCATGAAAATTGGCCAACCCCAACCAAAATCGATATTGTAGATTGGCAAACGCATCCAGCTAGTGAGCCCATGCAAGGGTTGGTCATCTGTATGTGTGAGCGCCCCTCACCAGAGCCTCCAAATTTGGCTACATATCCAGGTAGTCCAATGCCGACCACAAGTAGCTGGCATCCATCTTATAGCACGACTTCCTGGATTGTCTGTTGGAATGAAAAGATTATGGAAATAATAATAATAATAAGAGAACTTAGCTTTGTGAAATCCCTTGACCTTGTTACAACATGAAATCTCATACCCTATTATATTAGTTTCACCTCCTAACCAACAGTTGGGATTATACTAACATATACTTAATCTAATGACTATTAGAGTTTATTTATAATTATCTAAATTATTCTACTACATTCCACTACAATATACATCATTCTAAAATATTCTACACTAATCTTTCATATGAGCATTTGTTGAAGGCTGACTCATATGGAGAGAGAGGCACTCATGATCGTGCATGGTCAGAACCCATGACTTGGTCATGGGTTCTCTCTAGAGCCAGCGCTATGATCGTGGCCCAAATCATGACCAGGTCGTGGTTAAGTATGGGGAATCAAACAGGTCGATATCATGACCGTGGTATGAACCAAACCAAGTTGTGGTATATTCTGGAGCCAACACCACGATCGTGGTCAAAACCATGGCCAGATCATTGCTCATCCTAGAGGCGATGACACATTAACACCACGACCATGATCATGTCCATGACCAGAACGTGGTTCGTCTTGGAGATGACGATGAGTTTAGGGTTTCATTATAATATGATATTTTAGGTCTAAATTACCATATATGTCTAGAAATGCATATATAGGATCATTGTAACCCTAAAACTATGTGTGATTCTAATTAATTTCTCTTGGTCGTTTCATGGAGTAGGCGATTTGTCAAACCACGTTAAAATTCTTGTGTTCTCATCTCTCTCATTTGTCATTTTTCTTTTCTTCCATCCTTATTTTCTTTGTTGTTGTTGCATCACGATCATAATATTTAGTATCAAAGCCAAGGTTTAACATGACAGGGATCTCTTCTATGAAATTTGATTTGGTGAAATTCGATGGAATTGGAAACTTCGAATTGTGGCAAAGGAGGGTTAAGGATCTACTAGTGCAATAAGGTATGGTGAAGGTGCTAGGAGAAAAGAAATCGGATAGCATGGAGAAGACAGACTAGGAGGAATTACAGGCAAGGGCGGTGGCAACGATCAACTTCGTCGAACAGATGACGTGATGTGTCAAGTCATGGATGAGTAATCACCGATGATAGTTTGGCAGAAATTGAAAAGTCGATATATGTCCAAGTCATTGACAAACAAGTTGTATCTTAAATAGAAATTATTTGGGCTTAAATCGTAGAGGGCATAGATCTAACACAACGTATCAATGTATTTAATCAAATTGTCAGTGATTTAAAATAGATTGATGTGAAGATCAATGATGAAGATAAGGTGATGATGTTATTAAACTCTCTACTTTCATCTCCTATACGTATGAGAGTTTAGTTACAACTCTGATGTGGGAAAAGAAAACTCTAAATCTGGAGGAGGTCACAAGTGCTCTATTAGGTTTTCATCATCAGAAGAAAGCTAGTGATGAGACTTTACTAGGTGAAGGACTTGTGAAAATTAACTAGGAATGTGGAAGGAGCAAGACTTGATATGGGTCGGGCAACAATAATAAAGCCCGATCTAAGTCGAGAAAGAAGGAGATCATGTTTTACAAGTACAGAGTAAAGTAAAGGGTCACATTAAGAGAGATTGTCTAGAGAAAAAGGTGGTCCATCGAAGTCTGCAAACATAGTAGAAGAAAAAAATTTAGAGAGTGACGATGGTGACATGCTTTTTACCTTTTCTAGTTCAGAGAAATCGATAGATTCTTGGATTCTGAATTTAGCATGTTCATATCACATAACACCTAATGAGAATTTGTTTAACACCTATAAATCGGTTAATTCTTGTTCTATTCTGATGGATAATGATGCATCCTTCAAGGTCATTGGAATAGAAAATGTCAGAATTAAGATGTTTGATAATGTGCTAAAAACAATATGTGATGTAGACATGTACTAGATCTGAGGAAGAATCTAATTTCATTGGGCATACTGGATGATAATGGTTGTAGTTATAAATATGTAAGTGGAATAATAAGAGTGAGTAAAGGAGCTCTGACTATGATAAGAGGATAGAAACTGGCAGAGAATATTTATATACTATTGGATACCACAGTTGTAGGTAAAGTTGCCATTGTAGAATCTGAACAAGATAGCACAATCTTGTGGCATATGTGGCTAGGTTATACAGGTGAGTGTGGAATGCTGAAGCTTCATAAAATAAATTTATTAAAGGGTATCAAGACATGCAGACTTGATTTTTGTAAGTATTGTGTTCTTGAAAAATAAAGTAGAGCGTAGTTCAAGGTAGCCACACACAAGACATGAGTATGAATTTTGGATTATGTTCATATAGATCTCTGGGAACTAGCTAGTGTAACATCACATGGTGGACATATATATTTTGTGAGTATGATCGATGATAACTGATGAAAGATCTATGGACTACTGGGTTGTTCAAGCAATTGTTCAGTCGACTGTTGATAAGGACAGTCAACTGCTAAGGTATCCATTGGCTAGAATGTCAACGCGAATTAAGTTTGTTGTGAGACAACGACACTGTAAGCAGTCGATGGTGTCTTTTGGCAGTCGACTGCTAGGCAGAAATTCAGGTCACGTGAAGGCATAAAAAGAGTTTGATGGGGAAGATTTCGACATCGATTTTTGGGGTGATTTTTGGGAGGAATTGCTGTTGCATTCCAGATCTTCAAGAGCCTTTCAAAGCAACCATCAAGCAAGCAAAACATTCAAGTTTTTGTAAAATATTCTTTACATTATTGTTGTATTCTTTTGTATTTTCTTGTATTTCATTCTTATTGTTGTAAGATTATTGTAAGATATTTTTTCACCTCCGGTGTGTCACCGTGAAGGAGTTTATTAGTGATGGTTTGTATCACTAGAGTTCGCTATTGAATTCGCCCTGTGGAGTATGAACCCTAGTTCTGAACCATGTTAAATCATTTGTGTTTGATTGTACTTGAGTTTGTTTTGTATTTCATTGCTATTTGTTTCCGCTGCATACTAACAAACTTACAGACGAGCATGCGAACGAACGATGAAATCAACGAATTGCTATTCCTCCTCCTCCTCCTCTAACGACAACATCGACCCCTACACAATATACCATGAGTAATTATTCACAAACTCATTCATATATAGAGGTAAGCTATCATTAGATGACAACTCTTAGACAATTTAAAAATATTTATTAATATAACGAATTTTTAATGAATTATACACTGTTCACAACACCTCTCAGTTATTATATTTATTTTTAAAAGAATATATATTAATTAATAAAATATTTTTAATATAATTTGATAATAATAATTCTAATATTATAGTAATAATAAATTTAAATTATTTATTGTGGATGTTCTATTTTAAATTTATATATTAAAGATGAATTAAGAATTTTAAAAAATTAAATTAAAATAACAGACATTATTATTTTTTATTTATGGACACATTCTAATATAATGAAATAGTATGATATATTTTATAAAATTAATAGAATAAAACCTAAAAAATTCATATGATGTACTAATATATTAAAATTCAATATATCAATTATTATCATATTCATTTCAATATATAAAAGTATTATATTTATTTTTTTCTCAAATTGTTAATAATATATATATATATATACAAATTTCTTCTCCTACGCGATTAATCTTCCGTGCATGTCCGCGACTGCCTCCGTGGCACCCGCCGAGCGCCGCGTCTGCTCGCGCCATGTCCGACGAAGATTAATCGCGAACCTAGCTTTCTTTTCCCTCACAAATCCTCCTCCTGCGCCTTTTCCCTCCGAACGGCAGCGAGCGAGAGCGACCTAGGTTTAGGGTTTTCTTCCCCTCCTTCTCCCCGACGCCAAACCTGTGTTTCCCCCAACACCGAGCAGTGCAGGAGACCTTCTTCTCCCCCAACATTGACGCTGCCGCTTCGCGCACCTCTTCGCCGACATTTCCTTCCTCCTCACCTGCCTCCAGCAGAACTCCCACTGTGCTGGAGAGCTTCTTCTCCCCCAACAGCGACGTCGACACCGTCGATTGCAACTGAGGCCCACACCAGCTCGCCCGCGTCGCCTTCCTCTTCGCCGAGCAGAAACGCGCGCAGGATCGCGCCTGTTTCCCCCAACACTGAGCAGCGCAGGAGACTTTCTTCTCGCCGTCGTTTCGCGCACCTCTTCGCCGGCGCTTCCTTCCTCCTCGCCTGCCTCCAGCAAAACTCCCACTGTGCTGGAGAGCTTCTTCTCCCCCAACAGTGTCGTCGGCACTGTCGATCGCAGCTGAGGCCCGCCGATTCGCACACCCCTTCGCCATCGTTTCCTTCCTCCTCGCCTGCCTGCACCAGCATTTCCAAGCCGATATTGGTAACCTTCTGTGCGTCTTGCAAATTTTTCCCTTTTATTTTCTTTTTATTTTTTTCCTTGTCTTAGGCAAATGGGTTAACCTTACTGTGGAAATGCTGGAATTTATAAACCAATGCTATTAGTTTGTAAATTTCGATCAACCCATTGTTGTTAACTATCCAAATGTCTCTATTTGTACCCAGTTAGACGAAAGGTATGATCTTTGTCTTGATTTGTACTCTACTTGATAAATCTTATCTTGCTCTGTACTCTATGGCATTGGTTAGAATTTACTGTACATAGACCTATCTTACGTTGGAGTACTAAAGGGTGTAATTATACGTGTAGGAGAAATCCAATTATCTCGTCGCCGATACCATCTCTATCTTGAGGTATCAAAGAATGGTAAGATAGTGTGATGTTCATTTTTAATTTATCTCTTGTTTATATAATTTTTTAAATGTTGTTTTTAATACAGGGAAAAATATATGTTATTTTTGTTGGACGTCAATCGGGTATTTATGATACTTGGATAGAAGCATCTAGACAAGTTAATGGCTTTAAGGGCGCTATACATCAGTCTTTCAAGAACAGAGAGGAGGCAGAAAAAGCATATCAAGCACACTTGGATAAAAATTCTACACCCACATCTTTTACATTAAGTGGGAACAAAAGTTCATGTGCAACTCCAGGTTCATTATCAAGTTCAAATTCAAGAAGATCACAGTCTGAAAAAATATGTAAGCTAAAAGATGCACTGGAAGAGATAAAACAACAATTGGATTCTCTACGAATAAGTGACGATGATTAAGCATGTTGTTTCAAGCTGTTATGTGAATTTAACTACAAGATGTTATCTGATTAAACATGTTATTTCAAGATGTTATTTGTATTTTAGTTGTTATAAGTGTTGTGTTTAAGTTGATATAATATTTTTTTCTAAATTGCAAGTGTTATATCCATCTTCAGAGATATAAGATCGACAAGAATAAACTCCCTTGCCTTTGTGAATGCTATAGAAGTTGTATCTGTTCCTGATACCTTAATTGCAGATACCGCTACCATCATCAATTCTCCCGGTAAGTATCGGGGTTTGTCAGGCCAGTGCTTGGAGGGCTGGTAAGTTAGGAAGTGTAATTCAGCTGCAGTAACTAATTCAGTTGAAGGGCTGGTAAATTAGGAACTGTAATAAGAGTGGAATTTTTGCTACTAGGTGGCATTGCGCCTAATTCTGAAAGATTACAGTACAGTTCAATCCACATTTATCCTATTTGGCAGGACAGAAGCCATGAAACCAAACTCTTCAACATTCCACCTCTCTTCCCTGTCTAAACTCAACCTCAAGTTCCCACCTTTTGCCGTAGTTAGTAGACTCGGTTGCAAAACATCTCTCAACCACTTCTCAAAAAAACTCTCCAAGAACAAATCAGATGCCTGCATTAACTCGTCCGCAACTTCTGGATTGATGAAAAGTTGCCCCGTTCCATCATTGCCTGTCTGCACTTCCTTAAATGCTCGATGGAGCTTCAAGAGGAGATTGACTTTCACCTCTTGGTAATCACTATGACCTGCATCTAAAGTGAGCTGAACAGTGGATTTTAGAAACCCTTGTGGGAGATGCAGGCTGATGTATTCTACTTCCTGTGTTAGATCACTTGGAACATTTTCCTCCACAGTGTTGCTGTGAACTTCGAAATTGAGATCAAAACTGTGGTCTTCTTTTCTTGGCTTCTTTGCTAAGCTTTCAAGATCACTAGCTGACATCGTTTTGGTGTAGCTGGATGATGCACAAAGTTTCATCATCGCTCTCTGACATTCTTTCATTTAAAATTAAAACTGACTTGATTACATGGAAAAGTATATATTGGAAAAAGGGAAATTCTCGTCAAATCAATAATGGTTTAACATACGAATAAGGAAAATATTTGCATCATAGCAAACAATGGAAATGAACTATATTTTCTAACATTAAACTGATTTTTAACATGATCTCTGGACAAATTAGATGTTTATCAGCAGAAGAAGAACATCAGAAAATTTTCCAATTAATGAACAAGATTCAATATGCTTCAGGCTTCTGATCGGTGAGAGTGTGAGAAGAAAAGAAACCAAAATTGCTCAGAAATGTAACAGATAAATAAAGTAGCCACTTAGCAAATGCACAATAGATGCATCTAAATTACATATTCAACTAATTCAGAATCCTTTTCAATTTACAATACCAAAAGATTGAGTACAACTCATATCCAGAATCTCCTTCAAACAATGCTTAACATGATATACTTTTGGGTGTGTAATCTCAAATGCATAATCCAAATTGAAGCATCCAAAAGCAGATCAGAGAATCTAGCTACAGCAAAAATCAAAGTTGACACAGCTTCCACCTTGTTCCTTGAGGGCATTCCCTATGAATATAAATATCAACTAAAGATTAATGAAATAGAGAAATAACAATCAAAATTCTAATGTACATTTGAATTCGTACTCATGACCTACATTAGCCATTCTTATTATCATGGTATACTTTTCAAAGACGAAGCAACTGGAAAAAATAACAGCAAGTAGAATTCTTACCTTTAATATAAACAAAGAATATGTAACTGTGTAAAAAAACAAAAGAAAGAATTTATTTATTGGTCGGATACAACAAATTACTTACCGTGTGATTTGTTATTTACTAATTTTGATTGTTTGCAAAACTTTCATTCATCCTGACGCATGTTGTTAGAACCTGTAACAATAAAGTCAAAACTTAACTTAAATTTCTCAATCAATTAATCACTATAATTTGATACAATGAAATTTATATAATACCAACTATAGATGTCAAATCTTCTTCATATGTGTTGTCATCACTGTCATAATGATTATCTATAGTTGATCTGACAATGAATACATCATCAATGTTATAAAATTTAATTAAATTAATTGATTTGCAAATAAAAATAGCATAAAAATGCAGAATTATTGGATACATACCTTTGTTGCAAAATCAGACAATTACGCTTGTCATGTGATACACCTCGATGCCCACATCCACGACATAGCCTAGACTTTGAAGTTGATTTCTCCTTTAATGATTGCAATCTCTTCCCACATCCTTTTGTTCTCACTAAAGAAGGTTCTATAATACCAAGCCCTCCATCCATGGAATTTTTCCTTTGACTTCTGATGTTGCATGTTCTACTAATGTTCATCTCTTGAATTTTGCTATACATACAATCAAATTGTTCACCCAAAAAATTTGTCCCCTCATTAGTCAAGGATGCATCATCAATTAATACTGAAGCTTTATAGGATAACCTTGAGTGTCGTGACATCAAACATTTTTCTGGATCATCGATCAAAAATTGTTCTTCCCCTAAAACATATATTGCTTCAGCTTTTACATTTTGTGTCCATCTTTTGAGTATATACTTGTCAGACAATTGAAACACTTGATTGATACAGAAAAAAGCTAACATATGTCTGCATGGAATGCCCTCGAACTCAAATTTCCTATAGCTACAGGATATGTAGTCCCTCAGTTTGTCATAGGTGAGTACCCTTGGTTTGGTGGAAGAAGAACTTTGGAATTTCATCACCTGATAAATCACTAACTCATCTTCTATAGATGCTTGTGCACATAATAAGTATGACTCACTAATTTAACTTTGAAATTCGACCCATTTCTTTTTCGTGTAGAGGCTAACCATTTGAGTTTCCATTGGCCAGTTTGACCGGGTCCTGGGATGCTCATTAATATCAATATGGTCAGCAGCTAACTCATTATGTCTTTCGTGTCTTAATGCCCTATTGAAACGGATGATAAAATCCGTCAATGAGTTCTTATTTGAGACATACCTCTTGAAAAATGCATGTGAGCTTTCAGATCTTTGACTACTTGACATTCCAGCACAAAATACATGACTAAAATATGATGGGACCCACTTGTGTCGTAATTCATACATCAATGACAACCAATCATTTTTTTCCAAGTTAGCACACTTTATAGCCTGTTCCCATGACTTCTCAAATTCATCAGGTGTTGTACTATTTCCAATGGCATTCTTTATGCTTTGATAGTGGTCACAAAAAGTCAAAGGGTGTAATTTCTCAGGGAATTTATTCAGTATGTGCTACAAACAATACCAATGCACCATCTGAGAAAAAACTTGTGCAATAGCTTTTGTCATAGCAGGATCTTGATTAGTAATAATCACATTTGGTGCTCCTTTAGGCATGGCTTCTATGAATTTATTAAACAGTCAAACAAAAGAATCAGTTTTTTCATCACTTAGAAAGCCGCAACCAAAAATAATTGTCTGATGATGATGATTAACGCCTACGAATGGAGCAAATATCAACCCATATTTGTTGGTGTTATATGTTGTGTCAAAAACAACTACATCACCAAATACAATATTTGTCGTCCTTGATACATGATCGGCCCAAAAACACCTATTAAATCTGTTATATGAATCGGTCTCATAATCAAAGAAAAAAGCTAAATTCTTATCTTTCTCAGATGCAAAAAACTCGATCAATGTTTCAGCATCAATACCCTTTTGTTCCTCCCTTAGATCTCTCTCAAAGTTTCTTATATCTATTTCTGTGCAACCTTCATGCTCAGGCCCTCCATACTCTATTTCAAATAATCGCATTTGTTGACAAGTTGGCACATTGGCCTCTGAAAATTGTTGAGACAATGCTTTCTTTGCTGTTGAAATATTACGATGTGAACGTAGCAAATGAACCTTTGAAGGAGTCGAGAGTGGATGATTATGACCTTCCACAAGCTTACTGACAATCCAATTAGGTCCAGTTTATTCTTTGACAAGTGAAATATTTGACTTACAACCAGTTCTAATATCACTACGTGTTCTTTCCCTTGTCTGTCCGTCCCCAGTAGCATATTTATTTGACCGCATTTGATCTGTATGACCTTCTTTAAAGCATATAAATTTTTTCCATACAACTTCATTTGTAATCTTATTTTTTTTTTGCTATTGTTTATCCTTGCACTAAATCCAGCTTCTCGTGCATATTGGTTATAGAATGAAAATGCATCCTCTAGTGATGAAAATTCCATACCAATTTTTGGCTTTCGATCATCTGCAACTTGGGGAATGTATAGTTGATCATCACTATAATTTCCTTCCATTGCTGGAGAATGTCAAATTAAAATAGAGTTAAACTAATTGGTATTGATTGACCTCCTTTCAGTCAAAGATGCATCATCAAACTAACTAATAGCATTGGTTTATAAATTCCAGCATTTCCACAGTAAGGTTAACCCATTTGCCTAAGACAAGGAAAAAAATAAAAAGAAAATAAAAGGGAAAAATTTGCAAGACGCACAGAAGGTTACCAATATCGGCTTGGAAATGCTGGTGCATGCAGGCGAGGAGGAAGGAAACGACGGCGAAGGGGTGTGCGAATCGGCGGGCCTCAGCTGTGATCGACGGTGTCGGCGTCGCTGTTGGGGGAGAAGAAGCTCTCCAACACAATGGGAGTTCTGTTGGAGGCAGGCGAGGAGGAAGGAAGCGCCGACGAAGAGGTGCGCGAAACGGCGGCGAGAAGAAGGTCTCCTGCGCTGCTCAATGTTGGGGGAAACAGGCGCGATCCTGGGCGCGTTTCTGCTCGGCGAAGAGGAAGGCGACGCGGGCGAGCTGGTGCGGGCCTCAGCTGCGATCGACGGTGTCTGTGTCGCTGTTGGGGGAGAAGAAGCTCTCCAGCATGGTGGGAGTTCTGCTGGAGGCAGGCGAGGAGGAAGGAAACGCCAGCGAAGAGGTGCGCGAAACGACGGCGTCAATGTTGGGGGAGAAGAAGGTCTCCTGCGCTGCTCGGTGTTGGGGGAAACACAGGTTTAGCGTCGGGGAGAAGGAGGGGAAGAAAACCCTAAACCTAGGTCGCTCTCGCTCGTTGCCGTTCGGAGGGAAAAAGCGCAAGAGGAGGATTTGTGAGGGAAAAGAATGCTAGGTTCGTGATTAATCTTCGTCGGACGTGGCGTGAGCAAACGCGGCGCTCGACGGGTGCCACGGAGGCAGTCGAGGAAGATTAATCGCGCAGGAGAAGAAATCTGATATATATATATATATATATATATATATATATATATATATATATATATATATATATATATATATATATATATATATACACATTAATAAAATATATGTAATAATATTTGTAAAATTTTAAAAGTATTTAATAATACAACCAAATAATTTTTCAATATTTATTTATCTTATTTCTCATTTAATTATAATAAAATTTTGTAATATAATATTAATTTTAAATAAATATATTAATTATAAAATGTGAAAAAAAATTTATAATATTTTTGATATTTATTTAATTGTATTTTGTAGACATTAAACTAAAGTTAAATATTTTATATAAAATATTAATTATGTAGTATGCTGTTTTAATTCCAATAAAAAATTATTTTTCTTCTCAAATATTAAAAATAATTTATTTAATATTTATAAAAATATAATTAGAAATATGAATTAGAAATATTTAATATTTAAAATATTAATAGTGGTTCAAAAAGTAAATTTTTATTAAAGGAACGAAAAATAAAATATTCACGAGAATCCTTAGGTTGTACATAAATTTATAATTATTTTATATTTTTTTATTTCAGTGGAACAAATAATGAAAATATTTTGATATTTTACTATGGTCGAAAACTAGAAAAAAATTTTATCATCTTCATTATCATAAATAAAATTCTAATTCATCGAGTGTCAATCTTTATCTAAAATAAATATTTAATTCTAAAAGTAATATATTAATGAATAATGATGCGGCATGAATTTTTCTTTGTAAGGATGTACTATCGAAGAGGGGTTCTTTTCGACCACAACAGTAAGAGTTTCCTTATTCTTTTTCTGTGAAAGTTAACACGTTATACCACCGTCGGCCTATTCGGTGAAAATCCTCTAATGCTTAAGGTAGAGCTTGTATGAGGAAGAGAAAATAAATAGTAACAATTGTCCAGAAGATAAGTGTAGCAGAGAATAGTAAAAATGTATGTAAAATGAGATCAGATCTCTTTTCCTCTTTTCTTTTCTGTCTTTTATTCCCTCTCCGATGTTAAAGCAAGTTGTCTTGTAACAAACCACCAACCTCACCCTTCACATGGAAAGTCATGCGAATGGAGGTGATCATGCTATTATTTCATTAGAGAATGCTTGCTACTGAGAATATTTTGTAGGGTCTATGAGGCATCTTTAATTTGTTATAAAGGATGATGACGTGTATACCAAGACTATAACAAACAACTCCTTACATATTTTATGGGATCCCACCTTAAAAGAATTAATATTCCTCTTGACTTCCCTCTAGCTTCCTAAGTTACTGTCCATCTAACTTAACTTGGCTCCTTTTTCTCCAAAGGTTGTTATATTTTCAACTCGACTTATCTTCCCGAGTTGCTACCTCCTTGACACAGCTCCCCCTCTCGAACTGATACCTTTTGACTCAGCTTATCTCCCTGAACTACTACTGATTCAATTTGGCTCTTCTTCCCAAACTGTTATCATTTCAATTCGGCTCACTTTCCCAAGTTGCTACCTCTTTGACTCAGCTCCTCCTCCCGAGTTGGTACCTTTTAACTCGACTTATCTCCTCGAACTATTATTCTTGGATTCGATTTAATGCTTCTTTATACTTACTCTTATTATAAGAGTATCAAACAAGGATCTATTTTTTTTAATTATTAGAAAACAAAAGCATTATTTGATAATTAAAAAATAACTGAAAAAAATAATGGATGCAATTTTTTAAAGATAAATGAGAAGAATTTGATAGAATAATTCTGTATAAATCATAAATGAAAAAAAAAAGTAACAAATATTTTCTAACATAATAAAAGTAAAAAAAAACTAAATGAATAAATGAACTTTTAATTATTTCAATTTAAATACGTCTTTCTTCAATTTGACGTAAATTGAAATGTCCTTTTAAGATGATTTTTAGCTAGATATGTTGTTATATATGGATAGAGTCGATTGACCTATCAAACAGATTAATTAGGAATATAATTCTCTGTGATTTATCTCAAATTTTATGTAAAATTTTAAAATTAGATTCTATTTTCACTGAACAATTTAAATATTGAACTCTAAAATTTAAATATTTAGTATTAAAAATTAATTTTTGGACCCCGGATCTGGCTCTGATTGCCCTCCGCAGGATCAGCATTGCTCTTGACTATCATGGCTCGACGGTGAGGAGTGTGCTGGGGCGAATATAATCCCTTTTGTTGCTACGGAAGTAAACTTAAACAATTCGATAAATGCGGTAAGTATCTAGAGGAGCAACACCGGCAAAGAGGAGATGTCGTTGATGTAGTCTGCATTTGGCTTCGAGACGAATTGCTAGCTCCCGTTCCTCGGCGGGTGCGAAGTCGCTGAAATCGTCCATCGTTGCCTCCGCATCCGCCTCCACAAACAGCACCCCCTCATCGTTGCAGTCGATCACGATCCGACCGTCCTCGCCGCGCGCCAACTGCCCGGCCATGGGATAGAAGGCCACAAGCACCCGGACCAGCGCGTCGCATAGTACTGCCGCTTCAAAAGAAGTTCATCGACCAATATATTAGGATTTCATCCAGGTCTCAAAATCATATAGATCTGCTCTGGATAGAAAGTACACGCTCAGCGTGCGGTGATGCAGCATCACCAGATCCAAGTTGTAGATCCACAGCCATCGCTGCGGCGTCGCTTCAGCCAGCCTCACCATCGTCAACCGCCGCACGTTGATCACCACCGTGCATGGCTCCCTACTGCAAATTAATGACAGCGTGTGTTTCAGTCGTCACCGCCAAAAAACAAAAAAAAAAAAAAGCATCTTCATGCAAACTAATCTTCCTTTACTAGATCTACAAGAAGCCAAAATTCTCGATTCCAATCCATGATGCAGAGACGAATGCAACTCATTTTTTTCATGAGAAATTCAAACGTTAAGCTAAAATCTAGCAGGAAAATAAAAGCCAAGAAAAACCAAATGTACTACAGCTGAAAATAATCATTCGTCGAGCAAAAATCTCCAAACTGAACGCCAAAATGGGAACAAATACCGGAAGAAAAGAAGAAGAAAGAGGATGAAAACAAAACAAAAAAGGACTGGTCATAAGAACTCCAAAAAACTCCTTTGGTGACCATGTCATTACGTCGTCGATCGCCATTAATGGCAACCCACTCGTCTGTTAAATCGGCGTCGCGAGTTAGATCGAGTATCGCTGGAAATGAAGATCCGATAATAAGTACGAGGTATGATGACAATTTCTAAAATTTATTTTTAAAAATACTATATATTTACTTATTACCGTCAAAATTTAAAAAACACAAGAAGTGTCTAGTTTGTTTTTTTGGCGAGTTTATTATAGGATAAACAGAGAGTTAAAACTCTAAACCAATTAATTCAATTCTTTGCTTAAATCTAAAATTAAATTTTTAAAAAACATAAGTTTTTAATTCAATTATCTCAAAGTTTGATGGAATTAAATTATATAATAGTTAGTTGAATGCATCCTTGGAAAGTATTAAATTAAATATATTATCTAGAAAAAGTAATAGTACATTTAACGTAGGAAGATATGCCTAGCTACATAAGCGAAGCTTTTCTTAATTATACTCCTCTTCGAATTCATTATATTTCTCTTCCAGTGCTTGGATTGTAGATTATTGTAGCTCTTAACATTAATTTTACACGTGAAGTTTCCTTATAAACATGCCCAGAACGGGCTGTCCTCCCGACCCCGAGCAGTAACTCTTTAAAACATTTATTCCATTTGACATTTAAATTTTATCATTTTATTTTTTCCTAAATATTTTACCATTGTTTTATATTATATTGGCAGAGACTCTTTTATTCTATAGTCGATTGAAAGGGATGTCAAATACTTACGATCGACAATTTCATAATTCAAGCTTATACGTATTTGTTATGACCAGTTAATTAAAAAAAGGTTGTGAAAATGATAAAACGCTAATCAATTAAACACTAAGTTGCGTAATCAATCAGACACTAATCTTTAATCATCAAAGGATAAGTCAAAAATTAAACAATATGATTGAAAACTAAGTTCTGATTGATTAGATTTATTGTCAGACATTATTAGAGGGACTAATACAATGAAATATTCCACATCTAGGAGATATCAGAAAATACAAATAATAAAATATATATGTTTATTCTCCATACACATCACACTTTAATTTTTAAGATGAAAATTAAATGCACGGCCCACATATAAAACATTCTCGCACAACAATATCAAGCGAATGCATGAAAGCATAGATGAACTTAAAATTCGAACACAACAATCTGAAAGGCTTAGATATCATAGATGAGCTCCTGGAACTTCACCATGTGATCAGGCTGCAAGGAGATGGCCAACGAGAGGCCACCATCACCGGCGGCGCTTGGCAGGACGAACGCCTTACCCTCGGAGCGGACGAGGGCTGGGCCCATGAAAATTGGTCGGCCCCAACCGAAGTCTGCGTCGTGGATTGGCAGGCTTACCCAACTGAGGAGCACCATGTTTGGGCATCTGTATGTGTCGGCACCCTTCACCAGAGCCTCCACATTTGGCTGCATTTCCAGGTAGTCTAATGCCGACTCCAAGTAACTGGCGTCCATTCTCAGCACGGCCTCCTGGATCGTCTTGGCCGCCAGGTGAGCACCGCCGCCCTCCGCAGAGGCCACCTCCCCTGCTTCTGCAATGGCCGCCGCTGTGAAAAGCACGTTCCCGAAGTAGCCCTGCGGAAGTGGTGGCTGCACTCGCTTCCGACCGTCGACTGCGATGTACATCTTGGTCATCTGGTCGGGCGGGAGGTCGCGCGCCATGCACGCGCACCGCCACACGTGAGCCGCGAGGAGGACATACGTGCTGTAGCTGCCACCCGGAGGAGCTTTGGACTTGACGAGGTTAAGCTGCTCCCGAGTAAACTTGAAGACGCGGACAGCAGCGGCGGAGCTTGGGACTGGGGAGGCAGAGGAGTTCATGGAAGGAGGGGGCTGGTACTCGACGTGAGCAAAAGAGAGGTTAGGCGGGTGGCGACCACGGAGGAGGGTCCGATCGAGGAATGGCTGGACGGTGATGCCGACGCCGCGGGCAACGTCGGACCAGGAGTTTATCAAGTGAATGCCGGAGAAGCCGTCGGCTACCTGATGCTGTACGCCGACGCCCAGGGCTACACCACCGCACTTGAAGTGTGTGACCTGTGCATGCATCGATTAGATCAAACCCACCAACTAAATTAAAGTGGAAACGATTTTGACAAGCATATACGTATAGTTATTAAGGCGTTCTGCAAAGGATGCATTCACAATTCAGAAATTTTTAAAAGGCACGTTATGATTTATGTTTTATTCAAAAGCACATTTAATTTTAAAATTATTCTTTTCGTTAATAATGATATCGAATTTATTTTCATGTATCTTGATTTTCAAAATCATTACCTGATGCTTATTTTTAAAATCAATATTTTTAAAAATAATATTAAAGTGATATTGATTTTTAAAAATTAATACATTTTTTAAATCACATTATAGTCGAGTTCTAAATTTTTTAGTATTAATAGGAGGTTCAGAAAAAGTTTTTATATCTTCTTTACGTTTTCAAGATTCCTCTCTCACATTTTGTATTTTGATTTTAGAATATCAAATCCTCTAGATCCATAAATAAGTTGTGATCAAGACAACTAGTCGATTGATACACCTTAAAATTGAAGTTTAATGCATTAAATATAATCCTTTCATATTTGACACTTACTTTTAGTCTAGACCTAAACCTTTAAACTTCTTCCATTAACCTCACACCTTTGCCAAGAGGTTGCGCATTCAGGACTTCTCCACCAAGAGTCATGCTCTGGGGCTTTCATTGTAAAATATTCATACTTGGACTTTCTATTGTCAAGTTTCCATATTTAAATTTTTCCTTGTCAAATATTAATACTTAGACTTTCTTTGTAAAGTTTTCATACTTGAATTTTTTTCTTATCAAGTCTCTATTCTTGGACTTTTCTTATCAAGTCTTTATACTTGGACTTTTCCTTACCAAGCATGATCTCCACGATCTGCTAGGACTTCCCCTTTGCCAACTTCTAGTTGGACTTTATCCGTCAAGGCTCTGGTCAATCTTGACCTACTTAACTTCTTGATCAACAACTTCATATGACTATGGATGTCCTATACCATCTATTCATATTGTCAAACATCAAAACTCTACTCAAGTCTCATTCGAACTTGATCAACCTTGATCTGAGATTGATTGCACCAACAATCTCCCCAACAAGTCTAACTTTAAGTGCACTTTAATTGTACACAATTTATTATAAAAAATTCAAATCCTTTAATGCACCATTTGAATATCATCACAATTGTGCAAGGCTAAAATACACTTTGAAGTTGAACTTTTGATCATAGTGTTATTGAGAGATACTGTAAAAAATATATTAGATTTTGATTGAGTTCAATTAGAGATGTTCATCAATTAATTTTGATCAAAATTCATTGTTAAATCTAGAGAATTTCAAATTATAAAACATAAATATGGAATGGAAGAGAAAAGTATAAAGAAGATAGATATGGTGTGCAACTTTGATTTTAAGCCTCATAAGTTAAGGTTAGATTTGTACCAATTGGGAAAAAAATGAATTTTGAAAACTAGCTATGTATGTCTAGGAAGACCTCAAATCTGAGACTTTAGAGCATGGTTAAGCTTAGGATTATGACAGAAATCTATTGAACTTAAATTAAGTTCAATCATAGTTGGCTAAGGTCATTAATGGATTTTATCCAAAATTCATTGATAAATCTAGAAGATTTAAAATTTTAAAACTATGACATAGAGTGGAAGATAAGGAGTCTTAAAAATGAGTCTTAAAAATGTAAAGAAGATGTACGACTCAATCTTCTATTAATGTTCAAATGTTTAGAAGCATAAACATGTTGACTGATGTGACTTATTTTTTTATCTTTGCCTTTTTATAATAGTCCCACGAGAACTGTTCTCCTCTCCACCATCATTTTGATAAGTTGATAGAAGACAAACTTTGTGCCACCCTTCCACGTGGGATGTCACGTAGGCTCCTCTAGGGAACAAGCAGTTAAGAGATAAATTTTGCTCCACCCTCCCGCGTGGGTTGCCACATAGCCCTTTATCATTTGGGGAACAAGGGGTTAGGGGGTAATTCCCGTATGAAATCTCCACCTGACACTTCGAAGGATTCGAGGGTCATCATGAGAAGGAGCGATTTATGAGAGTAGTTGTAACAAACTAAATGAAAGAATCTGACATATGGTCTATGACTTATTATAATCCGAGATATTTTTGTTGGTACAATCGACCCAAGTCACGATTGATCAGACTCGAGTGAGACTCAAGTAGAATTTTAATATTTGACCATTGTTTGATAATGAGTTGACTATATGATTGACATGGGTTTGACCATATCATGGAGAAGTCCAAGTTTGGACACTTGGCATGGAAAGTCTAAGAATGGTCTTTACAAAGGGAAAGTCCAAGCATGTGTCTTAACAAAGGGAAAGTCCAAGCATGAGTCTTGGCAATTAGAAAGTCTAAGGGCGTAAGTCCAAGTGTATAGTCTTAGTGGTGAAAGTCTAAGTCATGGTTACTTGGCAATTGAAAAGTCCAAGGGTATAGTCATGGTCATGTAAGTCCAAGTGTATAATCTTGGAGGTGAAAGTCCGAGTTATGGTTACTTGGCAAATGAAAGTCCAAGGGTGTGGTCTTGGTCATATAAGTCCAAGGGTGTAGTCTTGGCCACGTAAGTCCAAAGGTATAGTTTTGTATGTGAAAGTCCAAGGGTGTAGTCTTGACAATGGAAAAGTCAAAGGGTGAGAATTTGGCAGTGTAAAGTTCAAGCATATAGTCTTGGTGGCATAAGTCTAAATGAACTTTGACAAAGAACTCGATTAGCATGACTAGGCTGATGGAAGCACCTGAAAGTTAGCGCGAAAGATGAACAAGTCGTGGAGGACTCGGATGGATCCTAAGAGCATGAGCCTGATGGAGGTGCCTAAAAGGCTTAGGTATAGACTAAATGTGGTTTATCAAATATGCGGAGATAATATTTGAGTTAAATCTCATGTTTGAGGTTTACCAGTTGATTGAGATTATGGACCAGTCAACTGGTCAAGTCCATGATAATTGGAGGTCTAGTTTGACTCGAGCAGTCAACTGGGATTATGACCAGTCGACTGGTTATGTAGTCGATTGAGGCTCAACTGTCGAATGTACTCTGGAAATCGATTGGGGGTTATACCAGTCGACTGCCAATAGAGCAGTCAACTAGTATTTACGAACACGAGCACAAAATATCTCGTAGTCGATTGGACAGTCGACTACTGGCTTGGAAGTCAATTGCTAGAGTATTCGTTGAGCAAATCCAATGTGGATTAAATCCGTTGCGAGACAACGATACTGTGGACAGTTAATTAGGGTCTTTTGGCAGTCGACTGCTATGTGCAAAATCAGCCCGATGCTTGTTATAAAGGGAGCAACTTGGGGAGGATTATGTAAGCGATTTTTGGGGCGATTTTGAGGAGGAAGTGTTGTTGCATTCTAGACATTCAATAGCAATTCAAAGCAACCAATAAGCAAGAAATCAAAAGTTCTATTTGTAAAGTTTTTTTTACTTATTATTGTATTTGTTTCTTGTTTTGGTTGTATCTTATGTTTTGATTGTTGTAAGACTATTGTAAGAGGCTTCTCCATCTCCGGAATATTTTTCGAGAAGGAAAAGTTTATTAGTGGTGGTATGCATTACTAGAATTTGCTCTTGAGCTCAACCGTGAAGTAAGAATTAGGGTTCCAAACCATGTTAAATCTTTTGTGTCATTGTGTGATTGTCTTGCATTTTATATTTGTATATTTGTATTTCCACTGTGATAACATTGTAATAAATGAGCACAAATGCAATCGAGCATAGAATCGACAAATCACTATTCACCCCCTCTAGCGTGACATTCGATCACCTACAATTGGTATAAGAGGGGGTATTTCTTTACCAGATTCACAACCGCGAGAGCACAAGCACTAGGGGAGAAGAGGAAGAAATGGAGTTGTCAAAGCTTGGACTAGGTCGCGACATCAACACTGCACCTCCCTACGGATTCTACGGGCAAGGGAGATTTGAGCATTGGAAGGCGAGTATAGAAACCTTCCTCATGATGAACATCGAAGATTGGTTCATCTTGATGGAAGTATTTGAAGCCCCTTGGATAAAGAGGTAAGAGTTCTCAAAATCAAGAAATAGACCAAGGAGCAACGCCAAAAATTTAAGACCGAGATTAAGGTGACAAATTTTTTAATAAATTTAATACCTAATGATATTTTGTGTAAACTAAGGGATTATATGGATGCCAAGTAGCTATAAAGCAAGTTGACAAAATTTCATGAGAAGCACTTGTTGGGAGTATGAGGAATACAATCAAAGTCCCACATTGGTAAGACATGGAAAAGATCATGTGCTTATAAGAAAAAAGATATCTCCATTGGTATGAGGCCTTTTAGGTAAAGCCCAAAAACAAAACCATGAGGGCTTGGGCCCAAAGTGGACAATATCATACCATTGTGGAGATATGTGGATCTTATATGCACTAACAATTGGTATCAGAGCCATGGTCCATGTCAAGCCATGAACCTCGAACGAAGGAAGTTGAGCTCCCACGTCCGGATCAAGAGAACCAGACATCAGGAAGGAAGTCTAGTTGGGTCGGGGGGACCGAACAACTGGCAGGAAGTCCTGGTGGGTTGAAGATCGGACATCAAGCAGAGAAAATCCTTCGAGGAGGGATAGGCTTGAGGGGGGGCCCAATGTGGTCCTTCGTTTGAGGGGGGGATTGTTGGGAGTATGAGGAATACAATCAAAGTCCCACATTGGTAAGACATGGAAAAGATCATGTGCTTATAAGAAAAAAGATATCTCCATTGGTATGAGGCCTTTTGGGTAAAACCCAAAAACAAAACCATGAGGGCTTGGGCCCAAAGTGGACAATATCATACCATTGTGGAGATATGTGGATCTTATATGCACTAACAGCACTCGCCGATTCAAATACAAGATAAGGAGGAGTCCAAGGAAGAGTGCTCATCATCTCAAGCTCAAGAAGACTCGGAAGTTGAGAGATACTCAATATTCGAAGAGGAAGAATCATCATCATCCTCTCTAGAGCTTAAAGAATCGGAGGTTAAGAGGTGCTCAATGTCCGAGGTAGAAGAGGTTTTGGAAGCCTCTACTTCAAGGATTAAGGGGCAAGAGAGACACTTGACACCGGAGCAAGAGCAAGAAGAACCCTATACCTCTGGAGCCCATGAAGAACAAACTCAAAGTTCTTCTCTAGGTAACTCAAGTATTATTTGTAAAAATAAAAATCATATAACTTGCTTTGAGCGTAGGGAACAAGGACACTACAAAAGTAAATACCTAAAGAGAGTCAAGAAAGCTCCCATGACACCAAAAGTTAAAGAAAAGGCTAAGGAGGTTGAAGCCCTAATTTGGAAGAGCAAAGAGTATATTATGTGCTTCAAATGTCAACAATGAAGTCACTATAGGAGTCAATGTCCTAGGGGGAGTCACCTTACCAAGGACAAAAGGAAGAGCTCAAATGTAAGGGGAGCTAAGACAAACCCTAAGGTATATTTCAATAATGTTATTTCTTTATGTAAGGATAAAAGACATGCTAGGAATAATTTTAATACACTTGATATTGTTAATCATGAAAAATATGCTAGAAATAAATATTTTTGCTTAGGTGTTAAATCTTATAATATTAGGCCTAAGGATAACTCTAGGACTACCCCATCTACGAATGACAAAAACCTAGGTGTTAATCATAAGAAAACTAGATACATGCCTAGGAAAAGGAACTCCCAAAAGATAAATAAAAATTTAAAAATTGAGAAATTAAAAAAGAAAAATCAAGTTTTGAGGTCAAAACTTGATAAAATGAAAAAGACACTTAGGAGAATGGAAAAGATGTTTAATGGGTCTAGTAGTCAAACTTTAGGTGTTAGGCGGCAAGAG
The DNA here is from genome assembly GCA_025175895.1 of Wurfbainia villosa. Taxonomy (NCBI): domain Eukaryota; kingdom Viridiplantae; phylum Streptophyta; class Magnoliopsida; order Zingiberales; family Zingiberaceae; genus Wurfbainia; species Wurfbainia villosa. Next base: position 8,712,519 of record CM045998.1, on the reverse strand, counting down.
TCTTCCAAGGATAAGAAAAGTTTGGGTCACAAACCTAAATCCAAGAAGATAATGTCTATCTACCATAATGTTTAATTTAACTATGGAATAAATACTAGGTTCAGGAAAACCATGGTCACAAGGGAAGTCATCCCTAGTATTGACCATGGTAGATGTCTAGTGACTAAAGTTTCAAAGAAATCTAGAAAAATCAGCAACAAGATTACAAGAGAAGTTATCCCTTGGATTAACCTTGAGAAGACCAAAATGACCAAAACTTCTAAGTCTAGAAGAGTCATTAGAAAAGTACTAAGGGAAGTTATTCCTAGTGAGTATCTTATTAACCCAAGGAACTTCAATAGGTATTGGATTCCTAGGAGTGTAATTCCCTCACGCTAGACGGGTTAGGATATGTTAACCTCAAATGGATGGGTAGTTAACCTATCCAGGGTAGAGTTGATACTTTAGGACATTTTCAAGGTTATGTGATACCTTGAAAATGAAATTAGAAATATATCCTAAAAGATTTTAGAATGTGTTAATAAAATTTAATTAGTTTGAAAAGTCAATCAAAATTGGCACAAGATATATCAGAGTCAATGGTGTGTCATTTTAGATTTTTGGCACACTTAGAAATTTAATTTATCAATTTTGTCATAGCAAAATTGGTATAAATTTATAAAATAATAATTTGATTTAAGACTTAAGTATTCTATATCTTTGTATTTTATATATTTATCATGCTTTGTTTGTCATATATCATATCATGACATCATATTTCATTTGATCATATAAAATATCATAATAATACTTAAGTTTATCTTTATGTCATGACATCATGATTATTGACAAATATTTTAAATTATGTACATTTTTGTGTCATGACCATTATTCATGCATTTAGGATAACTAAAATGAAATTAAGAGCAATGACATGATTTGAAGTTCCATGATAAGGGAATCAAATAGAGTTGTCTAGATAAGAACCCTTAGATAAGAAAAATAAAAATAAAAATTCACATCTCACAAAATCTATAAGGATGACTTGTATATGTATTGATACACCTAGACACATGTGATATGTTAGGAAAATGAGTTAAGTTTAAGGTGCATTAATGTTGCATCTAGATGAACTCAAACTCATAATATACCATGGAAGAATCATAGGAAAAGTTAATGTACAAGTCATGTGCATTTAGCCCATAGATCATGGTTCAATATAAGGTTTTTAAAATATTTTAAAATAATTTTGAAAAACTTTGGTGAAATCTATTTTTTGATAGAACTCATCATTGAACAAGTTGATATAAGTTAGGTAAAAAATATTGAAGATTTCAATGCTTTTGAACTTTGTATCAATCTCTTAATTTAATGTGTATTTTATTATAAAATTATTTTTCACCCATTATATTTGACATAGGTAATATACGTATAAATTTTCAAGATTTTTCAAAATACGTATAATTACTTATGATTTTCTAAATCTCGTTTCTGTAGTTTGATTTCTGCACTTTGCAGAAACCAGTCGATTGCTGCATGGAGCAGTCGACTGATGGTAGGACAGTCGACTGATGGTAGGACAGTCGATTGATTTCTGATTTCAATCGACTTTTGTGTTTGATTTCGACTGAACAAAGTTTGTTTAGCTATGTACCAACACCTCTGATCTACCCTAACTGCTCATAACCCTGAGATATGCTTGGGAAAGCATTGGAAGGGTAAAATATCATTGAAACTGATTAGGAGAATTGTTTAGGTTGTGAATCAAGTTTGTAAGGGTTGTGAAAACTCAATGTTGAACTTTTACCCTTATCTTTGATGGTTTGAATTTTTTATAGGCTTAGGAACTCTCCAAAGACATTATTGGTGCAATGGTCACGGGGGAGTAAGTCTTTAGGGGGAGGTTATCCATCAAGGGATGATGGATGGATTTTCCTCAAACAGGGACAAATGAAGAGTTTGTATTAGGAAACCTTCATTGTGCTCACCAAAGGGAGAGAATTGGAGAAGTGAGGAAATGTCTTGCATTTAGTGATAAGAGAGTTTCACTAGGAAGAATGAATGCATTGATGATGATTTTGGACTAAGGGGGAGAGTGAAGGATCTTATTGAGATATGAGATATTAATACCCTTGGTATTTTTTTTATGTATGCCAAAGGGGGAGAAGTAAGATTTAAGTTAGGTAAACCTTCACTATGCTTTTGGCATTGAAAGAGTTAAGTTGAGTTGAGTTAATAGTTAGCCTAATTTAAAGGTATTGTTGAACATCAAAAATGGGGAGATTGTTGGTGCAATCGACTCAAGTCACAATTGACTAGACTCGAGTAGGGCTCGAGTAGGGTTTTGATGTTTGACAATGGATTTGACCATTGTTTGACAATAGATTGACTATATGATTGACATGAGTTCAACCATATCATGGAGAAGTTCAAGTTTGGATACTTGACATGAAAGTTCAAGAATAGTCTTAGCAAAGGAAAAATCCAAGCATGGATCTTGGCAAAGGAAAAATGCAAGCATGGGTCTTGGCAATTGGAAAATACAATGGTGTAGTCTTGGTCACGTAAGTCCAAGTGTGTAGTTTTAACGGTGAAAGTCCAAGTCATAGTTACTTGGCAACTGGAAAGTCCAAAGGTATAGTCTTGGCCACGTAAGTCCAAGTGTGTAGTCTTGGCAGTGAAAGTTCAAGTTATGATTACTTGACAATTGAAAAGTCCAAGGGTATAGTATTGGTCACATAAGTCCAAGGGTGTAGTCTTGACGGTGAAACTCCAAGCATTGAGGCTTGACAATGGGAAATTCCAATGGTGAGATTTTGACAGTGTAAAGTCCAAGCATATAGTCTTGGTGGCATAAGTTCAAATGAACCTTGACAAAGGACCCGATTAGTATGACTAGGCTGATAGAAGCACCTGAAGGCTAGTGCGAAGGATGAACGAGTCGTGGAGGGGCTCGGATGAATCCTGAAAACGTGAGGCTGATAAGGGGGGCTAAAAGACTTAGGTGTATATTAAGGGTGATCTATCAAGTATGAGGGGATCATACTTGAGTTAAATCTCATATTTAAGGTTTACCAGTTGATTGAGATTATGGACCAGTCGACTAGCCAAGTGCACGACAATTAAGAGCTTAGTTTGACTCAAGCAGTCGATTGAGATTATGACCAGTCGATTGAAGCTCGATTGTCGACTGTGCTCTAGCAGTCGACTGGGAGTTATGACTAGTCGACTGGCCTTAGGCAGTTAACTATCAATATGAGCAGTCAACTGTTATTTGTGAGTACGAGCACAGAATATCTCGTAGTCGATTACTGGCTTGGTAGCGGACTGTTCGTAAGAACAGTTGACTGCTAGGGTATCCGTTGGACGAATCCAACATGGATTAAATCCATTGTGAGACAACGACATCGTGGGCAATTGACTGGAGTTTTTTGGCAGTCGACTTTTAGGCGTGAAATCAGTCCGATGTAAGTTATAAAGGGAGCAGCTTGGGGAGGATTTTGCAAGTAATTTTTAGGACGATTTTGAGGGGGAAGTATTGTTGCATTCCAGACCTTCAAGAGTAATCCAAAGCAAACAATCAAAAGTTTTCTTTGTAAAGTTTTCTTTACTTATTATTGTATTTATTTCTTGTTTTGGTTGTATCTTATGTTCTTATTGTTGTAAGACTATTGTAAAAAGTTTCTCCACCACCGGAGTATTTTTCGAGAAGAATAAGTTTGTTAGTGGTGGTGTGAATCACTAGAGCTCGCTCTTGAGCTCAACTGTGGAGTAGAAACTAGGATTTTGAACCATGTTAAACCCTTTGTGTTATTATGTACTTGTCTCGCATTTTATATTTGTATATTTGCATTTCCGTTATGCTAACATTGTTGTAGACGAGCACAAATGCAATCGAGTGTAAAATTGATAAATCGTTATTCAACCCCTTCTAGCGCAACATCCAATCACCCTACAGTTTTGTCCCGACTCGCTTCTTTAACTATCCAAGTCGCTTCGTACTGACTCGTTTCTTCTTGCCAATCCGAGTCACTTCACCCCGCTCACTTCCTTAACAATCCGAGTTGTTTCGCCCCGATTTGCTTACTTAACTACCCGAGTCACTTCGCTCTGATTCGTTTTTCCTTGGCGATCTGAGTCACTTCGCTCTGATTCGCTTTCCTTAACCATCTGAGTCGTTTTGCCTCGACTCGCTTCCTTAACTACCCAGGCCACTTAGCTCCGACTCGATTCCTTAATTACCCAAGTCGCTTTGCTCCGACTTGCCTCTCTCTCGACGATCCAAGTCACCACACACCGACCCCACATACTCGGATTGTCATTGGTGGATTCCTCTTTTGTTTTTTTATTAGCTTTAGGCTCGAGTGGGCCCGTGCACCTATTCTAATCATATCAGTGTTGATTTTAAAAAAATTAATACTAAAAAAATAAAATAAATAGCATTGTTGATCGAAGGGATATTTTTGAAATAAATATCTTTTGATAAAAGACAAATTATAATATGTCTTTTAAAAATTCTCCAATTTTAGATACATCCTTTGATAAAATATGGTAATCACTACACTATTCTCTTTTTTATGATATAAAATAAAGGTCTGTTATGATTAGTGAGTGGCAAATATATTTTATTAGGAAATTTCATTTTTTTTAATATACTTTCAATAAACTAATCTAGATTTAAATCATAAATATACAAATAAATATTAGAAATATCAATGCAATATTTTTTAAAATTTTCTTTGATCAAGTTAATTATTTCATAAAATAATTTATTATATCTATGATTTATGAATAGTTAACTAATGTTAGATAAGGTATAAAGCAATAGCTATAAGGTTATACTAGTATATATGGTTTGTAAAAAAATAAAAAAAAAATTGAAAAAGTTGTTCTAATATAAAATCAATTCGTGTTATTTGATATTTGTCAGTGATCTATGGTTTATTATTTATATCTAAAAGGGAGAGTATATATATGAGTATTTTTTATCTTGTTTTAGGTTTAAATAGATTTTGAATTTGGGTTAAAATTGTCAATAAGCTTGATAAATTTTTACATGGAATACAAGCCCAAAATTGAAGCATATCCGACCTAAAAAATCAACTAACTCAATGGTCTATCATGTTTTATTACTTAAATATACCTCTAATAGCAGCCAAACTCTGAGTTAAATATTATACTATTTGGCACAAAATACATTAATGCAATACATTGTCATATGCAACTAGGGCTGAATTAACAAGTCCTCGTGAGAGGATCAAATAGTTAATACGAACAGTATAATTATTCCAAAGAATAAGAGTCAAAATTTGACAGTTGTAAAATTTTTCGAAGTATCTATTCTTTCACCGTATTAGTTTTTGATTAGACAAAAATATTCTTTGTGATTTAGCTTCTTTTATCTAGTTGTGGGATCGATGATGAAGAATGCCTGTCTAACATGAATGCATCTTTTTTTTTTATCCCAAAAGTTGAATTAGTATGGTTAATACTATAATCCATTAAATGTTATTGATTATACATCATTTTTATTCTAATCACAATTATAGATAAGATAATCAAATTATATAAAAACTCTCTAAGAAATCACCGGGAGCATGAAAAAATTTATACTATTCAAAAAAGAAAAGAGTTTTAGATTTCTTAAAAAAGGTTAATAGTTCTCACTATTTTAGATAGAATATATATAGGAAACATGATATTCTTTTGAGAGTACAAACCTAAATAAATTGGGGTACAATAAAGACAAATTACATATTTTACAATTGACTATTCAATTAATTATTGACTGAGCAAAATAATATAATATAGTCATTCATTAGTTGATTGTTTTAAGATTTAGATAATTTAGGATTTAGATGATTTTTTGTTATATGCTACAGTGATCGCGCTAAGTAACATACTATAGCTACAGTGATCTTACTATAGTGATACGCTTCCAGAGTTTTTTAGAGAAATTTTTAAAATTTGAGCGAAGGTCTAGATTTTTTTTAAAATTTAAATAATTTTTATATATTTTAATTATCATGTCAAAATTTATAAGATACTTCGTGATTTATTTTTCTTATAATAATTATAAAATAATTCAGTAAAAATTATTAGATTAAGGATTTTAATTTTTACAGAATAAATCTCATTTATTATTGATTTGTTTTGTCGCAACTAGAGGTCTTACGATTTACTTCAGGATGCCTCGATACCCACGTAGATCTTACCAATTTTAGCTTTTCAATTTAAAAAAATATGAAATCATAAATATAAATATAAACCTTCTTACCAATAAAATAATATAAAAATACAACTGACTTGCAGAGATCCGAAAAAAAATAAAAAACTACTGTACTTGAAGACAACGCTTCCTCTTTTTTCGCACTATCACTCTTTCGAAGCCGCTATTCATGCACCCCCACACCCCCACCCCAACCCAATTAAATATTATAAAAAATCTTCAAATATCATTCTCATTTTCCGCTTCCTCCGCACGTGAACACTGCGATTCACGTGAACACTGCTATTCTCAACACTCAAATTTATTAATTTATTATTGCTCGACATCAATGCTAAAATTTCAATCTAAATTTAATATTGAATTATGATCGAATTAGGGTTGAATAGCGATCGAATTATAATAAAAATTCGATGCTACGTCAAATTACAATTATTAATAGTCATAATATTGACAGTCACAATTGGATCGCGATCGACTCGGGACAGAATTAAATTTCTAATTTATTGACTAAATTAAATATATGCTATATGATTAGCTTAAATTTTGGTCAATAATTAAATACTTAATTAAAATTACTTAGTGACTCAGTAGCTTTGGCATATCCATTTTCTTAGTTTTTAAATGCTATTAAATCGTCGAACACTTTTAACTATAACATCCTAGTGACCTTAACTTCAGTGACATTAATTGCACCTTCAAGTCTATAATTTTATTTTCAATTTTAATTCTCACGGAGATGACGCGATGGTAAAACAGTATGGTTGCTTTGGATACGGAGTGGGATCGATTTCGGATGAGGGGTTTAAAATTCCCCCTGGACTCAGATGGACTCTTCTTGTCTTCACTTTATCGTATTATTCTAGTCTTAAGTGATTTACTATCTTTTTATCGATAGTGGAACGGATGATAGAGAACTGCTAGTTGCTAGTTGAAGAGATTCTGAAATTTTTAGATATTTTCAATTTTAAGTTTAAAAGTATTCTGATAGTGACTGAAATCATATCTGGGCTACTGCTCGTCAAATTTTTTTTATAAAATTGTTTGCTAATTAAAGTCGATCGAAATCATATTTTGTCTATGTATTTTGAAAAATAAATTAAAATAAAAAAAATGATATGCTTTATTTTTAGTTTATTTATTTAGGCAAGCAGTAAAAATTTTATTACCACGAAATAAAAGAATTCTGAAGAAAGACGGAAGTACCTGAATGGTCAACACCGGAAAAGCAGAGATGCCGTCGGCGTAGTCTGCATTTAGCTTCGGGATGAGCTGCTCCAGCTCCCCGGTGGGCGCGAAGTCACCGAGGTCGTCCAACGTCGCCTCCGCATCCGCCTCCACAAACAGCGCCCCCTCGCCGTTGCAATCGATGGCGATCCGACCGTCCTCGCCGCGCGCCAACCGCCCGGCCATGGGATAGAAGGGCACCAGCATCCGGGCCAGCGCATCGCGCAGCACCGCCCCGTCAAAGAAGTTCGCCGACCCGTCCGGCCTGTAGAAGTACACGCTCAGCGTGTGGTGACGCGGGGCCACCAGATCCAGGTTGGAGATCCACAGCCGTCGCTGCGGCGTCGCTTCCGCGGGCCTCACCATCGTCGACCGCCGCACGTTGATCGTCATCATGGCTCCCCACCGCAAATTAATGACCGCTCGGTTCACTGAGCGTAAAATAGCCAAAACATATGATTGGAGCTTTAAAGTGCGCGGTGGAAGGCAAGGACTGTAGGTGGTGGATCAATTGGTGGAGTGAGCATGCCTTCATGGAAATTCCGAGTCATGAGTTACGCCTGCGTCGTGAATTAGTTGGGAGTAACGCAACAAGGCTCTCTTTACTGGCCAGAAGCTGGGTGGCTACAGAAGGCAACAGAAGAGAAGCTGAGAAGGGTGAAAAAGGATCAATGACACGCGGAGAAAGGAAGGGATAGGAATTCACGGCCGATCGAGCACAATTAGGTTGTGGTGTGTTGTTCAGGCCACAGGAAAATCTAACGGCAACTAGGCCGCGATATTCCTGTGGCCTGACCAGCGCTGTGATTCACGGTGGCCAGGCTGCAAATCACATCAGCCAGCCCGTGATGCTGCGACGTGATTCGAGGTGGCCAAAATTTAATTGGATCGAGTAGACGACCGGGTTTTGTTTTTTACAGGCAATTAAGTAATTGATATCGCAGGGGCAATGAATGCGGTCAGTACGTCCAATCTTACGCCCATTCCTTTATTCTCTTCCGGCGTGCCCCACGCGAGTATTAAACTAATGGCATGCCTGCTATTTTTTGCCATCAAATAAAAGTAGTTTAGCCTTCTCTCAAATTTTTACCGTGAAGCAAAATCTTTAAAAATCTGTTTGATTACCAAAAAAAACCTGAATTGAGTCAAAATGGTCTCAAGGAGATTTTGGATGACTATTTTGACAAAGAAGACGCAGCCTGCTAGGCGGGCTCAAAATGGTCATCCAGCCTGCTAGGAGATTTTAGCATAATAAATTTGTAAACAATTCAGTGCTGTGATAATAAATTGTTTACAGCCTTTTCCAACCTGAACAGAATAATTGATTGCTCGTCGTTTCCATTGTGAAACAGCCGCCGCCATGATGTTGTTTATATGGTTGTGCATTAGTAAAGGACAGCAATCATTCGTCATATATATAATATGAAGTATTAAGAAAGGTAGTGCATCCAATGTATAGGATTTTGAAAAAGAATATTAATATTTTAGAATTATTAAGAAGCATACTAAATTTTTAAATTATCATTCTATCAAAGTTTGACTTTTTTTTACTCCTTTTCCTTTCTTCTTTATATAATTTTTTCTCCTTTTGCATGCATGCAACAACCGCATATGATGATGTTGATATTATAAAATCAACATAGTATCACATGATCAACATCAAATCTTGATGATGGTCTTGTAAAGATCAATACCAAAGCAAGCTAATACTTAGTGTTAGTGCTGATCAAACATCAACACTACCTTAGTGCTGATCTTTACAAGATCAGCACCAAGCCTATGTGTCGATCAAAATCAGCACCAAGGTCTTGATCTTTGCAAGATCAGCACCAACCTTTGGTGTCGATTAAGATTGGCTCTCACGGTAAAAATCAACATCAAGGAAATGGATTTGGAGTCGGAATTCGATCGAATTGTGGACACGATCTATCTCAGTGTCGCAACCAAGATCATGCTAAATTTCAATCGCGATTTAGTCGGAATCCGATCGCGATGAATCTTGACATTGCGACTGCAATTTGTCCAATTCAGTCAGATTCCGACCGCGATCGGACGACACTCGATTGAGTTCAAGAATTGAATTATAGTTCAAATAGCAATCGACGATGAGAAATCAAATGGTGGTGCGATGATCAACGATGAAAAATCAGACGAGCTATAATTTAAAATCAACATCAAATATTGGTAGTGAACCTTGGTGCTAATCTTTGGGACCATCACCACAACACTTGGGTGGCGTTTAATTTGAATGCGGGAATAAGAATGGGAATATGTTTGATAGTAAATTGGAATGAGAATGGGTTTAGCGATTCCAATGTTGTTGTTTGGTTTATAGATTGAAATGGATATGATTGCCAATGTTGTTGTTTGGTTTGACAAAGGTTTGGGAATACAACTATAATAAATTATTCAACTTCTGCATTTAGCATTTGATTTCTAAACCCTGCATTTGTACGACAATATCAGTGTTCTAAAAAACGCTAGACGGTAGTAGGTGGTCACTACGCTCATAGGCCTAGCGCTTTAAATACTAATTTTTTAATATTTTAAATATAATAATATATAAAAAAATTAATATATTAGGAGCACTCAAAAGTCAAAACTCACTTTGTAGCCTCCACATGCATGTAACAAATAACAACTAACAACAACTCAACAAGTAACAAGAATATTAAAAACGTTTAAGATTGTAAACAATAAGAATTGCAAAATATAAGAATTAAAAATATAATTACAAACAATATTAAAAATCCATTGCAATAATAAGAATTGGAAATGTGCGACACGCCCATGCCAAATGTGCGACACGCCTGTGCCCTCATTTGGCATGGGCGTGTCGCACATTTCTCACCGGCGCGACACGCCTGTGCCCTCATTTGGCATGGGCGTGTCGCACATTTCTCGACCGTGTCAGCGCTTGAACGGGGCGTGTCGGTTGCTGAACCAGGGGGAATGAGGTGATAGAACCTTGCAAGAATTGCATGTGATATCCATTGCAATTCACATGGTTCATTTTGCACTCTCTCCAATAACCATTAGGATCAGCTGTTTTGGGAGCTAAACTTTGTTGTAACTGGAAATCCAAGAAGGCAATTTGTCAGAAAAACAGGCAGATCAATGTTATAAGAACTTGTCGCTATCTAAGGACCGACAATATGCCTAATCGTGATTGTCTGCAAAGCCGAGTGAACAAAATCACAAAGATAGAAAAGAAAATAACCTGCCACACATCATAAGCAGTGTTTAACACAAATAATGAAGTCTGAATATTCGGAACAATATTTTCTGGGAAGAAACATTGCAAAAGAAGAGGAACAAGAGATTGAGCATGAGAAATTCACATCTTTATTCTCCATCAAATAACTAGTTGCGTCAAAAGTAACATCACTGAAATCGCATCCATTCGAGTAGTGCATGTTCTTGGCAAGTTCCTCTAGACACCCTTGATTTCGCACATAAGTAGCAGCTACATGATAGACCTAGAAATTCAAGTTGTGGAACTTACTAACAAACCTTTTTTTCAGCCGTTCACATTTCAAGTAAAAAAATCAACACCATCTCAAAACTCCCAAAATTCAAAAATAGTTAAGATAGTTTCCACAAAATTCAAAAATTCCATCACAAAACTCGACACTGCAATCACAAAATAAAGCATAATAGCCATGTCCAATGTAGTTTTTACAAAATCTTGCAAGATTATCAATGTTATCAACATTGTTATCACAAAATTCAACATAAAAGTCATCTCCAAAGTAGTTTCCACAAAATTCAACATCATTATCTACATATTTGGGGAGGCGACGAGTAGGCTAACCACGTAATTTCTTCGCAACTCCGAAGGAAGATTGAACAGCACATCAATCTTGTCCCTATCTGCAGTGAATATATTAGCTGCTTTAAATACACCACCGCTAGGAAGGCCAAGGTTCATTAGCTCAGTAATCACTTCTTTCATTCTTTCTGAAGCTTTTTTCTCTCGCAAATTCTCTTCTGCCATGACATTTGCAATAGTTGCAAAATTCGCATTAAAACCATCCACAAAAGTGTGAAATCCAATGTTCATATCATGTAGTTGTGTCTCAATATCCAAGTGTGTTACTGTTGATTTTCTTTTCTTTGCAACTTTATCTCCAGTTGGCAATAGTTGTTTTCGTTTTGTAGCTGACTTTGTCACATCAGTGTTGTGTGAAGCAGTTGGGCTTGATTCTGATTCAAAATACACATTATTATCTTCTTCGTACTCATTTGAAGAATGATAGAATGCGCCTAGATTATCGCCACCACTATCATCATTTCGATCAACTTCCAAATTGCGAATAGCATCAACATACCCTTGAACAACAATGCCAGTAGCTCTATCCCTCCCATAGACTAATTCAAGTTGATTCAAATATGGAAATTTGAAATCCCACATTCCTTTTGCCTCTTTGTGAGTCTACGAAATAGAAAACACACATGATTAAAAAAACTTAAGGAAATATGAAATGAAATATTTGATAGAGTAAAAAATTTTAGACACAATATATAAAATTACCTGACAATAGCTATCAAACCATTGCTTTTCACATGCTATTTTTTTCTCCACATCATTCCATTGACATCCACTTTGCCTACACATGTCATTAATAGTATGAAATCTTGTCTTTAACCACTTGATTTTTGACTCAATATGAGGTGTAACTTGTTTTGTAAGAGTAGGAATTTTGCTTAGCATTCTCCTATGCACCTCAGCCATGTAATTGCTTCTAAACCCACCATCTGTCTTCCATGAAGGATCACAAGCCATATCTTGAAGAGTTGCAATTAACACTTGGACCTCATGCTCTGTCCAAAAGCATTTATTTCTCCCACGTCCTCGAACTCTTTGATCTTGCTCCATCCTAACATATGATCATGGTTATAAGAAATTGTAACATGTGATACAAAATTTATCAAGAATCAAAATTTATTCAATCATAAATAATATATATGCCAAAATAAAAAATTACTAGAATAAATGAATAACAGTTAAGATAATAGAATAATCGTCTTCTTAAACATGACAAACAAGTTGAAACATTCATGGAATACAATAAGAACATCATTAGCATATCCCCTTGGCCCATAAATGGTCAAGGCTATAATCTTTCTCTCCAATAATTAAACATTTCAAGTGTCAGCGTATTTCTAAAGTTGCTCCATTCTTCTGTTGGGACGATACTTGTCACATATTCATCATCTTGAAAGTGGTCATCTTCATTTTCATCTTCTTCAAGTGGTTCCAACTCTTGAGGATCAAAACTCATGTACTTATGAATTAGATTGTGTAAAAGGCAACATGCCAAAATAATGCGTACTTGAGTTTCAATTGGGAAAAATGAAGGGGAAGATAATATTTTCCATCGTCCTTTTAGCAAGCCAAAGCATCTCTCAATCACATTTCTAGCCTTGGAATGTTTCATATTAAAATACTCCTGGGCTGTATGTGGTTGGTGACCGCGAAACTCATTTAGATGGTACTGTTGGCCTCGAAAGGGAGCTAAAAATCCATCCGCATTACAATATCCAGAATCCACCAAATAGTAACAACCTTCAAGAATAAAAAAAATATATTTTGTATTAATTATAAGTTTGAATGAGGTTTAAATATTTAGTCGAAGACCAATTGTACCTTGAGGAACTTTAAGACCATTAGGCCTAATTATAGCATCTCTGAGCACACGACCATCATGTGCAGAACCCTCCCATCCAGGTAAAACATATATAAACTGCATGTTTGGACAACAAACACCCAATATATTCGAAGCTATATTTCCTTTCCTAGTGCGATATCGGGGTTTTTGATCAGAAGGAGGTGTGACTTTGATTAATGTACCATCTAAAGCACCTAAACAACCCTGTAATTTAAAAAATGTATAAAAATAATAAATAAGGTGTTTTTTTTTCCAATAAATTATAATTTCAAGAAATACAAATGCAAAGTACCTTGAAACACCGCCAACGATCATCTTGACAATCTTCAGTAATAGGAACTGATTTTTTAAGGAAAATGGAATGCAATTTCAAGATTGCTAGAAGACAACTATTAAAATGACGACTGATAGTTTCTCCACTTCGTAAAAATAATAGACTCATTGACCTATTTTTTTTGTGGTGAGCCAAAACGTACACAAAAATAGCAACTACTTCTTGTAGAGACATATTTTTGGTGTCTTTTAAATCTCCAATATCTCTTACCATCACACATAATATTCCAAAAGTGCGTCTATCCATTCGAAGCTCACTAATACAAACAGTATCAGATTCTTCAGTGAGTCTAAACACCCAAAGTATTCTCTCAAGCCTTTTCTCTTCTTTGGTTTTAAGTGGAGGTCTCATAATATGCAAATGTAGCAACAACAATTGGTACCACATAACATATACAACACTAAACACGTTCATCATTGATGCAATAATGCGAATATTTCGAATTATTTTGCGTCTTCTACTAGCAGTAGGAGTACGTGCCATTATCTTCTACATGACAATAAAGAGATATTAACATAACGTATTAAATATCGAATAAGTGCTCAATAAATTTGTATAAATTATATTCCATGTATCATGAATCAAAGAGAAAAGAAGCATGCTTAAGATAGACTAATCCTTCGATGACAAAACTAAACAGATAGGAAATGCACTAAGCAAAAAAAAGAGAAGCAGATGGTGTTATAGATGGAAAAGAAGTATACTTAAGACATACGAAAGTGGATTTTATCTCAATGAAATAACACTATTATCGAAAAATAGTTTTGTAACCAATGACATTGATAGGGACATGGACAATATATTTCACGATTAGATTAGCATCAAATATAGTACTTAGGTTATAGAAAAAACCCTGAACGATTCCAGTTGATCCGAATGGTTTAGCAATAAAATGAAGGCAGAAGCTATAAATCTGAGCATAGTTTACATATGCAAAATAATTATCCTTGGAACTACAATGAGATATTTTCCTGAACCTAGCACCCCAAACAGATAAATAAAAAAAAATTATGGCACAATCTTCCTGAACCTTTATCCTCTATCCAGTTATAGCTATCCAGTTTATCCTCTATCCTTGGAACTACAATGAGATATTATCCTTGGAACCTATTGATTCATGGTTATTCTACACAATATCAAACGAAATCAAACCATACAAATATGAAATACAGTATGTCTTCTAATATGAGTGAATGGAAATTTACCTGTGCTCGACTCGAGTCTAGAAATGAGAAGATTCTAGGTTTCCGTTGTCGAAGACGTTAGCTTCGGAAATCCTATTGGCCAGATGAGTTGATTTGATGCTCGATTGGTTGCCGACGAAGCCCACTGCAGTGATGTCTTCAAGGGGAGGAGAGGATGAAGGCTGCGAGAAGCGGCGATGGAGGCGGACGAAGCGAGAAGGGCGATGGAGGTGGACGAACGACGACGAGAAGCAACGATGGAGGCGGAAAAACGACGACGAGAAGGCTGATGGAGGCGGACGAACACCAACGAAGGAGAGCTGGAGGCGAGGCGATGGAGGTGGACAAACGACGACGAAGGAGAGCTGGAGGTGGGGCGATGGAGGCGGACGAACGGCGACGAGAAGCGGCGATGGAGGCGGATGAACCGAGAAGAGCGATGGAGGCGGATGCACTGCGACAAGAAGGGGTAGGGCAAATGAGAACGGGAATGATTTCTAAACCCGTCGTTCTATTCGGGTTTCGTTGATTACAAATTATCTGGAAATAAATCCAAACCTTTTATTCCTAAACCCATTAACCAAACATCCTTTTTTATTCCCATTCCTATTCTTTCATTCCAAACCTGCAAACCAAACGACACCTTGGTGTTGGTCTCAAAAGGCCAGCACCACAACACTTGGTGCTGACACCAATGTGGTGCTAGTCTTTGAGATCAACACCACAAGTGTGGTGGTGGTTTAATTTATATCAACACTAAAATGGTGTTGGTTTTGAAAAATCAACACCACGATAGTGTCGATGTATTAATTATTTATATATGTACATTTATTACTAGGTGAAACTTGTGATAGCCCCATTTCAAGTCTAAAAAATAATATTTAAAGTATTTTCAGATTTATTAAGAGGTTTCGGTCAAAACTCATTGATGGAGCTAAAGAGTTCTGATCAGATTAGTTCGAAGTGTTATAGATTTCTGAAGTGTCATAAAGTCTATATGTGTTCAAAAATATCAGTTCGAAGTCATTAATAATAGCGATCAAAAGATTTTTTAAATTTTATGACTTTAAGGCAATTGATACATACACATAACTTATCGTAGGGATATCAGAACTAGACATGGACACCATCAATACATTCACTGCACTATCCTCTTCTATTACAAGCCAACTTTTTTTAAAATCCAAATCCCTTAGATTTTTAAAGTGTCATAGAATCTCTGTGTTTAGAAATATCAATTCGAAATTATTAACAATAGTGATGGGGTTGGAATTTTTTCTGATCAAGATTAAGCTTTTTTCGAGCAGTTTATGTGAAATTCTGAGCAGTTAGTGTATTTCTCTAGTCGTATGTTCATTACCCGAGCAGTTGTGTTTCCCAAGCAGTGTAGGTGATTCCCGAGCGCAATAAGGAAGAGTAATGCAATATTGTTCAGAGGTAAAGCATGGTATTAACAGAATAGTGAGCACTTTTTTCAAGCAATATATGTGTTTTTTGAGTAGTATATGTGTTTCCCGAGCAATATGTATAGTTCCCGAGCACGATAGGGGTGAATAGTACAGTATTGTTCAGAGGTGAAGTATGATATTAACAGAGCAGTGAGTACTTTCCCCGATCAATGTATGTGTTTCTCGAGCAGTATGTATGATTCTCGAGCACAGTAGGGGTGAGCAAGACAGTGTTGTTCAGTGACTAAGTATAGTGCTAGCAGAACAGTCTATGTGAAATTCTGACCAGTTAGTGTATTTCTTGAGCAGTATATTTATTTCTCGAACAGTGTGTTTCATTCCCCGAGCAGTATATTTATTTTCCGTACAGTGTGTTCATTACCCGAGCGATATGTTCATTTCCCGAGCTACTTATGGGTTTAGGGATTTCTTTCTAAGTATGACGAAATAAGGAGGAAAGGGTATATATGTCGGAGTAGGGGAAGTGGTAGGAGGAGGTTGAAAATGATTAGTTTAATACATTTAATCATTTATTTTCTGTATTTTGTTTAATTAATACGTGGTAGATAAGGTGATAAGACATTTGAAGTAGGTATTTTGAATTAAAGCGGAAAAAGAGGTTAAAATGGACAGTTTAGCAAAGAACATTGAAGTAAATTCACTTCAAGGAGAAAGCAGAGTGAACCATCTATAAAGAGACAAAGGAGGAAATGATCGGGGATGGTTGTTTCTTCGTTATTCGATACCTCAAAGATTTTCTTCTCACTTCTTCTTCTTGATTCTTTCTGCATTACTATTTTCTTCATATCATTACTGACTTGAGCATCGGAGTGGCCGCGCCGGAAAATTGACCCATCTCAAACACTCTTTCTCACCAAGTGGTAGATTTCACTCTACTCTAAGGATCTAAGGTGAATCAAGAAGAAGATATTTCTTTCTCTCATCCTTAACCCTCTTTTGTGATAGATCTAACAGTCCACAAGAAGGGGGAGGAAGATCTTGGTAGGTCGAAGAAGTGAACACTATCAAGTTGTCATCAGATTTTCAAAGTTTATGACTTTAAGGCAACTGACACATGAACATAACTAATCGTAGGGATGTTGGAACTAGACATAGACATTATCAATACCTTCACTGCACTATCCTCTTTCATTACATATCAACTTTTTAAAAATTCAAATCCCCTAGGCATATCAATGGATTTCGATCAAAACTCATTGATAGTTCTAAAGAACTTCAATCAAATTCATTCCAACTCCTATGGATTTCTACAGTATTTAGCATTCTAAATATACTATGTTGTTTGAATTCTACATCTCTATGATAAGTTATGTGTATGTATCAATTGTCTTAAAGTCATAAAATTTAAAAAAAATTTGATCACTACTATTAATTAATGACTTCAAACTGATATTTTTGGATACATATAAATTCTATGACACTTCAGAAACCTATAACACTTCGAATGAGTCCGATCAGATCTCTTTAGCTCCATCAATGGGTTTGCCCGAAGCCCCTTGATGAATCCGAAAAGATTTTAAATAATATTTTTTAGACTTGAAATGAGGCTATTGCGGGTTTCACCTAGTAACAAATGTGCATATTTGAATGATCTTCGATTTAAAAAAAAATTATACCTCGTTCTAATATCCGAGTTAAAAGTTATTGTCTTCAAAAATAAATAATTGACACATTAGCACTATTATGTTGTTGATTTTTCAAAACCAATATTATGATGGTGCTGATTTTTAAAAATCAACATCATTTTGGTGCTAGCAAAAATTAAACCAACACCACTGTAGTGATGATAAAAATTAGCACCACACTTATAGTGTTGGTCTTTGAGACCAACACCAACAAGTCCTAGTCTTTTGATATCAACATTAAGTGATGTTGTGCTGGTATTTTGAGACCAACACCATGATCATCACCAAGTGTTGTGGGGCTTGTCTTTGAGACCAACACCAGTGGGGTGTTGGCCTCAAAGATCATCACTATGGTGCACCATCAACATTTGGTATTAGTCTTAAATTATAGCTCGTTCGATTTTTCATCATCAATCATCGCATTGCCATTCGATTTCTCACCGTCGATCGTCATTCGAACTATAGTTCAATCCTTGAACTCAATCTGGCATCGTCTAATCGTGGTTGGAATCCAGCTGAATCAAACGAATTGCGATCGCAAGGTCGGGATGCATCACAATCAGATTCTGATCAAATCGTGGTCGAAATTCGACCCGATCTTGGTCGTGACGCCAAGATGCATCGTGACCATGTTTCGATTGGATTCCAACTCCAAATCCCTTTCATGGTGTTGATTTTTACCTTGGGAGCTAATCTTGATTGACACCAAGGTTTGGTGATGATCTTGCAAAAATCAACACTTTGGTGATGATTTTGATCAACACTAAGGCTTCGTGCTAATCTTGTTGGTACAATTAATCCAGGTCACGATTGACCAAACTTGAGTCGGACTCGAGTAGTATTTTGATATTTACCAATACGGTTGACAATGTGATTGCCAATGTAAAAGTCTAAACATGAGTCTTGGCATGGAAAAGTCCAAGAATGAGTCTTGGCAATGGAAAATTCAACTCATGGGTATTTGGCAATTGAAAAGTTCAAGTCATGAGTACTTGGCAATTGGAAAGTCCAAGGGTGTAGTCTTGACTACGTAAATCCAAGTATGTAGTTTTGGTGGTGAAAGTTTAAGCATTGAGTTTTGACAATGAAAAAGTTCAAGGGTGAGTGATAGTGTAAAGTGTTGGGAGTATAGAGAATACAATCAAAGTCCCACATTGGTAAGACATGAAAAAGATCATGTGCTTATAAGATAAAAAGATATTTCCATTGGAATGAGGCATTTTGGGTAAAACCCAAAAATAAAATCATGAGGGCTTAGGCCCAAAGTGGATAATTTCATGTCATTGTGAAGATATGTGAATTTTATAGGCACTAACAATTAGTATCAGAGTCATAGTCCATGTCAAGCCATGAACCTCAAATGAAGGAAGTGGAGCTCTCATGTCCAGATCAAGAGAACCAGACACCAGGCAGGAAGTCCAATTGGGTCGAGAGGACCGAACAACTGACAGGAAGTCTCGTTGGGCTAGAAGGGTTGGACAACTGGCAGGAAGTCCAGTTGAATCAGGAGGACTAGACAGTTGACAGGAAGTCCTGGTGGGTTGAGGATCGGACATCAAGCAGAGAAAGTCCTTCAATGATGGATAGGCTTGAGGGAGGCTCAATGTGGTCCTTCATTTGAGGGGGGATTGTTGAGAGTATAGATAATACAATCAAAGTCCCACATTGGTAAGACATGGAAAAGATTATGCGCTTATAAGATAAAAAGATATCTCCATTGGAATAAATCCTTTTGGGTAAAGCCCAAAAATAAAACCATGAGGACTTAGGCTCAAAGTGGACAATATCATGTTATTGTGGAGATATGTGGATCTTATAGACACTAATATAAAGTTCAAGCATATAGTCTTATTAACATAAGCCCAAATGAACCGTGACAAATGAGACTTGGTTAGCGTAACATAGCCGATGGAAGCACCTGAAGGTTAGTGCGAAGGATGAACGAGTCGTGGAGGATTCGGATGGATCATGAGGGCGTGAGATTAATGGAGGTGGCTAGAAGGCTTAGGTCTAGACTAAGGGTGGTCGATCAAGTATGAGGGGATCATACTTAGGTTAAACTTTATGTTTGAGGTTTATCAATCAACTAGCCAAGTGCACGACACTTGGGAGTCTAGTCTTGACTGAGTAGCCGACTAAAATTATGACCAATCGATTGGTCATGTAGTTGACTGAGGCTTGACTGCTTGGCTGAGGCTCTGGCAGTCGACTGCCAATTGTGAACAGTCGACTGATGACACTGTAGTAGAGCACAGATTGTTGCGTAGACGATTGTTGGTAAGGGCAGTTGACTGTTAGGATATCCTTTGGACGATTCCAGTGTTGATTGAGTCGTTGTGAGACAATGACATTGAGATAAGAACAATTGACTAGAAGGTGGAAATCAGCCCAAATTGCAGCTTTATAGGGAGCTCAAGAGGGAGGAGATGACTATGGATTTTTGGAGATTTGGAAGGGGATTTGCCGTTGCATGTTAGACCTTCCAAGCTCATCCAAAGCAACCAACAAACAAGCAATCAAAAGCTCTAGTTTGTAAAGTTTTTTCACTTTTTGTTTCATTTGCTTATTGTATTTACTTGTTCTTGTTTCTTATTATGTTAAGACTTTGCAAGAGATTTCTCTATCTCCGACGTGTTATAGAGAAGGAGAAGATTTAGTGGTGGTATGCATCACTAGAGCTCAACTAGAGCTCTGCCCGTGGAGTAGAAACCCTAGTTTCGAACTACATAAATCTTGTGTCTTGTGTATGTTTGATTGTGTGTTTGTCCTTGTGCATTTTATTTTTTATATTCCGTTGTGCATACTAATGATTTGTAGATAAGCATGCAATCGAAGCGATTGAATCGAATGAAGAAATCAAAATCGCTATTCATCATCTAGCGGCCAAACGATCACCCTACAGATGATGTTTGCAAGATCAACACCCACACCAAGTCTTGGCTTGCCTTGGTGTTGATCTTTACAAGATCATCACCAAGTTTTGGCTGGATCACGTGATACTGTATTGATTTTGTAAGATCAACACCATTTATGATTATTGCATATTGCATGTATGCAAAAGAAAAGCAAATATTAATTTAAGAGGAAAATGTTGCATGCAAAAGAGAAAGGAAGGAGAAAAAAATCAGCTTCGACAAAGGGTAATTTAGAAATTTAACGTGCCCTTTGGAAATGCTAAAACCTTAGTACGTTTTTTGAGAAATCTTATATTTTGGATACATCCTTTGGTAAATTATCGAAGTAAGTTGATTAATTATTTATTTTATGATTAGCTGCTTTCAATTTTTATGATTAGCTGTTTTCAATTTTTATTGATGCAAAAGACAATTCATTCATCTTCAATGTCCCTGTCCCATAATCAACATGAAAAAAATAAATCACAAAAAATATGTTACATGTATGCTAACTAAAAATTAACAAATATATACTCAAAAGACTTATAATTTTAAAAATTAATTCTTATTTATTAATACAATTCTACTATCTTATTAGTCATCATCATGTTCTCCGATGGACTGCTTCCATCCTTTTATATTTCTTATTCACGAGGTTCATTTGATCTACAACCTCTCTCCGTATCTAGCAGCCCAATGAGAACCTAAAGTTACCTGGATTGAGTGAAGCAGCATCTTAATCTCAGAAAAAGATAACAACATCCCACGATGGGGATCTTATATCCCATACTAGATCTACTTAGGGAATGTCGAATTGATTATACTTATAAATATCATAAAATGGTAGGAAAGTGTTGTATATACAATGCAAAATCTGAGATGACCGATAAAGATGTATTCCTATGTAATCTCGTAGCCTGCACCATTGCATTAAACAATTAATAAAAATAAATTGATAAGCTCAAAGCCCCATTGCATTAACAAGTAATATTATAAAGCATACACCAATTGTCTGCATGGATATATATCGGAGATCGATTAAATATTAAACATGATAATTTCAAACCATAACTGAGATAACATAGATGATCTAATTATCGCAAAGGCCTAGCTTAGATATCACAGATGAGCTTCTGAAACTTCACCATGTGATCAGGCTGCAAGGAGATGGCCACCGAGAGGCCACCATCCCCGGCGGCGCTTGGCAGGACGAACGCCAGACCCTCGTAACCGATGCGGGCTGGACCCGTGAAAATTGGCCGGCCCCAACCGAAATTAGCCTCGTGGATTGGCAGCCGCGCCCAACTGGTGAGCCCGAGGGTTGGGCATCTGTATGTGTGAGCGCCCCTCACCAGAGCCTCCAGATTTGGCTGCATCTCCAGGTAGTCCAATGCCGATTGCAAATAGCTGGCGTCCATCCTCAGCACGGCCTCCTGGATCGTCTTGGCCGCCCGATAAGGACCGCCGCCCTCCTCAGAGACCACCTCCCCCGCTGCTGCAATGGGCGTCGCTGTGAAGAGCACGTTCCCGAAGTAGCCTTGCGGAAGCGGTGGCTGCACTCGCTGCCGACCGTCGGTTGCAATGTACACCTTGGTCATCTGGTCGGGCGGGAGGTCGCGCGCTATGCATGCGCACCGCCACACATGGGCCGCGAGGAGGACATACGTGCTGTAGCTGCCACCTGGGGGAGCTTTGGATTTGAGGAGTTTAAGCTGCTCTCGGGTGAGCTTGAAGATTCGGATAGCGGCGGCGGAGCTTGGGACATAGGCAGCAGAGGAGTTCATGGAAGGTGGGGGCTGATACTCGATGTGAGGAAAAGAGGGGTTAGGCGGGTCGCGAGCGCGGAGGAGGGTCCGATCGAGGAATGGCTGGACGGTAATGCCGACGCCCCGGGCAACGTCGGACCAGGAGTTTATCAAGTGAAGGCCGGAGAAGCCGTCGACGGCGTGATGCTGCGTGCCGACGCCTAGGACTGCACCGCCACACTTCAAGTGCGTGACCTGTGCTTGCATTGATTAGGTCGAACCCACCAAATTAAATTTTATCGAAAATGATGTCCAAGTTTGGATAGTGAAATAACAGAGATGAAGTCTCTGGTTAACCCTTAATTCGATGGCTTGCACTTGTCAATACAGGTTACAAGTTAGTTAATTGGATGAATTAATTAATTTATATGAAGACTAGACTACCAAATTTATAAAAAAAAAACATCATTTTTTTGCATTAAATAAGGACAGACAATAAATTAGGTATGTTTCACATCTCTGTGTCCACTGGAACATATCTTCAGTACTGACAATAACCATATTAAATTCAAAATTTAGCTATCTGATTCATCAATTATACAAATACAGGATTAAAGTGACCTTAGTTAGATTAAACTTAATTAGGCCCATCAACTAGGACAATGTAGCTACTATATATTATGCTACATACGTGCATTTCAATTGATCTTCCTAATAATTTGCTTTCAAACTAGATGTTAAACTACAATAAAGTCCGTCCAAGTCTTATAGTTTGTATGAAAAAATGATAAATCACAAGAGACATTTTTATTTAATCAATAACTAAGAGAATAGAAATATAAATAATCTTCAACTCTATATCTAAAATCATGCTCATTGGGCAAAATCAAATATAAATTCCATTGTCTGGATATATGAGCTTACAAAATATATATAATTTTATTCTTTGAACATTTGAACAAATTAAATTTATCATCTTGAAGTTGAAGTAAAAGATGATGTATTCATTTTAGATGTCTATTATTATCAATCTAATGATTAGATGAAAATAATTAAATTATAAAGAATATTTTTACTCAACTAAAAATTGACATGACGAGAAGATAGACATCTAAATTTGTGCATCCTTAGTACTTTATTGATACAAATCTTTTGTGATTGTCTAAATATATCTCTAGAATAATTTCTATAGATCTATATATCTAATATGAAAGATGTTTCATTAAAATCTTTCCTTTTAAATTTATTGAATAAAAAAAATCTTTTAGAATTTTTGAATAAAAAATATCTAGATTTAATGCAATATACTAATATTATTATTTTCTAGTTGCATGCATGTAAATTATCATTCAGATATCAAATAAAAAAATTTAGAGAGTATTTGGTTCCTAGAAATTTTTTTATTTTTTATTTTTATTTTTTAAGAAAATAAAAAAATATAAGAAATAATATTTGGTTGGTATTTTTTCATTTTTATTTTTTAGAAAATAAAGGAGTGTTTTCTAAAAAACCGAAAAAAATAAAAAAAAAATTTTCTATTTTCATTTTCGTTTTTCAAAAAATAAAAGAGTATTTTCTAGAAAATCAGAAAACACAAAAAAATTATTTTCTATTTTCTAAAAAAGAAAAAAGAAAAATAAAAAATAAATTTTTTTGAACACTCCCTTAGCTATTTATATATCTAGATATCAAAATCTGAAGAAAAAAAATTATTTGAAATAAATTATGTTTCCGAACTCATAGCACTTTAAAATAACAAATTTATTTGATAGATCTATGGATATCAAACTCTAACAAAGTAAATATATCCAGACACACAACACTAATATTCATTTGAAATAAATTTAATCTATTGTTTTTTTTTTACCAACAATCAATAATTAAAATTTTCAATTAATTATTTTTTTTTAAAATATAAATTAATTATGAAGAAATATATTTTTAAGAATTAATTACAATTTTTAAGTGTATGTTACCCTTTATCAGCTTATTTAAACTAGTTAATTAATTATGAATAGAGTTAAATTAACTTAATTCAATAGTTAAATGTAAGATTTGAATTAATTACATTGCTAGGGTTGCTGAGCATGATTAAATTATATAAAGTTAATTATATAAAATAATCAATTTGTTTTTAATTAATATCTATTAAAATAATTTATAGTTTTTAGAGTTTTCACAGTTAAATACTTTCGCACCCCGGTCACCAAAAATATTTGACGTCATCCAGCAAATCCAAAAGTATGATTTATTCCTTTTTTAAAGTTATTTCCATTTAGATACTTCTTTCTTCAATTTGTCGTAAACTGAAACATTTCAGCAAATACGGTAAGTACCTGGAGGAGTAACAACGGGAAGGCGGAGATGCCGTCGGTGTAGTCCGTATTTAGCTTTGGGACGAGCTGTAATCAGAAATCAGAATTTGCAGCGGAACGAAATTATACCTCCAGCCATCGCTCTTGGCAAAAGTTTCTGCCTGTGAAGATTTGGTGCTTCCGGCCCTTTCTCCACGCAGAAAATGATGGTGTATTTCTAGGAAGAAGATCGCACGCGGAGCAGGTACCAGGGACCAACTTATAGCATATGACTCTGTCCAAAATCTCTTCCATCATCGAGAAGTTGGAAGAATCATGGGGTGGCAGTTACGGTGGTTTTTGGAACCATAATACATAGACCACTTGGTTGGTTGAGTCAAAATAACCAACATTCTCCCACTTGGTCTATGTGTATCCACTGTATAATAATATTAACATATGGATCATGGCGATAGTTCCTCTAAATATGAGTATTATCTTCCATGTATCACAATATGTTACACTTCTCAATGTCAACCCCAAACCAGTTAAAATAAACCCTATGTTTATTTGTGGTCCAAACATAATGATATTTCTCAAAACAATAAATATGTATACAACTCAAGAGAGAAATATTCAAACTAAATAAGAGTTTCATGAAAGAACATTAGAATTTCATTAAAGAAACATTACATTATGGAACCAAGTCCCATTCGCGCTACATGATCCTTGAACCCCTTTGGTGGCATGCCCTTAGTCAGAGGATCCGCGATCATCAATTCAGTGCTAATGTGTTCAATAACCACTTTCTTTTCTTTAACACGCTCTCTTATGGCTAAGTACTTAATGTCAATATGTTTACTACGACTACCACTCCTGTGGTTCTTAGCCATAAACACAGCTGCTGAATTATCACAATATAATGTCAGAGGCTTTGAAATAGAGTCCACAACTCTAAGCCCAGATATGAAACTCTTCAACCATACACCATGCGAGGTTGCTTCAAAACAAGAGACAAACTCCATAGTGGAAGTAGCAGTCAAGGTCTGCTTGGCACTTTTCCATGACACAGCCCCATCGGCTAATTTAAACACGTAACCAGATGTTGATTTTCGTGAATCAATACTGCCATCATAGTCCGGATCACTGTTTCAAATTAGTTAAATCTTCTCAATCCGTCTATAGATGAGCTTGTAATCATTGGTTCCTTGTAGGTATCTCATAACCTTCTTTGCAGCTCGCCAGTGGTCAACACCTGGATTACTCTGATATCTCCCAAGCATTCCAACAACAAATGCAATGTCAGCCTAGTACGCACTGAAAGCATACATAAGGCTTCCAACAATCAAGCATATGGAATGGTTTTCATTTGTTCTGCTCGAGCTCATTTTTAGGACACTGATTCAAATTGAATCTATCACCTTTCACAATGGGTGCTACACTTGGTGAACAATCTTTCATTCGAAACCTCTCTAGAACTTTGTTGATATAGGTCTCTTGAGACAAACCCAAAATGCCTCTAGATCTATCTCTATGGATCTTTATGCCAATGACATAAGATGCATTACCCATATCCTTCATATCAAAGCTCTTTGAGAGAAATTGTTTCACCTCATATAGCAAACCCTTATCATTAGTCGCCAGTAAAATATCATCCACATATAGAACAAGAAAGCAAATCTTGCTCCCACTAACCTTCTGGTATATACAAACATCCATGATATTTTCTTCAAAACCAAATGAAGTAATAACATCATGAAATTTCAAATACCATTGACGAGAGGCTTGTTTTAACCCATATATGGACTTATTTAGCTTAACTAAATTCTCACCACTACTAGAGGAAAATCCTTCTGGTTGTTTCATATAAACCTCTTCCTCTAGATCACCATTGAGGAATGCCGTTTTCACATCCATCTGATGTAGCTCCAAATCAAAATGAGCTACCAATGCCATGATTACACGGAATGAGTCTTTCTTAGATACAGGAGAAAAGGTGTCCGTGTAGTCAATTCCTTCCCTCTGAGTAAATCCTTTGGCAACAAGTCACCTTATGTCTCTCAATGTTGCCTTTTGAGTCTTTCTTAGTTTTAAAGACCCATTTACAACCAATGGTTTTTACACCATTAGGCAACTTGACAAGATCCCAGACTTTGTTAGATGCCATAGAATCCATTTCTTCTTTCATGGCTTTGTACCATAAGTCAGAAACATTAGAACTCATGGCTTGTGAAAACGTTTCGGGATCATTTTCAGCTCCAACATTGTAGTCACATTCTTATAGATACACAACATAATCATCAGAAATTGTTGATTTCTTAGTCCTAGTAGATCTTAGAACAAAGTTGCTCAACGGGTTGTTGCTCAACAAAGTTTGCTCAACAATTTCGGGTATTTCCGAACCTCGTGGTCATCGGATTTGGATCAACAGTTTGTGGAACCTCTTGAACCTGTTGTTCAATATGCGCATGAACACAAGGTGCATTATGAACTATAATAATTGGTCCGCTAGTTGAAGTGGAGCATTGAGCATCTTGATGACCTTTCCAAGACCGTGGTCTTGAAAACGATCGCTTCCCATCGATTAAATCATTTTCAAGAAATTTGGCATTTCTTGATTCCACAAACCTAGTGCTATGAGAAGGACAATAAAATCTATATCCCTTGGATCTTTCGCATAACCAACAAAATATGCACTTAAGGTCCCTGTCCAACTTCCTTTCATGTGGATTATAAATCCTCACTTCTACTGGGCAACCCCAAACGCCAGAATAGATGTCAGAACTCGCTTTCCAACCTTTAAACAATTCAAAAGGTGTCTTCGAATCAACTTCGTTGGAACTCTTTAATATATACTGCCTTTTAAAGCTTCAAATTCATAGGACCTAGGAAGTTTCGAGCTAGCAAGCATGCTCCTAACCATGTCCATTAAAGTTCGGTTTCTTCTTTCACTACACCATTTTGATCCGAGAACTGTAAAGTGTATTGGGCAACAATCCCACAATCTTGAAGAAACTTTGCAAATGGACCAAGATGGCTTGTCCACTCGGTGTATCTACCATAGTACTCTCCTCCTCTATCGATCTTACGATCTTAATTTGTTTGTCACACTGTTTCTACTTCAAATTTTAAAATTTTGAAAGCATCAAGTGCTTCACTTTGTCGCTTAATAAGTAGAGGTACATGTAACGAGAATAGTCATCAATAAAGGAGATAAAGTACTTATTACTGGTATGATTCTATATCGTGACTACAAATATCCGTATGAATTATTTCTAACAATTGAGAACTCCTCTTGGCACCTTTCTTTGACTTGTTAGTCTGCTTACCTTTAATGCAGTCTATATACAAGTACTAAAGTCGGTCCAATCAAGAGTACTAAGTACTCCATCATGTACCAACCTCTTAATTCTATCAATGGAGATATGACCTAATCTCCTATGCCATAAATTAGAGGAACTCTCATTAATGACACATCTTTTAACACCAACATGCATAGAAGAATAGTGATTATCTTTTTATAAATTAAGACGGAAAGACCATCAGACAATGTACCACATCCAATAATTTCAGATCCATTAGAAATACTGAAAGATGAATTTGAAAAATTAAAGGAATATCCAACAGATACAAGTCTTGAAACCGAAATTAAATTCCTAGCAAAACCAGGAATATAAAATGTCTTTTCCAAATTTAAAATAAAACCACTATCTAAGATAAGCTTGCAAATGCCAATGGCTTCCACATGTGAGGACATTTTGTTTCCAGAATAAATGTAACACTCACTTCCCACTGGTTTCCGTAAGTCTTGCAAGCCCTGTAAAGAGTTGGTAACATGAATTGAAGAACCAGAGTCAATCCACCATGTGTCATGAGTAACATCAATCATGTTAGATTCATAACAGACAAAAGAGAGTTGAGTACCTTTCTTATCAAGCCATTGTTTGAACTTGGTGCAATCTTTCTTTAAATGCCCTTTCTTCTTGCAGAAGAAACATTTGGAACTTTTCTGAATGTCCCCTTTGGCAGGAATCTTGCCCTTGTTCTTGGCTTGAAATGTCTTTTTCTTTCCAGATGTAGTCAAATTTACCTTCTCACCCTCTTCCACAGCAAGTCTACCCTCCTCTTGAACACACATGGTCATAAGTTCATTAATTGACCATTTCTCTTTATGTGTGTTATAAGAGATCTTAAATGGGGCATATTGAGGTGGTAGAGTATTAAGAATGTAATGTACTAGGAAAGAGTCAGACATCTCAACCTCAAGTCTCTTCAATTGAGCCGCAATGTCCCTCATCCTCATAATGTGGTCACGTACACCGCGTATCCCACTAAGCTTTATGGATGAGAACTGATGAATTAGGGTGCTAGCTAAAGCCTTGTCTGAAGACACAAATTGATCATCGATTGCCTTTAGCAAATCACGAACATTGTCATAATGCTCAAGAGAACCCCTGATGCCATCTGAGATCTTGGTCTTTATGAACATTATTGAGAGGCGATTAGATCGCTCCCATTTTTCATAAAGAGCAATATTTTCAGAAGGCGGTTCATCCTTCCTTATGGCGTAATCAATGTCCTTGCACCCTAAATGAAGAAGAGTTCTCTCCTTCCAAATTTTATAATTATCCCCACGGAGCTCAGGAACATCACATATCATATCAGAGAAATTAACAGGCTGACAAACTACAAAATAAATAACCATACTCATGTTACAAAATTTGAAGCTAATTAAACAACATGACATATCTACCAATGTAAAATATGTCTAAAATATGAATCTACTGACATAAAACTGTGGTAGAAGTATTAATTCAATTAAATTCATAAAACAATATGACAAAATTATCAAATTATGTCCTTAATTTCTAATCCCTGTGGGTAAATTAGAAAAACATAAAATTGATATTTTATCCGAATTAATCATATAAAATATAATAAATTTTCCTGTGGGATAAAATTTATTACATCTTATATAATTAATATTTCAATATGATCCTACAATTAAATATAAATTTTAATTTTCTAAGGATGCTGTGGCTACTCCTTGAAATTAAAAAATATTAGGATCAATTATTTAAAAAATTCAAATTCAAAAATTACATGTAATTAAATTACATATAATAATTTGATCACATGCAGCCCAATCAAAAGTTTAATTAAAAATAATAATAATAATAAAAATAAAATAAAAATCACATCAGCACGTTTATTTTATTTTTATTTATTTATTTATTTATTTATTTATTATTATTATTATTTTTAAATCAAACTTTTTCCCTTCTGTCGCACTTCCTCTTGCGACAGTTCCCTTTTCCCAAATGCACGCCGCCACGATGCCACGACGCCGACGCCAACCGCCCAAGCAACCATCGCTGAGCTCGCTCTGTCCGCCGAGCTACCGGCCCACACACCGATTGCCCATGGCGCGTCGTGCGCGTCATCATCGCATCGCTCGTGTCGTCTCGCCATGGCGCCGTCGCGCCGCCTCGCGATGTCGATCCGCATAACGCCGGATCCTCCACCGGCGATCTTCGCACGACGCTGGATCCACCACCGACGACGTTCGCACGACCGATTGCTCGCCTCCGCGAGCGTCAGCCAACGGCGTTCCATCAATCGCAGAATTTTGGGGAAAAGAAATGGATCGGAGAAGAAATTATTTTAGGCTACAGGTAAGCAATTTCTATATCTCATCTTCGTTTTGTAAATGATTTACAAAGAAGAATCCAAAAAAACGCCAAGAAAATCGAGGCAGAGGCGTTTTGAGGCTCTGATACCAACTGTAATCAGAAATCAGAATTTGCAGCGGAACGAAATTATACCTCCAGCCATCGCTCTTGGCAAAAGTTTCTGCCTGTGAAGATTTGGTGCTTCCGGCCCTTTCTCCACGCAGAAAATGATGGTGTATTTCTAGGAAGAAGATCGCACGCGGAGCAGGTACCAGGGACCAACTTATAGCATATGACTCTGTCCAAAATCTCTTCCATCATCGAGAAGTTGGAAGAATCATGGGGTGACAGTTACGGTGGTTTTTTGAACCATAATACATAGACCACTTGGTTGGTTGAGTCAAAATAACCAACACGAGCTGCTCCAGCTTTCCGGTAGGTGCAAAGTCGCCGAAGTCGTCCACCGTCGCCTCCGCATCCGCCTCCACAAACAGCGCCCCCTCGCCGTTGCAATCGATCATGATCCGACCGTCCTCGTCGCGAGCCAACCGACCGGCCATGGGGTAGAAGGGCACCAGCAACCGGGCCAGCGCATCGCGCATCACCGCCGCGTCAAAGAAGTTCGCCGACCCGTCCGGCCGGTAGATGAACACGCTCAGCGTGTGGTGATGCGGCGTCACCAGGTCCAGGTTGGAGATCCACAGCCGTCGCTGCGGCGTCGCTTCCGCCGGCCTCACCATCGTCGAACTCGGCACGTTGATCGCTACCATGGCTCCCTGCTGCCAATTAATGACCGCGTGGCTCAGTCGTCACCGCCAAGAACAAAATAATCTCCCTCTACTTTATCAATTATATTTTTCATTATCTCTCGATTCCAATCCACGATCTAGAGACGAATATAATTCAGCAAAAAAAAATTTCAAGAGAAATGGAAACGTCAAACTGAAATCTACGTACCAGGAAATAAAGGGAAGATCGAAAAACCAAATGTAAAGCTGGAAACCGTTCTTTCCTTACCAAAAGCAAAAACGTTAAGCAAGAGACGCGGTTATAAGGCAAACAGTCAGTATATCAACTTAATTTCCATAAACCAAGCAAAACTGATGCAATGCCGGAAGGAAGCAAAGCCGGATCCGGTTATAAGAGCTCCACGAAGCGGCTTGGGTGACCATATATGCCATTACGTGGCCAAGAATGGCAACATGAGTCGCGAGTTAAATCGGCTGCACGAGTTGTTGGGACAAAGTTAAAAAGATCCGCGCTTGGACATTAAATACGGCAGTTGCCACATAAGCGAATATTAAGGATTTTTGTCTGTTCATCGATCTTTTGATGATAATAAAAAAAAAATAAATCATGGAATTATATTCTTTGATAAGTTGATTATAAATAATGAAGTGCTTCTGAATTTGGATAAAAATTTTAAATTTTATATCGATTCCTCTCTATTTGTAATCATATCTTTCACATTAAATCAACTTCCAAAAAGCATGGAGATCAAAAGAGTTTAGTAAAAGAGTGCTTTTTAAACAAATAAAAATAAAAAACAATAAGATGCCCAGCATATATATACCTCTG
The DNA here is from genome assembly GCA_025175895.1 of Wurfbainia villosa. Taxonomy (NCBI): domain Eukaryota; kingdom Viridiplantae; phylum Streptophyta; class Magnoliopsida; order Zingiberales; family Zingiberaceae; genus Wurfbainia; species Wurfbainia villosa. Next base: position 8,680,620 of record CM045998.1, on the reverse strand, counting down.
GTTATATATAAAATTCTCACAGAGCAGTTATGTAAGAGTATCATTTTATATAATTTTTTTAGCAATTTAAACATAATTATTAAAATCATTTAAAAAAATTAAATCATTATATATAAAATTATTATAGATATGATTGATGTAATAGTATTATAATTATCAAATGACTATTATAATATTATAATAATCATTTGAAGGTTGCTATAAGAGTAGATAGAAAGTGGCTTTTACAATAATAATTTAGAAATGATTCTGACATTTTAAAACTATTTTGATCCTGCGAAAGCAATTTTAATTAGTAAAAAAATTGATATAAAAGTATATATGTATAATTCTTTATCAAGTTGAACTATAAAAGATAAATAATTTATTAAAATGCATTTTTAAAGAAAAACAATTCCTTTTAATTTGATATTCCATTTTTCTTAATATTTTAAGTCCTAAATTCGTTGCACTTAAGTCCCTAAATCATTTTGCAAGTGTCAATACACTTGTTAGCCAATTTTTAATATATTTTTGACGTTTTATTTGATTTTTAGTATTGTTTAGGATGTCCAACCAATTTGACTTGGTTGAAATTTTTAATCATGATCTTAGAATAAAATACACACGAATTATATATTGGCTTTCCCTGTAATTGGTCAAATTAATGATTTGTATTATTTTCAACCTCATTACTCAAGTTGATGCATCATAACAAGTATTTTGAGTAAATTGGTTGCTCCTAACATCTCACCCTTATCTAGCAATACGCAAACATAGTTAATCCTATAATATGTGTGAAATGTTTCCCCAAGGTATCTCAAATCATTTTCCCATTTCTCTTGTACTTATGGATTAGTCCTTAAGATCATGGAGAGTTTTTTACTCAGCAACACACATTCCTAATTCTCTTCTTAAATAACTGAATTCATTTTTCGAAAGAGGTTTTATGAAAATATCAGTAAGATTAGCCTTTGACTCAACATAATTGAGTATGATTTCTTCTCTTGCTACATGATCCTTAATAAAGTGATGTCTCACTTCAATGTGTTTTATCCTGCAATGATGGACTGGGTTTTTAGTCAAGTTTATCGTGCTAATGTTATCACAAAGCAATTACTCGTTCTTATATGAAAACCCATAATCTTCCAGGGTATGAGTCATCCATAACAATTGCGATACACTCTCTCTCATAACTATGTACTCAGCTTCAGTCTTGGAGAGAGCAACACAATGTTGCTTTCGACTCGACCAACTAACTAATGATAAACCTAGGAATTGACAGCCCACTCTAGTGCTTTTCCTATCTAGCTTGCATCATGCATAATCTGAATCGGTATAACCTACCAAGTCAAAAGATTCAGTTCGGGGATACCACAATCCAACTACTATGGTTGCTTTAGAATATCTCATAATCCTTTTAACTGCAACTCAATGAGATTCTTTTGCACACGATTGATATCGTGCACACATACCTATAGCAAATACTATATCAGGTCTACTCACTGTAAGGTATAAAAGACTACCTATGACACTCCTATAAAGCTTTAAATCAATAGATTTTCCATCTACATCACTATCTAAATGAGTGTTTTGTGTCATTGGGGTGAAAACCTCCTTAGCATTTTCCATGTTGAATCTTTTTAGCAATTCCATGACTTATTTGGATTGATGGATATGAATTCCTTCTTTAGTTTGTTTGATTTGCAGTCCAAGGAAAAAATATCAATTCTCCTACTAGACTCATTTCAAACTCACTCTCCATGTGTTCTATGAATTCATTGAGGTAATCCCTATTGTTTGGGTCACAAATTATATCATCAACATAAATCTGAGCTACAAATATATTTTCACAATTTCTTTTCAGAAATAGTGTGGGGTCAATTCAACCTCTCTTAAAACCCCTTTCTACTAGGAAGGTTGACAACCTTTCGTACCAAGCATGAGGTACTTGTTTTAGCCCGTAGAGAGTCTTCTTAAGCTTATACACGTGGTTTGGAAATTCAGAATTTTCAAATCCCGACGATTGTTCAATATAGACTTCCTCCTTAATAAAACCATTCAAAAATACAGACTTCACATCCATTTGATATAATTTGAAGCCCTTATATGCTGCAAATGCTAGCATAAGTCTTATGGACTCTAATCTAACTACGGGTGCGTAAGTCTCATCATAATTCAATCCCTCAATTTGATTGTAACCTTTGGCAACCAATCTAGTCTTATTTTTTACAATATCTCCCTTATCATTCATTTTATTCTTAAATGCTCATTTTGTGCCAATTATAGTAGCTTGATCATGTCTTGGGACCAAATCTCAAACTTGACTTCTCTCAAATTGTCTCAATTCATCTTGCATTACTATGATCCAGTCCGGATCAAGCAAAGCCTCATCAATTACTTTCGGTTCAACTTCAGAGATTAATGCTACTTGATTCACTTCATTCCTAAGGAATGATCTAGTCCTCACCCCATGATGGATGTCTCCAACAACTTGGTCTATGGGATGACTAGAGATCATTCTAGTGGATCTTGGTACTTGAGATGTTTCTTGAACCTCACAATTTGGCATAAGCTCAAGTGATGACCCTTATAACCTAGGTATTTCATTATCGAAATCAAATCTAACTCCCCCTACATTAGTGTTCTCATTCAAACTCAATTTCTTGAGTTCGAACAGAACTTCATCGCTTTCTACCTTAGAATCAATTTGTGTTTTACTTTCTTCAAAAACTACATTTGATGATTCCTCCATCAAATTTGTTCTTTTGTTATACACTCGATAAGCCTTACTTGTGAGAGAATATCCCACAAGGATACCTTCATCCGCTTTAGCGGTGAATTTCTCTAGATGATCCTTAGTGTTTAAAATGAACACCTTGCAACCAAATACCCTAAGGTGTTTGATTGTTGGTGGTTTTCCAAACCATAATTCATGAGGCATTTTTCTTAAGAATCTATGTATCAAAACTTTGTTTTGAACATAGCATGCAGTATTAATAGCCTTAACTCACAAATAACTAGGAAGAGCATACTCATTTAGCATACTTCTTGCAACTTCTTGTAAGACTCTATTCTTCCTCTCTACCACACCATTTTGTTATGGTGTCCTAGGAGTAGAGAATTCGTGTTTGTACCCTTTTTCTAGACAAAAATCTTTAAACCTCATGTTTTCAAATTCTCCTCCATGATTCTCCTAATTGTTTTAATTGTTGTATTTTTCTCATTCTCAATTCTTCTACAAAAAGAAATAAAAATTTCTAGTGTTTCATCCTTATGTTTGAGAAAGAAAGTCCAAGTATATCTAGTATAGTTATCTACTACTACCAAACAATATCTACTACCATTCAAGAATTTAGTTGAGCTACTATCAAACAAATCCATATACAATAAATCTAAAACACTTGAAGTACTTACAACGTTTTTGCTTTTGTGTGATGCTTTTACTTATTTAATTTTTTGACATGCATCACACAGCTTGTCCTTTTCATACTTGAGCAATGGTAGTCCTCACACAAGTTCTTTCTTAGCCAACCTCTTGATGTTCTTCGTGTTGATGTGTGCGAGTCTTCAGAGTCGTACCTTGTTAGACGGGACCTGAAACGAATAATAAAAAAAATAGATCTTTTTATTATGATAAATTATTATAAAATTTAATTTATAAATAACAAATATAATAAATACATAAATAAATCAGAAATAATATATTATATCAATAAAAAATTAATAAATATTTAAAATAATTATATAAACACTGGTCATCTAACTTTCATAGACTTTTCTTCCTTTCCTTTGTCTCTTGGATATTTGAATTATTAAAAACAAAAATAAAATACCATTTCATAAAATCAAATAAATTCAATTTTCTCTCTTGCTAATATATTTTTGCATATTTTTGTAAAAAAATTTAAGAATTGTTTGTGTATAAAATAACATTAGTCCTTAAATGCACATTGCATTGTAAAATAATAATAACTTTATGATAATAAAAAAAGAGCAATTTAAAATTAATAATGATAATTTTCTCGGTATAATATCTATAAAATTATTTTCCAAGTGCTCTTTAAAATTAAATCTACTTATAAATCATGTCATTGACTTTCGATTTCTCTCTTACACTTCGTTGAAATCAAACAAGTCACTCAGTCAATTTTTTTTATTAAATAACTAATGTTCTACAAATTCTAAAGTTAAATTTGACTATCAAAGAAATTTATTTATCAGTAGAAGGATGATACAGACGAAGTATTCTACTTAAAATTGAGAAAGTTGAATGTATAGATTCTTAAGAATTAGATTAAGAATATCGATTCTATTTGTCAGCAAATATTAAATTATTTAAATGTAAAACATATTTTTAGGAATTAGGATTAAGAATAACACAACTTAATAAAGTCATATTTCTTCTGTAAAATAAATTATCGTTCAAAATTAACTTCACCTCAAATTCTCAATGATCAATTTAATATGAAGTGAGACGACGATGATGCTAGCAATCGCAGTCTGATCGTACAACGATAAGCAATGTCGGCGACGATGATGATATTGGCAATGACGACGACGATAAAAAAATTGATAGGGAGATGGATTAGAATTTAATAAAAAATTTAGGATTAAAAATAGAGGGAAAAATTAAAGAGGTCGACGGAAGAAGATATTGCGAAGTATGAAGGGGAGGAAGAGGTAAGTACGTATCTTTTAATTTTTTTTGATAATATTATAAAAAAAACCCTCACAATATTTTAAAAATTATGATTAAGCCCTTTAAAATATTTTTTTCATAAAAAATGAAAGTTTTTTAATCGATTGTGAAAGTGAATAGGTATACTATGCCCTTTAATTATTTTTTATAATATTTATAAAAAATCCATAATATTTTAAAATTTATGATTAAGTCTTTAAATTTTTTTTCTATGGGCCCCTTTCTAAGTCAGGCCCTGAGGCGATTTCCTCTTTGGCCTCTTGGAAGTTACGACCCTGCGAGTCTTCGATGTCATAGCCATGATTCATCTTCTTTAGATAACAAACACTTTACATGCATGTTAGTAGCACTACTAAACTAAACTTGATAGATATTCTCCTTCCTAGTTCCTACTAATATGGTAGCGTTGGATTCATTATGTTTAATTAATTATTGAGTTGAATAAAATTCTACTCTATATCCTTCATCACATAATTGACTAACACTCAATAGATTAAAAGTTATTCCTTTAGTTAGCAGGACATCCTTATTCCTAAATTGTTCAGAAATAACAATATCTCCTACTCCTATGACCCTTAGTTTACCACTATTACCAAAAGAAACAGTACCTTTACTTCTATTTTTAATTGAAGCAAACTTTGATGAGTCCCCAGTCATGTGCTTGGAGCATCCACTATCCACAAACCATATCATCGGATACTCCCCCTTGACCGTTACCTATTCAAACACGGAATACAAGATCTTTTGGAACCTAGATTTTGGGTCCATTAGCATTCACAACATACTGTTTAGAAATCTACGCTTTAGTTACTTTAGCCTTAACACAATTGTTGGAAATTTGACGCCCGCTAGAGGGGGGGTGAATAGCGTAGATGACGCACGATGATGGAATTCTTTCGCGTTTGATCGTCTACAATCTTCTTAGCACAGCGGAATAGTAATAACAAATAAATATAACAAGATACAATCACAACACGCACGATATAACGTGGTTCGGAACCGAACCGGTTCCTACTCCACGGATCGGGCTCAAATGAGCCCTAGCGATGCCAATCACACACCACTATCAAATAACTCCTTCTCGGAACAATCCGGAGGTGGAGAAACCTCGTACAATAGTGATTACAACAATAATCAAAAGCTACAAGCTAAGACAATGAAATACAAAGCAATACAAGTAAAGAAAACACTTTACAAATGCTCTTGGATGCTTGATCGCTTGGTTGCTTGATGTCAACTTGGAGACCCTGATTTGCAGCAGCAAATCGCCCCAAAAGCCTCAAGAAACTGATCCCAAAATCCTTCCCGTCGAGCTCCTTTTATCCTTGCGCGACACGGATTTCCGCATTTCCGCCATCACGACCGCCATAAGTCACCAATGATCGATGCCATGTCGCGTGAGACAAGGGCTCGATCCACGCTGTAAAAACTCCAACGGATCTTCGCGGCCGATCGCCAACATCGGGCCGATCGCTACCACGTAGTCGATCGACCACGGCCACGAGCATTCTCAGGTTTCGCGAACCGGGCTGATCGCATCGGCCGATCGTTGCCGACACCTACCGATCGCTTCCCATGATCGGGCCGACCGCCAGAGCCCTTAAGGTTTCAAACGGCAATAACTGTCGACCCGGCAGTCGAACCGGCCATAATGCCAGTCGACTGCCAACCTCAAGAATGAGGTTTTAACCCAAGTATGGTGCCCCCATACTTGCTAGACTACCCTTAGCCTAGACCTAAGCCTTCTAGCCACCATCAGCCTCACGCCTCTCGGATCCCTCCAAGTCATCCATGACTTGTTCATCCATCACGCTAGCTTCCCGGTGCTTCCATCGGCTATGTCATGCTAACGGTGTGTTCACCGCCAAGGCACATTGGACTTACGCTGCCAAGACTCCGCTTGGACTTTACGCCGCCAATATCAAACCCCTTGGACTTCCCAAATGCCAAGACTCAAGCTTGGACTTTTCCTTGCCAACCCATGTTGGACTTTCCATTTGCCAAGACCCATGCTTGGACTTCTCATGCCAAGTGCTCAAGACTTGGACTTTCCAATTTGCCAAGTGTCCCACTTGGACTTTACATTGCCAAGTACCCATGACTTGGACTTTACCTTGCCAAGACCATGCTTGGACTTTCCATGATCACATGGTCAACCCTGGTCAACCATCAAGTCAATTATAACCTGGGTCGATTGTATAAACAATCTCCCCAACATATTAACCGACATTAATGTCAAACATCAATGTCAAACCTATGTCTAACATACTTTGTCAAACATACTTTGTCAAACATCAAAACATCACTCGAGTCAGACTCGAGTCCTGGTCAATCGTGACCTGGGCCGATTGCACCAACAATCTCCCCCTTTTTGATGTTTGACAAAAACCAAATAAAACCATGAGTTAGAACACTAACTCAAATCCCTTACCAATTATCCCAAATTGGTAAACACTCACCAAATGTTCTCCCCCAAACAATCAAGTGAATAAGTAAATCAAATGTTCTCCCAAACATTCTCCCCTTTTGACTAACATCAAAAGGTTTTCTCTCCAAGGAGGTCAATGTCTCATGTCCCAATGAGATCTTACAATCTCCCCTTGATCAAAATACCTAGGATGCCTACCATCTTCCTAGTGATAAGTCCCATATCACTCAAGAGAGGCACTCTATCTCACTCTCCCAATTCCAAATTGGGTATCAAACACCCATCAATTTTCAATTGATAACATTCTCCCATAAAAAAACATCCATCATCCCACGATGGATACCTCCCTAAAGGCTTGCTCTCGACCATTGCACCAACAATGTCCTTGGAAAGCCCCTAAGCCAATAGGAACTCTAAACCATCAAAATTAAGGTTCTAAGTTCAACATAGAACTTTTACTCACCCTAAATTTGATACTTTGACCTAACACAACTCCTAATCCATATCCAATGGATTTTCACCCTTCATAATGCTTCCTAAAGCATATCCTAGGGTTAGGAGTGGTTAGGAACCTTGTCATAGTAACACGGCTAAACAAACCTTGTTAACCCGAAATCGACATGGCAATCGACTCTGACGAATGTCGATTGTTACTCATCACGATCCGCCACAAGTGGCGATCGTAGTCAAATTCGAATTTCATTTATCGATCAATTTTGAAAATGCATAAGTAATTCTAATGATTTTGAAAATTCATGAAACTTAATACGTACATTACTTATAAGAAATACAATAGGTGAAAAATATTTTAAAATTATTTTACCCATAAATAGTGAGTTTGATACAAAACTCAAAACCATTGAAATTTTCAATGTTTTGGCCCTATTTTGTATCAACTTCATCAATAGTGATTGCTATCAAAAGACAGACTTCACCAAGGTTTTTCGAAATGAATTTAAAATGTTTTTGAAAACCTATTTTGATCACATTCCTTGGGCTCTATGTACATGACTTGTACACAAGCTTTCCCAATGATCCACTAATAAAATTAGATGAGTTTTAGTTCATCTAGATGCAAAAACTATGCACCTTGAACTCAACTCATATCCTAGCATCTCACATGTATCTAGGGTGTATAAATACACATACATGTCAATTGGATGTGAGATGTGGGTTTTGTTCTCCCTAAACTAGGGTATCATGCATATTTCTAAGGCAACTCTACTTGATTACCTTATAAATGGGACTCCAAGTCATGCCATAGTCCTTAAATCAATTTTAATCAATTTAGATGCATGAAAATGATCATGGCATAATGATAGAAAAATAAATCATGGCCAATGATCATGATGTCATGGCATATGATGAAATCTAAAAACACATGACATTTAATACCTTAATCCTAAGCATGATCATGACATTTAGATGATAAAAGTAAACATGATGTCATGTCATGGCATATGGCAAACAAATCATGGCATATAAAATATATAGGTATAATAACACCTAAATTTTAATATTAATTGCCATTTTTTGAGATTAAACATATTTTGTCATATTAACCTAATCTTCCTAGTGTGCCAAAAACCCAAAATGGCACACCAACCTCTAAACCTAAATTGTGCCAAAATGATCATTTTATCAAACTTCATAACTAATATTGGCACATCCTAAAATATTTTAGGATTAAAATCAAACCACATTCCCAAGGTAACTATAACCTTGAAAATGACCCAAAATGCCACCTTTGCCATGGTTGAGTTAACTACCCATCCAATCAAGGTTGACACACCCTAAACCCATCTTAGCGTGAATCAATCACGCTCTTAGGAACCCAAAAACGATTTGAACTCCTAGGGTTACTTAGGTATTCCTTAGGGATAACTTCCCTAGATACCTTCCTAATGACCTTCCTAGGCTTATTAGCCTTGGTCATTTGGGTCTTGCCTAGGTTAACCTTAGGGATTGCCTCCCTAACAACCTTCTTAGTGGCCACCTTAGGTTTCCTAGAAACCCTAGCCACTAGGCACACCCTTTGGTCAACTCTAGGGATGACTTCCCTATTGACCTTGGTCTTCCTAGACCTAGTTTGTGTTCCATAGTCAAATGGAACACTATGGTAAGCCACCTTAGGCTTAGGTTTGTGACCCAAACCCTGTTTGCCTTTGGTTGACTTTTGACTCTTAGGTCCTAAATGCTGACTTTGAGATTTTGACCTAGGAGTTTGACCAATAGACCCTTGCATTTGATTTTGCATAATTTTGAGGGTCTTTTCCAATTTCTCGAGCCTTGACCTCAAGGCTTGGTTTTCTAATTCTAATTGCCCAATTTTAGAATTTTGATTTAAATCATGGGCATGGAACTTTCTAGGCATATGCCTAGTCCACTTAGGATTGAAACCTAGGTGCTCTTGCACCTTTCTAATGGTCTCCCTAGGTAAAATTGGTCTAGTGTTATTTGACCTAGGTTTATCCTTAGATAAATTATTTTTAGGGACATTAGTCCCAAACTTCTTCCTATTATCTAAGTGAATACTTTTAGCTCCTAAGCAATATTCTCTATTTCTAGCATGCTCTTTTTGATAAATAGCAAGATTGCTAAAATTATTTCTAGCATGCTTTTGAATATAAGAAGTAGAAAGAGCATTATTAAAATATACCTTAGGGTTAGCCTTAGCTCCCCCTACATGTGAAGCTCCATTTTGCCCCTTCTTCTCCCCCTTTGGGCATTGACTCCTATAGTGCCCCTTTTGATGGCACTTGAAGCAAATGATGTGCTCTTTGCTTCTTTGACTTTGGGCACCGACTTCCTTGATTTTTGGCACGGGTGGAGTCTTCTTAACCCGTTTAGGACACTTACTCTTATAATGTCCTTGCTCCCTACACTCAAAGCAGATAATATGAATTTTATCATTATTTGAAATGCTCGAGTTACCTAGATCCGTGATAGGTGCCGGAGTTGAATTTTGGGCTTCTTCATCTTGACCGGATGTTGAAGCTTCCTCCTTATTTTGTTCCGGCTCCGGTGTGGATGGTCTAACTTCCTCCCCCTCTATCCTAGAGGTTGAGGTTTGTCTTAACTCTACCTCTTCCACCACTTCTTCCTCCTCGATTATAGAAGTGGATGCTTCTTCCACTTCCTCCACCAATCCGGAAGTTGATTCCCTATCAACTTCGGACTCCTCAAGCTCTTTAGATGGAGATGTGCTTGCTTGAGCTTGAGAGGGTGTGCACTCTTCTTCTTCTTCTTCTTCTTGTTGGATTGATGATGAGTTTTCATGGAGCTTTGCCACTTGGCTCCATAGCTCCTTGGCATCTATATAATTACCTAACATACACAAGATATTGTTAGGTATTAACTCAACCAAAAACTTTATTACCTTGGTGTTTTTCTCGAAGGCTTGGACTTGCTCTTCGGTCCATCTCTTCTTTTTGAGGAAACCACCTTTTGGTCCTCTTGGCAATTCAAAGCCTTCCATTAAGATAGACCATTCTTCGAAGTCCCTCATCATTAGGTAGTCTTCGATCCTTGCCTTCCATTGACTAAATCCTTCTTGTCCATAGAAAGTATAAGGGATAGGTGTGTTGATATCCCATCCAAGCTTGTCTTGGAGTTCCATCTTCACCCTCTAGCGTCTTGCTCCCGGTTGTTAATCCGTTGAAGAGCAACCTGGCTCTGATACCACTTGTTGGAAATTTGACGCCCGCTAGAGGGGGGTGAATAGCGTAGATGACGCACGATGATGGAATTCTTTCGCGTTTGATCGTCTACAATCTTGTTAGCACAGCGGAATAGTAATAACAAATAAATATAACAAGATACAATCACAACATACGTGGTTCGGAACCGAACCGGTTCCTACTCCACGGATCGGGCTCAAATGAGCCCTAGCGATGCCAATCACACACCACTATCAAATAACTCCTTCTCGGAACAATCCGGAGGTGGAGAAACCTCGTACAATAGTGATTACAACAATAATCAAAAGCTACAAGCTAAGACAATGAAATACAAAGCAATACAAGTAAAGAAAACACTTTACAAATGCTCTTGGATGCTTGATCGCTTGGTTGCTTGATGTCAACTTGGAGACCACGATTTGCGCTGACAAATCGCCCCAAAAGCCTCAAGAAACCGATCCCAAAATCCTTCCCGCCGAGCTCCTTTTATCCTTGCGCGCGACCGGATTTCCGCCTATCACCGACCGCCATAAGTCACCGATCGATCGATGCCATGTGTCGTGAGACAACGGATCGATCCACGCTGGAAAAACGCCAACGGATCTTTGGCGGCCGATCGCCAACATTGCGATCCGATGCCCACCACGTAGTCGATCGACTCGCCACGGAGCATTCTCGGTGAGCGGCAATCGCGCCATCCCAGCGATCGTTGCCGTCACACCGATCGCTCCCATGATCGGGCCGACCGCCAGAGTTCTTAAGGTTTTCAAACGGGCATCGAACTCAAGTCGACTCCGCGAACCGCCATAATGCCGGGCCGACCGCCAACCTCAAGAATGAGGTTTTAACCCAAGTATGGTGCCCCCATACTTGCTAGACTACCCTTAGCCTAGACCTAAGCCTTCTAGCCACCTCCATCAGCCTCACGCCTCTCGGATCCCTCCAAGTCATCCATGACTTGTTCATCCATCGCGCTAGCTTCCCGGTGCTTCCATCAACTATGTCATGCTAACGGTGTGTTCACCGCCAAGGCACATTGGACTTACGCTGCCAAGACTCCGCTTGGACTTCCCAAATGCCAAGACTCAAGCTTGGACTTTTCCTTGCCAACCCATGTTGGACTTTCCATTTGCCAAGACCCATGCTTGGACTTCTCATGCCAAGTGCTCAAGACTTGGACTTTCCAATTTGCCAAGTGTCCCACTTGGACTTTACATTGCCAAGTACCCATGACTTGGACTTTACCTTGCCAAGACCATGCTTGGACTTTCCATGATCACATGGTCAACCCTGGTCAACCATCAAGTCAATTATAACCTGGGTCGATTGTATAAACAATCTCCCCAACATATTAACCGACATTAATGTCAAACATCAATGTCAAACCTATGTCTAACATACTTTGTCAAACATACTTTGTCAAACATCAAAACATCACTCGAGTCAGACTCGAGTCCTGGTCAATCGTGACCTGGGCCGATTGCACCAACAACAATGAGTTCTATTAACTAAGGACATGAAATTGAATTCCTTTTGTTTCGGTTTATACCCTATCTCAGCTTTGTTATAGATTGCCCTTTGGACATCTAGAATCATGTTAATGGTTTTAGAGCTAGTTGTGAACTTCTCAAGTGTGCACTTGAGATCATCAAATTGAGCTTTCAAAGAGTTATTTTCTTCTCTAAGTTCTTCAACCTGAGAAGTATTGGTCCTATTTTCTTCAAAAATTGGATTAAGATTTTTAAGTTCCTCCAGCTCACATTTCAAAACCTTAACTTTATTCTTAGATCTACTTAAGGCATTAGTTAAACATGCTATCGTTTCATATAACTTATCTAATTCAGGAGAAGTTATCTCATCATCATCAGATGATGATGATGTGTCTTCGGGTAATGTTCCGGTTCTTTTTCCATCTCCCTCTGAATCTGAACTGTTAAGGGTCATTAGAGCAGCATGCTTGGTCCCTTTTACCTTAACTTCCTCCTCTGAAGAACTGGAAGAAGTATCATCCCATGTCACCTTCAACGCCTTCTTCTTCTTAGGCTTGTCCTCTTTCTTTGTAAGGTTTGAACACTCGCTTTTGATGTGCCCCTTCATGTTACATTCAAAGCAAACAACATCAATTTTGCCTCTAGATTTATGTGATGTCTTACCCTTTCTATTGTCCGCGAAAATTTTCTCCACATCCTTCTTGTTGTATTTTTTACTCCTCATTATTCTCCTCACGAAATTCTCCATCTCGCTAGAAGAAGATTCATCATCGCCATCACTGCTTGACTCGGACGAAGATGAAGATGACTCCCTCTTCTTCTCCTTTTTCTTGTCCTCCTTGTATCGCTCACCTGCAATAAAAGCAATACCTTTCTCTTTCGGACCCTTATTAGCTTGCTCATGCAGTTCCATTTCACAAAACAATTCATCTAACTTCACTGTTGATAAATCCCTTGATACTTTGTAGGCATCTACCATAGATGACCACAATGCATTTCGGGGAAAGGATTTCAAAACATACATGATTGTGTCTCGATTTTCCAAGCCTTCTTCAACTGAATGCAGCCCATTTAGTAGCTCCTTGAACCTTCCGTGCAGTTTATCGATAGTCTCGCCATCCCTCATAGCGAAATTTTGCAACTGGTTCATATAGAGGTTTCGCTTCACAATTCTTGAGTCTCTCGTGCCTTCATTAAGCTCTATCAGTTTGTTCTAGAGATCTCATGCGCTGCTGAACGGGCTAATCTTGTTGATCTGGTCCTTCTCTAAGCCACATTGCAGAGTTACAGTGGCCTTGGCATTCGCTTGCGCCTTGCGTCTTTATTCAACAGTCCACTGCGCAGATTCAAGGATCCTACCTTCTGCGTCCATTGGTGGTGTGAAGCCTTCGGTCATGGAGAACCACATGTCTATCTCAGTCATGAGATAGTATTCCATTCGGCTTCGCCAGTATTGGAAGTTGATTCCATCGAAGAAAGGAGGGCGGTTTGTGTTGTAGTCTTCTTGCATTGTCATTTCACCTTGCTCTTGCAGTTGTGAATCCGGAGAAGAGCACCAGACTCTGATACCATGTGTTGGACTGTTGGCATCGCTAGAAGGGAGGTTGGATAGCGTCGATCGTCAATACTCGAACTTTTACAAAGAAACACACTTGTTCGACGAAAAGCAGTGGAAACAAAAACAGAACAGAAACAAGACAGCACAATTTTTTACTTGGTTCACAATTCTCCCATGAACTGCTACGTCCAAGGCCTACCTCTACTCTTTCTCCTTCTTGGAAAAAACTTCGAAGCTGGAGAAACCTATGAATACACGTTTACAAGAATTATACAAGAACTTACATATGAAAGAGTTAGAGAAGAGCAGAAATAAAGTATGTAGTTTTTGCTAGCGCTTCTTCTCTTCCCTGCTTTGTTCTCCTTTGAGGATGTTTGGAGTTTGGAGGATGATTGCAAAACACTGGAGAATCATTTCAAGAAGAGTCATGAATAGTAGTCGAGAGTTGTATGGAAAGGAGCCATAGAAAGCCTTTATATCGTGCCCGATTAGGGTTTTTTCCGCCTGTGCAGTCGAGTCACCTCGACTGCCATTTCATTACCATTCCCAACGGTAAGTTTTCCCCCTTAATTTTGAATTATTGCCCGTTATAACATAGTTCTAGTTGAGGCGATGGTTCATGGCCTCGACTAGTAAGCTTAGTTGAGCCTACTTTGCTTATGTTTCAACTGAATAGAGCATCAGCAGAAACGTCGCCTCGACTGCTATGCATTTCTGCTCAAGTTTAAGCTATGCTAGTCGAGCCTTCAGTCGACAGCGTCTTGCTTCTGTTCGATTGAACGAAGCATCAGTCGAGGCGCCGCCTCGACTGCAGCAGAAACGTCGCCTCGACTGCTATGCATTTCTGCTCAAGTTTAAGCTATGCTAGTCGAGCCTTCAGTCGACAGCGTCTTGCTTATGTTCGATTGAACGAAGCATCAGTCGAGGCGCCGCCTCGACTGCTATGGGTTTGTTCAAAACTAGTTGCCCCAGTCAAGGTGGCAATCGATTGCACCTTGCTTCTATTCGAGTGAAGGAAGCACCAGTCGAGGCGCCGCCTCGACTGATGTTGCTTTCTCAACAAATGCGAGGCCAGTCGAGTTAACTCCTAACCACGTCCAATTGAGGCGATGCCTCAACTGGATGAGTCTTAGATCAGTTCTGAGCCCAGAGCTCAATAACTCATCCAGAGAACAGGTACCAGTCGAGGTGATGCCTCGACTGATAAGATAATCAGTCGAGATGCTGCCTCGACTGTTGCCTTGACCCTTAACTGTTTCAACTCATCTAGAGCTAAAATCGCGCCTAAAAGGAGGTCTACCCTGTACCCTTTACCTGATGCCTGTGAACCACTGTTCATAGGTCTTTTGTGCCAAGAATCGCTTCTGGGTCTTCATCCGCCAAGATTTCTTGTCCGGTCTTCATCTGCCAAGACTTCTTGTCCAGATCTTCGTGTCAGGACTCCTCGTCCAGGTCTTCGTGTCAGGACTCCTCGTCCGGGTCTTCGTGCTAGGACTCCTCGTCCGATCTTCACTTGCCAAGACTCTCATGCGGGACTTCGTGCCAGGACTCCTCGTCCGAGTCTTTACTTGCCAGTTGGACTCCTCATTTGAGACTTCATTACCTTGCGTCTAGTCCTCGACCTATAAGGAATTTTTTGAAAATACATCTCAACCAACCGCGTGAGATAACACATAATTATTATTTTGACTTAAACCCTTATCAAACATCAAAACATCATTTGGGTCTGATTGTGCCAACAATCTCTTCCTTTTTTATGTTTGACAATATGGTTTAAGTTTAGGTGATGCAATTATAACACAATATGATATTCTCAGAATTGTACAGAATTTGCATTTTAGAACTTCATCGAATCACGACATTAAACAAAAATATGCAATAAGATAGTCATGCTATAGATGGATTTAATCACGACATTAAACAAAAATATGCAATAAGATTGTCATGCCATAATAGGATTTGCATCATATTAATTTGCAATAAGATGCTAGGATTTTCAGAACGAATTTCCTGAACTTAAATGTTTAAGACTAATTTTCTTTAACAACTTATATCAACTTAAACTCAACTTATCTCTCCCCCTTTGGCAAACACAAAAAAAAAAATAATCATAAGAATGTTGAGAGTATGAGGAATATAATAACCCAGAAAGGATTAAATTGAGCAATTTATAGTATCCTCCCCCTAAATCCTTACTCCTAGTTATCCAATGCACCAACAAAGAATTTCAACAAAATGTAATGAAAGCACAATGAATGAATCATACATATTTAGAGGCATGAAGAACTTTAAAAAATTTGACAGAGTTTTCCCTTAAAATAGTTGTGATAAAATCTACTAACAACACATATAAACAACAAGAAATACATATTCATTAATGAAGAAAAAATACACACAAAATTAACATTGTTCATTCCATAAAAATATTCAACGCTCAAAAACATTTTTACATAGTGATTACTACATTCCATTAACAATGTTCATTTCACAAAGTCTCTAAATCTTCGATATCATCCAGAATTCTAAAATTTAAAATTACACAGAAGAAATATCAAAACTACATGGTCGGTGAAGAGGGACCCGAAGAATCAGTCGTCAAAGAGCGTAGGAGTTTGAGAATTTCTGTCTGTTGGTCCAGGAGTTGTGTTTGTCGAGTAGAAACTTCCGAGAAATGCATATCCATAGTGTTCTGAAGCCCCTTAAATCTGGTGTCTATTGTCATCTGGAGCTCTACGAACTCTGTGTCTACCGTCTCCGTGAACTCAACATAGTCACAGCGCAAACTATCTAGTTGCTCGGATACGGACGAATAGGGTTCGTCAGCTAGAGCTAGAGGTTCTTCTTCTTATTATTCTCCCATGTCCCACCTCTCACCGGCCTGGTGTTCATCGGCCCACTCCACACTCTTATATGTTTGGGACATACCGGCCAATGAAAAATTTCGCCATTTAATGAAATCAAAGTCCGTCATTTGCTTAATCTTGCCTCTGCTTGTGTTTATCCCTATGGACTCTAATCAGGAAGTAATGATATATCCAAAGGGCATGTAGATTTTCTTTTGGACCGGAACTGTAAAGTGGACGATGCAAAGAAAAATATTTAATGCAATATTGAAGTCAAGACGATTTTTTAGGAGATGGAGGGCGAGTAAATGATGGGGTCTGACTTTAACTTATTCCCATATGACAATGAGAAAGATGCAACCTACAATTGTTGCGGCGTCGCTTCAGCCGACCTCACCATCGTCGACCACCGCACGTTGATCACCACCATGGCTCCCTACTGCAAATTAATTAACTACCGCGTGGCTCAGTCGTCACCGCCAAGAACAAAATAATCTCCCTCTACTTTATCTACCAGAAGCTAAATTTTTCATGATCTAGATTCCAATCCACGATCCAGAGACAAATGCAGCTCATTTTTTTTCCCCCCATGAGAAATCGAAACGTCAAGCTGAAATCTACTGGGAAATAAAGGGAAGATAGAAAAACCAAATGTTAAGCTGAAAACCGTTCTTTCCTTACCAAAATAAAATCGTTAAGCAAGAGACACGGTTATAAGTCAAACAGTTGGATCAACTTTCCATAAACCAAGCAAAAACTGAACTGCATGATGAAATGCTGGAAGGAAGCAATGCCGGATCCGGCTATAAAAACTCCACGAAGGGGCTTGGGTGGCCATGCCATTACGTGGCCGAGAATGGCAATCGAGTCGAGAGTTAAGTCGATCGGCGTCATGATCCGGCCGCTTGGACAAATTAAATACGGCAGTTGCCCTCAAAGCGAATATTAATAATTTTTGTCTCGGTCATCTCCCTTTCACATTAAATCAGCTTCCAAAACGCATGTAGATCAAAAGAGTTCAGTAAAAGAGTGCTTTTTTTTTTTTAAATAAAAAATAAAAATCAATAAGATGCCCAGCATGTACTCCAGGGTTGGTTATTGTCTAGGCAAACAATTAAAAATCTCACAGAGCAGTTATTGTTAAAATAAATTAGTTTAAATTAATCAAAAAACACCATATGTATAGCATTTTATATAAATTTTTTTAGCAACTTAATCATAATTATTATTTAAACTTTATTAAAATCATTTTTAAAAAATTAAATCTTTATAAAATTATTATAGATATGATTGTTATAATATATAGTATTATAATTATTAAATGACTATTATAATATTATAATAATCATTTGAAGGTTGCTATAATAGTAGATAGTGAGTGGCTTTTACAATATTAATAATTTAGAAATGATTCTGACATTCTAAAACTATTTTGATCCTGCGAAAGCAATTTTAATTAGTAAAAAAAATTGATATATATATATCAAGTTGAACTATAAAAAGATAAATAATTTATTAAAGAACATTTTTAAAGAACAACAATTCTTTTTAAATAGTTAAAGGCCTTTTTAGTTGAATATTTAGAGCACAACAAGCTAAGTGCCCAGTACAACAAAGTGTTATGCTGCACCGAAGAAGGATGAATGATCACTTTTAAAGGGGAAAAAAACAAAGAATTTATTGATTCAAGATTGTTGCTGTGAACAAAATGTATTTTAAAGTCTCTGGTCCAGAAGTTCAGGGTGGACAGAAGAACAAAAAACAAAAAACCATGTGTATTGTCCCTCTCATTTATTCTCCATTATGTGTATGTTATCATATATATACCTGCTTCCCCTATAGGTTAGGATCAGTCTCACCGTCTCAGTACGATTGCAGAAAAATTTGAAGGAGTGAAGGCAATCCAACTAATTGATATTGTAGTCTGTCTTCTGATATCCCAGACAAGAGTATCACCCGCCATTAGTGCAGTGCGTCGCTAGAACTCTCGTTTAAATCATGGAATACTACTCAGTGTTTGAATATATAATCAGAAGAATAATTCTTCAGGATAATAATAAAAAAAAATTATCATGTTTAAATAATGATAAAAAATAACAGGCCGAAAAAAACAGTTCAGAATATTAATTAGAAATTGATTTCAATTGCTGAAAAATTTCCATTTTTGGGCTGCAATCACAATCATATTTGCTGATATCTCAATAATTACCGAGATTACATATCAAATTTATTTTCGTTATGTTTATCATAATATTTTTTATGTATTACTCAATCTGTATAAATAGGCTTGTGAACTTACCACAACATCAATAAAACAAAAAAACAATTATTTCTTCTTTTCTATAATTGTCATTTATTTTATGTTCTTTAGTGATATCGGAGCCACCAATTCCTCTTCCATTCCTTCTTGATTTTTTATCTTCCCAAGCTACAACTGGTTACTGGTTGTTCTTCCTCGATCTGAAGTAGTCACATATACAGCAACGCCCTTTTGCATGTTCACGTTCGTTATTTCAGAACGCAGCTGCATCAACAATTCACTACTATCAGACAAAGCTAATCTCACAGATCACATAGTCAAGCTAGCGGGTGATAACTCTTATGGTTTTATTTCCTCTTGCAATTTTCTTTTATCATATCACCATGATCAACATCCACCATAATCATCTTCAACAACTCTGCTCGAATGCCTATGTTGATGAATGTTTTCTTTTAATATTCCCCTTTTTAATTCTAGCATTGATAAAAAAAAAATAGAAAACAAGGAGCATAGAGCAGAAAAAAAAAAGTAAAAAAAAAAAACTGCTAGTGATATAAATTTCATCAGTAAAAAATGTCAAAAACATATAGCAGTTGAAACAAAGTTGTTGATATAAATTTTATTATTATTTTTTCACCGACATCCCACCACAGATCAACCACTTCTGCGGATAATAAATTATTTATTTTTGATGTCGAAAAATCAATAACGGTATTACCTACTTTTATCTATCCGTCTTGTCCATTTTGCTAACGAGAGTAATAATATCAATAAAGAAAAATATCTCTTTTGATTTTAATCAATCCATGAATTTCCATATTAGACTTCATTATTATAGCAACTGATAATATTTTATTGTTGTTACCGTTCCATACGGCCTTATGTATGAAGGATAAAAATTATATGTATTGTTCTGACCTTATGAATTTTAGAAACAGAATAAGAATTCGCAATAGGAAATACACAAATGAATTTTGTTTCATCAATCATGGTATAGAAAGGAAAACATAAAACAACAACGATATCACATGAATGCAGCGGAAGAAACATCGTCATTGAAGTCGTCCTCTTGATTATCTTATTCCCTGCGGAAGAAGAAGAAGTAAAGGTGATCTTCCGAAAGAATTAGGACGACGACGCTGAAAATTCCTTGTCAATGGGGAACGAAGAGACGTCAAAAAAATTTCCCTAATCTAACGGGGACCTCCCCTTTATAAGTCTGATCCATTATCAACCCATAGATATGATAATGGATCGGGCTTAAGGGTTCTACACAAATAAAGCTACATCCTGTCACGCCCCGAGGGAGTCCCCGCTAGACAAAAATCCGGCAGCATCTCCCCTGTACGGGTGACAATACCAATTTTTCGTACAAGGCCTACACGACCACTATACATCGGTCAACACGACCGGAATCCAAACAGCTCACGTAGGTAATAATTAGGCCTCAGGCCATCAATCAAAGTAAATAAATAAAATCTATCACCTCCTGACTTACCCTTTCTGCCATTTGGGCAGGAATACTCATCCAAATCCAATCCAAAATAAAACTCCAAACAGAGGTCCATAAAGACATACCAAAACATCCACAAGAACATAAATCCAACTCCAGTCCTAAACATATCTTCTAATCAAAATATCCAAAAACCATAAAACCAAACAACTAATAAACTTTCACGACGAGGGGGTTTGGCAGCTGGACTCTCTTGACATCTTCATCCTGAAATAGATATAAATCAACGGGGTAAGTTCAAAGAACTCAGCGGATATAGTCGATATGCAAAGTAAGATATAACTAATAATAACAATCATGCCAGTACAGTCTCATATATATAGGGTATGCAAGAAAGAAATATAAAAGGACTGTACTTACCTGAATCTCCTACCCTGATATAGGAGCATGTGCCATACTAGAAGAAATAAAGTCATCACCATATACAAATATGTATCCTGTATCCATGACAATCATATGCAACATCCAAGGCAGCAATAAAAATGCAGCAAACACAATACAAATGCTATCCATGCAAAATGCATGTGATGCAAATGACATGGTCACCCCTAACGCCAGTCAGCCGTCTCACACGCGATGGTGAAGCCGAGTGGGTAGGGCTATGACAACTGTGCACTCTGCCATCACTGCTCCTGAGTGACCGAATGACAGGATGCTGTCGGAGTACACCTATCCTCCTTCCCCAAACAGAGTGGGGGAGCAAATCTCTCATCTCCCGGTGTCGTAGACCAGAGGAGGGATCCCTGTCCGCTACCACGCTACCTCATCGCTACCCATGAGCGGACCAGCGGAGCCTGACAGAGCAACTGCACACACCCTCCTGATGTACCACTAACCCATGAGTGGCAGTGTGTGCAGACCATGTAACTGGCTGCGAGCTCAACTATAAAGGAACCCGTCCAACCAGCATGCAATCATGCAAGATGATGCATGATACTAAAGCATGTAAATCCAACTAAAACACATATCCAAATAATATGCACAACCAATAAATACATATCTATGATCCAAGTAAAACAGGGAAGATATAATCATAACCGATCAAATGCATGTATCAAGTAGGCACAAAAACATACTAGGCATATAAACATGAAAATTATTGCAAGCTATCCTAACTAGCATATCAACATGACTATATCTAAGAGATAAGTCAAAATACCCGTCTGATAAAATGCTCGAGAAAACCACGAAATGAAATCGTCACGACCGTGGACCTGTCTCGTGACCGAAACCTGCATACAACATAACTATTGTTAAGCACAAAATGCAATTTATCGACAAATCGAATACTTAATCGATTTCTTACATAAACCAATTAACCCAAAGGCTTAATAAAATCTCAATCACCTTCCACCTAATATAACCGTCTTTTCGTCCAATTACTCGAATATAATTTCTCAACCCCTATCATCATGTATACAACATCCAAATAAAACCTCACGGCTAACTCACCAAAAGTAAATCCATCCCACAACCCAAAAATTTATCCGAAATCAACAAAATATCATCCAACCATCCAATATCAATCGAATACCATAACGATCAACCGAATAACACCAAAATCGTGCTTACCGGCCCTAGGATCCCACCGGCAGCCAATCCTTCCCCCAAATCAGATCCCCAACTCAATTCACAGCGGCTAAAACATTGTTTACAGCCGATGAACAACCCAAAACACCTTCCATAATCAACTCCTCCTTCACAATCGGCCAACAACTCCAAAATCAGCCCATTTACAGCCGTTTACATCCCTAAACGGAACCTCACAGCCAACCCCATCTCCATCCCTCCGTTAAACCTCACCCCCAACGCAGATCCATAGAAAATCTAACAATAATAGCAAGAGGAGAGAAATCTTACCAGTTGTAACATCCCAAATTTTAATTCCTATTTTTATTAGAGGAAAATAGAAATAAGAATAAGAATAAGAATAATAAAAATAGGAATAGAATAATAATAATAATAATAATAAATAGAAATAATTGGTTCGTTAGTCGAGGCTTGAACCATGAACCGTTGGTTTGGGAGAATAGACTTCCCACTACTAAGTCATAAGATTACCAATGGATAGGATATAACAAAATATATCTATAGGCGAAAAAAAAGGAAAGATTGGTTAATTTGACTAATTATTTAAAGGGGTAATTAAATGAAGAAAACTCTAATTTATATATATATATAGATTATTTTATTATAGAATCTCTCTCTCCTCTCCTTTAAACCGCCGCCGAATCAAAGAAAAAAAAAAGAAAGAAAGAGCCTCCATAATTTCTTCCTCGTGGATTAATTCAATAGGAAATTTTTCAAAAAGGGGTGAGTCATCAAAAATCCAATAAAAATTTTATATGATTAGGGAGAAGTCATGAATTTAATTGAAGAAGGAATTAATTCAGTTAAAGAGAGATTTAAGGAAATTTATAAGGGAATAGGTTAAGCCTTGACGGTTATAAATTTAACCTCCCTAATACCCTAGAGGACACCTCTGTACTCTCTCTTGGTCCCTCCACCGCCGAACCACACATCAAGGAGAATTTTCTCCTAGGGTTGTCTTCTCCGCCGAATCCAAGGAAAGGTGGGATTCAAGAGACCTTAGAGGGCAGCTGCTAGGGCGGGATAGAAGGTTGCATCTCATTAGGTTTTACAAATATAAGTTAAAGCAATCGAAGGTAAGTATTGCTCACCTGCAGTATAAGTAGTTATCGTATATTATTGATATGTTTTTATGTGCATGTTATTTTCAGTTATGCATGGTGTTTTCAGTTACGTGATTTTACCGTTATATTATGGATAATTCAGCATCATGTTTAGATCCATGATAAGAATGTGATTCATGATCATGCATGTTGTAGATGAGTTGTAGCTTACAATCATATGCATGATATGGAGTAAGATGTAAAAATATTTCCTTTATAAAGAAAATTTAAAGATGCTCCCCGTTCGACTTGGGGATTAAGAGCACAACGATCTTCAGTATGCTCCCCATTTCAGTTTTGGGGGTCAAGAGCATAATGTGGTGCTCCTCATTCGTGATTTAGGGGATTAAGAGCATTTCCTTCAGTATGTATAAGAATATAAGTATAAAGGAAGTATTTTACTTTTTGACAGGGCATGTCTAGGGCATCATCGATTTCGGTCGAGGCCCTCAGTTTCAGTTACCCTAGTAGGTTCGGTGGTTGGCCACCCCGGCCTATTAGGAATGCGCGCATTGGTACTATGTCGGGCCCATATCCAGGATGATTATTATTTTGAAGTATCAGTATAAGTATAAGTAAAAGTTTTCAAAGTTAATCATTTCAGTTCAGATACACTGTTTATAAGTTTTAAAATACTTAAGAGCATGGTTTATACAAGAGATATATATTCAGAATTATGATTTCCAATTGTGCTTGCATGTGTATCAATGTATCAAGGGTAAGAGAACTAGTTGCATGATTTCATACAGTGCATGTTTTTGTGAGCATAGAAAGTACTTACTAAGCGTTATTGCTTATAGTTTGCATTTCCTTATACTGCAGATAAAGGTAAAGAAAAGCTTGATGGGTGGCATGGCGGATGAAGTCTTTGGTGTGTGTGGCGGCGAGCAGATTGGAAGTAAAAGATCCTAAGTGCAGATGTCTAAATCAGATTTTTAGTTTCTTGTTTTCTTTTGATATTGTTGAAGTTCAACTGGATTATTTATGGTTGAGACCAAAGAATGCTAGAGTCATATTGGATTAGTTTTAATACTTGCATGTTAGGTGAAGATCTTGAAATGGTTATTGTTTAAGTGATGTAAAGGTCCTTATGATTATTTTAGTTGTTAGCATATTACATTAGTATATTGCATGAATTAAAGATAAAGACAGTAAAGTAGTGACATCTCCCCTGGTAGAGAGTGGAAAGACTAGGGGGGTGTTACAAGATGGTATCAGAGCGGGTTCCGCCCTTCCGTCACACACACATCGAGCATCAGTCCTGCCGTCTCCAAGTAAGCAAGTATTTATCGGCTTTATTTATTTTATGAGTAGTAAGGAATGCTTCTTTTAAGTTAAACTTGCTCACTTAGAATGTTCTCTTTGAGTTAAACATGCTTGCATATATATATATATATGTGGAGATGATAGACAGTAAGTAATAGAGCATATCTAGATATGTATGTGAAGATGATAAAAAATAGTGATAATAGCCTTATAGTGGTTTCACTTGATCATCTTATGATGAGTTCACGGAGTTCCGACAAGAGAATTTATCAGTAGACAAAGCGGTAAAGATATTCAATAGGTTGACTCGCCTATGTCCGGAACTGGTCAGTACTGAGAAGGAAAGAGTTAGGTTGATGCTAAAGATGTTGAGACCGAAGATAGCTCTGAATGTAGCTAGTAGAATTAATAGACCACATACCACTAAAGAGCTAGTCAGTAGTGCGCTAATCACGGAACATTACATGAATAGTATCAAGCACCAGAAGCTAGCCTCAATAGAAAACAAATGCCAGGGAAGTTCAGGGGGTCAGAAACCTCAGAGTGGTAATTCGAACTGGAAGCGAAACAACAATGGCAAGAGGAAACAATGGAATAATGCAAAGGGAGGTTCAGCCAGTAAGCAGCCTATGTATCCAACATGTTCTAAGTGTAGGAGGAAGCATCCAGGAGTTTGCCGCCAGGGCATGAGCGGGTGTTATATATGTGGTGTCAAGGGACACTTCGCCAAACAGTGCCCCACCAAGACCAATCTACCTCCGCCATAGTCTACTCAGTATGGAGGTAGACCAGCTTAGCTACATCAGATGCAAAGAGCACTGGAGGGTCCTTACATCAACCAAGGAAGATTGGAGGCCCCATCAGTTACACCTAATGCCCGAATCTTCTCCCTCACCAAGGAAGAGGTAGCAAATGTTTCTACGGTAGTCATAGGTCAGATACCTATCCTTAGTCAGCAAGCTACCATACTGTTTGATACTGGGGCAATCCATTCTTTCATGTCTATGACATTTGTTAAGAAGATAGATATAACTCTGGATATCTTAGATATTCAGTTTTTAACGACCCTACCTTCGGGCGAAATAATGACATCTACACACTGGTTGCGTGCCGTGCCGGTCAGAATTTCAGACAGAGAGCTTTATAATGATTTGATCTTGTTAGACATGCATGACTATGATGTCATCTTTGGAATGGACTTTCTTAGCAAGTACGATGCTTCCATTGAGTGTCGTAAGCGAAGGGTAGTATTCCAACCCGAGACCGAGGCCAAATTTGAGTTTATTGGAGAACCAAGGAAGAAGACTAAGAAGTTCTTGCCCGCCATGGAAGCTTAGAAGATGCTAGCTAGTGGATGCACTGGGTATTTAGCACATCTAGTTGATACTAAGCAAGAAAGAAGCCAAAAGTTGGAAGAAGTCCCAATCGTATGTGACTACCCGAAAGTATTTCCTGACGAGCTACCAGGACTAGCACCTAGAAGGGAAGTTGAGTTTGAGATTGAACTTATTCCTGGTACCAACCCAATCTCAAAAGCACCCTATCGTATGGCTCCAGCTGAGTTGAAAGAGCTTCAGGAACAATTACGGGAGTTATTAGACAAGGGATTCATCCGCCCTAGTCATTCCCCATGGGGAGCTCCAGTGTTGTTCGAGAAAAAGAAAGATGGATCTATGAGGATGTGCATAGACTACCGAGCCTTAAATCAAGTGACGATCAAGAACAGATATCCTCTGCCAAGGATAGAGGATTTATTTGATCAATTGAGGGGAGCCACAGTTTTCTCCAAGATTGATTTGCGGTCAGGTTATCATCAAGTAAGAGTTAAAGAGGATGATATACCGAAAACAGCCTTCCGAACGAGGTATGGACACTATGAGTTCGTGGTCATACCCTTCGGAGTGACAAATGCACCCGCTATGTTTATGGACTTGATGAATCGGATATTTAAGAAGTACCTTGACAAGTTTGTGGTCATTTTCATTGACGACATCCTTATCTACTCGAGAACCCAGGAAGAACATGGCGAACACTGGAAGACAGTCTTGTAGACCCTTCAGCAAAGACAGTTATATGCAAAGTTCTCCAAGTGTGAGTTTTGGCTTGATCGAATATCGTTTCTGGGTCATGTTATTTCAAAAGATGGAGTTATGGTAGACCCGACAAAGATAGAAGCATTCAGTAATTGGGGTCAACCAAAGAATGCCAGTGAAGTCAGAAGTTTCCTCGGATTAGCAGGGTACTATCGAAAGTTTGTGGAAAACTTCTCAAGGATAGCTTCTTCAGATTGTGGTTCTTACTAGAAAGAATAAGAAGTTCGAATGGACCGAAGATTATGAAAAGAGCTTCCTTGAATTAAAGAGGAGACTCACAAGTGCTCCAGTGCTTACCCTTCCAGAAAGTAATGAGGGATTTGACCTATATAGTGATGCATCTAAGATGGGACTCGGAGCAGTACTTATGCAGAAGGGTAAAGTCATTGCTTATTCATCTAGACAACTCAAGGACTATGAAAAGAATTACCCCACTCATGACCTTGAGTTGGCAGCAGTGGTCTTTGCTCTGAAAGTTTGGAGACATTACTTATATGGAGTCCAATGCAAGATTTACACAGATCACCAGAGTCTGAAGTACTTCTTCACTCAGAAGGATTTGAATATGCGACAGCGTAGATGGCTTGAGCTAGTAAAAGACTATGACTGTGAAATCCACTACCATCCTGGAAAGGCAAACAAAGTAGCAGACGAGCTGAGTAGAAAATCATGCGCCACCTTGATGTCCCTAGAAACACTATCCCAACCACTGGAGAAAGAGATAATGAATTTTGGAGTTGAGATCATTTCTGGACAGCTCTCCGCCTTGACCATAGTACCTACACTATTTGAGGATATATTAGCGAGACAGGACAAAGATCCTAGCATCCAAAGGATCAAGCAAGAGATCCAAGAAGGGAAGGATGAAGGATTAGTGTCTCGATAGTGGGGTATTATATTTGGGTGACGCCTATGTATCCCCAACGACCCAGACTTAAGAAAGAAGATCCTAGAAGAAGCTCATGGGACCCCATATTCGATGCATCCTGGATCCACCAAGATGTATCAAGATATGAAAGGAAATTCTGGTGGCTTGGTATGAAGAGGGCGTGGCTAAGTATGTTAGCACTTGCGACATGTCGAGAGTGAAAGCCGAATACCGGAGACCGGGAGGAGTTCTACAACCTATCCAGATTCCAGAATGGAAGTGGGAGGAACTAGCCATGGATTTCATAGTAGGATTGCCCAAAACAACCAATGGCTACGATTCTATTTGGGTAGTTGTCGATAGATTGACAAAGTCTGCTCACTTCATGCCTATCAGAATATCATACTCCATGGAGCAGTTAGCCCAGTTATACGTCAAGGAAGTGATTAGCATGGAGTACCTAAAACCATTATCTCGATAGAGACATCGCTTCACTTCACACTTCGGGAGTGTGTTGAAAGCCCTCGGCACTAAGTTATGATTCAAGATCGCATTTCATCCTCGAGCATGATGGGCAAACAGAAAGAGTGAATCAGATTTTGGAGGACATGCTCAGAGCTTGTGCCTTGGATTTTAAAGGAAGCTGGTGCAAATATTTGTGTTTGGCAGAGTTTGCCTATAATAATAGTTATCAAACCACAATTGGAATGACACCTTATGAAGCCTTGTATGGAAGGAGATGCATATCGCCTACTGTTGGTATGAGGGTGGCGAGAAGAAAGAAATGGGACTCAAGGCGATTTTATAGATGGCCACCAAAGCTATAAAGAACATACGTCGAAGGATAGAGGCGCCCCAAAGTCGGCGGAAGAGTTACGCCCGATGTCGCCGAGACCCTAGAGTTCCAAGTCGGAGATTCAGTTTTCATTAAGGTAGCTCCTATGAAAGGGGTAATGAGATTTGGGAAGAAAGGCAAGTTAAGTCCCAGATATGTAGGCCCCTACCTGATCACCAAGAGAGTTGGTAAGGTAGCTTATGAGCTAGAGCTACCACAGGAAATGTCAGCTATCCACAATGTATTTCATGTTTCAATGCTTAAGAAGCACGTCCCAGACACCAACCAAGTGATTGAGCCCACGCAGTGCAGATTCGAGACAGATCTAAGTTATGAAAGTCGACCTATTCAGATAATAGATCGAGCAAACTAAAACTAAGAAACAAAGAAATACATTAGTAAAGTCTTATGGCAAAGTCAAAGGGTTGAAGAAGCAACAGGAGCGTGAGGATGACATGAAGCAAAAGTACCCTGAGCTTTTCTAAGTTTCGAGGACGAAACTTTTATAAGGTATAAGGGATTGTAACATCCCAAATTTTAATTCCTATTTTTATTAGAGGAAAATAGAAATAAGAATAAGAATAAGAATAATAAAAATAGGAATAGAATAATAATAATAATAATAATAATAATAATAATAATAATAATAATAATAATAATAATAATAATAATAATAATAATAAATAGAAATAATTGGTTCGTTAGTCGAGGCTTGAACCATGAACCATTGGTTTGGGAGAATAGACTTCCCACTACTAAGTCATAAGATTACCAATGGATAGGATATAACAAAATATATCTATAGGCGAAAAAAAAAGGAAAGATTGGTTAATTTGACTAATTATTTAAAGGGGTAATTAAATGAAGAAAACTCTAATTTATATATATATATATAGATTATTTTATTATAGAATCTCTCTCTCCTCTCCTTTAAACCGCCGCCGAATCAAAGAAAAAAAAAAGAAGAAAGAAAGAACCTCCATAATTTCTTCCTCGTGGATTAATTCAATAGGAAATTTTTCAAAAAGGGGTGAGTCATCAAAAATCCAATAAAAATTTTATATGATTAGGGAGAAGTCATGAATTTAATTGAAGAAGGAATTAATTCTGTTAAAGAGAGAGATTTAAGGAAATTTATAAGGGAATAGGTTAAGCCTTGACGGTTATAAATTTAACCTCCCTAATACCCTAGAGGACACCTCTGTACTCTCTCTTGGTCCCTCCACCGCCGAACCACACATCAAGGAGAATTTTCTCCTAGGGTTGTCTTCTCACTTGAATCGAGGAAAGGTGGGATTCAAGAGACCTTAGAGAGCATTGCTAGGCGGGATAGAAGGTTGCATCTCATTAGGTTTTACAAATATAAGTTAAAGCATTCAAGGTAAGTATTGCTCACTGCGGTATAAGTAGTTATCGTATATTATTGATATGTTTTATGTGCATGTTATTTTGATTATGCATGGTGTTTTCGATTCGTGATTTTTCTGGTTATATTATGGATAATTCAAGATCATGTTTAGATCCATGATAAGAATGTGATTCATGATCATGCATATTGTAGATGAGTTGTAGCTTACATATGCATGATATGGAGTAAGATGTAAAAATATTTCCTTTATAAAGAAAAATTTAAAGATGCTCCCGATTCGACTTGGGGATTAAGAGCACAACGATCTTGATATGCTCCCCATTTTGATTTTGGGGTCAAGAGCATAATGTGGTGCTCCTCATTCGTGATTTAGGGATTAAGAGCATTTCCTTGTATGTATAAGAATATAAGTATAAAGGAAGTATTTTACTTTTTTGAGGCATGTACTGGGCATCATCGGTTTACGCCGAGGCCCTCAGTTTCAGTTACCCTAGTAGGTTCGGTGGTTGGCCACCCCGGCCTATTAGGAATGCGCGCATTGGTACTATGTCGGGCCCATATCCAGGATGATTATTATTTTGAAGTATCAGTATAAGTATAAGTAAAAGTTTTCAAAGTTAATCATTTCAGTTCAGATACACTGTTTATAAGTTTTAAAATACTTAAGAGCATGGTTTATACAAGAGATATATATTCAGAATTATGACTTCCAATTGTGCTTGCATGTGTATCAATGTATCAAGGGTAAGAGAACTAGTTGCATGATTTCATACAGTGCATGTTTTTGTGAGCATAGAAAGTACTTACTAAGCGTTATTGCTTATAGTTTGCATTTCCTTATACTGCAGATAAAGGTAAAGAAAAGCTTCAGTAGGTGGCATGGCGGATGAAGTGCTGGGTGTGTGTGGCGACGGAACATTGGAAGTAAAAGATCCTAAGTGCAGATGTCTAAATCAGATTTTTAGTTTCTTGTTTTCTTTTGATATTGTTGAAGTTCAACTGGATTATTTATGGTTGAGACCAAAGAATGCTAGAGTCATATTGGATTAGTTTTAATACTTGCATGTTAGGTGAAGATCTTAAAATGGTTATTGTTTAAGTGATGTAAAGGTCCTTATGATTATTTTAGTTGTTAGCATATTGCATTAGTATATTGCATGAATTAAAGATAAAGACAGTAAAGTAGTGACATCTCCCCTGGTAGAGAGTGGAAAGACTAGGGGGGGTGTTACACCAGTCGTGGAAACCTCACCGGCAACCAACTCCCCAATACTCTGTTCACCGAAGCGACTCAAACCTGAAATCACTGCTGCCCTTTGCTCCGACAGAAACTCACCGCCTGAAGAAGGTGGTCCCGTGACAGAGGAGGATGGCACGTGCAGATGTGGACGGCGAGCGCGCGACGCCGCAGGCGAAGTGCTCGCGAGCGGTGCTCAGCGGAAAAGGCACTCGCGGACAGTGGGCAGCCTTTGGAAAGGAGGCGGCGTGCGGCGCTTGGAGGAAGCGGCCGTAAGCTTTGAGTGGCGTCGTCGTGGCGAGAGCGCGTCGTGGACGAGTTATCGCGAGGAGAAGTTCGTGCGCGACGTGGAAAGAAAGAAATCTGGAAATTAGGAAATAGAAAACCTTGACTAAACAGGCCCTTTAAAAGCATGTTTTCCCTATCCCCGTAATTATCTCGTACAAGCTCCGTTTAAATCCACAAAAATTCCAGAAAAATTCCTAAAATTCCCTAAAAATCCCGCAAAATTTCCAAGATTATTTCTCTTAATTTTTGGCCATTTAAATTTAGTATTTTAAATTTTCCATATTTAACACATCCAATAATCCGAAACCCAATAATCTCAAATTAGATCACTTAAACGGGTTCGGTTCGTATTCGTCTCTACAAATTACATTAAGTCCACCTTAAAGGAGATTTAATTCAGGGATTTAAATGATTAAATCCAACATTCTCCCACTTGGACTATATGTGATGTGTATATGACATACGAGTATAATTGTAGTTGATATCAAACTTATAGATACAGAATCCCCTGTAAACAATCTGGTATATTAACTTCATTAGTATAGGATTAAGGAGGTCATAGCTACTATATATAACCGTAACAAGCCCCAACAGTAATCACAATATCAATGTCGTTAATCACATAGATCAAGATGTGGATGTGTAGCGTGAAAATTACATGAAATATGATTAGTACATGTCAATTTCCAACTGGTCCAAAAAATAACCCAAAAAAAGATCTGATCATATTTGCAAATACTTTATGCTAAACCGCAATAGCAAATCATGATCCAAACCTTATGATTCCATAAGGAATTTATATCATATTTACAAATAGCAAATGCTTAACCACAGTAGTAAATCATGATACTTTATTTCAGAGTGTCAAACAAAGAAGTAAAATTTCCATTTATGTACGTACAAAAGAAAAGAAATGTTTGTCTTTTACAAATATAGAGCAATTAAATAAATATATATTCTTACTAAATGAGTATTTCGTCCATAAGAATAATTCTCATATCCACAACATGCGCATGAAACACCTTTGACAATAAGCCCTTAGTGAGTGGATCTGCCAACATGGAATCTGTAATGATGTGCTCTATTATTACCTGACGACTCTGAACTCTTTCTTTAATCGCAAGAAACTTGATGTCAATATTCTTGGGCTTTGACGAACTGCGATTATTCTTGGCATAAAGTTCTGCAGCTTTATTATCACAGTTAATCCTTAATGGTTTGTCAATACCGTCAACGATCTGTAGTGCTGTGATGAAGTTCCGCAACTAAATTCCATGATTGGATGCTTCATAGCATGCTATCAACTCTGCCTCTATAGTAGAAGTTGCTACTAGCGTCTGTTTGACACTTTTCCAAGATATAGCCCCTCCAGCCAACATAAAAATATAGCCCAAGGTAGACCTCCTGCTATCCAAGCATCCAGCAAAATCGGAGTATGAAAAACCAATCACCTCGAGGTGATTTGACCTTCGATACGTGAGCATGTGTCCTTTAGTTCTATGCAAATATTGCATCACTCTCTTTACCGCTTTCTAGTGCGACGATCCTGGGTTACTTACATATCTGCCCAGCATTCCCACTATGAACGCTATATCTGGTCGTGTACAAACTTGTGCATACATTAGACTTCGCACAGCCGATGCATAAGGGAATTGGTTCATCTCCTTTATTTCAAGTTTAAGTCGTGGACACTGCTGCAAATTGAATTTGTCACCTCTAGATACAAGAGTATCACTAGGCACACAGTTTTGCATGCCATACCTTATAAGCATCTTTTCAATATAGGCCTTTTGTGAAAGTCCAAGGATGTCTTTTGAATGATCACGACATATCTGTAATGACTCTTCCTCCTCAAATAGAGGAACTGTCTTATCAACTTCACCTCTAGTTGGGAACTCAGTTTCGAGAAAAGTAGCATCCCTCGAATCCAATTCGGAGATTGTTCCATCTTATTGCTCACCTATGAAAACATAACCTTTTGAGGTATCAGAATATCTTATAAAGATACATTTCTTACCTTTAAGTCCCAGTTTTCCATACTTGTGAGAACTATCATGAACATATGCAGCCGACCCCCAGGGTCTTAGATTTTCCAAATCTGGTTTTCTGTCTGTCCAACGTTCATATGGGGTAGATGGAACTGACTTTGAAGGCACTTTGTTAAGTATATAGGCTGCAGCTAGTAATGCATGTCCCCAATAGGAGATCGACAAATTAGCCTAAATTAGCCTGCGCCATCATAAACCTAACCATTTCGAGAAGAGTCATATTTCTTCTCTCAGCAACCCCATTTTGTTGTGGAGTTCCAGGGATTGTCAGCTGTCTAATAATCCCCTTATCATTACATATTGTCTTGAACATATCAGACAAATATTCTCTTTCACGATCAGTGCGTAAAGTTTTAACCTTACGTTCCGTTTGATTCTCAACTTCGTTCATATAATGAATGAAGCAATCCAATGCTTCAGATTTGTGAGAAATCAAATACACATGACCGAAACGAGAGAAATCATCAATAAATGTAATGAAATAGGAAGCTCCATGTCTAGCCTTCACATTCATTGGACCATAAATATCCGAATGAATCAATTGCAACGGTGACTCTGCCCTAATAGCCTTACCGAATGGTTTCCTAATTGCTTTTTCAGCAAGACAATGCTCACATACAGACAAGCTAATCTTAGCATGAGAGCCCAATAAGCCCTCTTTAGCTAACCGATTCATGTGATCTTGTCCTATATATCCTAATCTAGCATGTCAAATATCATCAGTTATTTCTGCATCACTAGTAAGAGCAATGTTTGAAAAATAATTATCAATCGCATAATTGACATTTGGTTCCACATCAAGAACCATAAAACTATTCGTTAAAAAACCATAACTGATTGACACTGAGTCAATCTTGAGTTCAACACACCGACTGTAAAAATTTATACAATACCCTAAATCAAAAAGACAAGTAACAGAAACAAGATTCCTACAAATCTCAGGAGCATACAAGACATCATGTAGAAACAAAGTTCTTCCACTCCGAAGGTTAAGTTTGCAAGTGTCGACTCCTTTGACTTCAACTCTTGCATTGTTTCCTACATATATCCATTTGTTGCCAGCTGGTACCCTGTGGTACTCCACATATGTAACTCGCTCCCGAGCTACATGGTTAGTTGCTCACGAATCTATAATCTATAAAGGATAAGAATCAGCCAACAACATAGAACTAGCAATAAAATGCTCATAAGACAGACTAAAAGTTACCTTTCTTGGATCGGTACACTCCCGAGCATAGTGACCATTTTTATCACAATTAAAGCAAGTCACCTTGCTTTTAGGTTTCTTCCCTGTCTTCTTGTTCTTCTTCTTCTTGATTGGGCATGTCCCACCTGCAGCAACAACTTCTTTCTTCTTTCCCTTCCCCTTCTTGAACTATCTCTTTTTCTTGGATCCAGATGATTCAACAGAATCGGTAGCCAAATAGGCTTGGCTAGAAATCCTTGCGGATTCTACTCTCTCCACCTCTAATTCAACATGGCGCGAGACATCAGCGAAAGTCTTAATGCTCTCACTGTGAGTAAGGGTCTGCTTCATGGTCTCCCAAGAATCTGGAAGGGATCGAATAACTGCATGACATGTTGTTTATCAGTCAACTCATAACCTGTTAGTAATATATGAGAGATGTCCTAAGGCAATCGCCTTATGTTTGAACCATTTATATGATAAATGAAGATTCACTATTTGAGTATACATATTTTCATGTATTTGATTAGATCTTAAACTCATTTACTGAATGTCTACGATATGATTCACAGCATGAGAGAATTTGTGATTGGATCACAACTAGTGAGTATCTCTACATGTGTAATTGTGATGTATCGGAATTATCCCTAGTCGATGAATTGATGGATTTGGACACCATCAATTACAGCCGAGACTAACGAGGTATACTCACAGGTGTATCAAGCGGTGATTCTCAGGTGGAGACATTGTGATGTCCGGAGTTAATCGTGGATGCTAGTTATGGTAACTAGTTCATTGGAGTGACCAGCCGTAAGACTTCATATGGTTCTCTGCATATATAGATATGTCAATGAAGTTCTTACTGCAGCTTAAGTGCGATGTTCCTTTGACTTGTGGTATTCAAGTCATCTTGATCATAAAGACTTATGCTTTGACATCTTAAGCAAGCATCTCTGAGGAGATGTGGACCCGGGATGATTGGGTATAAGTCGAAGTGATCGAAGGTGTTTGAATATCCTATAAAGGATTCACCACTCCTTGTGAGGAGATGTATACCCATGGCCTCTCGTCGGATTGTTACTAAAGTCTTTGGCCAAAGCATTACATGTTTAGAGTAAGGTACTCTTCGATACATGTGCAGTAACTAGAATCCGTAGGATGAGGAAATGATACTTGGGCTAGGTGTGACGTAGTCAGCCTAGTGGGGACCGACACTATAGACCATGTCCTGAACCAAGTGGGTATAAGATGAGTGAAGGGAATGGGACACGATTCATTCGAGCTGCTGAAGGGTTTCAGAAATAGTTCTGGATCAACCGTTGATCTTTTCGGTTAATTGGGGATCATGATGTACTACTAGGTGCCACTCATGATCGTTCTATAATTAATGGTTAATTATAGACGGCCAACATAAATCGAGAACCTATTTGGTCACACACACAACGAGCGTAATCCGAAGGATTTAAAACGAGCTTGAGAATGAAATTCTCAGACCGAGAGAAACTAGGTTTGGTTGGACCAAACATAGAGCGAGCATGAAATCGTTTTAGTCGCAATAGAAGCGTGGATGGGCCGTGTCTTATGAAGGCATGATGGATGAACCAAATTGGTTTGGTTCTAATCCAATGGAGGAGAATAAACCAAAGGGGTTTGGTTTGTTTTAAATGAATAAACCAAAGTTGGTTCGGTTCATTTTAACTTAAAATAAACCATCATGGTTTGGTTTATTTTAACTTAAATTAATGGAGCGGGTTAATGAACTTTTGATTATGATCCGATAACCATTAAGAGAATTTGTTCTCTATAAAATAGGGCTTAAGAGTTTTGTTAAGCCCTAATCCTTGCAACCCTAGTTGTTGCCACCCACCCTCTCCCTCTTCTCCAAGTGGTCGGCGCCAACTCCTTGCCGCCGCCCACCACCGCCCAAAGCTCCTTGCCGGCGTCCAGCAGCTGCCGTCCTCTCCCCTTTCCGGCGTCGAGCTGCTGCCGGAGGAGCTCCGGTGATCTCCTTTGGGTTCGGCAACAAGGTGAGCTTCAACCTTCCTTATTTGGCCGACCCATATTCCTCCAACAAAGTTGTCTAGTTTTCTGGACAGCTTGTTTCCCTCTTGTCGGAGCGTCGTTTGGACGATGTTTGGGGCTCCGACAGTGGTAGCCTTGCTGGGGATTCGATCTCCGGTAATCCTCATAGGTGGAGGACGAAGGATTCGTCAAACGGTTGACGAATACCTCTCCGGAGAAGCGAGTTTTTGAGGACTCGTTTTGGATCCGAATTTTGATTCGGATTGTGATCTTCTCTCGATCACATTGTCTTCAACACGAGGCTAGTAACCCATACGAAGACGAGGCTCGTGACTTTGTGAAGTCATCCCGAAGATACTCGGCGTGGATACGGATAGAGACGATTCTAGCGAGGATTATTCCGGTTGATGCCTTTCCCGCTACACATGATACGTCAGGTATACGTAGTATAAAATTTTTTTTATTGCAAAATTTGAATTTACGGTTATGTCTACACATGTTGTACTATGCATGCGTGTGATGTGTGTGTTGTAATAAATTAGATTTATTATTTTATTCCTTCCGCTGTGCACATGTTTGCGAAACATGTTCGAACACATACTCGTCGCGGTGCTGGAAACCCAATAGTGGTATCAGAGCCCAGGTTGTGTTTCGACATAATCGTAAAATTGTTTTGCGATAGTCATAATGATATTTCTGGAAATTTTCTACTTTTGGAAAGTTAGAAGTATTTATGGAAATTTTTAATTTTGGAAAGTCTAGAAGTATTTATGGAAATCTTCTACTTTTGGAAAGTTGGAAGTATTTATGGAAATTGATATTTTCCATAAATAAAATATTTGATTAGATTTTGGAAATTCGTTTCCTAATTTAATCATGATTTGATTTGGGAAATCAAATCTTAAAATATTTTATTTCCATAAGTAGTTTTGATGATTTAGGAAATTGGTTTCCTAAATTGACTTTCCTTAATCAACACTTTCCACAAATAAAATATGTTATTAGATTTGGAAATTTGTTTCCTAATTTAATCATGATTTGATTTGGAGAATCAAATCTTAAACATATTTTTTTTCCATAAATAGTTATGACATATAAGGAAATTTTATACATGTCATAATTGTATGTCATGTAATTGCATTAGATGCATATCATTATGTCATACGTGTCGTGCCATGTAGATGTATGTCATGTATGTCATGCCATGTAGATAATAGTTATTTGCATGCAAAGAGGATGAGACATAAAAACCCTTACTCAATATTAAAGCCTACAC
Source organism: Wurfbainia villosa (assembly GCA_025175895.1). NCBI lineage: Eukaryota > Viridiplantae > Streptophyta > Magnoliopsida > Zingiberales > Zingiberaceae > Wurfbainia > Wurfbainia villosa. The sequence goes on along the minus strand of CM045998.1, from coordinate 8,642,986 downwards.
CTTCCATTAATATGGTTAGAACCAGAGTTCCGTTTCTTGTTTGGGTTGTTGGACTCTCTCCAAGCCCGACTCAAACCCGAACATATTCAAACCATAGAATAGTTTAATACTAATATGGTAAGAGTCAGAGGTCAATCGTTAGCTTTGGTTGTTGGACTCTCTCCAAGCCGGGCTAATTGGTTGAATACACTCTAACCATATTAAAACTATTTCTCGATTAATGGGTTGGCTTTAACCTGGAGCATCGGCTTGTTGGACTCTCTCCAAGGTCGATGTGAAGGGAGGTGAAGTTGGGTGCTATGCATATGATGCATACTTATTAATGTGTTAACAACCCGATGTATGTGTGAACATTCAATAAGTTGATAGCACATTGTGATAGTTGCATATACGTGATATGCAATCGGTATATTTGATACCTACCATCGTAGTTTTGAATGGCTTGTTGGACTCTCTCTAAGGTTGTTCATATCTATGTTGGATATCAGCCCATTCGGAGATGGACCTACGATCTCCCGAAGTGATTTTGGGGTTTTTGAAATTCGAAAAAATGAATGGGATCTATGAATGTATATTGATGCATTTTAAATCATCTTTCTCATATATGCTCGTTTTATATTTCTAAGTTAATCTATTGATCATGATGTCTTTGAATTGCGTTCCATTTTGGATTCGAATAAATTGACTGGGCCGAACTTCTTGGACTGACTTAGAAACTTGAGAATTGTTCTCAAGGTTGAAAAGCTTGCAAATGTCCTAGAAGCGCCTCTTCCCGCCCGTCCTAGTGATGATGCAACACCAGACCAATTGTTGGCCCATCAGAAATATGTGAGTGATTCTGAGCAAGTGAGTTACATCATGCTAACCGTGATGGTACCCGAGCTGCAGAAGCAGCATGAGCATATAGATGCTCATACCATAGTCCTTCATCTTTATGAGTTATTTGATGAGAAAGTGAGATTCGAAAGGTTCGAAGTCTCCAAGCTTCTCTTCATCTCTGAGATGCAAGAAGGTTCATCTGTGGTACTGCTCAACATGCTGAAGACTATGAAGCCTTCTAAGAAGCATGAGCAGGGGACGGTGTTGTTAGTTGATTCCTCGAAGAAAGGTTCTAAGAGGGAGTCAAAGGAACAATAGAAGGGGAAGAAGAAAAAAGGCTAAAAGGCAGAACTAGCTCAAAAGGGCACTTGCCATCATTGTGGCAAGGAGGGTCATTGGCGAAGAAACTGCAAGATTTTTCTTGAGTCCGTGAAGAAGAATAAGGCATCGGATGCCCCCTCTTCTTCAGATATCTTCGTTATTGATTGTCATTCTATTTCCTCTGACACTTGGGTATTGGATACTGGGTGTGACTCACATATATGTAATGACATACATGAGCTAAGGAATAGAAGAAGACTCGTCAAAGGAGAGTCAAATTTACGTGTTGGGAATGGAGCAAAGGTTGCTGCACTCGTCATCGGAACGTATTTATTGAAAAATCCCTACAGGGCTTGTCTTAGAACTGGACAATTGCTTTTATGTTCCTTCGTTGATAAAGAACATCATTTCTATTTCTTGTTTAAATAGAAATGGGTACCATTTAACTTTTAGTAACAATTGTTGTTACATAACTTTGAATGGCGTTCTTTATGGAACTGGAACTTTGAGCAATGACATTTATACGTTGGACGTATCCAGTGACATTTTCAATATCGAAGCGAGCAACAAGCATGCTCGAAAGGATAATCAATTAGACTCCTACATGTGGCATTGTCGTCTTGGCCATGTAAGCAAGAAACGCATGTCCGAATTACATCGATGTGGAATTCTGGAATCGTTTGAATTGGATTCATATGATACATGCGAATCATGCTTAAAAGACAAAATGACTAAGTTACCTTTTACAGGAAAAGGTGAACGAGTGGGAGAGTTGCTAGGTCTAATACATACTGATGTATGTGGACCTATGTCAACTCAAGCTTTAGGAGGCTATAACTACGTCATTACCTTCACCGATGATCACTCACGGTTTGGGTATGTGTTCTTGATGAAACACAAGTCTGAAGCCTTTGAAAGGTTCAAAGAATTCAGAAATGAAGTAGAGAAACAACATGATAAGAGTATTAAAATACTTTGATCGGATCGAGGTGGTGAATACTTAAGTCAAGAGTTTCTTGATTATCTAAGAGACAATGGTATATTGTCTCAATTGACTCCGCCATATACACCACAGCATAATGGTGTATTTGAGAGGCGTAACCGGACCTTGTTGGACATGGTCAGGTCAATGATGAATCATGCGAATCTTCCCAAGTCCTTTTGGGGCTATGCACTTCAGACAACTATTTACTTGTTAAACAGAATGCCAACCAAGGTAGTCTCTATTACTCCATATGAGATATGAAATAGTAAGAAACCTCATGTATCTTACTAGAAGATATGGGGTTGTCCTGCTTATGTGAAGCGGACTGTATCAGAAAAATTAGATGCTAAGTCTGATAAATATCTATTTATTGGATACCCTAAGGAAACAAGGGGTTACCAATTCTATCATCTTGTGGAACAAAAGGTGTTTGTCTCAAGACATGCTGTGTTTCTAGAGAAAGAGTTTCTCTTGCAAGAAAACAGTGGGAGTGTCGTCGAGCTTAAGGAGGCTCGAGAGACTCAAATAGACATTGATTAGATACCTGGTGAAGCACAACAGCCGATAACTCATAGTGATGAGCAATCGGCTAGACCTATTGAAACACTACATCTTCGTAGATCTGGTAGAACACGCAATATTCCTGAGAGATATGGATTTCTCGTAAGTGAATCGAACGACGTGTTACTCATTGATGATGAGGAGTTTACCAGTTATGAAGAAGTTCTGACAAGTTCAGAAAGGGATAAGTGGCTTGAAGCCATGAAGTCGGAAATGGATTCCATGTATGAAAACCAAGTTTGGAACTTGGTTGACCCACCTGAAGGCATAAAGCCTATAGGGTGCAAGTGGGTTTTCAAGAAGAAAACCGATATGGATGGTAATGTGATTACCTATAAGGCTAGATTAGTGGCGAAAGGATATCGTCAAAAACAAGGTGTTGATTATGATGAAACCTATTCGCCTGTAGCTATGCTTAAATCCATTCGGATGCTCCTGGCCATAGCGGCTCATTATGATTATGAGATATGACAGATGGATGTGAAAACAACTTTCCTTAATGGAAACCTGCTCGAGGACGTGTATATGATACAACCTGAGGGTTTCACATCGGTTGATAAAACCAAGGTATGCAAATTGCGACGGTCCATATATGGATTGAAGCAAGCATCCAGGAGTTGGAATATCCGTTTTGATGAGACAATCAAAAAGTTTAATTTCTCACAAAATCCAGACGAACCTTGTGTGTATAAGAAGGTTAGTGGGAATGTAGTCGTGTTCCTAGTATTGTATGTCGATGACATATTACTTATAGGAGATGATGTTTCAGTCTTACAGTCAGTTAAGATTTGGTTGTCCAAGACATTCTCCATGAAAGACCTGGGAGAAGCAACCTACATCCTCGGGATTAAGATCTATAGAGATAGATCGAAACAGTTGCTTGGTCTTTCGCAGTCTACATATATAGACCGAGTGCTAAAGAGGTTTAGCATGTCGGAATCCAAGAAAGGTTTCCTACCCATCAGGCATGGGATACACCTTTCGAAGTCTATGTGTCCGCGCACAGAAGACGAGAGGATTTATATGAGTAAGATTCCCTATGCATCCACAATAGGATCTATCATGTATGCTATGTTATGTACGAGGCCCGATGTATTGTATGCTCTGAGTGTCACGAGCAGATACCAGTCTGATCCAGGAATGGATCATTGGGTGACTGTTAAGACAATCCTTAAGTACTTAAGAAGAACTAAGGATACATTCCTAATATATGGAGAAGGGTACATGGTGATAAGTGGGTATATGGATGGCAGCTCCAGACAGACAAGGATGATTCCATGTCTCAGTCTGGGTATGTATTCACCTAGAATGGTGGCGCAATAAGTTGGAAAGGTTCCAAGCTTGACACTATAGCGGATTCTGCCACTAAGGCAGAATACATTGCAGCTTTGGAAGAAGCAAAGGTAGCGGTTTGGATCAAGAAGTTCATCTCTGAACTTGATGTGGTCTCATCAATGATCCAAACATGTGCTTCGCCGCTATCATCTGATCAGAGAGATCATTAGTAGGAAGGAAATACAAATCGAGAAAATTCCCACTGAAAGGAACTTAGCGGATCCTTTGACTAAGGCATTACCTCAAAGTAAGGTTGAGGGTCATGTTAGAGCTTATGGTATTGGATACCATAGCGATTGACATTAGGCCAAGTGGGAGTTTGTTAGTAATATATGAGAGATGTCCTAAGGCAATCGCCTTATGTTTGAACCATTTATATGATAAATGAAGATTCACTATTTGAGTATACATGTTTTCATGTATTTGATTAGATCTTAAACTCATTTACTGAATGTCCACGATACGATTCAGCATGAGAGAATTTGTGATTGGATAACAAATAGTGAGTATCTCTACATGTGTAATTGTGATGTATCGGAATTATCCCTAGTCGATGAATTGATGGATTTGGACACCATCGATTCTGTCGAGACTAGCACGAGGTATACTTCTTGGTGTATCCAAGCAGCTGATTCTCACTGGCTGGAGACATTGTGATGTCCGGAGTTAATCGTGGATGCTAGTTATGGTAACTAGTTCATTGGAGTGACCAGCCATAAGACTTCATATGGTTCTCTGCATATATAGATATGTCAATGAAGTTCTTACTGCAGCTTAAGTGCGATGTTCCTTTGACTTGCAGTATTCAAGTCATCTTGATCATAAAGACTTATGCTTTGACTTCTTAAGAAAGCATCTTTGAAGAGATGTGGACCCGGGATGATTGGGTATAAGTCGAAGTGATCGAAGGTGTTTGAATAGCCTATAAAGGATTCACCACTCCTTGCGAGGAGATGTATACCCATGGTCTCTCATCGGATTGTTACTAAAGTCTTTGGCCAAAACATTACATGTTTAGAGTAAGGTACTCTTCGATACATGTGCAGTAACTAAAATCCGTAGGACGAGAAAATGATACTTGGGCTAGGTGTGACGTAGTCAGCCTAGTGGGGACTGATACTATAGACCATGTTCTGAACCAAGTGGGTATAAGATGAGTGAAGGAAATGAGGCACGATTCATTCGAGCTGCTGAAGGGTTTCAGAAATAGTTCTGGATCAACCGTTGATCTTTTCGGTTAATTGGGGATCATTGTCACGCCCCGAGAGTATGCCGTGCCGAAAAGCAAACGGACGACATCTCCCCTATACGTGGCAACATATCGGGTTAATACAAGGCCCGTAGGCCCACAACAACAATATGATATACACAGATATCAACATATCAAACGCAGTGGAAACATACAACAGATAAAACCATATACAAAGACCAACTGTGCACTCCGGAGTGACTTGACACCACAAGAAATATAATAGAAGCCACATCGAAAGCCAAATATATACAACAAGTCCGTATATCACAGTTACAGAAACAATACGGCTAAAACCACAAAACGACAATCCATAAATACCACAATGCGGATTAAATATCCATCCGTCCGGTGTGAGATGGGATCAGCTGGCGAAGCTCCGAACATCCAAGGAATCTTCTACCTGTTATCTGGGCGACAGGAAGCCCAGGGTCCCGGGGTGGTGAGTATAAACTCAGGGGTAATATATAGAAAGTGCATGAACAACATATAAGGATAGATCTACAAGTATACATGTGAAGATCTAATACAAAGATGAGTCCAATAGACATACAAATATATCCAAATCTAATAACAAGTAACTACAAGAAAATCATACTCAATGTATATACTAAATCGATCAATCAACATAAAGTAATGTACCAACGCACTGACGATGCAACACCATAAGCTATATCATCCCGATGATATACAATAACATAACCTATATAATGTAGTGTCAATCCCATACCACCAAGACTCCAACATATGAACGATATATGATCATTTAACTAACAATGTGTCTGTACCACACAATGACATGATGCTAATCAAATGCATATAACAGTCTGAATCAACGCATGTATCATGCTCAACACATAGCAGTAAATAAAATGCAAATGACATGTATCATGATGAACAAGCATGTGCAACAATCATAGCTCAATCAAATGCAGCATCTCACAGGCATATGTAAAACATATATCAAATACATGCATACATATATATATCTGCAATGCATATGCATGGTCATGCCTGCGCACCCAACTCGCTACCACGACCCCAATGTGGCTTAGGTGGCAGGACATGACAACTATCCCGACTCTAGCCGCCACCACTCTTGAGTGACCGAGTTGGGTAGTATGAAACAGTAGCTAGCCCGCCATAGAGCTATATGCTACCCACACGGGGGTCCCTGCTGCTAGCCGCTCCGTCTCTACCCATGAGTAGACGAGCACCGCACCCAGGACAACTGCACATCACACGACCACTGTCTATAGTGGGTGAGTGCGCTAACTACCACTCCGCACAGTGGCCAAGTGCGCATCTCCAGGTACCACCATCCATAGTGGTCGAGAACGGCACGCACAACAATGCTCTGCCCTCAACCCTGCAACCACTACCCCGAGTGGCCGGGGAGGCAGGATGACTGACGACTGCCTCAACCACAAGGCACTCTACAAGATGCATGAAATGTAATGATGCATAGCTCACACACAAATCCTCGCAACACTCCCTAACTCACGGGGAGACCTAGTCAACCAAAAGTCAACCATGCAAGGACGACTAATCCGTAATCACAACCTATTTACCTATGTACAGATAAATAGATCCGTCAAACTAACACACTGATATGTATACGATACAATGACCGACCTCATAATTTGGACTCATCACCTAACCTAGTGATGCAACCCAGTAACCCAATCTGAGGTTATAAAAATAACCCTAACCACATGTACTTACTAAACATCTATCAGCTAATACATAATAGGGTTTATAGTTCCTATCCGTGCTAGATAATCAATGAGTAACAGAGTATATATCTCAAAGGTCAAGGCAGTACAAGTATATGATTAAACATGAGTGGATTTAAGGTAAACAGGTATAAACATAAATCCAAGATCATGCACTAGAATTTGATCAAAACTACCGGACCAGGTAGATATTACCCACCTGATACAAAGCTCGACTAATCCTCACGGCCACGGACCCACTTCGTATCCCAAACCTGTACAATAATAACAATCATGGTTAAGTACACATCTCCGATAATTATACGAACAAAATAATAATTCTTTCTATATTCGCATTCCCCTCCGAATACGTGTTAACTCCAACTATCCCAATCCGATACACTACATAAATCAATTGAAATATATGGATCTAAACACTACTCACAACCATCCAAGCTGACCTAAATCTCTAAATCACTGCAAGTAAATCCCATGACATTAACCAAAATCTACTCATGATTTACACACTGATCAATAATTCTAGCAACACAATTGTGCATTCTCTTTCAAGAGTTAGTTACTCTAATCACACATTCAATGTATAGCATACAATTCAGGGCTTACCTTTACCCATTGCAATCAACCACAACTTCTTAATTCCCTCCAACGAATCTAACTTGCTCAATCCAAATGAACTGAAGACAACCACCAAATTCACAATAACAGACATCTGATAATTAAATCATAAGGAATTTATTAGTGGCTTCACATACCTCCACCCCAAATGGACTGTGTCGAATTTGTGTTTTCCCTTCGCTCTTGCTATGGATCCACCGGCTAAAACATCGCTAACACCAGTGTTGCCACTTGCACATCAAGGTCAACAGAAGGTGAAACCGAGCTCCTCCCTCATTTGATCTGAGGGTGCGAAAATGACTGTCGTCGAAATCCAAAATAGCAGCAGCTCGTGATCGAAGGAAAACAAAGACAACCAACATGTCCACAACACGGATCTAACCAATCAGCGATAAAGAAAATTGCCCGATCAACAAACTACTCCGGCGATGATAACCGAGCAGATCACAATCGGACAAAAACCACAACAATACAACAATTGCTATAGGAAAACAAAGAGAACTCGAAGCTTACCGGGCATAGCTCTCCACCGGCAATCCCCCTTCCTTTAACCTCTGTTCACCGGAGAAAAATCCCATTTTCAAAACACTGCCCAAAAACCATAGATCTAAGCTCAACCCGAAAATGCACAACTAGCTGCAGATTTCGTCTCAAAAGAGGAAGAGGATTGACCCTTACCTATGATAGCAGCTCACCGCCGCGATGACAACATCACCGATCCACCGAGCGAAGAAACCGCTGAAATCCCTAAAGCTAAGAACCTACTGACCTCCGGTCAGAGATCAGCTAGGGCGGCGGCGTTGTCGAGCTACTCTCCTCGGATCGCCGACGAGCTGAAGGGGAAGACGCGATCGCGCGGAGAAGAAGACAGCGAGAAGAACCGAGAGAGAAAAGGAAACAGGTTGCGAGTGAAAATCAGGAAGGGATGAGCTCGCGATCGGTTCATCTCTGTTTTAAACGTCGTTCCTTCGGTTTGGTTCGAGCCAAACCGAATCCAACTCAATCCGGTTCTAGCTAACTCAATTAAACCCACATCAATTTGGTTCAGTTCAACCGATTCAGCCAATTTAAGCCCAGAAATTTGGGCCCAACAAAATCAGCCCAATGAACACAGCCCAACTAGATAATTAACCCCATTAGTCTACTAATTAAACCCAATTAATTAAAGGGTTAATTATTATTATTATTATTATTTTTATATTTTTTTTTTCGTATTTTACAATCATGATGTACTACTAGGTGTCACTCATGATCATTCTATAATTAATGGTTAATTATAGACGACAAACATAAACCGAGAACGTATTTGGTCACACGCACAACGAGCGTAATCCGAAGGATTTAAAACGAGCTTGAGAATGAGATTCTCAGACCGAGAGAAATTAGGTTTGGTTGGACTAAACATAGAGCGAGCATGAAATCGTTTCAGTCGCAATGGAAGCGTGGATGAGCCGTGTCTTATGAAGGCATGATGGATGAACCAAATTGGTTTGGTTCTAATCCAATGGAGGAGAATAAACCAAAGGGGTTTGGTTTGTTTTAAACGAATAAACCAAAGTTGGTTCGGTTCGTTTTAACTTAAAATAAACCATCATGGTTTGGTTTATTTTAACTTAAATTAATGGAGCGGGTTAACGGGCTTTTGGTTATGATCCGATAACCATTAAGAGAATTTGTTCTCTATAAAATAGGGCTTAAGGGTTTTGTTAAGCCCTAATCTTTGCAACCCTAGTTGTTGCCGCCCACCCTCTCCCTCTTCTCCAAGTGGTCGGCGCCAACTCCTTGCCGCCGCCCACCACCGCCCAAAGCTCCTTGCCGGCGTCCAGCAGCTGTCGTCCTCTCCCCTTGCCGGCGTCGAGCTACTGCCGGAGGAGCTCCGATGATCTCCTTTGGGTTCGGCAACAAGGTGAGCTTCAACCTTCCTTATTTGGCCGACCCATATTCCTCCACCAAAGCTGTCCAACTTTCTGGACAGCTTGTTTCCCTCTTGTCGGAGCGTCGTTTGGACGACGTTTGGGGCTCCGATGGCGGTAGCCTTGCCGGGGATTCGATCTCCAGTAATCCTCATAGGTGGAGGACGAAGGATTCGTCAAACGGTTGACGAATACCTCTCCGGAGAAGCGAGTTTTTGAGGACTCATTTTGGATCCGAATTTTGATTCGGATCGTGATCTTCTCTCGATCACATCGTCTTCAACACGAGGCTAGTAACCCGTACGAAGACAAGGCTCGTGACTTTGTGAAGTCATCCCGAAGATACTCGGCGTGGATACGGATAGAGACGATTCTAGCGAGGATCGTTCCGGTTGATGCCTTTCCCGTTACACGTGATACGTCAGGTATACGTAGTATAAATTTCCTTTTATTGCAAAATTTGAATTTACGGTTATGTCTACACATGTTGTACTATGCATGCGTGTAATGTGTGTGTTGTAATAAATTAGATTTATTATTTTATTCCTTCCGTTGTGCATATGTTTGCGAAACATGTTCGAACACACACTCGCCGCGGTGCCGTAAACCCAACATGACCTGCAGTTTTAAGCTCCCGAATCATGTTCTACATCTCCCTGAGATGTTGAGCCATTGTAACATTCGGGCGCTTCTTGTAGCTATCGAACTTGATTGTCAGCTGCCGAAGCTTGCTCATACTGACTCCACTGTACTTTTCCTTAAGGGCTACCCAGACAGCATGAGCCGAAGAATAAGCCTCATACTCAAATGTTAGGTCGTCCACCATTGAACTTATCAAAATGCCCTTAGCAGTGGAGTCCTTTTTCTTCCCTGCCTTATAGGCATCAAGATCTCACCTGTTTTGTGCAGTGGGACCATCTACAGGTTTTATCAAAACCTGATTTACAGTCTCAAGAACTTCTTGTTCCTCTAGGACATACTGTATCCTGAGGTGTCATATCTTATAGTTATCCCCATTGAGTTTCTCACCCTTATTGAGTTCAACTATGATGTTTTTGGTTGTCATAACCTAACATAAATAAACATATTATTTAGTTATTCAGTGTATGCCTTTATGTATGTAATATATAAATTGACTCAATGCAAATTCGATTTGGTTTACAAAATCAAGTGACAATCAAATTCTCACTCATCATTTGTATGTTCCAATCCAATCGACTTTAATCAATTATATTATATACATCCCATCTTAACATGATATTATTAAATGAACATATCATTTAAATTGTACTCACTATAAACAAATCAAAGAGTAAATAAATATCATGCATCATGTAGAGTTAACAGCATAAAATGAACATATCATTAAATTAAACTTGTTGTACATTATTAACAAATAACAAGACTCTACTAAGAATGTTACACATAACATTCTTCCTACTCATAACTGACAAATAAAAAATAACTAACAAACTAGATAGATGATCATTACTCCCACTAGGACAAACACTAGTGCAGTAAAAATCCAAACATGCCCAATCTTCTTGGGCTGAACTAGGACATCCTCCGTTGAGATGCTCTCAAGATGATGCCAGGACGTAGAATCTTGTGAAGGACACCTTTGAAGCGATCCAAAAGGAAAAACCTCTCCAGGGTCCTCTTCCGGATCTTCCTCTGGATCTTCACAGTGCACCTCACAGTCCTCGTAGTGAAGCAGCTCAGCGTATAACTAGGTATATAAAATGCGCCCCTCATAGCGCCCCCAGATCTGATGCGCTATATCACTAAGGTGTCGTGGCAGTGAACGGACCAGAGCCCAGATCCTATAGTTCTTCAAAATGGGAAACTCCTGCATCTCAAGTCTCCAGAATAGTCTGTCCAATCTCCCCATGTGTCACCCGACTCTATGTGTTGAGTCATACTCTATCCCCTGAATAGCGTTCCTCAGTCGGTTACGCAACACATTGCGTCTGGTCATCGTGGTAATCATCCGTGCCATCTGAAAAAATTAAAATTAATTAAGTCAGTACAAAACTGACAAACCAGTACACATACCGGCTTAATTCAATTTATATTGGCATAGAACAAACACATTCAATCAAGGATTAAATTCTTTCCTTGATTATGTGGAGAATAGCCTGATCAACGAACGAGGGCTTTCACTCCCTCTAGCCAGCCATCCGATAATCGATGGTACATTGTCAAGCTATTACCTCAACTAACCGCCGCAATTCACTAAACACCTTCATTACTCTCCGAATACCCCAGGCATTCGAGTAACATGAACGGTTGTTTATTTTCACATCGTCCCTAGCCATCAACTCTAGTTCTTTTTGACCTATCTATAAGTTGTTTTATTCGAGTTCTATTTGTTCCAAACAAATACTCGAAGATCTTGTTATGAGTTAAGTTGACCAAAGTCAACTTAGCCAACTTACGTTGACCGATAGTAGAACTAGCCCTCTGGCCGAGCTCTTATTGTGGATCCCTACCACTTTTAGTGCTTCTTTCTCTAGACTTCTATTTTTCCAGCCCGAGCCCAAGGAAATCCTAAGCTCTATATGGAAATTCCGAGCACTTGTAATGCTAGCCGACCACTTTCAAATGTAGGCCGAGCACTCTTTGCTTTGGCCAAACACTTAGTCTACTAGCAAAGCACTAAAAATGGAAATCCCAACCTGTATTTCGAAAATCCAGACTGGTTTCTAGAATTTCAGACCGGTTTGAACAATTTCAGACCGGTTTCCTGAAATTTCAGATCAGTTTGAACAATTTCAGACCGGTTTCTGGAAATTTCGACTAGTTTGAACGATTTCAAACCGGTTTCCTGAAATTCCAGACCGGTTTGAACAATTTCAGATCGGTTTCTGGAAATTCCAGGGCAGTTTCGTGAACTACTCTATTGGTCTGTTATCCAGACCGGTTTTCAGACCGGTCTATTTTCCAAATAGTGACACCGGTTCAATTTCTAGGGCAGTTTTCGTGAACTGCTCAACTGGTCTATAATCCAGACCGGTTTCCAAACCGATTTGTTTTCCGCATTGACATCAATTTCGAGGCGATTTTGAGAGCTGTGAACCGCTTCGATCGACCGCTTTTCCGTAATGCAGACCATTGACGATCGATTTGACGCTCGCATAAGCCGCCAGATCGGTTTAGTATCCAGCGGTCGACGCCCGAACAATCCTGCATCGGTGTGACATCTAGACCGGTTCGATACGACGGCTCGACGTCGAACGATCGCATCGCGCGACGCCCAGACCGATTTGATACTCCAGATCGGTTCGATACCTGCACGGTTCAGATCTAGATCGGTCGACGCGTCTGCATGATCCCCAGACTGGTGTGATGTCCAGAACGATTTGATACCCAGATCGGTTCGGTATCCAGACTGGTTTGACCCTGCTCAGGAAGCACTTGAAATCGCTTGGCAGTTTCAAAACCGCTCAGACTGGTTTGAAACCACTCGGGAAGTGTTGAAAACCGCTCGGAAAGCAGTTTCCCACCAGGGAACTGTTCACGAGCAATTTTCTTTTCTTCGTCCAGAGCAGTTTTGCCAGGCGGTTTGAAATCATAGAAGCTCTCCAGACAGATTCGCCAAAGGCGATTCATTCATCTTCTTCGCGACTTCATTTTCGCGATGAACAATAAATTTGCGGGGGAAAATTTGAAAAATCGAACAGATGCTTCACCAATTTAGCTCTGATACAAATGTTGGTGATTTTCGCATCTCTTCGAGTTAATCTAAACAAGATAAACGAAAGAAACGAAATGCAAAAGAAAAATAAAATACTTACAGTGAGTTCTCGCTTCCTGGAACGTTAGGACGACGAATCTGCTTGTCGTCTGAGGGTCGATCACAGCGGAAGGATCCTCCTTCTCCACAAGCCAAGTTCCTACCGCTCTCTGGTGTTCTTTGAACTCCTTGTTCGCACTAACAGACCTCACAGCCACACACCTCTCTGATCATCCTTCTTCTTGCACCTTCTGCGTTGGACGATCCCTCCTATAAATAGAAATTTGGACGTTTAAACTCGTGGAGAAACTGCACGCACTCCTTTGAGTGCATGCACAGATTCATGCGTACGGTTACTATGCATTACGCGCAGCAATCACTCCATGTGTTTCAGTACCCTATGGAAGGGGAGAGCAAGAGGATAAAGCAAAATAGTACGTATCAATTCCAACAGCTCAACGAGGCGAGCTGGGTTTCGGAGTGGATCGCATGCAGGTTCCCTTAAATACCAAAAACAAGCTCACGCACAAATACATTCTTTCTAATATTATAATGCTTTAAAATTAGTCAAAACATTCTAAAGTTTTAGATTTTTTTTTAATAAACTTTGTCAACTTTATAATTTAAATTTGCTTCTATTACATAAACATGTTTAGAAAACATATATTTATATTTGAGAAAATCATTTAATCTGTAGTGATTACTGTTATCTAAAATAAATTCAATTTAAATTCAATTGTTTTAAAAGCCTGCAGAATATTAAATTAGAATAATATAAAAATGAATATTTATATTCCACTAAATTCCATATCCCATTTCAGAAGTTTAAAAAAAGAACTGATCACTTTACAGTTTGTCAAGATAATCCTTTTTTGCTAAACGATTGGATGACAGTAATTACTACATTTTGATTGGACAATATATCCAATTAATTTTGTTTTTTAATCTTTATTTTTAGTATTACTCATTTGTATTTATTATCATATTATTAATTTTACTAGTATAGGTGTCCATCAATATCTTTCTAATAAATTAATAAATGATTTCTATTTTAAAGCGATTAGAGTTTGTAATAAATTTTAACTCGTCGATCACATGCATGATTAAGTTAGTTAATTTAATCTGATATAGAAAAACTATTATTTTATGGAGTTTACTCTTTAATGGTAAGAATGTATATTATTAATTAATTAACATGTTTCGATCAATTGGGCCGACTAAACTGAATTGAGTTAGAAGACTAGCCTCTAGGAGTTTCCTCGTGCTTTTGAATCTGCATGTGGTCTTCACCTGTTTCTTCAAATTTTAACTTTTATTTCAGGTGCCTCACCTCCATAAAAATGCTATATAGATTTTGTATTGACAGATGAAAACTCCCGGCAAGCCTGATCACGCATGCTGCTCAATCACTAACTACTGCAGAAAAATGAATTTAAGTAGAATTAACCCCGATCCTTAATCAATCAACAGTTAAGAGATTAATTATTTAAGTAGAGTTAAATGAAGTCTTCCTATAATGTTTTATTTTAAGTCGTTGGATGCAAGTAAATTAACATGAACTTGACGTTTACGTACATGCATTGCATGCTGTTTAATTAAGTGCGATACGTCGTACTAGCTAATCCATGCATGCACATGATCGAACCACTTCTCTTCTCCTAAAGATCTGCTGCAAGCTCCTTTTACCTTAAATTCTTTCTTTCTTGTTTCGCCCTTTTTCCCTTTTAACACGTTGAGCACAGTAATTTATAAAGACTAAAGTTTCAAGGTTCTGAAGAGGGGATAAAAAGCCAGTTAGAAATTAAGCAAGATCATATAGATATTCTCTGGCCTTTTTTACTTGATTTTCCCGTATTCTACCATTTAACTGCGACATGGTAACTTTGGTTCATCGAATCAGTTTGACTGGAAATCAGAATGCTAACTGAAACAATGAAATGTCAGTAATTTATATACATAAAAATATAACAACAGCACCTCCACACTTAATTATTCCTTAAGACGATCAGTGAACGTTTAGAAAGCATGCAATTGACTTAGTGCGAGCTAGGGAAAACGCGAGAGAATCCATAATGTCAGTTAAATACTGAACAACGAGAATGGGCGCGTCTCCCACAAAGCGATGGTACAAAACAACAGTTAATTGAAAAGAAAAATAGACACCTTAGAATTAAGCTAGAGTTACTCAAAGATCCACTTTCAGATCTTAAGTCGCAAACTATTTGAAATATTTGTGATACCAGACAAAACTAATCTATGACTGAAAAAACTTTCATATTTATAACTATTTACGCATTAAAATCAGCTGGTATGCAAAAGCATCACATCTCGGCAAAAGACCGAATGATAAAAGTCGAATAATAAAGGTCTCACATTTCGGTAAGACACCGAATGAAGAAGGTCTATTCCATCTCGGCTCCTTCCCCAAGGATGTTGACATTGTCTCTCGGCCTCATCAAATGAGAAAGGGTATCTTAAACACAAAGACATGGTGTTTCGGCTAGCTTATTCCATCTCAACTATATGGCCATCCGAAGGCCTGACATTCAATTACATATTCCCCTCCTGCCAAATGACATTTTTAGCATATATTATATCTCAACTTTAATTAAATGACGTAACATTCATTCGAGACAAAATAGCTAATAGAGCATTCTCTAGCAATAATTTTCTCCGATAGGATGACATGTGTAGGGAATCCTATGCGATAAACAATAAAATCGCAGCAGAAAAAGCATCCCTTGAGCGATCCATGCGAAAGAAAACTCGTTCAAAGTATAGATCAAAAGCTCTATCCTATAGGGTATACCTTTGATGCATGCCCTTTGTTTATTCCGCTCGTCCACGGTTCGCCGGATCTCTTGCACGTTCAAGCGTACATGCCTCTATGGTATCCACACGAACACTCTTTTGGAGAAAGTTTGTGCTAGCAACACCACAAAAGAGAGCTAGGCCAAGAAAGGATTTCAGCCAAGAAGAAGAAGAAGGGGAAAAACAAAGGCAATCTCCATTAACCCTCTTCATGATCCAAAGCCCCCTTTTTTATATTCTTCCCATGAATATGAAAGGTTTAATCAAACCCTTGGTTTTCACTCTTCAATGCATGATTAATCCATATTAATTATGCATGAAAATAGGTTTCATTCATGCATGAAAAGAGATTTCATCCAACCCTTAGTTTTCTCTCTTTAATGCATGATTAATCCACATTAATCATGCATGATGAATTCATACCATTCAAATTGATTTGAGTACAACTCAGATCAAATCAATTTGATTCCAACTCAATTCGACCATTTAATTTGAGTCTAACTCAAATCCAACCCTTTCAATGAATCCAATTCAATGCCTAATGGTTCATTTAGTCAAACTAAATGAACCTCATTTCCAAAACATGTTCTTTATGTGTGACTCTATAGGTTTTTGTAACGTTGGCAATGTCTCTAAACCACTTTAGACACATAAGCAATGAGCGGCGTCTAACAATGCATCATTGCTACCCAAGTTATGAAAATGTCAAGATCCGACAAAAAACTTTCTGTGACTATTATGTTGTATGACCTTATCCTTCTATCCTCGATATCTAGATTGATCAATGAGACATAGACCATGTCATCCTCTTATCAATCTTTGTATTTCTTGATCTCCAAGTAGACTCACTCAAACAAATGAGCTCAATATCTCATATTGATTCATTTGAGCATGTTCATGTATTTCGTGGTCCTACTCTATCAAGATGCTTAAAGATATCACTCCCGTCATATATATGGGAGGGATATATCCCATTTACATCACTCACATCCCTCTACATAATTTGTTACATGCCCAGTGATCACCTTTATAGTCCACCCTGTTACGGGTGATGTTTGATGATGCCAAAGTATATAACTTCTTATGTAGAGAACCGTAATGATTTCAGGTTTAAGAACTATTCGTACTAATAGTCACATGAGAAAGTTTATGACACTCATATAACAATCCATGAAACTTTCTCATGACGGGTCAATTCAGTATATATTCTCTAATATATACCCATGTGTTAACGTAATATCACATATCCATGACTTGTGAGATCAAATTATCAATTGACCTACATGCTAGTCTCAATGCATTAATATTGCCCTTGTATATTAATACTTGAATAGGAATATTTAAGAATAGTATTCTTCACAACTTCTCACAATCAATTCTACCAATTGATATGCTATAGATAAGAACCTACCTTCTAGGGCATTATTATATTTATTCAACTGGCACAAGTATGAAGTGAATATAATAACCAAACTTTATCTTTATTAATAAAGTATGATACATATGATCCCTAATCAATCATCTTATGATTGACATTAAGGGTTGACACTAACAATATGACAATACCTACTTCAGAGAAATATGTCAGGTCTATTAAATGAAGATGTGTCTCCTATCAATCACACAGGATATTAATTACGGCCCATGCACCGACAACATTTATGAGGGTAACGATCTCAATTATCTCTAATAATCGGCGCCATCACATCATAAGGTCATATCGCCCACACCCCTCTATACAACTCCGCATGCAGGACTTCGCTTATATAAAGAGCACTTGAAGAGAAGAAATCTTGCACCTTGCCTCACTCACAAGGTGCACTCTCTTCAAGTGCTCTTTATATAAGCGAAGTCCTGCATGCGGAGTTGTATAGAGGGGTGTGGGCGATATGACCTTATGATGTGATGGCGCCGATTATTAGAGATAATTGAGATCGTTACCCTCATAAATGTTGTCGGTGCATGGGCCGTAATTAATATCCTGTGTGATTGATAGGAGACACATCTTCATTTAATAGACCTGACATATTTCTCTGAAGTAGGTATTGTCATATTGTTAGTGTCAACCCTTAATGTCAATCATAAGATGATTGATTAGGGATCCTTTCTGTGCAGGATTCATCTCGCCCTTGAAGCTTCATTCGGCCCACATTCGAGATAGCTTACACTTTCATTCGACACCATTGCTATGTCAACCCTTCGAACCGAGTCATCCCTTCTTCGCTGTCGTCGCTATTGGACACCTCAGCATCTCGGTCTCAGTCGAAATATAATTGGCGCCATCTGTGGGAATCCCGAAAACATAACTGAGACAAGGATGGGAGACTAAGGAGTAAGTTTTGGCAACCTGAACTCTATCGAAGGAAACTTGACAAGGGAAAGCATCATCGCCCTCGTTAAGGCTACCATGGAGGACGTCATACGCGAACACTTTCCTGGAGGGCCTGCCTCTATGCCAGCGTCCCCTAGCCAGGTTCAAGGCTCGACGCCACCACCCGCCCCATCAACTCCGACTCCTCCCAAAGACATTCCCATAGTGTCACTGCCAACTGAGTCATCTTCAATGACATCTTTGCAAGAATCCTCAGAGGAAGTGTCATCTTGCACACTGCCACATCGAGATCCCAAAAAGGGAAAAGCTCCATCTGTCAGCTTGGATTCTCCTCTCTCCCCCAGCATTATAATCGAAAGATTACCCAAGAGGTTCAAGATGTTGTTTGTCGGAGAATATAACGACTCCACTGATCCTGAAGAGTATTTAGGGTGATTCAAGAAAGCAACCCTGCTGCACAAATATTCTGATGGAGCAAAGTGTCAAGTCTTCTCTCTCAACCTGGTGGGTCCTGCTCAAAGATGGTTTGATCAACTCCCGGAAAGATCTATCGGGTCCTTCCAAGAACTCTCGACTCTCTTCCTTCAGCACTTTGCCAGCAGTAAAAGGTATCGAAAAACTGCTCAGTACCTTATGTCCGTAAAACAAAAAAGTCATGAGCCCTTAAGGGATTATAGACACCAGTTCAATTGGATAGTTGTGGATGTCTCATCCATTTCACCTGAGATAATAGTTAACACCTTTTCGCAAGGCTTAATACCGGGGGGGGGGGGGTATTCTCGAAATCTTTGATGAAGAGACCCCCACTTCACTTTGAGGTATTATTGGGATGAGTCGAAGCATACATCGACCTGGAGGAGGCCGAAAGAGCAGCGGATGAACAGAAAAGTACGGGGGAGCCTAGCAAGGCGCAACCTCCGAAGTCGAACAAAAAGGATCTCCCACCAACATCGACTCGTCCTCCTCGAGCCCCGCCTGCATATGCACCACGATTCGTCAAAGAAAGAGCAATTCACGCAGTTCAAGAGACCACTCAACCCTTGATGATGCCCAGTCAACACAACCCTTCCTACGCCTTTCACCAAGTCTACGACCATTCAACACGAGAGTGCCGTAATCTAGCTAAAGAAATCAAACGAGTAATGCGGGAACAACAATAGAATTTCAATGCTCAACCCAGACTTTCACAAATAAAGGAGAGGCCCAGGCCAAGGAGCTATGCACAACAAAAACCCAGGCAGAGGAGCCGAGTAGACAAGCCCATGCTCCACGAAGAACTAGGGAAGCTTCCCCAGGGCAGCCTGCTCCTTGGCCAGAGTTGCCAAGGGAACTCTCCAACACTCCATACCGTGACACTATCAACATGATCACTGGCGGAGTCACGGATGGAGATTCAAATTGAGCCAGGAAATCTCACGGGAGGCGGTTGAAAAATATGGAGGTAAATACCAGCTAGAGATAGGCCGAACGTCCTTCACTCTCATTCAGCCCTGAGGACCTGCGAGGAGTTTCTGTTCTGCATGATGATGGCTTGGTGATTCAAGCTACCATCGCTAATTATGACGTGGCCATGATCTTCATGGATATAGGTATCTCGGTTAATGTTTTGTTTAAAGACACTTTTGATCATATGCAGCTCGACCCGGCTCAACTCCAGCCAATGAATATGGCTCTATTCAGTTTTTTGGGGCACAAGGTATCTCCACTCGGTCAGATTGATCTGCCTCTATCTCTGGGAGAGGAACCTCTTCGCCGAACCAGAATCACCACCTTTACAGTGGTAGATGCTGCCACAGCTTATAACTGTTGGTGCAATCGGTCCAGGTCACGATTGACCAGACTCGAGTTTGACTCGAGTGATGTTTTGATGTTTGACAAAATGAGTTGACATTGATGTTTGATATTGATGTCTATTAATATTTTGGGGAGATTGTTTGTACAATCGACCCGGGTTATGATTAACCGGACTCGAGTTTGACTCGAGGGAGACTTTGATGGTTGACTAGGATTGACCATGTGATTATGAGAAAGTCCAAACATGAGCCTTGGCATGGAAAGTCCAAGGGGTTTGATATTGGCGGCGTAAAGTCCAAGCGGGAGTCTTGGCAGCATATGGTTGGCGGCGTAAAGTCCAAGCGGAGTCTTGGCGACATAAGTCCAATGTGCCTTGGCGGTGTAGACACTGTTAGCATGACATAGCCGATGGAAGCACCTGAAGGCTAGCGCGATAGATGAACAAGTCATGGATGACCTGGAGGGATCCGAGAGGCGTGAGGCTGATGGAGATGACTAGAAGGCTTAGGTCTAGGCTAAGGGTGGTCTAACAAGTATGGGGGCACCATACTTGGGCTAAAATCTCATTTTTGAGATGTGTGACCGTGTCATGTGGCATGTGGCGATCGGCGCGATCTAACTAGGGTTTGATGCGGGAATAGGCCTACAATGATCGCCAAAGTGGCGATCGATCTTGTGATCAGTCGACTGGTGCTCGATATTTTGGGCATAGAATGGAGTCTCACTCGACTGCTGGGTCTAGCAGTCGAGTGAAGGCTCTATCAGTCGATTGATGTCCTAGCCGTTGGATTTTTCCAGCGTGGATTACACCGTTGTCTCACAGCAACAGTGTGATCAGTCGACTGATGGTCCCAAGCAGTCGACTGATCGATTTTTTCCAGCACAGGTTGAAGCTATAAAAGGATCTCATGATGGACGAAAAACTAACCGGTTCTTGAGGGCATTTGGGGCGATTTGCTGCTGCAAATCAGGGTTTCCAAGTTCTTTTCAAGCAACCAAGAGATCAAGCATTCAAAGAGCAATTGTAAAGTAGTTTTCTTTACTTGCATTGTATTTCATTGTTGTAATTGCTTGTACCTATTTTTTATTGTTGTAAGAATAGTTTGTAAGAGGTTTCTCCGCCTCCGGCTTGTGTCGAGAAGGAGTATTTCTGGTTAGTGATTGCATTGGCATCGCTAGAGCTCTTTAGAGCTCGATCCGTGGAGTAGGAACCGTTCAGTTTCGAACCACGTTAAATACTTGTGTATTTTTGTTTGTCTATTTCGTATTGCTTCATTATTATTCCACTGCGCACTAACGAAATTTGTAGACGAACGCAAAACGAATTCCATCACGCGATGCTATTCACCCCCCTCTAGCGGCCTCAAATCACTTACAATAACGTCATCTTGGGAAGATCGACACTGCATTCCTTCGAAGCTACTGTACCAACTTATCACCAAAAGGTCAAATTCTCCGTGAATAGTCAAGTTGGGGAGGCTACTGGAGATCAAAGGACAGCTCGGATATGCTATGTGGAAGCAGTTCGGACGGGCCCCAAGAAAACCCGAAAGGTTGAAATATCAAAGATTTATACTCTCTGGGAGGAGCCACTAGACGAGAAAGTTGTACAAATATGGCCGGATCAACCCGACCGAGTCGTCCGAGTTGCTGCTGATCTGCCACCCGAGCTAAAGTAAGAAGTAATCAATTGTTTGGCAAACAACTGAGACACCTTTTCCTGGCCTAAAGAACAAAATCGGAGTATCTCCCAAACCATAATGGAGCACCGGTTGAATGTCCTTCCTGGATCTCGCCCAGTAAAACAAAAGAGAAGACATTTCGGCCCGGAGAAAGATCAGATCATCCGAGCCGATGTACAGAAATTACTGCAAGCCGAGTACATTCGAGAGGTTCAGTTCCCTGAATGGTTGTCAAATATTGTACTAGTACCTAAACCAAGAGGGAAGTGGAGGGTATGTATAGATTTCAGAGATCTTAATAAAGCATGCCCTAAAGATTGCTACCCCTTACCTCGGATAGATCAGCTAGTTGATTCTACATCAGGATGTGAATTAATTTGCATGTTAGATGTGCATCAGGGGTATCACCAAATTCTATTGGCACAAGGAGATCAAGAGAAAGTCAGCTTTGTCACGGCGAACGATACTTTATGCTACCAGGTCATGTCATTCAGGTTAAAGAATGTTGGTGTCATTTATCAAAGGCTAATGGACAAAGTATTTCGGTCGCAAATGGGTCGAAATATTGAAGTATATGTGGACGACATTCTCATCAAGTCCACAAAAGCTGAAGACATTGTTAAAGACATGGCAGAGACATTCAGTACGCTGCGCCAGTACGGAATTCATCTCAATCCCAACAAATGTATAAGCATCGAAGTCATTCCCGAAAAAACTCAAGCCTTGCAAAACATGATCTCTCCCCGGAATATTAGAGAAGTACAAAGGTTGCTCAGAAGGATAACGACGCTCTCACGCTTCATCCCTAAGTCGATTGAGTGGAGTCTTCCTTTCTTCAAGGTACTCTGCAAGTTAGCTCGGTTTTCATGGGACGAGAAGTGTGAACAAGATTTTATGGAGCTAAAATAATATATATCTAAACTTCCTACACTTGCCAAGCCAGTGCCAGGAGAGAGCTTGCAGTTATATTTGGCCGCTGTAGAAGAAGTCGTGGCATCAATCCTGCTTCGGCAAGAGGATGGTAAGCAATCGCCTATCTATTTTGTCAGTCATCTATTAAAAATTGTCAAGAGCAGGTATACAATATTGAAAAAATTGGCACTAGCTCTACTTATAACGGTCAGAAAGCTCCACCCCTACTTTCTGTCTCATCTGGTCACCGTCCTAACCAATAGTGACCTCGGAAGAATATTGACAAATCCTGAGGTGTTCGGCCTCTTAATCAAGTGGACCATAGAACTAGCCGAGTATGATATTCAATATCATCCCAGAATGACCCTCAAATCACAAGTGTTAGTAGACTTCCTGGTTGAGACACCGAGAGTAGAAAGAAATGAAGCATGGCGAGTATATGTCGATGGCTCGACTACTAAACAAGGAAGCTGAGTGGGAGTGATGCCGGTATCTCCGCAGGAGGATATGATCTGAATAGCAGTGCAACTCAATTCTCAGGCCTCTAATAATGAAGCGGAATATGAAGCTTACCAGCAGGTCTTCAGGTTTCTTGGCATGTCAGAGCTTCATGGGTTTCCTTATATTCTGACTCCCAACTGGTCGTGGAGCAAGTCAAAGGCTCATATGACACCAACAATCAGCGGCTCCAATTGTATATGAAGGCTTATCGCAAAATGACATCTTAATTCCAAGAGGTCACCCTACATAAAATCCCTCGGGCGGATAATCATAAGGCTGACGAGTTGGCTCGCATGACCAATGCTCTCACCACCTGGAGCCTGGAAGACTCACTGGTCGAGACTCAACTCATTGCTCATATAGATCAAGATCCGATTGTGCCCGGAAGCTCGCTGGATTGGAGAACTCCCCTGTTTGATTATTTGAAAAAGGGGACATTATCGGATGACCGAGCCGAGACACAGATCATCAAGAAAAGAGGGATCCGATTCGTCTTGATCGGAGACATCCTATATAAGAGGGCTTTTGCTCGGCCTTTGCTTAAATGTCTCGGCCCTAAGAAGGCCGAGTATGTTATGAGGGAGTGAACGAAGGTTGTTGCGGAAATCATTCAGGGGATACATCTCTAGCCTACAAAATTATATTGGTCGGATACTTTTGGCCAACGCTTCAGAAGGATGCCACCCACTGTGTGCACGTTTGTCTCAGCTACCAGAAACATCAAAATTTCTCCCAACATCCCATTGAACTGATCAAGGCGTTAGTGGTATCCTATCCCTTCGACCAATGGGGGATGGATATTGTGGGTCCGTTACCAATCGGACTGAATCAGAAAAAGTTCCTATTGGTCGCAGTGGATTACTTTTCAAAGTGAGTATAAGCAAAACCCCTGGCCCGGATAATCGAAGAAGCTGTATTGAAATTCTTATGAAAAAATATAGTTTGCTGATTCGACATTCCAAGAAAACTGGTCTTGGATAATAGGCGACAGTTTCAGGGTCGAAAAATAAAGGAATGATGCCCACAGTTGGAGATTAAGCAGGCTTTAACATCAGTGGCGTACCCTCAGAACAACGGACAAGCTGAAGTAACCAACCGCGAGTTGATTCGGGGGCTTAAAATTAAGTTGGACCATATGGGAGAAAGCTGGGTGGAAGAATTACCAAGCATTCTTTGGGCATACAAAACAACTCCCAAGGATAGTACTGACTTCACCCATTTTCATTTAGTTTATCGATCCGAAGCCCTGATCCCGATTGAAATTGGTATGGGGTCGCCTAAAATCTTGGCTTACGCTTTGGACAACATCAACAATGATGAAACCAGGCTGGCAGAGTTAGACTTAGTAACAGAGACAAGAGACAACGCTGCCAGCCGAATGAGTGTTTTCCGGAGAAAGCTAGCACAAGCCTACAACAAGAGAGTCGTACCCCGCTCCTTTCAGCCTAGCAATTTTATATGGAAGAAAATCAAGCCCATAGGAGAAGTCTGCAAATTGGCACTCTGATAGGAGGACCCGTACAAAATTATTAAGAAGCTCAGTTCAGAAGCCTACTATCTCCAAGATAGAAAAGGAAAAGAGCTTATCCGACCATAGAATGCTTTCCATTTGCGGCCCTATCATGTGTAACATTCACACAGTATGTAAGAAAGCTTTTCATTTGTGAATAATAAGAGATTTTCTTCATGATTATAGGCTGCTATAAAAGTTGCCTATCACGGCGTATCTCAAATAAGCTACAAGTTATCAAAATTGTCGAAAGGAAAAAACTTAATGCATGTTGCGACTACATAAGTACTAGAAATAAAAATAAAAACTAAAACTACTTGGGGAGCCCACCAAGCGCCGAGTCCAGGGTCTCGTCGATAAGGCACTGTAGGTCCAAGAACTCGGTAGAAGCCCCTTCGGGGGGGGGGGTACCATGCCTCCTTGAAATGTTGGATGACCCCCTTGTATCCTATCTCTAGGAGGTTGACGATTTGCCCCCCTAGGATATCGGAGAACTCCTCTGAGCTGAGGAATGCCTTCTTGCATAGCTCCCACTGGCCTTCTTCGCCAGCCCGATAAGAACCCAGTTCGGCCCTAACTGTTTCTGCCTGGGCTGCTAGTTCGTCTCGCCGCTTAGCCTCGGAGGTCGTTTAAGCGACCCTAGTCTGCTCGGCCTCTAGCAGTTTGGCCTCCACCTCCGTTGCCCAGGTTTGAAGCTCCTCTACCTCGGCTGCTTGAAGATGAAGGCGCTTGATCTCCTGTGCATGGTTCCGAAGGTCATCCTCATAACGAAGAACCTTCGACCGAGGCATGATCGCCTCAGACTGGGCGATCCCGAGCTCCACCTCCTTATCACAGAGTTGAGCAGCGGTGGTTGTCACCTGAGCTCACATATCTTGGAAGGTTGTGGTTAGGTGAGATAGGCAGGTCATCAGTTCCAGGTGGTACCCCCAAAACTGCAAAGAAAAAGTTAAGTTAGTACATGGGACGAAAGAGAAAAACTTAACTCTTACTTAAAAAATTCTTTACCTATGCCAAGTGAGTGTTCATCTCGTCGCTTAGAGCTGGGATGAACTTCTCCTTGGCGGACGCCCCTACCGCATCTCGGATTTCTTGGAGGAAACCCCGAGTCGGGTGTTCCCGTTTAGGTATGGAATGTCCGGATGACATCCCGGGCAAAGACGGGCTGGGGTTGTGTAGATGTGAGGTGATTGGCTCGACAAGAGGAGCAGGAACCTCCAGGTACTCCTCCGTTGGTGGAACCAGACTGTCGGAGGGACCGACACCACTCGGTCTAGCCGAGTCATGAAGACTTGGGCTGGGGGAGGATCTCCGGGAAGGGCTCCCTTCCACAGAGGAGAGCACTGCCCGACTCCTTTTCTGCCGTAGCTGTTCCTCCGACTCCTCGAAGCTGATCACCTCGGTCACCATGGAAGGCTGAGGTGGGGGGAGATCTTTAGAATCGGTCCCCTCCGGTGTCTCGGCTGGAGCATCTACAGGGGCAATCATCTGTGCCCATTTCTATTTCATCTTTTTGTTAATCGAAGCCCTTAACATGACTTCGGTTGCAAGAGACAAAAGGTTAGTTAGAGTTTAAAAATATAAAAGAAGAAAAAAATAAAAACTTTTACCTAATGTGCCGCTCAGCTCGACCTCTATTGGACTTTGATATAAGATCCCTTCTTCTAGCAAGACATTAACTTCAAATTTTAAGCCGGAGAGGACTCTGACTATCTCTTGGTCAGAAGAAGATTTTTTAAAGCTGCGAAGAGAGGGAGAAGGGGGCAGCTCAAGCTGCCACCCATTCGGCCAGAGGAAGGGAGATTCTGGTTTTACAAACAAGTACCGGGTTTCCAGTACTTGTGAGAAGTGATAAGTTTTGTCAAGAACTTAGTTTCTCGGTGAGCCATGAAGAAGAAGACTCCTACTTCCTTCTTCTTCGGGACGAAGCAGGAATGAAAGGCGCCTGTCGAAAGAGGAAGATGATAGAAAAGGAAAACAATGATAAAGCCATTGATGAGGCTAAAGGCATTAGGGGCCAACTGTTGTAACAGAAGGAGGAAATAATTAGATAACTCGACATAGAAAGGGTGGATTGGGAATCGAAGACCCGTTGCCAGTTGGTCATGGAAGAAGGCGGTGAACTCGGGAGGGGGCTCATGAGGGTGTTGGTCTCGATGAGGAGCTCTAAGTCTATGGGATGGAGGAATATGAAAGGAAACCCTAATCTCATTGTGCACATCAGGAGTGATGGCGCTGCGAGTCTTAAAGAACCACAGATCGCTGGTTTCAACCATTGAAAAAAGGGGAAAGGGATAGAGGACTTACAGGACAAAAACCTCGACGGAGAAGGAAAGGGGAGAATAGTCTCCAGAGAAGAAGACGCTAGGAAAGTCGAATGCAAAATTGACAGAACCTAGGTTTTGAAGGGCATTTATAAAGGAACCGCACCGCTTCGTCTCTCGATGATCCTTTTTGGGGATCCCACGGACGTGTGGCACGATGGTGCGAAGCCTGGGGAAACGAGGCAATCATATCGAATCCTCACATTTATAACATATCCCTAAAGGCATATTTTGTCCAATTTCGAGGTTAGATGTCAAGCGTTGACTCCCATTTGTTGGTGTTATTGTATTTGTTTGCACAAATTTAAATGCTGAAAAAAATAGACTGTAAATAAAACTTACAGTGAGTCGTCAGAATCTTCGCGCTTCCTGTATTTGTAGGGATGATGATCTCTGCTCACCGTCTGATGATCGATCACGATTATCAAATTGGAAGGATCCTAATTTTCCACAACCAAGTTCCGATAGCGCCTCAGCGTTCTCGTAACTCTCCGACAAAACCTCCGCAGCAATCCGCAGATCACGCGCACACCACTAGCACTAACACTCTTGCACTTCACTCTAGCATCTCTCACTTTCCTCTTTAGTTTTTGGCAAAATTCTTAGATGCTAACATCACTTGGATGCCTCTCCTTATATAGGGGGGAAAGCTTGGGCACCAAGTGTTCACGTTGCCAAAGCAACATGCACACATCCAAAGTAACATGCACATGTCTGTGTGTGTGCCTTCATCTCCCACTCATCCAAGTTATGTTATATAGGCAAATGGTCACATAGACCAATAAGAGGTATTTAGTCTTATAAATTAAATTGAGTTGGAGTTCATAGTCTCAAAAAGACTAATAGAATAAAGATCAGTAGTCACAAAGACTAAGAGATTAATGGTCACATAGACTAATAAGAGGTATTTAGCCACATAGACTAAATAAAGCCAGAGTCCATAGTCCCAAAAGACTAATAGAACAGAGATGAGTAGTCACAAAGACCATTAGAATAACCGATTCATACATAGGAAAATGGTTCATGTGACAGCAAGCACACTGAGTAATCCATTACTAAGAAAGTTGTTACACCTTACATAGCTGCTCATAGAGCGATCAAAGCTAAGAAAAGTTATTACACCCAACTTAGCCGCTCTTAAAATGGTACATAACCATTCTCTGAATGACATATAGTCATTCACATGATGGCACACAACCATCCTTCAGGTGTCACACAACTGTTCTCCAAGTGGTACAAAACCATACTCCTGGTGGTACATAACTATTTTCCTGGATATGATGTCTTGCTATTTACCCATATTAAATAATCTTTATTTACATCAATATGAACATCTCTAATCCCTCATAATGACCATCAAGTCAAGAGCATATTCCATATTCTCAATATTTACAATCATTTCTATACACAACAGAAATGGATCGACCAGTGAATAATTCTCAAAGATGTAAATCTATTTAATCTTCATTTTTAGCATAAATTTTAAATATGAAAAATTTAAAATATAAATTAAATGGCCAGAAATTAAGAAAAATAATCTTGGAAATTTTTCAGGATTTTTAGGAAATTTTAGGAATTTTTCTGGATTTAAACGGAGTCCGTACGAGATAATTATGGGGATAAAATAAATAGGTTTTAGGTGGAGTCTATTTAAGGGGATTAATAGGCGATATTAACCTAAAGTTTTCAAATATCTAAACCTAGGTTTGGTTTTTCTTCCGGTTTGAGCCGCACCCCTCCTTTCTCCGCGATAACTCCTTTTCCCCAATGGCGCAGTTTTTTTTCTTCTCTTCTCCCCGCGCGTCGGCCACGCCAGATCTCCCCTTCGCTGCCCGACGCCGAGGTCGCGTCGTGCTCCCCTTCGCTGCCCGACGCCGAGGTCATGCCGTGCTCCCCTTCGCTGCCCGACGTCGAGATCGTGCCGTGGTCGTTGCTCACAGGCAGCGCTCGCCTTCGCCGGTGCCGCCCTCCTCACTTCTGACCATCGTCCGACGCCGCTCCTCTCGCCTTTTCTCCTCACGGCAGACGACGGCGGCTGAACCTCCTTCTGTCACTGCTCGCCCGAGTCGCACACTCGCCGGCTTCCTCTACCACATGACCGTTGCCGACGGAGCCACCGTCCCCCCCCCCATCGCCATCTACCCTGTCGTTAGCGCGGCAGGTCAGCCACCGCTGCTAGCCCGTCGCGACGTGTCTGCAGCCACAGACCACCATCGAGAGCTTCCTCTGCGTCGTCGGTGATCACGGGAACTAGGTAAGGGTTGACTGCCAGTGAAGTGGAGCTTCTGGTAAATACCTAGTTTTTCGTCTTGTTTATTTTCTGTTCAGTGAGGTATGGGTTGTGGTGGTCAAGGGTGGGCGTTGGTGTCGGGTGGTGATACATGGGCTGTGAATTTGAGGGGGGTTGCCGGCTGAGAGGGATGTGAGGGTCTAATTGGAGGTGGTCGTGCAAGGTCGGCTGTAAGTGGGCAGTGCACGGCTGTGAGTCGGAGTTCGGTCTGTAATTTGGCCAGTTTACCTAGGGTCGACGAACGGAGGAGTTGGGGATATTGGTTGCTGGTGGGATCGTAGGGCTGGTAAGCACGATTTTGGTGTTATTCGATTGATCGTTATGGTATTCGGTTGATATTGGATGGTTGGATGATATTTTGTTGATTTCGGATAAATTTTGGGTTGTGGGATGGATCCATTTGGGTGTTGTCGGTTGTGCACGGTTAGGTGTTGGAGTTTTGTGCAGATTTACTGTGATGTGGGTTTTTGGCCGACTGTGAAAGGGTTAGGTAAATTAGTGAAAATTGGAAGTGGTTTGGGTTAATTGGTTATGTAAGAAATTGATTAAGTATTCGATTTGTCGGTGGATTGTATTTTTGTGCTTAACAATAGTTATGTTGTATGCAGGTTTCGATCACGAGGCAGGTCCACGGTCGTGACGACTTCATTTTTTTGCGGACATTTTATCAGGCGAGTATTTTGACTTATCTCTTAGATATAATCATGTTGATATGCTAGTTAGTATAGCTTGCAATAATTTTCATGTTTATCATGTTTTTGTGCCTACTTGATACATGCATTTGATCAGTTTATGGTTATACTTTCCCTGTTTTACTTGGATCATAGATATGTACTTATTGATTGTGTATATTATTCGGATAGGTATTTTTAGTTGGTATTACATGCTTTAGTATCATGCACCATTTTGCATGATTGCATGCTGGCTGGACGGGGTTCCTTTGTAGTTGAGCCCGCAGCCAGTTACATGGTCTACACACGCTGCCACTCATGGGTTAGTGCTACATTAGGAGGGTGTGTGAAGTAGCTCTGTCAGGCTCCGCTGGTCCGCTCATGGGTAGCGATGAGGCAGCGTGGTAGCGGGCAAGGATCCCTCCTCTGGTCTACGACACCGGGAGATGAGAGTTTTGCTCCCCCACTCTGTTTGGGACAGGAGGATAGGTGTACTCCGACAACATCCTGTCCACTCGGTCACTCAGGAGCAGTGATGGCAGAGTGCACAGTTGTCATAACCCTACCCACTCGGCTTCACCATCGCGTGTGAGGCGGCTGACTGGCGTCAGGGGTGACCATGTCATTTGCATCACATGCATTTTGCATGGATAGCATTTGTATTGTGTTTGTTGCATTTTTATTGCTGCCTTGGATGTTGCATATGATTGTCATGCATACAGGATACATGTTTGTATATGATCTGATGACTTTATTTCTTCTAGTATGGCACATGCTCCTATATCAGGGTAGGAGATTCAAGTAAGTACAGTCCTTTTGTATTTCTTTCTTGCATACCCTATATATGAGACTGTACTGGCATGATTGTTATTGTTAGCTATAACTTACTTTGCATATCGACTATATCCACTGAGTTCTTTGAACTTACCCCGTTGTTTTTATATCTATTTCAGGATGAAGCTGTCAGGAGAGTCCAGCTGCCAAACCCCCTCGTCGTGATAGTTTTCTTTTGTTATTGGTTATTGGTTATTGGTTTTATGGTTTTGGATATTTTGATTAGAAGATATATTTAGGATTGGAGTTGGATTTATGTACTCGTGGATATTTGGTGTCCTTATGGACCTTTATTCGGATTTTATTTCGATTGGTTTTGGTTGGGTATTCCTGCCCAGATGGCAGAAGGGGTAAGTCTAGTTATTGTAGACTATTTACTATTTACTTTGATTGTTGGCCTGAGGCCTCTTTTATGACCTGCGTGTGTTGTTTGGATTCCGGTCGTGTTGACCGATGTATAGTGGTCGTTTAGGCCTTGTATGAAAAATTGGTATTGTCACCCTACAGGGGAGATGCTGTCGGATTTTCGTCTGGCGGGGACTCCCTCGGGGCGTGACAGTAAATCTATTAATTTTAATCAGTCGCGTTCCTAGACATGTTCTATAGATCGAATCATCCATAATCAATAGGTTTTCATGCTAAAGTAACAGACCCTGATTAAAACTTCAAGTATACACCTAAATAGTCACAAAGGGCAAATGCTGAGATTAACATATAATCTCAAAGGGCTCACATAGTAGAGAAGCAGAGATCCATTCTCCTACTACCCGCATTGTCTCTTTAGCACATGTGGTATGAATCACATGCTACGATATTATTCTCTTTACTATTAAATAGCGCATGTTTTTCTCAAATCAACATCGTACAGATTTCAATCTAGACATTTCCAATGTCTAACTCTGAATTCAACATATGAATTCTAATTTGGCTCCAAACAGGTATAGTAAATGGTGGGAGTATTTACTTCGATCACTATTCTCAAGTGACCTTATCTTGATACAAATATGAAGACAACCCCTGCTTGTAGGTATATATCTCTATACAAATAGCTTCCAAAACTATCCTATAAGTAATGGTCTTACCCCTATTTGTACTTAACAAATAGAGATGATTGTTCATGTGAGAGAACCAATCACTACCTCCCAACATGCTCGCCGAGATCTTATCAGAATGTAACATCACATACATAGAATAAATTATGACTAGCATTTCAAATAATCAAATTACAATATCTGATTGTCATTATAAAATTGTTACATTCTATGAAGTCCCATAGACTTTACATGCTCATAAAATGACTCTCTCTTCATCAGTTTAGTAAAAGGATTTGCAAGCATATCTCGTGTAGAGATATACTCAAGAATCACTTTCTTCTTAGCAACAATATCCCTTATGAAGTTATACTTTATTGCTATATGCTTGCCCTTGTTGTGATATTTGGGATCCTTGAAAAAAGTTATAGCAGCTTGACTGTCACAGTAGATGGTCACTAGACTCCCACTGTCTTCAGTAATTTTCAGATGCTTCAGAAACCTACTTAACCAGACTGCTTCTTGCACAGCTGCTGAACATGCCACATATTCAGCTTCCATAGTTGACAAGGCCACACAGGCCTGTTTCTTGCTATTCTAGGAGATGACGCCACCATTCAACAAGAACGTATAGTCTGATATAGATTTTCTATCATCCAGGTCCCCAACCCAATCTGCATTTGAATAACCCTTCATGCTTGTATCTGATCTTTGATAAAAGAGACTATAACCTGTTGTCGCTTTCAGATATTTGAATATCCTTTCCACTGCCTTCCAGTGTCTCGGTCCTGGATTTGACTGGAACCCACTACTAAGCCGACAGCATAGCTAATATCGGAATGAGTACACAACATAGTGTACATCAAACTACCAACAACACTGGCATATGATTTTTATTCATCTCGGTTATTTCTTCAGGAGTTTTGGGACTCATACTCTTGCTCAAAACAATACATTTCATAATGGGTGTCTGTTCACTGTTGCAATTAGACATACTGAAATGTTGTAACATCTTATTTATATAAGACTCTTGAGACAAATCCAAAAGTCTCTTAGATCGATCCCTGATGATCTTTACTCCTAAGATGTATTCATCTTCTCCCATATCTGTTGTGTCAAACTGTAATAAAAGCCACTCTTTGACTTCTATCACAAAACCTATGTCATTTTCTGCTATCAGCATATCATCAACATATAATGATAAAATGACATACTTTCCTTTTTCCTTTTTCAGGAAAACACAATGATCCTCATTAATCATTTCCAAATCATAAGATAAAACTACTTCAGTAAATCTTATGTTCCACTGTCTTGATGCTTGCTTTAGCCCATATATAGATTTCTTCAATCTACATATCTTTTTTTCTTGGCCTTCAGCAATGAAACCTTCTGGTTGAACCATATAGATTTCCTTATCAAGCACATCGTTAAGGAAAATGGTTTCTACATCCATCTGATGTAACTCCAAGTCATAATGTGCCACTAAAGCTAAAATAACTCAGATTGACATAAACTTCACTACGAGAGAAAATGTCTCTTCAAAGTCTATACTCTTCAATTGGGTAAATCCTTTTGCAGCCAAATGAGCTTTGTATCGGTTAATCGATCCATCTGATTTCCTCTTTATTTTGAGAACTATTTATTCTCAATAGCCCTTTAGCCAGGAGGAAGATCGACTAACTCCCAAACATGATTCTTAATCATTGACTCCATCTCTTCAACCATTGCATTTTTCCACTTTTCTCTAACTCTACATCCAGAGTTTCCTCAACTGATTGAGGTTCATCATCGTCAACTGGGATTGTCATCATTGTCTCATTCTCAATTTCAAATCTCTTCCTAGGTTTGATCTTACGAACACTTTTTCGTAAGTTGGGCTATTGAGAAGTCACCCTGTGACAAGGCAAATTACTCCCACTGGATTGACTAGATTCAAGTATCCCACTAGACCCCTGTCTTCTTGAACATGACTTATTCTCCTCAAATAGAGGAACCGCCTTATCAATCTCACCTCTAGCTGGGAACTCAGTTTCGAGAAAAGTAGCATCTCTTGAATCTAATTTGGAGATTGTTCCATCTTGTTGCTCACCTATGAAAACATAACCTTTGGAGGTATTAGAATATCTTATAAAGATACATTTCTTACATCTAGATCCCAATTTTCCATACTTGTAAGAACTATCATGAACTTAGGCAGCTGACCCCCAGGGTCTCAGATTGCTCAAATCTGGTTTTCTTCCTGTTCAACGTTCATATGAGGTAGATGGAACTGACTTTGAAGACACTTTGTTAAGTATATAGGCTGCAACTAGTAATGCATCTCTCCAATAAGAGATCGACAAATTAGCCTGCGCCATCATAGACCTAACCATTTCTAGAAGAGTTTTATTTCTTCTTTCAGTAACCCCATTTTGCTGTGGAGTTCTAGGGATTGTCAGTTGTATAATAATCCCCTTATCATTACATATTGTCTTGAACATATCAGATAAATATTCTCCTCCACGGTCAGTGCATAAAGTCTTAACTTTATGTTCCATTTGATTCTCAACTTCGTTTATATAATGAATGAAGCAATCCAATGCTTTAGATTTATGAGAAATCAAATACACATGACCAAAATGAGAGAAATCATTAATAAATGTAATGAAATAGAAAGCTCCATGTCTAGCCTTCACATTCATTGGATCACAAATATCCGAATGAATTAGTTGCAATGGTGACTTAGTCCTAATAGCCTTACCAAATGGTTTCCTAGTTGCTTTTCCAGCAAGACAATGCTCACATATCCTCTTTAGTTAACCGATTCATGCGATCTTATCCTATATGTCATAATCTAGTATGTCAAATATCATCAGTTATATTTGCATCACTAGTAAGAGCAATATTTGAAAAACAACTATCAATTGCACAATTAACATTTGGTTCCACATCAAGAACTATAAAATCATTTGTTAAAAAACAATATCCGATTGACACAGAGTCAATCTTAAGTTCTATACATTGACTATAAAAATTAATACAATACCCTAAATCAAGAAGATACATGACAGAAATAAGATTCCGTCGAATTTCAGGAGCATACAAGACATCATGTAGAAACAAAGTACTTCCACCTCGAAGGTTAAGTTTGCAAGTGTCGACTCCTTTGACTTCAACTCTTGCATTGTTTCCTACATAGATCCATTTGTCGCCAGCTGGTACCCTACGGTGCTCCACTTATGTAACCCACTCTTGAGCTACATGGTTGGTTGCTCCTGAATCTATAATCCACAAAGGATAAGAATCAACCAACAACACATAACTAGCAACAAAATGCTCAGAAGACGGACTTGAAGTTATCTTTTTCAGCTCAGTACACTCCCGAGCGTAGTGACCCTTTTTGTCACAATTAAAGCAAGTTACCTTGCTTTTAGGTTTCTTCCCAATCTTCTTGTTCTTCTTCTTCTTGATTGGACCTTCCCCAACTACAGCAGTAGCTTTTTTTTTCTTTCCCTTTCCTTTCTTTAACCATTTTCTTTTCTTGGATCCAGATGATCCAGCAGAACTGATAGTCAAATAGGCTTGGCCAGAAATCCTTGCGGATTCTACTCTCTCTGCCTCCAGTTCAACATGGCATGAGACGTCAGTGAAAGTCTTAATACTCTCACTGTGAGTTAATATTTGCTTCATAGTTTCCTAAGAATCTAGAAGGGAACGAATAACTGCCTAAACCTGTTGTCCGTCTATCAGCTCGTGACCAGCAGTTTTAAGCTCCCGAATCATATTCGACATCTCCCTGAGATGTTGAACCATCGTAACATTCGAGCGCTTTTTGTAGTTGTCGAACCTGATCATCAACTGCCGAAGCTTGCTCAGACTCATTCCACTGTATCTATCCCTAAGGGCAACCCAGACTGCATGAGCCGAAGGATACGACTCATACTAAAAAACTAGGGCATTAACCATTGAACTTATCAATACCTTTAACAGTGGAATCCTTCTTTTTCCAAACCTTATAGGCATCAAGGTCACACCTGTGTTGTGTCGTGGGATCCTTAACAGGTTCTTCCATAATCTGATGTACAACCTCTAGAACTTCTTGTTCCTTAAGAATATATTGAATCTTGAGGTGCCAGATTTTGTAGTTTTCTCCATTAAAATTTTCACCCTTGTTCAATTTAGCTATAATGTTTTTCGTTGCCATAATCTACCGTAAATAAACATATTATTCAATGATTCAGTGTATATCTTTCTGTATGTAATCTCTAAATTGACTCAATATAAATCTGATTTGGTTTACAAAATTAAGTGATAACTACGTTACCACTCATCATTTGTATGTATCAATCTGACTTACATCGATCTATTTTATTATATACATCCCATTTAATGAACTTATCATTTAAAATTATACTCATAATGAACAAATCAAAAAGCATAAACAAATATCATGCATCATGTAGAGTAAACAACATAAAATGAACTAATCATTTCGAATGAACATATCATTAACTAAAACATGTTGTACAATGTTAACAGATAACAAGACTCTACTAAGAATATCACACATAACATTCTTCCTACTCATAACTGACAAACAAAAATGACTCTAATAAACCAGATACGTGATTACTACTCCCACTAGGACAAATACTAGTGCAGTAATAATCCAAACATGCCTAATCTTCTTGGGTTGAACTAGGACACCTTCTGCTGAGATGCTCTCTAGATGATGCCAGGACGCAGAATCCTATGAAGGACACACACGAAGAGATCCAATAAGAAAAACCTTTTCAGGGTCTTCTTCTAGATCTTCTTCACAATGAACTTCACAATCCTCATAGTGAAGCAGCTCAGTGCACAACTGGGTATATGATACGCGCCCCTCATAGCACCCTCAGATCTAATGTGTGATATCACTAAGGAGCTCAAACAGTGAACGAATCAAAGCCCAAATCCTATAGTTGTCCAAAATTGGAAACTCCTGCATCTTGAGTCTCTAAAACAACCTATTAAGTCTCCCGATGTTCCACCCGACTCAATGAGCTGAGTCATACTCTATCCTCTGGATAGCCTCCCTCAGCTGATTACGCAATACATCACGTCGAGTTATAGTAATAATTATCCGTGCCATCTGAAAAAATTAAAATTAAGTAAGTACAAATCGACAAACCAGTACATATACCGACTTAATTTAATTTATATATAGGCATAGAACAAACACAATATTCAAGAACAAATTTCCCTGATTCTTTGGAGAACAGTCGACTGATCTGCTTAGACCAATCAACTGGTACTTTTACCAATCGACCATTATCTAAGTCCAGTTGACTAGAACCATGAGGACTCAACTTCACTATCAATTTGTGAGAACCTGAACACCATCCAATTGGCTCCGAGCACCCCAGGCACTCAAGCAACATGTATGGTATTCTATCTTCTCATCGTCCCTAGCCACCAACCTAAGCCTATTAGTAAGTTGTTTATGTCGAGTCCTAATTGTTCCAAACAACTACTCAATAATTAAGTTATGAGTTAAGTTGACCATAGTCAACTATGGAAGGTCAACCAATGTCGACCACCATATGGTGTGGTAGAGCACTTTATGTGCTAGCCGATCACCATTAGGTCCAGATGAGCACTAAGTGTGTAAGCCAACCACTGTTAGGTCCGGCCAAACACCAAGTGTGCAAGCCAACCACTGTTAGGTCCGGCTGAGCACTAAGTGTGCAAGACAACCACTGTTAGGCCCGGTTGAGCATCAAGTGTGCAAGCTTACCACTGTTAAGTCTAGTCGAACACCTTGTGCTCTGGCTAAGCACCCCGGGCATCGAGTGCAGCCACCTCTGTCGCCCGACTACCACATGTCCAACCCAAGCACTGTGCATTTCATTGTCGACCCGAGGCTCATTGCTATTTATATTTTCTACATTTCGTAAATCAGTAAACATGTCCCAAAAGGTTCATGT
Source organism: Wurfbainia villosa (assembly GCA_025175895.1). NCBI lineage: Eukaryota > Viridiplantae > Streptophyta > Magnoliopsida > Zingiberales > Zingiberaceae > Wurfbainia > Wurfbainia villosa. The sequence continues at coordinate 8,605,076 of CM045998.1, read as the reverse complement.
TGATCAAGTTATGCAATATCACGAGCGAGATTTTTCATTGTGGTTTAGGGATAAAATTATAGCGCTAAATTTTTTTACAAATTCAGAGATCGCAGATGAGTTATATTATATTATTTAGCAATGAGACCTGATGCTGAAGTTCAATTGTATGATGCATGCATTGTAAATGGGATTCGATATTATATGAGGTCCCGTGATTCACACAGAACTACTCAGAATAGTAGGGTTAGCGTACCATCCTCTAACGATGGGAACAATTTGGATTTTTTTGGTGTGTTGAAGGATGTGGTTCAAATATTTTACTCTTTTAGGTATCAAGTCCAATTATTTTGGTGCGAATGGTTCCAATGTAATAAAAAAAAATCGTTGGTGGAAGAATATGATATCTTGTGTATTGACACTTCTAAAACATGGTACGATGATGACCCATTCATTTTGGAAAACCAAGCAAATCAAGTGTATTATTTGAATGATATCAAACGTGGAGGTCATTGGAAGGTTGTGCACACCACCGAGAAATATACGAAGTAACTGAAGTTGATGAAGTATTTGAAGATTTTGAGGTCGATAATATCTTGAATATAGAGCCAAATCAAGAGATTTCATCTAATGATTCAACTTCATTAGTTGGTGAAGACTTAGCGATAACTCAACTATGTCGATTAGATGTTAAAAATCAATAAATAAATATGGCAAATGCACAAGTGAATCTAGATATGGGCGCTCAAAGTAGTCATATTAATGAGGGTGAAGATAGTGAAATTGACAGTGAGGTGGATGATTATTTATCCTTTTCATATGATGATAGCGATTAGATGTATTTACATGGCATTTATATTGTTCTTCATTTATAATTCATGTATTTAATATAATCTTTCATTATATGTCGATCTGTATATAATGCTTATATCATAACTACGCCGTCTAAGAGAATTGAGCACCCCTCAGTCGTGCCTACACCTGACGATGATAGTGCTCCAGCTCCTACTGGTTAGTTATGTGGTTTTAAATATATTTATTTTGTTTACTATTTATTTAACTTGTTAATTGTTAATACTTTTTGATTTACAATTCGTCCGACACATAGAGAGACACGAGGCATACACTTCGATCGGCTCCGATGACAAATCGAGGAACGAGGTAAATTACCATTACCTTTCATAAGAGCGATGGTCATTCTATTGGGAAAAATACAGCTGCTTTTATGACAGAGTTAGGTCTGTCAATTAAGAAGTTTGCTCCCCTACAAATTAAGAGCTGGAAGCATATCCCCGCGGACAATAAATAGATGAAATATATATGGCTGATTATTAGTAAGTACGAGTAATTTGATATTTATATAATCAACCATCATTCGTTAATAAATTTCAATATTGGTATTTTTTCAGGCTGCTTTCAATATCAGTTTTATAGAGGAGGCAACATCGATAAGAAAGAAGACTGACAAATTAATGAGTGCAAGGTACAGAGACAATCGAAATAAGATGCACACTCATTATAAGAGCCTACTGCATCTTCCCCCTACTGAGTGTCGACATCATATGTCGATCGAGTTTTGTGAGACACAGGAAGATTGGAACTATATGTGTGATCTATTTGAATCAGAGAAATTTAAGGTAACTCAATCTATACCAATTATCTGAGTTATATATAAATTAAAATATTTGTTTTACAACTTATGTTTTATGTTTTATCTTAACAAATTTTTATATTGTAGACACAATCGGCAATAAATGCCCAAAATCGATCACAACTACTATTTACCCATCGAGATGGCTCAAAATCATTCATTCAATACAGTTACGATGGTGTAAGTACAAACTTTATAGTTACAGTATATTATTTGGTATTTTTAATATTAACACATTATAATATTTTACAGATCGATCAGTTTTACAGAAAAGATCGGATTACTGTCTTTAATACAACCTATTATAGCTCGTCAAAATGGTAGAGTGGGGAGAGAGATGAGGTTGCATACGTAAGATATAATCGATATAGTTTAGTAAAGTTTTTTTTAAATTTGCATAATTCTTTGTAAATATATTAATAATATGTTTGTTATTCTTAGGGTGATATGATGAAACTGCCAGAAGAGCACATTCAATCACAAGAAATCGAAGATGACATCGGTGCAGTTCAGATTGTAGATCAGGTTTGCGATCAAGTCCTCGGTGTTCGTTCTGGATATAGTAGAGGACTTGAAAGTGGGTCAAAACCAATTAGATCCACTTCTTCGGATGTCAACTCCTCCTCTAGATTAACTTAACTAACTCAGCACTGTGTGAAATTGAGCCCACCCAGCAATAATTGGACGAGACGAAAGAGGAGCTAGCAGGGGCGGATTTAGAGAGTTTTTGGAGGAGGAGGGGAGGCGCCCCCCCAACCCCACCCACAGACACACACAAATTTTAAGTGATTATTATCAAAATTTTATTTATTTCCTTTTTTTAATTAACATTATTATATTTAGTATGACGACCTCCTCAATATAAAATCCTGGATTCGCCTCTGGGAGCTAGCAAACACTCGAGTTCAATTAGCTATCACCCAAGATGAGTTGACATCAATGAGATCAATATAAAATATGTTTGAATCAATTCTAAATCGGCTTGTACCTAAAGCTTTACAATCATTGATACATGAGTCATCTTTAGCTCCACCTCCTCCTTCATCTTAGAGTTTGTGAACATTTCTATTTTGACCTAGTGAAATTGTGAACTTGAATGTGTTTGAATTTGGATACTATGAATTTGTGAAATTGGATGTTTTGGAGTTTATATTGGATGTTATGTTAGTTATTGTTAAATATAATTGTTGTTAAATTGTTTGAGTTGTATGTTGTTAAGTTAAATTGTGTGATTGATATTGTATTACAAGATTTTGAATACAAATTAAATGAATTCTGGAAATCTGTATTTTCATGGTTAGCGATGACTTTTTTCAATTTCGTTGCTAACCGTTGATATGCGGCATCAAGCCAGATTTTTAGGGTTAGCGACGAAATTAAATATTTTGTCGCTAATTTTTTACATATCATTCGACTGTCCAAATGACGTAGTCAGTTGATGTAGGATATTAGCGATGAATTTTATAAAAATTTATCGCAAACGATTCAACTAAATAGAGACAAAATGAATTTGTTTCGTCGTTAACCCATTAATCGAGTCGCTAGTCGAAGCTCTCCCTATTCTGTGGCTGGCCAAAAAATAGACAATTGATTATTGTCTTGCATTAGTCGACTAATATTTAGCGATGAATAATTTAGTATATTTCGTCGTCAATATTAGAGATTTTTCTCTTTTCATATTCTAGATTTAGCGATGAAATATTTATTTTTCGCGATGTTTTTTCTTTCGTTGCTAATATTAGCGACAAAAAATTCGTCACTAACTTCTCTTAGCGACAAGCTTATTATGACGAAACTAGCAATGAAATATTATCCACGTTAATATTATTTAGAGACAAATTTTTGGTGTTAACTACGAAATTTTTTTATTGCTATCACTACAAGAAAAAGGGGAATTAGCGACGAAACTTTTTCGTCGCTAATAGTAAAACTTCGCCGCTAAATAATGTTTACGACGAAAAACTTTCGTCGCTAGACTCGTCGTAATAAGCCTATCGCTAAGACACATTAGCGACGATTTAGAATATATTCGTCGTTAATATTAGCGACGGAAATAAAAACGTCGCTAAAAAAAATTATTTCGTCTCAAAACCTCGACACCGGAAAATAGGAAAATCATAGATATTAGCGACGAAATATACAAATATTGTCGCTAACTGCTTATTTTTGCCCAGGCACAATAGCTGGATCCCTCGACTAGTGCCTCGACTGGAGACACTTTTGCGACGATATTAAAATTTTCGTCGCTAATGTCTAATCTTGGGCCAACCACAGAAGCAGGAGCTTTTCGACTGGCACCTCGACTGGATGTACTTTTGAGACGAACATATATAATTTTCGTCGCTAACATCCTACAACAGTCGAATGCCTCGATTGGCGAGTCGACCGATACTCCAAATATCGACAGTTAGCGACGAATTTGTCAAGTTTCATCGCGAAACCTCAAAATCCTGAAGTCGTATATCGACAGTTAGCGACGAATTTGTCAAATTTCGTCGCTAAGCCTCAAAATCCTGAAGCTGTATATCGACAGTTAGCGACGAATTTATATAATTTCGTCGCTAACCATCAAAAAAAAATTCCAGAATCCTTTTTATTTGTATTCGAAATCTTGTAATACAATATCAATCACACAATATAACTTACCAATATACAACTAAAACAATAAAAACTACATATACATTTAAAGGCAACTAACATAACATCAAATTTAAAGTCCATAACACGAAATTTAATAAATTCATAGTATTAATTTGCAAACACACACTCAAATTCACAAGTTCACTAACTCTAAGATGGAGGAGGAGATGGAGCTGAAGATAATTCATGCATCAATGAATGTAATGCTCCAGGTGCAAGCCGATTCAGAATTGCTTCGAACATATCTTATCTCGATCTCATTGATGCCAACTCTTCTTCGTTGCTAGCTAATCGAGCTTTAGTGTTTGCTAGCTCCTCTTTGGTGAACTGAAGTTCTTCACACAGTGCTGCGTTAGTTGTTCTGGATAAGGAGCTGGCATATGAAGAATTGGATCTAACTGGTTTTGGCCCACTTCCAAGTCCTCTAATATATCCAGAGCGAACACCTAGGACTTGATCACACACCTGATCTACAATCTGAACTGCATCGATGTCATCTCCGGTTTCTTGAGACTGGATGTTTTCATCTCGCAGTCTCACCATATCACCCTAAGAATAACAAACACATTATCAATAATTTTACCAAGAATTACTAATATTTAAAAAAAAATTACTAAATTTTATGGAGAATATCTTACGCATGTAGCCTCGGCTCTCTCCCCACTCTATCCTTTTGACGAGGTACAGTGGGTTGTATTAAAGCCGGTAATTCGATCTTTTCTCTGAGATTGATCGGGATGAAAAATAATATAATGTGTTAATATTAAAAATACCAACCAATATACTGTAATTATAAAATTTATATTTACATCATCGTAACTGTACTGGATGAATGATTTTGAGCCACCTCGATGGGTAAAGGGTAGTTGTGCTCGATTTTGAGCATTTATTGCCGATCGTGTCTATAATATCAAAATTTGTTAAGATAAAACTTAAAACATGAGTTGCACATATTTTAATTTATATATAACTCAGATAATTGGTATAGATTAGTTACTTGAAATTTTTCTGATTCAAATAGATTGCACATATAGTCCTAGTCTTCCTACGTCTCACAAAACTCCCTCGGCATATGATGTCGTCGCTCAGTGGGGGGAAATGCAGTAGACTCTTTAATGAGTGTGCATCTTGTTTCGATTATCTATGTACCATGCACTCATTAATCTGTCGGTTTGTAAGATACTGGGAAAATAATAATAATAATAATAATAATAATAAATGAATACTTGTTAATTAAGAAAATATCCTATGGAATTTTCTAGATGTTTTTTTTGGAAATTTATTTGGATTTAAATGGAATTTCTATTAACATATGAAGAAAAAATTTAATTATCTAGTTAATAAATTAATGAGTTTAATTTACCTTAGGTTTTAAATACCTAAACTTAGGTTTCATTTCTTAGGTTTTATTTCATTCCTTCACGCTGTATTTTTTTTTCTCCTCTCCCGAGTTCTCATGCGAAACCTTCTTTTTCCTTCTTCATTCCTGATCGTGTCCCATGCCTTTGCCTTCATCAGCCACCGGTTTCCCTCTCTCGCGTTCGCAGCATTTCTCCACCGCTCCGTGCGTCGCTGATGCCCGATTCGCCACTCGCCGCCTCCTCATCAACCGAGCCGCCGTAGGTTTTGCCCGACTCCTTTCCTTTTCGTCTCCTCCCGATCCCAAATCCTCACCGTCGCCTTCTTCCTTGCGCCGCCACAGTTCGTCGCTAGCGCACGCGACACTGCCAGGTTCAGCAGTCTCTGATTTCGATCTCAGTCGTCGCTTCATCGGGGATCTCCACCTCAGGCTTGTACCGTCGCCCCATTGTCGCCAGCAGGCCATCTGTCTATGCCGACAGTCGAGATCGCCAGATCTCCTTCCCTCTGCTCAGGCTGCCACACCTTGTTCCGTGAGCCCTAGATCGGCTGACCTATTGCTGCATCAGGAAAGCTCAGTTTCGTTGCTTCTTAGAGTGGTTGGAGGTCCGATCGACAGTCCAGTGCAATCTCCTCATTGACGGTATTCGTTGGGATGGACTTTAGTTTATATATCTCTTTAATAGGTTATGGACGGTGATAACTTGCAAATGATCAGGTGTTGAAGGAAATCTGAGTACGAGGTGTTGCAGTTCGATTGATACAGATTTGATACCCTAAAACTTGGATCAAGGAGTCGTGTGATTGAAGCAATTGTTAGGTAAGCTTAGATATGGATACGTTATGGATGTACACTATTATATAGTTGGTCTAATGTTTGTTATGATTATGATGTTAGATCTAAAGCTAATCAAGATTTAGGCTCGATTTGGGGATGTGATACCATTATTGGACTTATGATAGACTTTGTCAATGTTTGCGTGTTGAGTACAGGACTTTGATATGAGGCAGGTTCGCAGACGCGAATACAATCAGCACAGTTTACATAGCAGGCAGGTATTTTGACTTATCTTTTAGATATAGTCATATTGATATGCTTAGTTTGTTATAGCTTGCAATAATTTTTATGTTTTATCTGCCTTGTATGTTACTGTGCCATACATGATACATGCATTGCTATCTTAGTTGATACTATCTTGATACATGCACCTGATCAGCTTTAGATATACCTTCCCTGTTTTACTTAGGTCATTGATATGTACCCATTTGTTTGTGCATATTATTCAGATACGTATTTTGGTTGGTGTTACATGTTTTAGTGTCATGCACCATCTTGCATGATTGCATGCTGGCTGGACGGGGTTCCTTTGTAGTTGAGCCCGCAGCCAGTTACATGATCTGCACACGCTGCCACTCATGGGTTAGTGGTACATCAGGAGGGTGTATGCAGTAGCTCTGTCAGGCTCCGCTGGTCCGCTCATGGGTAGCAGTGAGGCAGCGTGGTAGCGGGCAGGGATCCCTCCTCTGGTCTACGACACCGGGAGATGAGAGCATTGCTCCCCCACTCTGTTTGGGGCAGGAGGATAGGTGTACTCCGACAACATCTTGTCAACTCGGTCACTCAGGAGCAGTGATGGCAAAGTGCACAGTTGTCATAGCCCTACCTACTCGGCTTCACCATCGCGTGTGAGGCGGCTGACTGGCGTCAGGGGTGACCATGTCATTTGCATCGCATGCATTTTGCATGGATGGCATTTGTATTGTGTTTGCTGCATTTTGGTTGTTGCCTTGGATGTTGCTTATGATTGACATGCATACAAGATACATTGTTTGTACTTGGTCTGACGACTTTATTTCTGCTAGTATGGCACATGCTCCTATGTCAGGATAGGAGATTCAGGTAAGTACAGTCGTTTCACATTTCTTTCTTGCATTTCCTATTATAGATCAGGAGATTATACTGGCATGATTATTATGGTTAGTTATTTCTTACTATGCATATCGACTATTATCTGCTGAGTTCATTGAACTTACCCCATTGCTTTATATTTATTTCAGGATAAAGCTGCTAGGAGAGTCAAACTGTCAATCCCCCTCGTCGTGATGGCTTCATTTTTATTTGGTTTTATGTTTTTGGTTATATTGACATTGATTAGAGGACATGTGTAAGACTGGTGTTTTGGACTTTTATTCGGACTTGTATTCGATATGTTTTGATTGTACGTTCCTGCTCAGATGGCAGAAGAGGTAGGTCTCGATGTGGTAGATCTTTTATTTATGTTGGTTGTTGACCTGAGGTCATTTATGATTTGCATGTGTAGTTTTGTTCCGGTCGTGTTGACCGATGTATAGTAGGTCGTGTGGGCCTTGTATGTAAGTTTCATATTGTCACCCGTACAGGGGAGATGCTGCCGGATTTTTGTCTGGCGGGGACTCCCTTGGGGCGTGACAGTTTCCTTCCTCACCGACGTTGCCTCCTCGGCAAAACTGATATCAAAAGCAGCCTAAAAAAATTCCAATATTGAAATTTAATAATGAATGATGGTTGATTCTTTAAATATCAAAATAATTGTACTTACTGATAATCGATCATATATCATCTAATTTATTATCCTCAGGGATATGCTTCCAGCTCTTAGCTTGCAGGGGGGCGAACTTCTTAATTGACAGACCTAACTCTATCATAAAAGCAACTGCATTATAGCCCTTTGTGCTCCATCCAGAAACTATTTCGTATGCTGGAAAGTCGTGAATGGTCCATATCACAGCAGCATGTAATTGAAATACTTGTTCAGTTGATGCATCATATGCTTCCACTCCGTCATCCCAGAGCTCCTTCAGTTCATTTATCAGAGGTCGTAAGTATACATCTATCTCTTTGCCAGGTGATTTAGGCCCAGGAATTAACAGAGACATAATCATATATGGCGGCTTCATCATTTTCCATGGTGGCAAATTATAACTCACAAGTATAATACGCCACATACTATAAGCATTTGACATGTTTCCAAATGGATTAAACCCATCAGTAGTCAACCCTAAACGAATATTTCGTGGATCACCTGCAAATATTTTATGTGCATTGGCAAATTCTTTCCATGAATCACTATCATTTAGGCGTCTTAATACACCATCTGTTTCAACTCGTTTTTCTTTATGTCATCTCATCTCTTTAGCCGTATGCTTCGAAATAAACATCCTCTTAAGTCTCGATTTCAGAGGAAAATATCGAACAATTTTTTGAGGATTCTTTTTCTTATTCATCCCTTCGTACTTGTATCTGGGCTCCTTGCACACTGGACATGCATTCTTATTCGCGTGCTCATCCCAAAATAATATACAATCATTCTTACATACATGTATCTTCTCATATGTCAATCTTAACTCTTTCAATAATTTTTTGGCTTCATAATAAGAGTTTGGAATCGCATTCGGTTTAGGAAACGCCTCTTGCAATAACTGAAGTAACATATCAAAAGATTTATTGCTCCAGCCATTTAACACCTTCACATGCATTAGCTTCACCACAAAATTGAAAACCGAAAAACCAGTACAATTTAGATAGAGTTCTTTTTGTGCTTCTTCCAACATTGAAATATAACTTCGTCTACAATCATTTACATTTGTGTTTACATTTATATCATCTGATTGAGACTCGTTGTTAGTTATATTTTTTGCATTTTGTAAATCAGTAAACATGTCTTCAAAATCATCTTCGAAATCATCTACTTCAACATCAAAATCATTCTCATCTTGATTGACAATATTTATACTACCGGATGATGTAGAAGCTTCTCCATGAAAGTTCCAGAGTTTATATAGTCTATCGAATCCCCACCTATACAGATGTCCTCGCACATAATCCAATTCAAACTGAAACAAATTACCACACCGTCGACATGAAAAATGAATTTTCGATAAATTCAGACTGATCATGTAATTTTCTGCCATACTCATAAATTGATTCAACCCATTTATATATTTAGGACTAATCCGATTCTGATTCGTTATCCAACTTTTATCCATATTTTTGAGCCCTGGTTATGTTAGGATCTTTGTAACGGCTAGAGGGGGGTGAATAGCGTTTGATCGTTCGTAGATTGAATTTGCTCGTGATCGTGTCTACAATTTCGTTAGCGCAGCGGAAATAGAAAAGTAATAACGATAACGAAATGCACAACACGCTAACACAAGGATATAACGTGGTTCGGAACCGCACGGTTCCTACTCCACGGATCGAGCTCTACGAGCTCTAGTGATGCGCAGGCAACCACTGATAAACACTCCTTCTCGGAACAATCCGGAGGCGGAGAAACCTCGTACAATAATGATTACAACAATAATCAAATGAATACAAGCAAATACAATGAAATACAAATGCAAGTAAAGGAAAAACACTTTACAAGAACTTTGGATTGCTTGATCTTTGATTGCCTTGAACTAGCTTTGAAGGACTGGAAAGCACCAACTTCCCCCTTCAATTTCGCTCAAGAAAATCGCTATCTTTTCCTCCATCACGAGCTCCTTTTATAGCTTCAACCTGTGCTGGAAAAGGTCGATCAGTCGACTGATCGGGACCATCAGTCGACTGATCACACTGTTGTTGTGAGACAACGGTGCAATCCACGCTGGAAAAATCCAACGGCTAGGACATCAGTCGACTGATCATGAGCATCAGTCGACTGATGAGCCATCACTCGACTGCTCATCGCAGCGGTCGAGTGAGACTCCATTCTGTGGCCGAAAATCCGAGCACCAGTCGACTGATCACACGATCGATTGCCGATCGCTAACCATCGATTGATCGCCCACTTGCGATCAAGGCCACAACCCGCAGTCAAACCCTAGTTGACTCGGTCCAGTCGACTGCTACATGACACCAGTCGACTGGCACACCTCAAACATGAGGTTTTAGCCCAAGTATGGTTCCCCCATACTTGCCAGACCACCCTTAGCCTAGACCTAAGCCTTCTAGCCACCTCCATCAGCCTCACGTCTCTCGGATCCCTCCAAGTCATCCATGACTTGTTCATCCATCGCGCTAGCCTTCAGGTGCTTCCATCGGCTATGTCATGCTAACGGTGTCTACACCGCCAAGGCACATTGGACTTACACCGCCAAGACTCCGCTTGGACTTTACGCTGCCAACCATTGGACTTATGCCGCCAAGACTCCCGCTTGGACTTTACGCAGCCAATATCAAACCCCTTGGACTTCTCATGCCAAGACTCAAGCTTGGACTTTCCCTTGCCAACCCATGTTGGACTTTTACATTGCCAAGACCCATGCTTGGACTTTTCATGTGCCAAGTGTCCCACTTGGACTTTTCATGCCAAGTACTCATGACTTGGACTTTACCAAATGTCAAGTGTTCAACTTGGACTTCCCATGCCAAGTACCCATGACTTGGACTTTACAAAATGCCAAGTGTTCAACTTGGACTTCCCATGCCAAGTACCCATGACTTGGACTTTACCTTGACACTTTCATTGTCATATATTTTTGTCGAACATCAAAACATCATTCAAGTCAAACTCGAGTCCTGGTCAATCGTGACCTGGGCCGATTGCACCAACAATCTCCCCCTTTTTGATGTTTGACAAAAACCAAACAAAACATTGAGTTAGAACACTAACTCAAATTGCTTACCAATTATCCCAAATTGGTAATTTAACCTTTCTCTAAATGTTCTCCCCCGAACATTCTCCCCCTTTTTGACATATATCAAAAAGGTTATCTCTCCAAGGAGGTCAATGCCTCATGTCCCAATGAGATCTTACAATCTCCCCCTTTATCCAAAAATACCTAGGATGCCTACCATCTTCCTAGTGATAAGTCACATATCACTCAAGAGAGACAATCCTATACACTCTCCCAATTTCCAAATTTGGTTTGTAAAAGTCCCATCAATTTCCCAATTGATGTCATATTCTCCCATAACTTCTCCTCTTCAAGGAGAAAAACACATCCATCATCCCAAGATGGATACCTCCCCCTAAAGGCTTGCTCCCCCTTGACCATTGCACCAACAATGTCCTTGGGAAGTCCCTAAGCCAATAGGAACTCTAAACCATCAAGATTAAGGTTAGAAGTTCAACATTGAACTTTCCAACACCGTAAATTTGATACAAACCCTAAACACCTCTCCTAATCCATATCCAATGGATTTTCACCCTTCATAATGCTTCCCAAAGCATATCCTAGGGTTAGGAGTGGTTAGGGACCTTAACCGTAGCTGAAATCGGGTTAAACAACCTTGGTTACCCCGAAATCAGACTATCAGTCGAGTGATTCAGAGATCAGTCGACTGACACGCTCATCGATCCGACCGCCACCAGGCGATCGATAATCCCATCCCATTTTCGCTATCGAATTTGGAAAATCATAACTAATTATACGTATATCGACAAATCATGAAATTTGATAAGTATAATACTTATGACCAATGCAATGGGTGAAAAATATTTGAAAATTATTTTACCCATAAAATTATGAAATTGGCATAAAGTTCAAAACCATTGAAATTTTCAATGTTTTGGTCCTACTTTGTATCAACTTCATCAATGGTGATTGCTATCAAAAGATAGGCTTCACCAAGGTTTTCTAAAATGATTTTAAAATGTTTTCAAAACCTTATCTTGGATCATATTCCTTGGGCTCTATGTACATGACTTGTACACATGCTCTCCCAATGATCCACATTGAAACTAGATGAGTTTTAGTTCATCTAGATGCAAAAACTATTCACCTTGAACTTAACTCATATCCTAGCATCTCACATGTATCTAGGGTGTATAAATACACATACATGTCAATTGAATGTGAGATGTGGGTTTTGGTTCATTTAAACTAGGGTTTCATGCATTTTCTAAGGCAACCCTACTTGATTCCCTTATGAATGGGACTCCAAGTCATGCCATTGTCCTTAGTTCAATTTTAATCAATTAAATGCATGAAATGATCATGGCATAAAGATAGCAATAATTAAGCATGGCCAATGATCATGATGTCATGGCATATGATAAAATTTAAAACACATGACATTCAATCCTAATTCATAAACATAATCATGACATATAAATGATAAAAATAAATATGATGCCATGTCATGGCATATGGAAATCAAAGCATGACATATAAAAAATATAGGTATAAGAATACCTAAATTTTAATATTAGTTGCCATTTGTTGGGATTAAGTTCATTTTGCCATATTACCTCATTATCTTCCAAGTGTGCCAAAACCCAAAATGGCACACCAACCTCTAAACCTAAAATGTGCCAATTTGATCATTTTATCAAACTTCTCAAATAATATTGGCACATCCTAAAGTCTTTTAGGATTAAGACTCAAATGTATTTCCAAGGTAACCATAACCTTGAAAATAACCTAAAGTGCCACCTTTGCCATGGTTGAGCTAACTACCCATCCAATTAAGGTTGGCACACCCTAAACCCATCTAGCGTGAATCAATTACGCTCTTAGGAATCCAAAACCGACTTGAGCTCCTAGGGTTTATTAGGTATTCCTTAGGGATAACCTCCCTAGATACCTTCCTAATGACCCTCCTAGGCTTATTAGCCTTGATCATTTTGGTCTTGCCTAGGTTAACCTTAGGGATTGCCTCCCTAATAACCTTCTTAGTGGCCACCCTAGGTTTTCTAGAAACCCTAGCCACTAGGCACAACCTTTGGTCAACTCTAGGGATGACTTCCCCATTGACCTTGGTCTTCCTAGACCTAGTTAGTGTTCCATAGTCAAATGGAACACTATGGTAAGCCACCTTGGGCTTAGGTTTGTGACCCAAAACTTTCTTGCCCTTGGTTGACTTTTGTTCCTTAGGTCTTAAGTGTTGACTTTGAGTTTTTGACCTAGGAGTTTGATCATTTGACCCTTGAAATTGATTTTGTATATTCCTAAGGGTCTTTTCTAGTTTTTCAAGCCTTGACCTCAAGGCTTGATTTTCAACCTCTAATTGCCCAATTGATTTTTGATTAAGTTTTTGGGCATTACCATTTTCTCTAGGCATATGTCTATCCTTCTTAGGGTTAATGCCTAAGTGGTTTTCTATTTTCCTAATGCTTTCCTTAGGAAGAGTTTTTCTAGGGACATTAGTCCCAAATTTCTCCTTATTTCCTAAGGGGACATTTTTAGCACCTAAACAAATATGTCTATTACTTCTAGCATGCTTTTCATGTACAATAGCAAGAGAATTAAAATCCTTAGCATGCTCTTGCCTATTAACTAAAGAAGGTGCATTATTTAAATGATATACCTTAGGGTTTGCCTTAGTGGCTCCCCCTACTTGTGAAGCTCCCTTTTGCCCCTTCTTCTCCCCCTTCGGGGATTTACTCCGGTAATGTCCCGGTTGTCGGCATTTGAAGCAAATCACTTGCTCCTTGCTCTTTTGTGTTGAGGCACCGGTTTCCTTGACTTTTGGCGCCGGTGGAGCTTTCTTGACCTTCTTTGGGCACTTGCTTTTGTAGTGCCCGGTTTCCCTACACTCAAAGCAAATTATATGTTTTTTATTTAAAACCAAATTGCTTGAGTTACCTAGTTCGGTGGTAGAGACCGGAATTGGACTTTGGGCTTCTTCATCTTGATCGGATGTCGAAGCTTCTTCTTGATGTTCCGGTATGGAGGTTCTCTCCTTCCCCTCAATCCTTGAGGTGGATGCTTCTTCCACTTCCTCCACCTCTTCCGATCCGGAAGTTGACTCCTCACTTTCTTGTGAAGATGATGATGATTCTTCTTCGGTCTCCTCCTCTTCCAAGTCTTCTTGGACCGATTCGGGATTGTCGTGGAACTTGACCAACTTGTTCCACAACTCCTTGGCATCCCTATAGCTTCCTAATCTGGACAAAATGTCGTTAGGTATCAAGTTAATCAACATTTTTGTTACCTTAACGGTTGTCTTGAATTTTTCCCGTTGCTCCTCGGTCCATCGCTTCATTTTGAGGATTTCGCCGTTCTCCCCTCTCGGAGCATCAAAACCTATAGTCACAGCAAACCAATTTTCGATATTTGTCATTAGAAAATATTCCATCCTACCTTTCCAATACGCGAAATGTTCACGGTTGAAGGAAGGTGGAATGTTGACGTCATCACCCAATTTTTCTTGGAAATCCATATCCTTCCCTCTAGCTTCATGGCTCCGGGTTGTTAATCCGTAGAAGAGCCCCGGGCTCTGATACCACTTGTTAGGATCTTTGTAACGGCTAGAGGGGGGTGAATAGCGTTTGATCGTTCGTAGATGGAATTTGCTCGTGATCGTGTCTACAATTTCGTTAGCGCAGCGGAAATAGAAAGTAATAACGATAACGAAATGCACAACACGCTAACACAAGGATATAACGTGGTTCGGAACCGCACGGTTCCTACTCCACGGGTCGAGCTCTACGAGCTCTAGTGATGCGCAGGCAACCACTGATAAACACTCCTTCTCGGAACAATCCGGAGGCGGAGAAACCTCGTACAATAATGATTACAATAATAATCAAATGAATACAAGCAAATACAATGAAATACAAATGCAAGTAAAGGAAAAACACTTTACAAGAACTTTGGATTGCTTGATCTTTGATTGCCTTGAACTAGCTTTGAAGGACTGGAAAGCACCAACTTCCCCCTTCAATTTCACTCAAGAAAATCGCTATCTTTTCCTCCATCACGAGCTCCTTTTATAGCTTCAACCTGTGCTGGAAAAGGTCGATCAGTCGACTGATCACACTGTTGCTGTGAGACAACGGTGTAATCCACGCTGAAAAAATCCAATGGCTAGGACATCAGTCGACTGATCATGAGCATCAGTCGACTGATGAGCCATCACTCGACTGCTCGTCGCAGCGGTCGAGTGAGACTCCATTCTGTGGCCGAAAATCCGAGCACCAGTCGACTGATCACACGATCAGTCGACTGCTCGAGCCATCAGTCGACTGCCCACTTCTGGCAGTCGACTGCTAGGCCACAACCCGCAGTCAAACCCTAGTTGACTCGGTCCAGTCGACTGCCACATGGCACCAATCGACTGGCACACCTCAAACATGAGATTTTAGCCCAAGTATGGTTCCCCCATACTTGCTAGACCACCCTTAGCCTAGACCTAAGCCTTCTAGCCACCTCCATCAGCCTCACGTCTCTCGGATCTCTCCAAGTCATCCATGACTTGTTCATCCATCGCGCTAGCCTTCAGGTGCTTCCATCGGCTATGTCATGCTAACGGTGTCTGCACCGCCAAGGAACATTGGACTTACGCCGCCAAGACTCCGCTTGGACTTTACGCTGCCAACCATTGGACTTATGCCGCCAAGACTCCCGCTTGGACTTTACACAGCCAATATCAAACCCCTTGGACTTCTCATGCTAAGACTCAAGCTTGGACTTTCCCTTGCCAACCCATGTTGGACTTTTACATTGCCAAGACCCATGCTTGGACTTTTCATGTGTCAAGTGTCCCACTTGGACTTTTCATGCCAAGTACTCATGACTTGGACTTTACCAAATGCCAAGTGTTCAACTTGGACTTCCCATGCCAAGTACCCATGACTTGGACTTTACCAAATGCCAAGTGTTCAACTTGGACTTCCCATGCCAAGTACCCATGACTTGGACTTTACCTCGACACTTTCATTGTCATATATTTTTGTCGAACATCGAAACATCATTCGAGTCAAACTCGAGTCCTGGTCAATCGTGACCTGAGCCGATTGCACCAACAGGTTAAACATATATTAATTGTCAAATTATTTAATCTGAGAATCAAAATACCGTACAATTATCCAATAAACTTGATATATCTTAGTATACCGACAAATGAAATATAAAGAGTATGTGCATATATACAAAAAAAATTGCACCCATGGAGAATTGCTAGCATCCTAATGCCCTTTTGCTTCTAGCTAAAACTATAGAGATGAAAAGGTAGATGATATAACTATATATGAGCTAACTTAGTAAAGTAATCATCAACATATCTATAATGGATTTGTGTATATGAAGGAATGTATAGCAAATTCTAAAATTATTGCATACATCTATTCACTTTTGAACAAATTTATCACTAACTAGCTATCAACTTAGGCACAATTCATAAACTTATGCTTATATATTTGTTTAAGAAAATTACTTAGTCGAGCAGAAAACCTAAGTCGAACGTCGAAGCTGAGACGAAGGTCGATCGAGCTGGAGACGAGCTGCACGAGCCGCAGGATATCGGAGGTGGAGACGAGCCACAGGACGTCGGAGTCGGAGCTAGAGACGAGCCGAAGGTCGGAGCAGACAAAGCGACAGGACGTCAGAGTCGGAGTGGGAGGATGTCGGAGTCGGAGCGGTTGGAAGAGGAGGAATTGTCGGAGTAGGGAGTTGGAGCGGAAGAAATGCCGAGAGCGGGAATCGCCGGAGAGGAGGAAGAGAGGCGTCGCGAGCGGAGTGTTGGATCGAGAAGCGTCGCTAGAGGGGGGGATGAATAGCGATCGTAAATATTTTCGATGTTTCATTCGAGTAGATAATTAAATGAGTAAGAGCAGCGGAAAATAAAGAGACACGTTTATTTTTACTTGGTTCACAACCCAGCGGTTGCTACTCCAAGGTCCTATCGGTCCTAGACCGCATACGGAGGGCAAAACACTATAACGTCTCCTCCTCGTTGGAGGTAGGAGACAACGATCACAAAACCGAATGTACGAGGATGAGGAAACAAGCCTACCTCACCTCGTTACAAATAAAAACAACGAATACAATATCAAAATATATTACTAGATCTTTGCAAGCGAAGAAGATCTCGAACTTGTTGTCGCGTTATATGACGGGCGTTGGCGTTGTAGGAGCACTTGATGAATAAACTTGATGATTATTGGAGTTGGAATCCACCCCCTCCTTTTATAGATTTTGGCCTCTGAATATGTCTCCTCTTTTTTCGGAACAGATCACGAAGTTGTATAAATTTTATCGCGAAGTGGCCGCGTCAAACCTTATCAGTTTTGACCTAGCGCAAGATGATTAAATCGCCATCACGATCGATGCCTCCCATCACCCATCGATGAGCATCGATCGACTTCCCAATGTCCAAACGATCGCCCGGCCACTTCCCTGCAGTGAGAGGTTAGCTCGGAAAATGATAAATACGACGGTTTCTAACTATCCGATCTCGACCTAGACCTTCCACAAGAAGTCTTAGTCGGATCGCCGCCTACGGTCATCCTCGTACAGAGGACACGACCTTACCATCTCTCACTCACACGAGCTTACCTCGATACTTACTATGTCGCTTTCGCTTCCGGCCTTCCACTCGATTCCTTCGGCTCCCTCCGAAGTCACTCGAGTGTCGCCCGACCACCACGGCTTCCTCCGGGTGTCACTAGCCTTTAGCTCTAGCTTTAGTACTTTTCTGCACACTCGATTTAGCTCGTGAGATAATGATGTAAACTTAACTTTGTGTCTTTGCCATAATCAAAACACAGGTTCGATTATCTAGTGCCCCTGCACCAACAATCTCCCCCTTTTTGATCTATGGCAAACCAACACAAAGTTAAGGGAAATTAAAGCATAAAACAAGTATAGTAAATGATGAATGTCATTTTCAAAAACTCCCCCTTAACCAAAACTCCCCCTTAACCCTAGGTGAGTTTTGAAAGAGATACTTTAGTTTTCAAAATTAAATAAATTTTGTGTTACTCCCCCTTAACTTTCGCTCTTCTCCACCTTTTGCCATAAATCAAAACAAATGTTGGGGTTTGTTATGTAAAAATGAAGTTTGTTATATAAAATAGGGGTTTAAAAACAATATGGTATATGCATGCATCAAGATAAATCAACTATGAGTCCAAGCATGCGTCTAGCAGTAATTAGATATGGTTCGAGGTGTGTCCCTCTGCACCAATAATCTAAAGGTTTGTAATATAACCCTTAGGGTTAGTTTTCTTTCACCCTTAGTCAAATATATGAACTATAAGAGATGTAGGGGGGCGCTAAACTTTGGCCTAAGAGTTGTTAAGTACAATAGTTGGGAAAATAAGTAGTCTTTTGAAGAGGTCATATTTCAATTATCCTTAACATCTCACCCATTCTATGTGTCTCAGAATTTGTTCACCTTATATGTTTTGTGAGATGATTTTAAAATGATTAAAGATAGTCAACCTTGGGTTAGATTCGGATTTAACCTTTAGATCGTTAAGTAACTTTTCAAGAAATTAGCTTCCAGGTCGTGGCGAGGCACAGGGGCCTTCTTTGATCGGAACAACGACCACTTCCTTAGACAAAGCCAAATTCAAGAAAATATCACTTAAGTCACTTAGGGTTACTTCCTGGTCTAACTAGTTTAGGATACGGTGAGGTAGCTTCAAACTAGTTCCACTTTTCAAGTGCACCAAGCTAGATACGCCTTATCTAGCTCGAATACTACCTAGACTTTGTTTCTAATGTACTATCATCTCGTCGCGTCCTGATACTATGTTGTCAAGAGTTGACTAACTATTTTCCCTATCTAGTCGTTCTACAAATTAAAGTAAAATATTCAATGGTTTTGCTAAGTAAGCGGGTATACTATTTTAGTGTTAGCTCCCCCTGGACCATTGAACCAATATGGTCTATTCAAATAGTGAATTTGATCCTGGGGAATCCAAAACTTATTAGTCCTTATATGTGAATTCAATAAAACCTTTGGGACCCATGTTTGGACTCTTTGATGACTACGATTTACGATAGACATATATGACCTATTCGTAGTCGTTGACCTGAATCCGAGTCTGACTTTGTTGTACACGGCTCTTTGGGTTCCAAGTAGTCGGTTAAGATTCTTAGATCCCAACGTGAACCTTTCCAACGTAGCCTCAACCTCTTGAACTCGATCTTTCAAGAGAGAATTCTCCTCCTCAAGTTTTTCAATTTGGGTTGAGTTTCCCTCTTGAACTTGACTAGTTGAAGAGGTTAGAGTAGCCTCTTGCTTGAGGGTTTCAACCTCCTCAAGTAACGACTCAACCCTAGACTCGGACTTAGTTAATTTTCTATTAAGCATTTTAATTGTATTGTAAAGCGTATGAATTAGTGAGCGGCTAACCTTAATTTTCTCTTTTGGTCTGGCTTTGAGTTGCTTCTCGAAGTAGTCCTCGAGTTCGGAGTCGGTGTTGTAATTGGATTCGGATTCGGACTCTAACTCGGACTGTTTGGGTCTTGCCATGCATGCTATGCCGCCGCCTTCTTCGTTGTCCCATGTTGCATGAAAAGCCTTCTTTTGATTTGATTTGAATTGTGCCCTCTTTTGATTCTTTAGTAGCCTCCTTTCCCTCCGAATGATCTTCCACACTACGTTCACTATTGCTTCCACCTTTTCGGATTCAGACTCTAATTCGTCGTCGGGTTCGAGTCCATCTTCTTGCCTGGTAGGTGGCTTGCTTCTTTGTCCTGCAAGTAGAGCAATACCTATCTCGGCCCGGACCACGTTAGTTTGCTCGTAAAGTTCAAACTCAGAAAATAATTCGTCTAACCTAAGCTTCGAAAGGTCCTTAGAGACTTTGTAGGCATCGACCATGGATGCGCACAAGGTAGTCCTAGGAAATGAATTAAGAACGTACCTTAGTAGGTTGCAGTTTTCGACCTTGTGTCCGATGGTGTGCAGGCCGTTGACAATGTCCTGGACGCAGGCGTGTAGTTGCGTCGCCGTATCGTGTTCCTGCATCTTAAGGTTATACAACTTATTGAAAAGAAGGTCACGTTTACATACCTTAGCATCGGACGTTCCTTCGTGTAGCTCGATTAATTTGTTCCATAGGTCCTTGGCGCTAATGAATGGTATGATGCGGTTGAGTTCCTCCTTGGATAAGCCGCATTGCAATATTTGGGTTGCTCTTGCATCGGCTTCGATTTGCCTCTTGGTTGCATCTGTCCACTTGTTGAAATCCAAGGGCTCTCCTTGATCATTGGTGGGTAGAGCAAAGCCGGTTTGGATTATTATCCAAGTCTCGACTTGTGTTTTCAAGAAACACTCCATCCGACCTTTCCAATAACGGAAATCATCTCCGTTAAAGAACGGAGGTCGGGTGGTGTTATACCCCTCAATGTGAGCCATTAAGTATCTTGCAAAACACGAATAAAAACCAAAGGGAATTCCAAGACTTCGTCTTGGATTAGTAATGCGGGAAATAAATAGGAAATAAACAGAATTAAATGAGAAAAATAAGAAACTAACAAAAACTAACAACTTACGACCTTCGATGTCCCCGAAAGGGTATTAGACGTTGGATTTTGGGTTTGTAAATAGCTTGTTATGAGGGTAAACCCTGGTAAGAAATGTAGATCTCTCAGAGAGCTTCGATTTGGTAGGTAGATCGTTATGTGAGTCCACTTGTGCGAAAAGTTATGATCGTTTTACCGTCGACTACTCCAAGAGAGAATATTTGCAAGCACACAACCAAAAGAAACGTACCAAGACTTCGTCTTGGATTAGTAGTGCGGGAGGAAAAAGACCTAAAAAAAATAAAAACAGAAAACCAAAACGTGCTAGATCGGTGATTTCACTAAATCTTAGCACCCCCGCTCTGATACCAATTGTTGGATCGAGAAGCGTCGCTAGAGGGGGGGTGAATAGCGATCGTAAATCTTTTCGACGTTTCGTTCGAGTAGATAATTAAATGAGTAAGAGCAGCGGAAAATAAAGAGACACATTTATTTTTACTTGGTTCACAACCCAGCGGTTGCTACTCCAAGGCCCTATCGGTCCTAGACCGCGTACGGAGGGCAAAACACTATAACGTCTCCTCCTCGTTGGAGGTAGGAGACAACGATCACAAAACCGAATGTACGAGGATGATGCAACAAGCCTACCTCACCTCGTTACGAATAAAAACAACGAATACAATATCAAAATATATTACTAGATGCTGCTGCCGACGAAGAAGATCTGAACTTGTTGTCGCGTCGGCGTTATGACGGCGTTGGAGCGTTGGCGTTGTAGGAGCACTTGATGAATAAACTTGATGATTATTGGAGTTGGAATCCACCCCTCCTTTTATAGATTTTGACCTCTGAATATGTCTCCTCTTTTTTCAGAACAGATCACGAAGTTGTATAAATTTTATCGCGAATTGGCCGCGTCAAATCTTATCCGTTTTGACCTAGTGCAAGGGCTGATTCGTCGCCATCAGTCGACTGATGCCTCCCATCAGTCGACTGATGAGCATCAGTCGACTTCCCAATGTCCAGCAGTCGACTGCCTGCCTGACCACTTCCCTGCAGTGAGAGGTTAGCTCGGAAAATGATAAATACGACGGTTTCTAACCGTCCGATCTCGACCTAGACCTTCCACAAGAAGTCTTAGTCGGATCGCCGCCTACGGTCGTCCCCATACAGAGGACACGACCTTACCATCTCTCACTCACACGAGCTTACCTCGATACTTACTGTGTCGCTTTCGCTTCCGACCTTCCACTCGATTCCTTCGGCTTCCTCCGAAGTCACTCGAGTGTCGCCCGACCACCACGGCTTCCTCCGGGTGTCGCTAGCCTTCAGCTCTAGCTTTAGTACTTTTCTGCACACTCGATTTAGCTCGTGAGATAATGATGTAAACTTAACTTTGTGTCTTTGCCATAATCAAAACACAGGTTTGATTATCTAGTGTCCCTGCACCAACACGAAGTTTTGGGGGAAATCGACGACGGCGAGGGTTTTTTTTACGTATCTTAGTGACGAAATATATTATTTCATCATTAATATTTATGATCTTAGCGACGAAACATTTAATTTTCGTCGCTAATATATGACATATTGCCGACGAACAATACTTTTCGTCGCTAAACCCTAAAAAGCCAGACCACAAAATCGAGTTAACTCGACTAGCGCCTCGACTGATATGTTAGTGACAAAATTTAAATATGTCATCGCTAAAATTCAGTCGACTAGCGGGATTGAGGACTCGACTGTCTGATTATGTTTCTATCGTCGTCAATATATAGTGGCGACGAAATAAAATATTTCGTCGCTAATATTGATTTACGACTCAACTGGCGCCTCGACTGAATTGTTTGCAACGAAATTGAAATATCTCGTTGCTAAATTTCAGTTGACTGGCAGGATTGATGACTCGACTGCCTGACATTTGGCTGGCCACAGAATTAATTTTACTCGACTGGCGGCTCGACTGAAAAATTTGCGACGAAATTTAATATTTCGTCGCAAATAATTTATGACGAATATATATTTATTCGTCGCAAAAAGAATTTTACGATGAGTGTTTTTATATCGTCGTTAATATATACTATATTGGCGACGAAATTATATTGTTTTGTCGCAAATATAAAATTATTTGCGACGATTGATAAATTCGCCGTAAATATCTAGTGTCAGCGACGAATAACTAATTCGTCGCTAATATTTCATCGCTATTTTCTATTTTCTTATAGTGTATTTCTTATTTTTCTTGTAGTGACGAAAAAATTATCGTAACTCTCACTCGAAACCTTCCCATCATGACACAATAAATCAAACTGAAAATTAAAAGTAATTTAGCCTTTCAAATTCTACCATGAAGGCCAGAAAATCTTTAAAAATCTCTTTGATTGCCAAAGTAACATGAATTAAGACAAAATAGTTGTCAAGGAGGTTTTGGACGACTATTTTTACAGCTTTTTCCAACGCAAACAAAATAAATGCATGATTGCTTGTGGTGCCCATTGTGACAAACGACGGCAATCATGCATCGTGTATAACTTGCGTTCCATGGTGTGATGATTAGATATGACGGAAGTTATATATAGGTAAGATAAAGTGGAAGTCTAAATTTTTTTGTTTGATTCAGATGATTTTCACGTATCTTGATTACCACGTTAAAATCTATAATATTCTCCGTAATTTATCTCTTTCATAATAACCGTGAGATAAATTGGTTAGGATTGCTAGATTGATAAATTTCAATCTTTTACGGTATATGATACGAAGTATATATAAAGAAAGTTATTGATTATTTTGTGGCGAGGTTTTTTTTAATTGGCATCCATTATTATTAATTTTAAAAATGATCTATTTAATTTTATAAAAAAAATATTGATTATTAAAATAAATCAAAAAATATTTACGATGAATAATTGAATAATATAATATTCTAAAATTTATTATTCTATTTGTATAAATCTGTTTCAAAATCGAACTCCATCGCGCCGTCCCGTGGAGACTATTTGTACATCGTAATTTCAAAGGCAGTTGCTTCCTTCTTTTTATATTTCTTGTTCTCGAGGTTCATTTCATTTGCAACTTCTCTCCGTACAACGAGCTGCATCTTAATCGCAGAAAAAGATGACAGCAGCTCACGACGTAAATCTTATATCCCACACTGGATCTACTTAGGGAATGTCAAATTGGTTATCAATATCATAAGGTGGTGGTAGGAAAGTATTATATATACAATGCAAAATCTGAGATGACTGATAAAAATGTATTGAACAATCAAAATTATTTAGTCGAACTCAACGTAACGAACCCATTGCATTAACACGAAATATTATAAAACATACTCCAAATGTCTGCATGGATACATATCGGAAATTTAAATAGTTGATTTAATATTAAACATGACAATTTCAAATCATAACTAAGATAGCACATATAGATGATCTAATTATCTCAAAGGCTTATATATCATAGATGAGCTTCTGAAACTTCACCATGTGATCAGACTGCAAGCAGATGGCCACCGAGAGGCCACTTTCGCCGGCGGCGCTTGGGAAGACGAACGCCTTGCCCTCGTAGCCGATGCGGCCAGGGCCCGTGAAAATTGGCCGGCCCCAACCGAAGTCGGCATCGTGGATTGGCAGACGCACCCAGCTGGTTACCCCCAGATTTGGGCTTCTGTATATGTCAGCTCCTCTCACCAGAGCCTCCAGATTTGGCTGCATCTCCAGGTAGTCCAATGCCGACTGCAAGTAGCTGGCGTCCATCCTCAGCACGGCCTCCTGGATCGTCTTGGCCGCTCGGTAATCACCGCCGCCCTCCGCAGAGGCCACCTCCCCTGCTGCTGCAATGGCCGTCGCGACGAAGATCACGTTCCCGAAGTAGCCCTGCGGAAGTGGTGGCTGCACTCGCTGGCGACCGTCGACTATGATGTACATCTTGGTCGTCTGGTCGGGCGGGAGGTCGCGCGCTATGCATACGCACCTCCACACGTGGGCCGCGAGGAGGACATACCTGCTGTAGCTGCTACCCGGGGGAGATTTGGCCTTGAGGAGGTTAAGCTGCTCTCGGGTGAGCTTGAAGATGCGGACAGCAGCGGCGGAGCTTGGGACATTGGCGGCAGAGGTGTTCGTGGAAGGAGACGACTGGTACTCGACGTGAGGAAAAGAGGGATTAGGCGGGTCGCGAGCACGGAGGAGGGTCCGATCGAGGAATGGCTGGACGGTGATGCCGACACCGCGAGCAACGTCGGACCAGGAGTTTATCATGTGAAGGGCGGAGAAGCCATCGACGACCTGATGCTGCGTGCCGACGCCCAAGACTACACCACCACACTTTAAGCGCGTAACCTGTGCATGCGTTAGATCCAACCCATCAAATTGAATTAAATCCAAGATGATGTCGAACTTCAGATACACAATAGTACAATAATATTCATTCGAAACATATTCAATTATCACTTTAATTAATTTTGACCAATAGTCAATTATTAAAATTTCAATTAGTTAATTCTCTTTTTTAATTATAATTTATTAAAGAGAAATGATTTTTTAATTAATTAAAATGTTTGTATATCTCACCCTTTATCTGCTAATTAATTAAAATTGCATTGCCTGCCAGTGTTGCCAAAGAAAACTAAATTATGTAAAATTAATTATTTGAAATAATAAAAAAAACAATTTAATAGTTTTCACCGTTGAAATACTTTCGCACTCCAGCACTCTGATTACGTCATCTACTAAATCCAACAGTAAGATTTACTGTATTTTTTTAATTTAGGTATTTCCGTTTAGATACGTCTTTATTAAATTTGCTGTGGAGTGAAACAATTAAACAAATGCGGTAAGTACCTGGAGGAGCAACAGCGGGAAAGCGGAGATGCCGTTGGTGTAGTCTGCATTTGGTTTTGGGATGAGCTGCTCCAGCTCCCCGGTGGGTGCGAAGTCGCCGAAATCGTCCACCGTCGCCTCCGCATCCGCCTCCACAAACAGCGCCCCCTCGCCGTTGCAGTCGATCACGATCTGGCCATCGTCGCCGCGCACCAACCGCCCGGCCATGGGATAGAAGGTCACCAGCGCTCGGGCCAGCGAGTCGCGCAGCACCGCCGCGTCGAAGAAGTTCGACGACCCGTCCGGCCGGTAGAAGAACACGCTCAGCGTGTGGTGATGCGAGGCCACCAGATCCAGGTTCGAGGTCCACAGCCGTCGCTGCGGCGTCGCTTCCGCCGGCCTCACCATCGTCGACCGCCGCACGTTGATCGCCACCATGGCTCCCTACTGCAGATTAATAACAGAGTATGGTTCAGTCGTCACCGCCAAAAACAAATAAACGCGTCGCCATATATGCAAACTAAACTACCTTTACTAGATTAGATCTACAAGAAGCTAAAATTCTCGATTACATTAATCCATGATCCAGAGACGAATGAAGCTCATTTTTTTCATAAAAAATTCAAACGTTAAGCTGAAATCTACCGGGAAAATAATAAAAGCGAAGAAAAACCAAACGAATTTCAGCTGCAAATCATTCGTCAAGCAAAAATCTCCAAACCGAACCACAAAATGGGAATAAATACCGGAAGGAAACTAAGAAGAAGAAAGAGGATGAAGCGAAGCAAAAAAGGATGGGATATAACTATATATATGAGAATTCCACGGATGGGCACATGTCATTACGTCGCCATTAATGGCAATGTATTTGTTTTAACCCAAATAGTATGAGGCACAATGATAATTTCTGACATTTTTTTTAAAATTAAATATTTAATTATTTTTAGACTCGTTCAAAACCGATGATTTAACCATTCGAAATTAACGATTTAACGTTTATAAAAGGTTTTTAATTTTAATCTTAATTGTCTAAAACAAATATCATCCGTTCTACCACAACAATTGACATGACAGAGAGAATGAAAATTTTTGAGTCTTCTGCCACTAAAATATTGAAATCTATTTCTTTATATATTTCATTAAAATCAAAAGAAACGGTAAAATATTTCTGAAATTCCTATCTGAAATTTAAGAATAAAAATTTGTTTAAACTACTATTACTATTTTGAATTTTAAAAACATTATTTTCTAATTCATATTTTAAATTTTATATATATATATATATATATAATATTTTTTATTATATTAATATGATCAAGAAAAGAATAATTTTTTATCCAAATTAAAACATTGTAATTTATAACCAATATTTCATATAAAATATTTAATTTTAATTTTAAAGGTAAAATAAATACAACTAAATAAATATTAGAAATATTATAAAAATATTTTTCTTATTATACTTTCATTAATACTCAAACAGAAAAAAATATTATTAATATATTTATTTTAAATTAAAATTATTTTATAAAAATTCATTATAATTAAAATGGAAAAATAGGATAATAAATATTAAAAAAATTATTCAATTGTATTATTAAATATTTACAAATTTAATAAATACCATTACTTCCTTTTATATTAGATGAGTGATTGAGGGAGAAAGTAAATAAGCGAGGGTCAAGTCTGAACAACGAAGTGCACTGGAATTTATAATAGCCTTGGCAATCCAATTCCGCAAAAGATTGGAATCTGTCGTACGATCATTGTAAAAAAGGTAAATCACGAAGGGTCTTATGTATTTTAATATGGTGGTCAAAATATATGAAAATCATCTGAATCTAAAAAAAAAATTTAAACCTCTTCGAAATTGATCATTAAATATTTTATCCATAAATTTTATTATATCTTAATCATCATGGCATCTCCGTGGAGACATTGACAATCCAACTCATTGATATTACAGTTACTATCTAATATGTACGGATTATCTTCCAGGTGGTCATGACTCATATCTTTAGGAATATTCTTTTCATTTAAAATTTAAATCTAATCATTTTATTATATTCGTGAGAATTTTTATATTTTATAATAGAAATGTCAAATACATACAACAATTTCATAATTCATGGTCATATGTATTTGTTCATTACCCTTGACTCCAAGACGTATCAAACCTGTTGATCAATCAATAAAAATTGAATTCTTATAAGATGAAAATTTTATTTTTGATAAAAATTTAACTCTTTTACATGTGATATTTTGAAGAATAATTTTTAGACCCTAGACAAGGGCCCCATTTATCCTGCCCAAAGTCGACCCCATTTTAGATGTGTCATGTTATCTTTCACCTCTTTCCAATTCTAAAGGTGCGTTTGGTTGGGGATTTTTATTGATAATCTTATTAGGTTATCAACAAAAATCTTGTTTGGTTTAGATTATGAACAATTACTTAGTAATTGTTCATTATCTGATTATGAACAAAAATCTTTTTAGAGGAATCGAAAAACCTTAGAGAACCAAGGTTTTTATTAATTCTCGGAGTTAAGATTCTTTTTTTCAATATTACCCCTAGCAATATATTAAATATCAATTTATCAAAACTCAATCGATTTGTCGCTCGTCGCTGGTTGCCGTCGGCCGTCGCCATGCTTGTCGTTAATCACCATCGTCGTCGCCGCCCGCCGTGCGCTCGCTTCGCCACCGCCGCCGCCATCACGCCGCCGCTGGCCGCCGCCATCGCATCGCCACCGTCGCCGCCGCCGTGCCGCTCGCCACCGCCGCCGCCCGTCGCCGACCGATCAGTTGTCGCCGTCACCGACCAACGACCGTCGCCCGGCCAATCACCGTCGCCGCCGATCGGTCGTCCATCGTTGTCGCCATCGATCGATCGATCATCGTTGCCACCGCCGATCGGTCGACCATCATCGTTGTCATCGACCGGTCGACCGTCGCCGCCGTCACTGACCAACGGTCGTCGCCCGGCCAATCACCGCTGCCACCGATCGGTCGCCCATCGTTGTCACCGTCAGTCGATCGATCGTCATTGCCACTGCCGATCGGTCGGCCATCGTCGTCGTCGTCGATCGGTCGACTGTCGCCGCCGTCGCTCGATCACCGACGTCGTCGATCAACCGCTGGTCGATCATCGTCGCCGCCGCCCAGTCGGGCACTGCAGTCAATCAATCGTTGCTATCGTTATTAATATTTCCGTCATCGTCGTCGAATTGATTGAGCAAAAGATAAAGGATAATTTAGTAAAATGTTAAACTAAGTTATATATTAAAACCTCCAACCAAAAAAGGTTTTTATCAAAGGTTATACTTTATTCCAAGTGATGATGTTCCTTTTTCTGGCACGCTCGGATTCCTCCTCCTCCTTTGCTGAGAAGAGGCGAGATTTGTAATCTTTACGAAGCTGTTGCCAAGACTCTTGATCTACGATAGAAGTGAGTGATTAGGGATGGGTCGGCTTCCCGGTGCGACCCCTCCGACACTCAAGTCAGTATCCATCGATGAAAAAAGAAGATGCAGTAAAAGAGAACGAAGGAAGAAACTTAAGAAGGAAGAGTAATCTCTAAATACCAAATCCAGAAACGACATCCCCCTGCTTCATCTTTGTCTGCCCCTTTTATAGACGAGCCAACCGCCCCCTCCTCTGAAATAAATTTACCTAAATACCCCTTATGAGCTGCTCTTATAAACGCTTTTCCCGCTCTTAATTCAAAAATCTCCATACGCCTAACCACCTTGGAACTAAACGCATCGCTCGCGCAACCTCATCACTGAAAGATAGTATCGCTCTGACTCAACAGATCGCTCTGGTAGGATACCAACTTGCCCTGGAACTCGACACATCGAATACTGCCTTGGAATACCATCAAACTGCTCGGGAACTCAATGTACTGCTCTGGAAAAAATACTAAACCACTCTGGAATTCAACATACTATTCTGGGACTGGACTTACTACCTTGGAAAGTGCGACGCTGCCCTGGAACTTAACCTACCGCTCTGGAAAGATGCTACACTGCCCTGCAACTTAGCATATTGCTCTGGAAGGATACCAAACCACCCTGGAACTCAACATACTACTCTGAAACTGAACTTACTGCCCTGGAACTCACTGTACATCTCTGGCAAGCTACCAAACCGCCCCGGAAAACACCTACACTGCCTTGCAAACCTTCTAACCACCCCGGAATTACATAGACTACCCTGCTCTGGAAAACCCCGATCCCATCATAAGTTCCCCCTCTTTAGTAAAACTGAAGAGCGAAGTCGAGTGAAGTTTTACAAGTGTTTATGAATAAAAAATTTCTTTGAAAAAGACCTCCACACCCATCATAAGTTTCCCCTCTTTATTAAAACTGAAGAGCGAAGTCGAGTGAAGTTTTACAAGTATTTATGAATAAAAAATTTCTCTGAAAAAGGCCTCCACACCCATCATAAGTTCCCTCTCTTTAGTAAAATTGAAGAGCGAAGTCGAGTGAAGTTTTACAAGTGTTTATGAATAAAAAATTTCTCTGAAAAAGGCCTCCACACCCATCATAAGTTCCCCCTCTTTGGTAAAACTGAAGAGTGAAGTCGAGTGAAGTTTTACAAGTGTTTATAAATAAAATATTTCTCTGAAAAAGGCCTCCACACCCATCACCAAGGTTATGTTTTATTCCCTGATAATCACATTACTAAGATTATATATGATTACTTGAATCAAATGCACCCTAAGGGTATTTTGATTCGGGGTTATTATTGATAACCTTAGTTATTCATTCAAAGTTATCAATAAAAACCTTGTTTGATTCAGGATTTGAACAATTACAAAGTCATGATGGATGCCCGACACATCATGTCACATCAACAAAAGAGTTATTCATAGGGGAATCGAAAAACCTCTAAGAAGCTTGGTTTTTGTTGATTTCCTTGGTTATGAAATTTTTTCCAAAATATCTTTCATTTTTTACCATTTGGGATAAAAATATCCTTATTAATTTATTAAATAACAATCCGACTATATATAAATTAATAATATAATTAAAATCCTAATTGATCAGCTGCGACCATCATCGTCGCTCGTTGCCTGCCACTCGCCGCCCGTCACCCGCCTCCCGTCGCCCATCGACCGTCGGTCGCTGGGATCGGTCGACGACTAATCGACAACCAGCCAATGATCGACGATCGACGACCGATGACTGACGACCAATCGACGATCGGTGGCGTAGTGGCCGCGATCGGCGGCGAAGCGGCGGTGGCGGTAATCAAATATATTTCGTAGTAAATAGATTCTTATAATTGAATGAGTAATATAGTAAAATATTAAATTATGTGATATTTTAAAACTTCCAACCAAATAAGTTTTATTTGCATTATTTCGGATTAAACCAAACAACATAAGTTATATTTCATTCCCTATAATCTTGATAATGTGATTACCTAGTAATCACATAATCAAAATTATGCATTATAATTTGAACCAAACACACCCTAAGTATATCTGGAACTAGACCTTCAGTATCTCGAAAAGCTCTTCAATCTTGCTATGTGAATAAATAAACATGATGTGCTAAAATGCAAAAATATCAACCACCGTAAAATTAACATGATCAGTTAATTAAAAAAAGTTCTAATAAAAAGCTAACGTTCCGATAATTAAAAATGTCGAACTGCCACATTAGCGGCCCCCACCTTTGCTCCCTACGTATGGAGGGAGGTAAATCGGAGTCTCGGTGGCTAAGCGCGATGTGGAGTCATCGGTATCTGAGTCGTCACCTCAGAGAATCGGCCCTTGCCCTTCAGCCTTAACATGGTGCACTAGC